>CM062806.1:291586431-292808878 GCA_031772625.1 Pinus tabuliformis
GAGAAAGTCCAAGTTTGACGTCCTTTAACTAGGTCTTTGATCAACTTTTCTTCTTTTAGTGTTATATTATTCTTGTTGCTTGCAAAGGTTGGAGAGTACGTGCATTCATCAGAGAGAGATGCATGGAGAAAATAATTTTTTCCCTTTTCATTTTTTTTCTTTTTTCTTAGGCCTACTAGCTCCTCATTGTGGTTTTCAACTAGTAGGTCTGCCTAAGTGCCTCGAAGGACATTTTCACCTAGGATCTTTTCCTTTTTCTTTTTTTATTTCCAACCCACTAACTGCCTCAAGGAGGTTTTCAATCAGTGAGTCAATCTCAAATGCCAAAAGAGGTTTTCACCTACGATTTTATTCTTTTCCTGTTAATTTTTCTTTTTCCATTTTTTTTTATTTCTCTTTTCTATCCTACTCTACTTGAAAAAAACAAAAATCTCTTTAAAATATAAGAATACTTCTAATGGATCCATGTGCATATCAAGATGAGAGATAAACTCATGTGCGGAATCAAAATATATGCTTTGACATGTCCCTGAATGTGAGAGACCAACTGCTTTGATGATGTCAAGAATTGTCAAAGAAGAGTGTGTTGGTGCAATTTATGATTGTTTGGAACCAGATTTCAATATAATTGTGATGCCCTTGGTTCACTTGCACATTTGGATAAACTTATGTGTCCTCTTCACCCATTACGTTCAATTCTTCTTATTTTTGTTTATTAGTCTTTTGAAAAGAAAGAATCCTATGATAATCATAACATAAATTCTTCATTCTCAGGCTTCAATGGCTGCTCACCATTAAATGTGTTCCATGATTCTTTAGTTTTCTTTAGGTCTTCTTCTTCTTGATGTTATTCTTTAATGGAATTTTGAGAATATATTTGTTGCAATATACTTCCCAATCTAAGGTGAATACCATTCACGTCAAGAGGACTTATTTGGAAGTATTGTACCTCAACATTTTAAATGGGTTGAGTTACTTCGTTGTTTGGATTCATAAATGGTGGTATAGGTAGTTGAGTGGGAGTGGATCTTTGAGATGGATGTGGTTGGGGTTCTAGTTGTTTGGATGGTAGGGATAGCATTGGTTGGGTATGGAGGATATTGAGAAAAATACTAAGGATATTATGGATTTCTCCCACAAGGTCCTTTCTAACCTTATTGCCAAAATTCATTTTGGGGTTGAGTTGGCCAAGACTGCTAAGGAAAGGGCTGCCAAGGAAAGGGGGTGTCTCAATTACTTTGAAATGGATGTGCATAACCTTGAAATTTTGAATTAGGTTCTTGCATCATACCAAGTTGACTAGGCTGCCATGGCCCTCTTGGAGCTACATAATAGAGTTGCTTTGGTGATTGACTTGCTCCATTGTCTTCTTGTTAAAATTCCTTCAACCTTGACAATGATGCGTAATAGTTAATAGCATGTGATTATGCATGGATAACACAAATATCAACATCTTCTTTTTGTTTATTTTGTATTCTTGAGAAATCTACTTGTTCACTTAGATTGCTAACAATTTTGTTTTAAAGTTATAGAGCAAATTTCCAAGTTCAGCTTGACTTACCGATCTTGTTGCTAATTCACTTACTCTTGCCCTTCCTCTTAATATGTGTTTGCATATTTCCCAAATTCCTTCAAATCATAATTGATATACTTCACCTCTACTCATGATATCAAGGAGATCAATCCACTCATCCCTAATTATTCTAAGTAAGAGAGTTTTTAGTGTGTCAAATCCTAAATGATTCAATTTTTCCCTCTTAAAATTATACATGAACCTCCCTGTTAGATCCTAAAGGCTCTCGTCTTCTATTTGAGTCATTATAAATATTTCTTCTTCAAGATCATGATATTTATATTTTTTTGGAAATATATTTTTCTTATAATTCTATGATCTTATTGAACTAGTCCCTAAACTCATGAATCATTTAAAACATCTCTCACTCAATTTTGTCGGAAACAATCTCAATTTTTGAGTTTTTAATAAGTAATCATAACATCTACAAAGAATTTCAAATTCAAAGAAAAAGGTTTTCAGATCCTCTAACCTCTTACCATGGAAGTGGGGAAGGAAAGATGGAGGGATGCTCTTCATATGAACACTAATATCACTATATTGAATGGGAAATCCAAGAGGATCTTCTTCATTGTCATCATCTCCATCCATTGCTTCTACCTTCTTTGCCATCTCTTCTTCTTCTACCTACAAAAGTGCATGGTGATGTGACTCTTACTGCACCATGCGATCAAGTGGTTGGGAGGGGCGAGGGGGGTTGGTGTTGGAGAAGTATTTTCTTGTTTTTTAAATTTGTTTTGAATAAGCGTGCTAATGCAATTTTTCTATTTTTGAAATGAAATATATCTAATGCACTTCTTAGTTTTTTTGCAAAAAGTAAGAGATATGAAACAACTAGGGAAGAAAACAATGCATACTTTGACACCTCCATGGAAACGAACCAAAAATTGATGAGCCCTGATATTGCAACAAGAATGTTGAAACTACTCCCAAGGCTATCAACTTTAATTATCAATCAAGGGTTCGGACAAGCAAACTTAAGGGGTGTCGACACTATATGTGCAACATACAATGTGTCATTATTTCATTGATCTAATGCAATGAAGTGAATATCATGAAATCAAGCCTAAAGTAATTGCAAAAATGGAAATGCTACTCTATTTGCATGAAATGGAAATGATGTTTTCTCAAATGTAAATGATAATCCTAATTGCAGACATATAAAGGCCATAGTACTTGCAAAAATGTAAACATTAAGCTAGCAAAATGTAAATGTTACATTGAAAGGAAACCTAACATATGGAATGGGAAATAACAATGCTAGAAATACAAGTCATAGCTTGAGAATAAAGAAAAGTAATCTAACTTGCATGAAGGAAAGAGGATGTAATCAATCATTTCATTCTCAAGAGTTTAGATCCATTGACAGAGTTGATTAGATGTGGCAATCAGTATTGTGCTATCTAATTCATAAATTTGTCCACTACCCCAAATTGCAAAGGATAAGAGGAAAGGCTTAAGAGGTATTTTTTCTTCTCAATAATGGTTTTAGAGTCTAGGGGTCATGATTCAAGCCTACGAGACAAAATCCAATATTTTGGAGCAAATCTGGTCAAGTTTACATATGCTACAAGACTGCTACTCATCAAGATAATTGGTTGAATGCCCAAGAAAATCAAATAGAAATGAGATGGGAAAAAAAAATATAATTAGGGAAACTAGGAATCCATTCCAAGTGGAATCACTCAAAAATACCCCTGTTAACATGTGCTCAAAATAACAGAAATGTACTACTCTAAAAACCGGAAATTCAAGGATTAGTGAGCTAGTTAACCTACCAAATGCCTAACCTAATCAAGTGAAAATACTATGGGATAATTTCTTTTATTAATTTAAATGATTTTAGGGCTTAATCCAAGTGGAATCAACTCAAAATAGGTTCGTTAACATGTGCTAAAATAGCAAAACATTACTATTATTTTGCTACAAGAGACTTCCAGAAATTCTAGATTTGTGAACTAGTAAACTATATCTAAGTAGTTCAATGATGAATATGACTTTTCAACATTTTTCTAAGGATGTATCATATTTGTCACTCTGTGAATAACCTACAAAGAAACTCATTTCAACCATCTAACCAATATAACCTACAGCAAAAGAAGCATGAATAATAAATGCAAAAATAAGAGATGCAAGTGGAAAAGACATTCAAGGAAAATAAAGAAATCGTACAAGAGGGATCTGAAGCTCCTAGGATGGCCAAGCCAAAGGATACTCAAGGGTCCTATGAAAGAAACTAAGCTTTGGAAGCTAAAAATTGCACCAAACTTCATTATTTGAATCAATCCATGTATATCTCTGCCAGAAATGAAAGTGGAGCGATTAAATTACAAGTTTTTCTACAAAAAGACTAAAAAATACATGCCCTTAGAGGAAAATTTGAATTAGTACTTGTGAAAAGTGATAAGGAAGCATTATCCTTAAAGGAGTCAGCTTTACCCTCCAAAATCCCTCAAAAACTAGATCTGGTGCCCAACCCTAGGAATCTTAATTAAATGACATGGAAGACATTCCTAGATTTTCTCAGTCAATGGGGCTCCAGAATTTGTCAATAATTTGATGATATTTTGTTCATTTATTATCCAATATCTGTCCATCATATATTAGGGAGAAAGTCCCTATATTATCTAATTCAAAATTTACTCAATATTTTGCAAAAATAAATAATATTAGGCACATAATATGCAATTATCTCTAAACCTTCCTAAGAACATATGAAAGCTTATAAAAAATTATCAAGTGTAGAAAGAGAGATTTAATATAACCTTTATGTGACTAAGAAAGGTTAGATGGGCTTTAATTTGATGTCTAATTTAGAGGCTCATCAGTTGATACAACCCAGGATTGATAATTAATGTTGAGACCCTTGGGATTTGCAATATTGTTGTTGTAATAATTAGGTACATCAATTGATCCATTCATGTTCTAGGTTTTGATCAAATCCTTACCAAACTCAAATAGAAAATTGTTCTAAACATTAACTATTTTAGAATGCTTATTCTTATGTTGTGATTCATTTTGTTGTGATTCAAGATGGAGATATTCCTGTGAATTTTTTAAACATGTTGCAATATGTATGAGACTGCCTTTATAGATTATTATTATTGTAATGCCAATGGTAGAGTGTATTAGTGTAGTGATTAACTCAAATAATTTAGCAATTCTAGTTATTTTCGCAGTAGTTCAATCTTACCAAATGAAGGGTGTTAACTTTTATTGAAAATTCACCCATTTACAATGTGATTCAACAAGTAAACTTACAAAAATATGAATTGTAGGTTACCATTATTCTTGACTCTAGAGTTGAATTAATCTTTAGGATGAAATGTGAGATATAACTTAAATTAATTTTTTTGTTGTTATTAAATGTTAGAAAATAGATAAATTTTTTGAAACGTGTCAATTAAACAATCATTTTGCTTACCTCTAGTACTTCCAAAATGTAAAAATGATACCCCAGAAAATGGCGCCCCTTTTCAAACCCTTTCACAATTTGCATTTGTATGAAGTAATAATACCACATATGAAATGCATGATAGTAGTCAAAGATATTCTTTAACTAAACGAAGGAGTGGTTTGAGAATTCCATCAATGTTATATTTCTCTCTCACCCGACTCGAGAGGAGTAAATAAACTAGTTTAGTAAAGGAGTATTATGACCACCTATCTGATCATTTTAAGATGGTTCCTCAAGTGTTGCATCCCACTAAAATGGTGTGGACTATTTCCTGACATACTAAGACAGGAAAATTAATCATACTAACAGTTGGGAATTCCCTAAACAGATAAAGGTGTTGGGTCATGAAGCACCGAGAGAAGTGGTGGTGTCTAAAAACACTATTGCTTGGGATCCTAATGGAAAATAAGACAAATTAACATGGAGATTTTTTGTCTTTAAATAAGCTACACTAGAGATGAATACCATAGACAAAACCATTGGTTGTCATAAACTTACAACTTGGAAACCACGAGTAACTTGACTAAGTCAAGTTTACCTGAACCACCCTAACAATCACCCCCTTAAACTTGACTCAATGAGATTAACCTGGTCCCAATCATTCATCAATCATCTCACTGAGATTTCACAACCCACCCCACCCTCGTTCGCCCACCTAAGCAAAGATACCAGCATACCTACCACACTGGTTCCCATGCAAGTGGTCCATTTCAAAACTTGATGACTCCATGCGCCACTACATTGCATGTATGCAAGCACCTTAACTAAGCTTTAGCACAATTAACTCCATATTCATTCTTTATCTTGTCCACACCACCTCTCTCTCACTAAATATTGCCTAATCCATACCTTAATCTAACATTTCAACATTATTTTCACTCACTTGTCCCAATTCTCAAATATTACCTTATTTAGTTCTATTTGTCATTCAACATCCTCGTCATTTGGCAATTGTCCTCATCATCATTCGTCATCATCTTCATCCTCCTCATTACCCTGGTAATCATCCTCAATTTTTTTATCCGCATCGTCCACGTCCTCATCATGCTTATTGTCTTCGTTACCATTCTCTGCGTCCTAGTATTCTTCCTCATCAACTAAAATTCTATCTCACACTCACAATTCTCAATCTTGAAGTGAACTTTCAAACCTTCAGTGGTAGCAAAAAATCTAGACCTTTCAATGCCTCTAACAGTGACATTCTACTACTTATCAAAGCCTGCAGAGCCTCTAAAGGATGGCTATAAATAATGATAAGGAATATTGAAAACCTAAAACAAATTAAATATCGATGCAATGACCATTTTATTAATCCATTACTCACCTTTGGGATAATTGCTAGAAGGGGTTTTTGGCTTCTCCCAAGATATCTTTTCATGCAAAGTATGGACATTCTTCCCAATCTTTTTAATAGATTTTGTCAGCTTCTCCATGGCGATGGAAGCCTTATCCATGGCTTCTCTCAACTTTGTCTTCTCTTATGACATGATATAATCTAAGCCAGTGGCCTTGATCCGTATTTTTATACACGCTCTGCCTTTCCACAACTTTCTAAAATTTCTACCAAAACCGACAGTATAGTCACATGCACTCGCAAAGCTCTACTTGCAAATAGTGCATGTCATCTAGACTAAACATGTCAGTTGAGCTCCTTCTTATCTTTTGATGTCTATGATCTCAGTTTAAGATGCCTCTCAACTCCATCGTACTCAAATCTTGCATGCTTCTCTTTCGTTGATCGACCTCTCTCACAATAGTAGACCAATAATATTTTGGTAACTCCATCACTAGGGAGAAAAATTACATTTTAGGATCACGCAACACTGAGAGATCTAGTGGTGTCTAAAGGCATCGTTGTTGGGATCCCATTGGCCTTGAAGAACCAATTTACCCGGATTCTTTGTACCTTTAAATAGGTTATATTCCACATGAATACTATCAGAAAAACCATGGGTTCTCATAATACTTGGAGCTCAAAAACTATTAGTAACTTGATCAAGTCAAATTAAGCGATCCATTGACTCCATATTTGTTTCCTTGATTGACCAATGGCCTATAATTTAGGTGGTCTACAATTACATGCTCAATCTATCTTTCATTCCATGTGTTCCTCCACATGCTCTTGGAATGGATACCTACGACTACCAATAATAGTTGTGACAACAACCTCCTTTATTCTTTCCACCCGGAGATTCTCCTTTGCATCTATATTTTCTTCCCGTCAATTAACCTCTCAATGACATTGCAGCAAGTTCTAACACCTTCCATATGCTAAGAAAAAATATATATCGATCCAAATCCACCTATATGCCACGACTTCAATAGTTCTAATGCTTTGCATGCTTTCCCTCATGGGTTAACAAGATTGATTTGCTTAGTTTTCTCCATCGGGGTCATCGCCTCCCCTAGTATCGGTTGGCAGGGTCTCTTCACAACCAATCTACTTTCACTTCTCTACTTGCATCTAGTTCGTAGAATGCTTGCTTTAAATCTTCTCTACTGCACCTTTCAGACTTTCTATACCCAATTTGTCGAAGAGATTCATGCTTCACACACAACTCCAACTCTGATATTTACCATGTCCTCATACTAGTTATTAAGATCACGAACCACCAAGAGAAGTGGCAGTGTCTAAAGACATTGTTGCTTTGGATCTTAATGGCCACTAGCAAAAATTAACATAGAGTTTATTGGCCTTTAAATAGGCTACACTAGAGATGATTACTATCGACAAAACCATGATTGTCATAAAACTAAACCCAAAAACTACCATTAACTTGACTAAGTCAAATTTACTTAAACTACCCTAACATAAAAGTACACCACTTTTGTTGTCCTCAACTTTTTCTCAGATGTTAAAAGCTTACCATATATATGATGGCACAGTGGTTGCTCAAACTTCACACATCAATCAGCAACTAACCACATTCACTTTATGGGGAGGGAGTCGAAGGAAACTTTGGACTGAATGAAACTTTCTCTCTCCCAAGAAGCTTGGATTGATAAGCAAGACCGCTTACGGTGGATTGCATGTAGAGGAGTACCTAAATCCTCGTGTGTGATTTAATGGAGGAGGCACTCGAACAATTTACCACAATCGGTAAGGTTTGTTTGTATATGTATTTTTAGTGTGCAAGAAGGTTGCCTTCTACTAGATTATCTTATCGACAAAAATACTGGGTTAATGTATAAGAAAATTGATAGCAAGTGGATCTGGCCCAGATATGGACTAGATCATGGTCGTCATTGCTCCATGTTGGCCTTTTACTGAAAAGAATTAATAGTATGTGAGTAGCTAAAAGATCAGAATGGCAGATGGAACAAGGTATACTTCACATGCTCAAGGTTTCATTCGAGTACTAATATGGTCATGTGAAGATCTTTCATTGAAATCCTTGAACAAACACTTCATCTCTTTCCAATGTGTGCTTTTGCACAAAACCCTGATCTCGGTAGCGTTCAGCGAAACTGCCAACAAAATGGATAAGATAAAAAAGGAAATGGCTGCATTGCCACCATAAGTAGCCTTGTGGATGGCATTGGAAGGTTCACGTATGGTAACTCGATTGATATGGTGATGGGCGCACATGAGTAAGAAGTGTGTCACATTCAATTGAATAAATGATGCTTCCAATGTAAAAAGCTGTGTAGGGAAAACCCTTGTCATGAACAAGACGACAGCGGTAGTAGCGTATCATTGCCACACCGCCTGAATGGAAAGGTGCTAGGGGGCATGTGGAATTTTAAGCCTTCTACAAACCAGGTCTAATTGGAACTAAGCACCAAAATCAGATACCAGTGAGTAGTTATGATGTTGTAGTGACATGAAAAGAAATGAAACAAAACATCAATTCAATTGCAATATCTTTGATTCGAAAAGTTAAGTGAAGAATACAATGGCTCTATCTGTAGAATAGGCAATGGCGGCCTCGACTCCTCCATCATCATCTCATTCCAAATATGACACAATTCCCACATACGGGTATATTTATGTCGAATGATATTCCCGGAATTGTACAGTCTCAATCCTAACAGGTATCATTACTGAACATGGGTGTTTATAAAATTCCAGGTTCTTTACATTTACTATTAAGTAACTGTGCATATCATGTGGAATATTGAAGCTCTAAGAATTGTTTTCTACATTTCTCAATGCATTAAAAGTTCCATCTTTTGTATCCTTCATTTTCTTTCTGGGCTCCCTATTGGTGTCAAATCGCAACTCACTTGTCAAATTCAAGGCCAAGGTCGACCATCCAGTAGTTTCAGGCCCAAATGTGGCCACACCGTTATTCTTAGGTGTCAGTTGCCATTTGGTGCAGACACATTTGTACAACACAATGCACCGCAACCTTGGGTGCCAAGCACCTGCGTGCATGTTTGTGCGGGCACATTCAGCCACAGCGAACCAAGCCGATGGGCAGAGGAGCATTGGAGGAAGATGCGTGCCACACAAATATGACAGCAGAGGCACCCGCACATGTGATGGCGCTTAGCACCCCATGCCATCAAGTTGCACCCCACGCCACAAGCCTCTCCCATTCCTCCCGAGCTTTGAAAATATGCTGCACACCTTCCGGGAAAAGCTGCCCTTGTCCCATCCACGTCACCCATGGCCCACTATTATGCCATATCACACCGCCAGCTTCACCTCCTTGTCGGCCTCCACGTTGATCTTCCATACCCCTCACCTCCACGCTCACCTCATCTGCCACGTAATCATTCCACGCTCCAATCACCTCCCACATGTCATGGTCCCACTATGATAACATGTCACCCCGACATCAAGAAGGTGCGAAGGAAGTGACGACACGTAGATCTGATGGGAGTTGTCTTTAGTGAGACTTTTTGGAAGCTTTTACGGTGGGTTTTTTCGATTAAATTTCTCTAAAATCCGGCAAGAATTTATTGAAATCACAAGCTTGATGGGTAATCTTGTGTAATTGAAGTGCCCTAGGGGTTTTCTAGGGTGCTGAATCTATATATATACAGTAAAAAAACTAGTTTAAATAACACAAATCAAGATTTCACCTCCAATTTTTCCACTGGATTCCAGCATCGGAAAGTTCAAAAAGTCGCACTAAAGACAACTCTGATCTGATGGCAGTGAAGATAGCCCATCGAATGGCTTGGATGGCTGCAGCGAGCCTTGCACTAGTAAATTGCACAGTAGTTAGCCAGGCCAAGGGTTGCACAGAGGAACACGTCATTCTCTTGTTGCCTCCACACCACCTCAAGGCCCTTCATGATCGGGAGCTCGATGGTGTGAAATATCACCACATGGCACCGGACATTAGCCTTTAACTAATGGAAGTCAGAGGCCTATCCCAAGCCACGTGTGCCTCAAGCAACTTCTATATAAAGAACGAAAAAACCAGAGTCTGCACCATTTCGCGGGAAGTATTCACTATACGCTCTCATGCACTGGTCCGTGTCTCTATTAGTCCAACTCTATTCAAATTTCCAAGGTACCAGCCCAATTTTGTCTGTAAGCCCTAGAGCTCTCTTTCTTGCACACATTCCCTTTTCCTCCATGTTGGTGAGACGCCTCTACTTCCCTATATTTTCCTCTGGGTCTACACGTGGCACATGTACACCTCGACCCTTAATACACTTGCAAGCTTCCGCTCACATTTTATCCAGGTATGCATCAAGATTAGTCCAGGTCATCCTCCCATAGGTGTTCAATTTCGTAGAGATGGTGACCTAGTGCGCTAAAAATTATATACTAGAGAGAGTAATTGTCTCGTCTCATGATGACTCGAAAATAATTAAAACAATCCCAGAGGCCATCACCACCACGTTGGTGTTTCCAAGCTAGACAAATTTGCATAAGATGAAAAAGGATGAAGTTGAAAAAAATGGGTCAGCTTGGCACCTAATGCTCAACAACAAGCAGTATATTCAATAGCTCCTCTGCTTAAATAACTCCCTTAACATATTCAATCTTTGAACCCCTGTCAGCAATGTTGTTTTCGATGATGGCTCAGATCCTAGGCCTAGACTCTAATATCTTTGTAACTACAACTTTGTTAGGTCTTCTAGTGTCTTTACATAACCCATCCACTGAAACCTACATTCGTTTTGACTTCCCTAAGTTCTTGTGCAATGAAATTCACTCTCGAATGTTGGAAATTGAAGAGGCAAAGTCTTTCTGCAACCAAACTTACCTAGTTCACTTGTTTATTCATCAGTGATACCTATACTTGGAACATCTCAAGCCTAGATTAGTTGATGAACACGAGAATATGTTGTCTGCCTATGACTAGTTACCAATGGTCTGCAAACCCAACAACAATTGGGGTCTCTAACTACATTTCTTGTTTCATGTCAGTCATGTTTACCTATATGCATGGTCAATCATTGTCAGGAGCCCATTATTTCCTCGGAGAAATATTGTAGCTCTCTCCAAACACCCATGTTGGTGAGTGGTACTTGTTTAAGGACTACACTATCCTTAGAATTTATGGTTTTGAAGACCATCCATATGAGTTGTTAGCTTTCCATTAAAGAAATTGAGGTAAAAATGGGCCACAAAATAAAATGTACAATAAAAATTAACTTTACAAGAACCAATAGGCGTCAATATGATGATTTCAACCATGGGGATGTTTCCCCATTTTTGAGTAAAAAAGTAAAAAGATGAAAACAAATAAATAAAATACTTTTTCAACTCATATTTTCAACTTATCTACCTACGACTTTACCCAAATTTTGAGCGAGAGCACTCGTTGGATGTGGAATTTAATTTTGCATCCAATAAGTACCCATGTTCCATAATTTTTACAAACTTTGCTACACCAAAAATGTGAAATACATGAAAAAACTTGATTTCAATCATCTTTTTTCATGTATTTCACATTTTTTCTATAGTAGGGTCTGTAGAAAATATGTGACATGGGTACTCATTGGATGCAAAATTAAATTCCACATCCAACGAGTGCTCCCACTCAAAATTTTAGTAAAATCATAGGGAGATAAGTCGAAAATATGAATTGAAAAAGTATTTTTTTCTTTTATCCCTCCACAACCCAATGAGGTAAACTAATCTTATTTTATTATTTCTACTATTATTTTGTAATATTTCTTAGGAGCCCCATTTTTTACCTCACAATTTCTCTAATGCTTACTCACCACATCTTTGTGTTGGAGTATATTAGACAAAGGTTGATTAGTGACCAAGTACACTTCGTGTCAAAGAAGGCAACGATTACGTTTCATCTCCCACATAACATAGGACCTTACAGAGTGGTCTCAAGAAATGCCTCAGGTGCAGTGTAGTAGATTTTTGAAAACATTAATTTCCCCATGGTTGTGACATGCAAGTATGATCCACACGACATCATTTATAATTTGAGAAAAGATAACGACTAGGAGAATCATAAACATGACCTAAACCATAAAGATGGTTGAGAGGAGATCAAGGCAATCCTTCACCCCACTGCATCAAAAGTTTCTCAACTCTCAAGGCAGAAACAAAACATTGTTGGGCCCATGGATGTTGATAGGGAAGAAGAGCAAAGCTTAAAGAGGACCAGACTGGATGGAGACCCTAAAGGGGAAGAGGAGGATGAGGAAAAGAGAGAGAGTCGAGCTCTCATATTGTATAATATCCAACCGGTTGTTGCCTCAAAAATAACATTCACGATGGAAACTTTGCCTTCTGCCATGACAGAGCATTCAACCACAGAGATAGGAAAAATGACCCAGCAAGGGCATGTGTCAACAATTGACCAATTTGCGTAGATTTCCAAGCAAGCATCCAAGGACAGGAAAAGTGATGTCAGATAGCAAAGAATCAGCCTCTATCGGCAACACAACTCAAAAATGTTATAGATTACGAGAGGGGGATTCTCAAAATGGTGGTGTTGTAATCCAAGGTACAAAATACAATGTCCATAGCAGAGTACCAAGTGCACCAGACATCCTTGCAGGTAGATAGTGTCTTATATACTAATATCCTAGGCCTGCATAAGCAAGCCACGCACTTGATACATCAGTGGATGCATAAGACAGATGCCACGGCTCGAAAATCGTAAGATATGTATACTAAATCCATCACTCAATTAAAATTTTAAAAGACCATTAGCAGGGATAAGAGGATAAAGGTGAAGTACCTGGTAGAAAAAATCGTGCATTTAGCCATTCATCCCTAAGATTTTAAAAAATTTCAGGAGTAGTTGGAAGAGAAGAACAACGAGATTGCTTCACTAAAAGGACAACACAAGATGTCGAACACACATCCTGTGGAAACAATAGGACTGGATGCAACAGAGAAGGAAAGTGGTGAGTTGAAGCTTAAAGTACACAATGCTCTCACAAAAAACAAGGAATTCCAAGATCATACAACAATGTTTGCAGCACAGTTACAAAGTATGAAATAGAGGATGAATGAGAGCATGCAACAAACCCCAAACATTTTCATAGGGAAAGTAGAATCTTTGACAATACTTGAGGAGGCAAGGCAGCTACAGACCTTCCTGAAGTTTCGAGACACAACACTGAAAGATAGAGAGTAGGAGCTAGAAAGAGTTAAGATGGAACTATACTAGGCCCAAGAGTGTGGAGACAATATTGAAGTTGAATTGAACATTTTGAGCAAGAAACATCTTACCAAGTCTGCCTTCAAAGTATCTGTGAGGATTATTTATGGTAAAATCATAAAGTTAGTACAAAATCGATGGGTGTGCCTGGAGCTCATCCAAGAGAAAATAGAAATTACTAGATAAGCCCACGGGGAAATGAAAACACTCAAGGGGACTCTTGGAGAAAATCCAAACAAAGTAGATAGAATTGTTAACTATTTGAATCAAATGGGAAAGATAGAGGAGGAGAAAGTAAATCAAAATAGAATTTTTTTGGTGAGCAAGGCTAGCCAAATGAAGAAGAAACAAGGATTGATAGAGCTAAAGGAGGAAAAGGCATAATTCATCGCAGAATAAGTTAAAATATTCAACGAGAAGCGTGAGGTGCTTTATGATATGAAGTTTCCTCACCTTTTCGATGGGAATGGTGACTTATACCAGAAGGATGTATTGATGAGCACCCTAAATTCCCTCAAGGAAGCCTAGAAAGGATTCAAAGAGGACGATTATCTCCTACAAGGGAAAGACAACATCGATCTATATGAAGATCAGTTTGAACTAATGTTGACACTGAGGAATCTCTTCAAAGAACTGGGAAAGTTAGATTACGTACCAATAAGAATTATTGATCAACTTGTTTATGAGGCTCGGGCATGTGAGGTGCCCATGGAAGATGATTGTAAGAACATGTTGGGATTCTACAAGTTATATCTCTAGAAGGAATTCCCATCATTATCACAACCAAATACAATGGAAGCAGGCTTAAGTTCAACGCCATCACCATAGGAAACACAACAAAAATAGTTGTAGCAATCAACACTATCAGTAATGTCATCAGCGCCATCGACAATGCATTTACTATATCGCCTAGCCCAATCAGCAACTAAGAGACAGAAGTGCTACCAAAGCTAAATATGGAGGGGCCCACTCTACAGTTAGCAAATCTCTTCATAAACTTCTAGAAGAAGTTAGCTACAATACAACTCGTAATTTTGGAACAAATTATGAGTGCTTTTCCAAATGCGTCTAGTAGTTTAGAGTAAGGAAAAGCTTCTTCAATGCCTATATATAGGCCTCATTTTGAAATATAAAGGAGGGAGAAATCTCGGTTGTTGGGGAAAATCTGCCAAAACTTTGGGTGAATTGTTGGGAGGTCTTGAAGCAATTTTCAGGAAGAATTCTAAAGTAACTCTTGGGATTTCTATATTTGTTATCATTTATGTTTCCATACCACCTTATGTTTTGAAGTTTACTACTAATCAAATACAAGTTTATGCATTTTCCATGGCATTTTGAGCTGTAAGCCCGATCTGTTATATAAATTATGTAAAATTGTATGAAGTTTTAGGCTGCAATGAATTACGACATCAATGTGATGGTTTGTTTCAGTTTTGTGAGATCTATCAAGCTAGCTTCAAGAGTATCTCAACTTTCTTGATATTTCTTGCAAGGGTTTTGAAAAAAAATGGTAAATTTCAAGGTGATGTGTTTCTAAACGCTGAATTCTTAATCACTCAATCCTCCACTGAGCTTTACTTGGTTTAAAGGAATTCTTAATTGCTCCTTGAACTTAGCTGAAACTTGATTCACCATCTTTTATACATATTTTACTTTCTATAACTTTTGTGTCAAACCCAAGGGTTATGAATGCTCCTACTCAAAATCAACAGAAATGCAGCGCAATAAAAGAAATTAATGTATGGTGTCTTTCCCCAAACCTTGATTTCCAAACAATTTTCTAACAAATTAGTGACTTCAAACAAAATTTAGATAGAATTTGAAGGATTTTGCGTGCATGCAACATGTTGCTATGAGGGACACTTAATAAAAGTTGAATGTGAGTAATGAATAATTTTTTGGGTTATTTGGGATTTTGATTTTGTTGTTTAGCTGACACGCATTTGATTACAGAGAATATTATGTATGCATAGAAATTGGATTCAATGGTTGTGATGAAAATCTCCATGTGATTTCCTTTTCTTGTGACACTAAAAGGGGAAAATGAAATACATGTATCTTGAACGTGGAATAAATTTTGTTACATTGGTTGATTCAAGTCTAAATCACACAGTGATCTACATATCATATTTACAAAGATCAATTTATGTAGGATTTTAGCTGCTTGTTTAAAAAACCATCTTATTTTGACTAGATTGAAGAAGACGAACCAACCCAACATAGTCAAAGGTTCTCAATATAGAAAATACACCCATAATTGTAAGATGACCATCAACAAGATTCATCTCGAGTACTTCCATAAATATGACAACAAACAAGATCACATTTAGATGTTCACAGTGTCTACCTTACAGTACAACATAGTGTGACTTTGGAGACCCAACAATCCCCATAACCTTTCCTTACTAATGGTTGACCAAAAATCTCCCCTGCTTGAAAATATTTTTAACCACATCTTGACCATGACTCAACTTGTACTTGTTCTCATATTTCCTGAGCCTCTCTTGGACCTATATGTATAAATACCTGACCTTTTATATTAAATTCTCTACATGCAATTGAGGTTGATAAGGCCCTTGATTCAAGCTATCCATGGTAATCAATATCAAATAGTGATGGTGAAAAATATTATAAATATATTTCAAAAAGGAGCTTACTAAAATAATTGTTGACAACCTTTTTACAGGATCACATTTAGATGTTCACAGGCTCTACATTACAACACAACATATTGTGACTTTGGAGAGCTAACAATCCCCATAACCTTTCCTTATTGATGGCTGACCAAAAATCTCCCCTACTTGAAAATATTTTTAACCACATCTTCACCATGACTCAACTTGTACTTGTTCTCATATTTCCTCTACCTCTCTTGGACCTGTATGTATACATACCTAACCTTGTATATGAAACTCTCCACATGAAATTGAGGTTGATAAGGCCCTTGATTGAAGCTATCCATGGTAATAAATATTAAATAATGATGGTGAAAAATATTATAAATATATTTCAAAAAGGGTCTTACTAATGTAATTGTTGACAACCTTTTCATAGGACTATTGGATATTGTATGTAGATTCCAGGCTAGATCTCTAGATGTTCTTCTAAATGTATCGTCTTAGAATTAAACCAATATTTTATTCACCACCTTCTTCTCTTAATTAGTATGTGTGAAAGGAAACAAATATATTCAATTTAGTAATTAATTTATCCCACGGGAAATGTATATACATGATCACCTATTTAAGTTGTAATTAATATTAATACGTTAAATTTATAGGCAATTAGAAATATGGTGATGCTATTAATATTGTCCATGACAAATTCATCAATTTATAGTGAATGCAAAAATGAAACATTGCAACTAATGCATGTGAAATTATAGAGACATATATGCACAGGTAATTTCCCCATAAAATGACTATATATCCTTACGATTTTGGCCTCGACAGCTCTCCGTAATTTCCCTAAGCTGAAAAGAGAAACTCAAAGGTTACCACAAACCACTTGGAAGTTGGAATCTAGTCGTTCCAACTTCATAGGGGGCTCTCTCTGTTTGAAATGTTCAATCACTTAGATATTAGGCTAGGTATGGTGCTCAGTGGCTATAAGTTTTAAAGGTTTGTTGGCAGGGAAGAAGATATATCCATTGGGCAATAGGGTCATAGAAATTTATGATTTCTAGTGAGAGGATGAAGAGAATGAGGGATCTTCTACAGGGGCAAGGTAGCTAGTCCTTTAAATCGTTGTAGGAGGGTGAGTAGAAGATAAATGGAAAATGACAAGCCTCTTTTAAAATATGCACAAAGAACAAGTTTATAAAACAGCGGCTCCGTTAAATATATCCATGAAGGTAGACGAGAACAGCGTTGAATGCGTTGAAGGATGTTCACCTACCATTCGGAAACATAAATGGATCATATAATTGTTCTTCTTTTTTGATGCTCATGTGCTTGGTCTCCAAGGTATCCTATGTAACTACAACAACAACTAATGCGGAAGATGGGTTTTCATCACATGGCTAATGGATCAACTTCAGATTCTGATGATGTTGTGTCGAATGGAAGCAATCTGTTGAAGAAATATGTAATAGGGGTTGATTAGGCTCCGGCCCAACCTTTTATCACTAAATAAAATGTAATCATTCAAGTTAAAAAACAATATATATATATATATATATATATATATATATATATATATATATATATATATATATATAGCCCCAAGGGTTAGCTCAACCGATCAAATCAGTGCCTCGCCAATCGGGAGGTCACAGGGTCAATACCCGAAAGCTCTTGGGGTCAGGTCGGTAAATAGGCCAAGGGGTGTGATCCCCTTCGGAGTCAATCTACCCAGTTCTTACCGTGGACGTAGCGGCTACCCAGTGACCATGGGTATCCGTGAACCAAACATGAAATATATATATATATATGCACAAGGCCCATTATATCCATCATACATATTGAGAATAAATTAAAAAATAAAGATATAGTAATGTCCTTTACATTACAATATATTTGTATCAACCTATAAATAACTACCAAACAACTTACAATTGTATCCCTCACCCAATAAGTCCATATTACTCATTTAATAACAACCACAATCTTATCCATCAAAATATAATTTAGAATACTAGAAACATATCTATTATGAGTTTCACATGGGGAGACAGCTTCATGGGACCATTTTTCATCCCAACCATAGGTTTCATCTTGAGTATGTACCAACCCCATGCTAGGAAATGAAATGAATAAGGCAAATTAACTAGCCATGGCTTTAATTTCCTAATTCATCCCTTATCTAAGCATCTCAACTAAGGAAATAACATTTCATCCAATCTCTTTTACAACAACCAACCCACTAGTTAGATTCTTGCTTACCCTTACATTGTTCAACAGAAGGAATGGGATCACCTTCACTACGAATTGATCCCAAAAGTTATCCCACTTCCCTCCATCATTACAACATAAATTGGGAAAATCTCCACTACTAGAAACCAACGAATCTAAATAGTCACATTTAGCAACAACTCGCACATGACCTCTATAGGGAAAAAATGATGGCAACAACAATCATTAATGGTGTCATGTATACTCTAACACAAATGACCCACCCTATATGTCATCATCCCCCTAGAGTATGTTAATGGTAGAATGAATCAATGGTTTTCTCCCAAGATTGAAATAATAACCCTCTTAAGGTTTACATTCACTCTAAGCTTACATGAATAACATGTGCTCACCAATAACTTGGGAAAATAAAACACATGAGAACATAAGACAATAAAAGTATGGATTTTAGAAATACATACTTGTCAACTAAAAATAAATAAATAAAAAAAAAAAAAAAATCAGACTTACCCCTATTTCCCATGTCATTTACCTTCATCTGTCATTGACCTTCATCTGTCTTATGGTCCTCCTCGGGATATCTAACACAAGTGCACCTTTTAATTAGTTTATTACATTAAATATTAATTCCAACAAAATGAAATGGTATTCTCACCACATACTCACCCTATAATTACACATTAAGCTCATAAAGGGTGTCACACAAAAGTTAGAAATGTACTAAGAAATATGGTATCACTAAGAGAAAATATGTTTCTTGCAACCCCAAAGTGTAGTCATTCAGTTCTGAGGAACAGTCTTGCAAACTCTTATCCTTTGATGAGTTTATTATAAGCAATGAAAACAGATATCGTATTGAAATTATCAATTACCACAAACAACCAGTCATTTCCTTTTCTTTTCCTTGAAAAAACACAAACAAAGTCTAATGCATTAGTTTTAACATAGCGTTTTAGAGTTTAGAAGCACATTATTGTCTTGATTTTGTTTATTAGACTACTTGGTAAAACCTTATCTACTACCACTAGTAAATCAAGGTATTTCTAACATTTTTGTCCAATAAATATACCTTTTTAAGTAGGCCACAATATTCTTGACATCACAATGCACAACAAAGGAAGCCCCTTCATCATTTGCAGTGTTTCTTCAAATCTTCACCATCACAAATGTAATCCATCTTCTAGATGGTAATAAACAAAAACTTATTCCTTTCAGCCCTGCAATGGCTAATACACCCCTTTAAAGTCCTCATCCTTTTTCTAATCTACTCATATGGTTCATGAGTGAATGGCTCCATCCTTTTTCTAATCTACTCATATGGTTCATGAGTGAATGGCTCCATGGGCATAATCGTTCCCAAAGTTGTGATTTCTAATGTTAATAGTATCGGTAATAGAGTGGTTAATAGTATCGTTAATAGAGTGGTTCAATTGTTAGTGTCCCTTATTATATTCAATCCCCAAATAATTCTGATAGAATGATTATATCCATTGAAATTGACTTGATGGTTGGAGTTTATTTTGAGTTATCAAGTATCGTAAACATTGATCATTGATATGGATGATAGAATAATTATACAATAAATATTGCTTCCACTTCTTCACTACATGAAAAAAAGTATATTGTTCATTGTTTTGTGATTTGTACTTCAAACCTAATTCACAAAAATCTTTGAATGGTAGAAATTCCTTCTTTCAATTGCCTTAAAATTATAACCACACCATACTCACTACTATCAATGTTAACTTCAAATGACTTCTTTCAGTTTAGGTGGTGCTAAGTTTGAGGATTCAAAAATCATTTTCCACAATTCTTAAATGTTTTTTTTATTCTTAGACACAAGAAACTCTCACCAATTGCTCTTATAGCATGAATTTATGTTGCACCAACTAAAAATAATGTGATGAACTCTCTTAAATATGGGGTATCCCAACAAACTCATAATTTTGTGACATCAATAGAAGAGACTACTAGAAAACTCACACTTATTTACGCTTTCTATCAACAAATGTTTCCTTAGCGTGTATAGTATTTTCTTTATTTTCTTAAAATGTAAAACAAGCTTGTCCCTTGTAGAACTCAAAACCAAACTTCCATCCATATATACTATGACAAATTAGTCTTTGAAGGAGCATAATACATCGATCATTAAACAACAAGAGGGTTGCGCGGCAGCTAGTCCCTGCCCTAAGTTGCAGTAGTTGTTTATTTTGTAGACTAAGTAGTGTAGAAGTTGTTTATTTTGTAGACTAAGCAGTGTAGTAGTTCTTTATTCTGTAGACTAAGCAGTGTAGCTTAAGCAGCACCTATTGAACCAGCAGCATCACTAGTTGTTGACCTTGAACCAGTTGATCCATCAGTAGAACCATAAAAGGCATAGGCATAGGCACAAGTAGCATAGAAAGCAGAAGTGTACAATTTTCAGATTAGTAATAAGCATATGGAGGTGTGAAAGATGCAAATATTACATGCTGAGTATCATGCCATCATGATTAGCTTTTGTAGATCGGATAAGAAAAAAGTCCAACTTACAATTTTGAAGAGATTCTGAGTATCATGACATACTAAATTGCAAGATCCCACCTTGTTGCTTGGTCCCAGGGTTCAGATTGAGGACTTAGACACCAAAAGGCTTGGTTTCTTCCTTGGATAACTGTAAGAACCGGAAATGAGATCATCTCTTGCTTCCATCAAATTTGAATCCCCATAGACTTTGGAGAAGAGGAGGAGTTGAGCACATAGTCATTTAGATTTATATATGATAAAAGCAGAAACAGGGGCCCTGATTGTGGTTTAGATGTCATCTCAAAAGAACGACCTGTATGCCTATAATGTAAATGAATACAATTACTATGTATCCCTTATTTCAAGCACAGAGGTAGAAAATAGAGTCTAAAGTTCAACTATGTATTCCTTATAAACCATGGTATCATGCAAATGAAATGAAAACAAGATGAGCGGAATTTTGATTGCCTCCATCATTAGCAGGTTGATTGGGATGGGTTCCCCCAGCATTTTGCTTAAAGACAAGAATGCAACCTTCCACTTCTGTCCCTTCTTTAGCATCTTCTATAGTCTTCAAATCCAAAACAACATGTGTCGTACAATGTTTGACACAAGAAATCTCTAGTTTCAACTGAAATAGCTTTGGAAAAGGACTCTGCAGTTTATCTACAGAGGTAACACTTGAATTTTTCTCTGAACTGTATTTCAAAGGTAGTACTGACCTCCTCTAGTTGCTACCACTCATCCTAATTCTCAAATGTCATTAAGCTCTGGAGTCAACACTGTCGAGAATAAAGGTTCGATGCGTTGATCCTAAGTGACATTTAGTTGTTTAGTCCAACTGCAGTTTAAATGCTTCTTCTGCTATAGGGAATAAACGCAATGACATGGATATTGTAGTTGTTGCTCTTTCCTTTCCAACTATTACACAACATATGCCAGGCATACTTTTGTTCACCGCAATATATAATGATCTAGCAATCTGTTAATAAAAGCTAAAGATTTCATCATTTAATTGACTTCTTCTACGACCAAGCTCTTTTATTTTTGGTAGTTCAAATTTCAACAACAACCCAACAATCAGCATAAGCATTTTGAAACAATTTATATATTTGTTTATATGTGAATACTTGTAATTGATGGGTAAAACACACAGGCTTGGAGACACTCAAATATTGGTTGTAGGTGGTTTACACAGAACTCAAGCCAATGTGGTGTATAAGTGAAGAGGGCAAGAGCCAATTTGGCTATTGATTCCACCAAAGGCTCGAACAAATTGGAATTAAGTTGTAAAATGTGGTTTGTGCAATAGGAATTCACACTAATGAACAGAGGAATCATTGCACTTGGAATTTAGGGAATTTGAAAAAAAACCTGTGGTATCAAAGCTTGGTTGCTCTCATACCACAAAATGACATCAATTTAATAAGAGCCTAACCCACAAGCAAGGTGAAGAAGAGAAAACTTAACAGAAAATAAGCATAGAAACAACATTCTTCCTCCAAGCACTTATTTCATCTCCTTGGCTAATGTCAAATTTAAAATAAATAGCACAGTAGTGAAATTTACAGGTTCGAAGATTTGAAATATTTTAGAGTCAAATTGTTGCCGAAGATTTCAATCTAATCTTTTTAAGTGTCAAGGCACATCAAAGTGCAGAACCTCTCAAACATATAAACAGTAGTGACACCAAAATCCAACATTTATAGTCTTCTTTAATATTTGCTTCTCTTTTTTATTAATCTCTGCTGCAAAATTTCAAAATTGAACATCTAAAATCAAATCTCAAGAAAATTAGTACATTCTTCCCTGTCGAGGGTTGTCTATCAACATTATAAAGATGGTATTTGAGCCTTATAGGCTATAGGATATTGTCATTCTTGTGGCTTTATGGGCCCAAATACTATTCTCAAGTTTTATTTTTCTTTATCCTAGGTCGTTTGAGAAGTTCCTTGCAGAGAAACTCAATCATCAATAAATAATTTAGTAAGTCATCCCCTGCTTTTGCTCCGAACTGTTATGACACTAGTTCTGATGCAGGAAAAGAAAGAAGAATGCCCAATTAATGAATATGAAGTGAGTGTGATATTAGAGGTGATTAATGACTGTTTAATTGAGGGGAAACAAGGTAAGGCAACAGCTCCCTTTAAGGGAAGCTGCTTCACATATGAGAAGAATTAGGGATTGGCCAGCTCAACATTAGGGACAAAAATCAGTTTAGATGGCTCAACACTAACAGGAAAAAAAATGTATGGCTGACTAGACATTAGAGATTCAAACAAGGATGGCTTGGCCATAGTCAGCCCACCTAAAGAAGATCTTCGACACCCTGACTTATGGTGTAACCAAACAATTCGCTAGTATAGATAAACCTCCAAATTCTTCATATTATTTCATTCTCTCTCCTACTGTACAGTTATTTTGCATTTATTCATTAATATAGAATTCTCTACATCTAGAGTTATATTAACTTATTCTCCAAGTGTGGCCAATGCAAATCATGTGTGAATTTTTGCTAGCTTTAGGCCTAATCCTGCTAATCATTTTCTATGAAAGGAACTGTCGTCATTTTTCTATTTATGATCACCTATCAAAGTTGATTGCAGAAAAATTACAATGCATGCAATGGTATAAGAACATAATTCCTAGTTTGAAAGCAGGAGAAAGCCATCGGATTTCTTTCTGATCAACTTAAACTTTAAACTTTGTTAACATCGAGAAAATGTCTAAGCAGGTCCAAATCCATATAGTTTTTATCTATTGGTAAAGGTTAATGGCCTGATAATATTTAGTCTTTTTACTATGGATGTTTTTCATATTTAGCATCCACAACACAAATTTAACATCAATTTTCACGTCCGTGTTATAAGCTTATGTCTTTGCTAATTCAAGCACTCACTTGATTTATGTCTTTGCTAGTTCAAGCACTCACTTGATTTATAATAGAATTTACATAAGGAAGGACCATGAACTACCTCTGAACCAGTCATATTATCATTCATTATAACAGAATGAATGTCTAAATTTTCAAGACCATTTCCAACCTTCATTGTAAAGTCATTTAAGTATAGGGTTGAGTCACTTATCTTGTCAAATGTCTGACAAATGGTGGGCAGTGGCATTGGGATACCAATACAGTTGTAACAGCTCACCCCATCAACTCCTGACTCCTTTGGCCCAAGTAAGAAGGGCAATGGCTGGGAAGTCCTATTTTTCTCTTCGGATGAGCCGTATTGCTTAATAAGTTACACTGCCTGCTGCATTTCTATAATGCCATGGTTTCTTCCTTCTTACAACCTATAATTATTCTTGATAATTGTATGAAGCCTAAACTAGCTTACCGTTATCATTTTTGCAGCCACGGCATGTCAACCAATTCAACCAGTCATAGGTGATAAAACAGAGTGTGAAATGGTATCTCGCATCTTGTTGGGTGGCGGATACTCGACACTTAAGGGCAATATGGAAGCATATTTGATAACTTCAGTTATCATGTTGAACAAGAAACAATTAACACACATTCATATTCAGCAATATACTTATAACAAAGCCTAGATTAGAAGTGCTTACAGCATTTTCCACATGTAAGTGTGATTCATTAAAGGTTGAAATGCTTACTCAAAAGGATGTTTTGCAATTTCCCGAACATATTTTTTGTGATACGTAAGAGTAGACATTGTTTTTCCTGTGCAGAAGTGAAAAAACAGAAATTTATAAATTTTTGAAATTTTAATTTATCACAGCAAAGAAAGGTTTACATACTATTGAAGTAAAGACTCACCTGCAGCAAGGTCCCATAACTTGATCTGGCTATCAAACTCAGTATTTCCAGGATAATAGAAACCGAAATACTATTCAGAGTCTCATATAGACCCATGATAGCTGGTTAAGGTAAAGAAATTCCTCAAAAACACCCAGAGACATTCGAAATGGTGGCCAAACGGAAAAACAACTGAATTTGCCCTACTTGACATACCAATTCGGTCTGGCATAGTTAAAGTAAAATTAACTATATTTCTTTGCATAGACAATGAAAAAATATAAGCTTTGGATAATGGTTTTATTTGCAATTCATGAATTCAGGTAACGAAGGCACAGTTGACATGAAAATATTAACTAAAATAAAATTACAGTGGTTGTGTGAAGATGCCATTACCAGAATGCAATGCAAATTCCAAGTGACAAATAATCGAATGAAATACTAATTTAATTTATTTCAAATTATCTGGCATTTTTTTGGCTTCGTTTAATGCAATGCAAATTAAAAAATGGTGTTGCGGCCATCGCGAGCATGAAATGAATCTGGAGAAGCCATTCACCAAAAATTAGTATTTCCATACCCTGAGTGGAAGAGATATATTACCATTGAAGGCGCTGGTAAAAGAACACAACTTTCTAGAAATCCTGAGATTGCTGCTCTTCTTCCAACTTAAGGAACCTCCCCCAACTCTCTCGAGACACCAACGACTTGTTTGGTTGAAAATGAGTCCTCTACGAAATTGGAAATCCATTCTAGCTCTGCCAGATCATCGCACTGTTACATAAAGAACAAAAACCCATCTCAGCAAACATATCATCATCCATGAAAATATATTCCCAAAACATAAAACCCTCTCATTTGGTGATTTATTAGCAATTAGATATAAAATGCACTCAAGCCCATGAACTATTCTTTGTCCAATTCGTGCCCAACCTATGAACATGGTTCACAATGTGTAACAGACCTTAAACAGAAGAAACCCATTCCAAATTCCTCAAAAAGAGAACTGAATTGACAAGTTGGAATAAACCTTAAACATAAAAAAACCCATTCCAAATTTTTCAAGAAGAGGATTCTACTGAAAAGTTGAAATGCACATTAAACAGAAGAAAGTTAAAACCCATTCCAGATTCCTCAAGAAAAGGATTGGATTGAAATACACTTTAAACAGAATAAACCCAGTCCAAATTTTTCAAGAAGAGTTTTGAGAGGAAAAACAAATGGCAAGGCTAACATCATGCATTACCCAGAGTTAAACTGAATACTATATGCAGAAATGAAGTTAGTAATTCGTACTTACCAAAACACAGAGATGACCATTATTGTTTGCATCAGTTTTCAGAACATTGTACCCTTTGAAGCTCTTTCCGTCCATAGAGGAATTGCCGCTGACAGTCCCCGCAAAGGTTATGGTGGAGGAATCTGCTGCTACTGCAGCTGCACCTGCCATCCATGCACACCCGCTCTCACATCTTTCATTATTAAATGCGCCACATCCATAAAGAAATACAAGAAAAGACCTCCGTTGGAACTTCCTAGAGCTGCATAGTGTCATCATGCACATCGAATGTCATATTTCTCATTTTAATATTCTAAATAAAAATTATATATTTTAATAATAAAAATAAAATAGTGTTAATAATAAATAAAATCAGATATTGATACACTAAAGTTTGCAGCCTGTTGTTGTACAGGTTGTCTAAGCGATGCGACAACGCTCAAACCAGGAATTGTCACCCTGATCCCTCCGTTTAAGCCGTCTCTTTAGGCTAACGCGGGGTAGACCCTATGGGATAAAGGAGGACCAACTGGGAACCAACTGGGTGGGAGACAGAGCGAAAACAAGCACTTGAGTGATTAAAACTTGATTAGATTTTGCTATGCTTCGTACCAGTGCCTTATGGAATTAATGATTAAATAATTGTTTATCAACTACTGTAAAAATATGAAATTTGTAATTCCAAGATTAACAATCATTTACCATCAAATAACTCAACCAATGCAAGATATTCAATAAATGCACAATGTTTTAGCAATGTTCCAGCAATTAAACTTCAAAACATCAAACGCTTTAAATGACCATAAAATTTAAATGCTGACGAGTTCACACAATGATTCACCACTTTTTAATAATTAATCTTTAAATAAACCTTTAAGCGTATTTAACTATAGAGAAGTGGAACATAAATACCACAAAAGATAAAAATGAATTTTCAATTTTTTAGTTAATTTTTTTCAAAAAAAAATAATTTTTATAAAAATTAAAAGTTTAAAATAAAACAAAACTAAAGTCTATAAATCCAAACTATAGGACAGAACTCTAAATAAGAGCCTAAGGACTAACTTTTTATGCTTTTTGGGATTTTTTATTTTTTATATTTTTGATATTATTTATTAAACAAAATAAATCTAATTCTAATATTAAAACTATAGAATTAAAAGTAAAAAAGTTCTAACTCTAAAGCTATATAACCAAATGAAAATTTATTAAAACTAAATCCTAACTAAAACTTAGTTCTAAATATAAATCAAATAAAATCTAACCTATCCTAAAACTAAGCCACCATACGCATAAATGAAAATCAAAACAGGCCTATTTGAAACCTAGCCGTATGACACACGAAAAGAATTAATCACTTTTTGTTTGTCGTTTGTTGCGCAGGTTCAAAGAATGGTTGGCGTGAGGCACAGAGGAGGCCGGGATAGCGTGGAGAGGTGAAGGCTTGATGGCAAGAGGGAACCACGCTTGAGGGAGGGACTGCGGGTGAATCGAGGGCGGAAAGGAAAGGCTACGAGCAGGATATGCGTGGCTGCGGCAGAAGGGAGACCAACGTGCAGGTATAATAGCGGATGAAGGTATGAGGGAGCTGCGTGGGGAGCACGATGGGCGAAATACGTAGCAGGTAAGGGATAAGGCGTAAGGAGAAGGTGTTGCAGGCTAGGGAGCTGGAGTGAGGATGTGAAGAATGGTTGCGTGGGAGTGGCAACAATGAAAGATGGACGCAAAAGCTTGGACGGCGGCGAAAGAGGGAGAACGTTGCAGCATAAGGAGCGCAGCTGCGTGAGAGGCAGGGTTTCTATGCGTGTAAGGAAATAACCCAAAATTTAACCTCCAGAAAACAGAAAACATAGAGGCAAAATATGTAAGGAAATAACCCAAAATTTAACTAAATAATTCCAGTATTCACAAACTAACGACTCTAAGCAACCAGATTTGTCGATAATCCACAAAAATATTTTCAGAATTTTAGATTTACTATGAGATGCTTCCGAAAACTCTTCATGAATTCACAAGAGAAATTTAAATGATAAACCCGAGATCAAAACTGGCTAGGCTCTTCAAAAAAGTGTTTCTCACGAGTTGGCTAGTTCAGCCGAGAACTTCCTCAAACACCCATTGATCTTGGAAATCTAGATTTTCATGCACAGCTTACTTCAACCATCAACAAAGAGAGAGAAAACAATACTATAATCCAAATCTAACGGAGATACCTGTCATCATATTCAGAAATTATATCACCATTCAAACCCTAGTGACTAAACAAGATACTTGTGTTTAAAATCACTCTTCATCAAGTTATTATCAATGGTTGAAATTAAAATCATGCACAGAAATAAAACATCTTACAGCATTTCCAGAAAAGTAACACCAGCAAGATTTCAACCCAAAAGTCTTTCTTTATTGCATATGAAAAATGACTACAAGAGAGCTTTCTTTAGCACAAGACTCACAGATCGAATGATCTCAAATGACCCCTGACACCCTATTTAAAGGAAAATTTCCCAACGACTAGTTCGAGTGATCCATGTCAAAATGATCTCCATTGTCGATGAGGATCAAAATCTCTTTTAATCTCATCCGTCGAAATTTTAAATGCATTTTAATATATTAAAAAATTAAAATTTTACATTTATTTCCTCAAAACTTTAACTTATTATTATTTTATTTTATTTTTTAAATTTTTATTTATTTATTTTTTAATTTATTAAAAAAAATCATTTTTTTATTATTTTTATTGGACCCTCGAACTTAGCCTTTGGAAAAATCACCTAGAACCTAGGACTTATGGGGGGATAAAACATTTCCTAACCCTCAAGGCACTTTACATCATGACTTTTACAATTTTACATCTCAAGGGGGAAAACCCATTTGACATAGACCCTCATAGACCACCCAATTCTGCGACACAAATATAATCTAGCAAATCAAGCAATTTGTAATATTACTTTTACATAGACTCGACCTAGCACACTAGGAATCCCCTAAGATTCTAATGACAAAGTCCATTCCAACTTTGGGGTTAGGCTGAAGGAAAACTCTATCAACCATGGGTCGGTGAGACAAAAAACCTTCCGGAACGTAGATTATCACTAGCAGATTAGGTTTACCTAGGCAAAGACATACATGACATAGATCTGCTAAGATTATTTACAAATTTACACATGCAGACTGGGTTTACAAAATAATATGATTAGGCTGATGATGATAGTTGAATGGCACAGGCATTTCGATCAAGCGCTATCCCTTTTGCGAACGAAGGGGGTGTACTGCTATGCGTAGTTGACACGCAGTGGTCAACACCGCCCACTTGATTCTCTAACACGATTTTAAATCTCAACTTTCAACGCTGGAGGCTTATTTGCTTCATGATTATCTGCGCATCCAGCAGAGAAGCTACGGTTATGAAGTGCATGAGCTCTGCCATCCACAGTTATGTACAATCCTAGAACAATGCCAAACACAGTTATGTACAATCCTGGAACAATGCCGAAATGAGAATTGGTTAGCACCAATGCCGAAATGAGAACTGGTTGGCACCTTACCAATTTTGTTCAGATTAACATATGTTGTTGGAAGCTTCAAGTGCTTGTGTACATATACTGCATCAGTGGGGTCCACAAGTGGCGCGCTCTAGCTTGACAAGGTCCACTTTAACCCTAACCTAGCTATTCTGATCCTACCAGTGAGGAGACTAACTATAGAGTTGACTATTGATTGAAAGGGTAGGGAATTTTAACAAGCCACTGAATCTCAAGCTACTGACTCTGGCTGATAGGGAACGTCTCCGGAACAATCTTTCGATCCAGAAGGGATGCTACTAGCTATGTTTTCTATGTAACTGATACCGGGTCAACCATTAAGAGAGACGATTAGCAATGCTGCAAGATGCCCACATCTCCAAGGTAGCAGGGCATTTCGGAGTACACAAGACATTGATTCATCTACAGGTCATCTATTCTTTGGGCCTACTGCTGGTCCTTCCCCGTTCTTTCGCTATGCTCAGGTATAACCTTCCCAAGGGTTTATGCTTATCTCCCTCCTTCGTTAGATAACACAAAGCTTCACTTTATGAGAGAATGAGCCTTTCCCCTTCATTACTACTCCCCTTCATCCTTAAAGTGCAGATAGCAGGTGACTTCAAGGAGTGGTCAATAGAGAGAGGGTTCTTAGCAGGTGAGGTAGAAACCTATAAAATAGCCATTTTAGTGCCTTGTTTCGCCTGAAGATGGAAATGGAGAATGATTTCAGTTGTTTCTTCAAACGATCTGCATGGCTAACATATAAATTAAAGGCCCCACAGAACCGGATTCGAAAAGGTAACAAGTTTCTCCATTGAGGTGTCTTTGTTGTGTCATAGTGCATACATTTCCTGATTTGAGTCTGTTGGTCTTGCTCTCTCTTTTGGTTTCCTTGGCTCATCTTGGCAGGTTTCTTTGCAAGGAAGTAGGTTTTGGTAGCTCATCTTGGAAGGTTTCTTTGCAAGGAAGTAGGATTCTGCAAAGAATTCTGAATCTGAAGATAGCACATAAGAACCAAGTTCTAAAATACAGAAGAACCAAGTTCCGAATTACAAAAGGTTAAGAGTAGGTGACTTGAATATTGAAGGAGCCTGACCAGGTGTTGCCAGGTGTAAAACAAGAAGACCAGGTAGACCAGGTGTTGCCAGGTGTAAAACAAGAAGACCAGATTGCCCTAAGATTCACAAGGCGGTGGAAAGTTAAAATTCACAAGGCGTAAATTGAAGTAGATGCCATGAAAAATGATCAATAATATGATTTGATATATTCTCAATCTTCAACTAACGTTGACATTAGTTTGATGCTTTTGAAAATGCCATGAAAATGCAAAAATGCGAAGGTTAACAAATCAAAATAGCATATGATTTTGACCTCCGGCCTCGGGAAGAGGCCAAATAAGACTATGAAATAAAAAACTATACATATTTAACCACAACGCGAAATAATAACTAGCTTAAACAGCTAAAAATTAATGTCAACAACCCCTTTTCGATTACTATAGTCCCATGTCATTGCCAGATGGCAGGGACTAATAAAAGAAGTTAGTGCACTACATATATTAAAAGGAATTACAAACTATTCTACATGCATACTTTATTTTAAAAGTGGTTTTACAAGTGTCATATACCTTGAGCCTAACTTAATGATCAATATATTTGAAATGGAACTTAATGGATAACCTTCCATGCTAGAAGTAATCTAACAAGCCATGGACACTCAACGAAAATGTTACCAATTCGTAACAAAGATCTCATTTAAATATTTACCATTAAGGCAAATTATTCATGCTCATCCTTTCTTGGTCCTAAAATGACAAGGAAGCCACGTGGGCATACTTTATCCTATGAATCATTGTTACAAAAATCCTTATAGCTTCTTCTTCACCTACATTTACTCCTATAATTAGGATCATATACACATTACTATGTATTGAAGAGAAGAAACTAATAGTAGTTGGATTTTTTGTTCACTTACCTTCAAGGTAACATGTATTTCATCTCCTATAATTCTTCTTTATATACTAGTAAAATCTCTTAACCATATCATTGTTTTTTGTTTATGCATTGTTCAAAGGACACCTTTACATCCTTTCACTTGGCATCTTTCTCGGATTTTCTTATGAAAAAAAGTACATTTTTCCATCATGACTTGATCAATTTCTTAGCATAGTGGGAACTCACCATAAATAGTTTGTAACATCTTATTGTGTGCATTTATGATGAAATATCTATGATCCTTTAGCATAGTGGGAACTCGTCATAAATAATCTATAACATCCTCCTATGTGCATTAATGATGAAATATCTACCATCCTTAATGAATCAATATCATATTCTCCCATCTCATAAATATGAAATTCCTCATTTACAGATAAGGACTTGTTGACAATGTTGGATATTCGTTAACCAAGGGGGTCTCCTCGATGTGAAGTCCCAATTATACCTCACACCGATCAGAGTAGGAGACCCATCTAGAGTATTGGCCCAGCTACCATAACTCTAAGGTTTGTCTTGTCTGCAATGAATCACATAAGCAAGTATGCACATAACCTTTGGAATCAACAAGTAAGTTTACACTATTAAAAACCAATTGCAATGTGTAAACGAAGACTCTCACGAGAGGGAAATAAAAGTGGTCCTTTAGAAGGAAAGTAATAGTGCCATCCTAAGAGAGATGCACAAGAGAAAGAAAAGATTTGTTAGTTATCTAGCGAAGTAATTCACATAGACACAACGAATAGTAAAGAAAATACAACACACATTCAACAACATAAGTACCAACCGCACTAAAATAGTTCAATTTCCTTAGTACATGTGAACAAAACATATACCACAAACATACAAAGAATAGTCTTACTAGATTCAGGATACATGCATGAAAATGTGTTAGCTTAGCAAGCTTCTAATTGTGAGTGAAAAATCCAAGTAAACAGTAATAATGGCGAACCTCTAGCTTCAATAGTGGAACATTAAGTCACTTCTTGCTTCTCCGAAGAATGATATTCTCTCCTATGCCAAGCTAGAGAAGCCAAGGATAGCTATCCAAAGGCTAAGCCTCCAAAGGTCCTTTGCCTGAGTTATGGGGGTGTATTTATAACAAGGGAAATGACCTTTCATATCCCCATGAATCTTCAGCGTCCCTCGTGACTCTTAGACTTCTAATGTGACCTTTGAACTTCTATATGACTTTGGACTTTTCTAAAGATACTTTTGTCCATATATGACTCTTGGACTTCCACACATTACACTTTGTCGTTTCCTTTTGATAATTACATCATTATATCCACATATAATGTGGTAAGTGTGTGGTCAATTTAATGTACTTAATTTGCAAGCATAAATTATTGACCGAAGTTGGTAAACTTATGAAGTGCAGTGCACTATATATGCTAAAAGCCTTTCCTTTAGTTTGTAAGATGATGGTTATGTTTGTTTTGCGAATTCCGTTGTTATTTAGATTTCTATTAGATTAGAGTTAGATTTGTACAAATTAATAAGTGGAAGTTAAGCTACTGTTAGATTAATCTACCAGGTCATATCCATGTTGAATATCATCCTAAAATATCATATATTAATCATCCTAAAATTATGAACCTACCTAAACACATTGTTGCTATAAAACAGAGTATTGAAGTTCTAATTATTCTAACAATCCTTCAAAAGCTTGTCTTCAAAATATATACAAATTCTGATTCTAAAGAGCATGAAAGTAATCTTCTAATTGCTAACTACAGAATAGACACAAGTTCTAACTCTACAAGCATAAAAACACTGACTATAATTAAGCGAAAAATGTTGAAGAATTAAACCATTAAACGAATGTAAGCATAATGAAAGAACAAAATAACGAAACAATAAACAAAATAACTGAGTTATAGCGAAATAATGAAAACAACGAAGTAAGGAAACTAAACTAGAATGCAATGATAATGCGATGATAGAAAGCGGTTAAATGAAAACAACATAAAGCAATGAATTGAAACAAACTAAAAACTTGACTGTGTGTAGGGGCCCTCCGCATCCAATAGGTGTAAATCACACTCACATACGCATCAAATCACAAAAAGGTAACTTCAATTCAATACGAGAACAAAGGTCTATTTCACAATTCTTAAGCAGTTAACTATTACTTCCTCCCTCCCATTTACAGAGGACACATACTTATATATAAAATGCGTGCTCAACAGTTTGAGACTTCTACGGCTACAGGCATGTTAATCAATCCTTATTCAAATTTGAAACTAAACAGAAAAAGCATTATCTTGTCGATTTTCTATTTGGAAAGAAAATCAAAGAAACGTGATGTATTCAGACTTCTACTACTATGTGTTTGACCAATTCCTTTGACTGCGCCATTGTGTGATTCCTTCAGTGAATTGACTTCAGTGAATAGGAAGAGATCCATGAGGGGATCGTTACTCAATTTCCCATGCGCTTATTTGCTTCATTGGCGCACCAGAACCCAACAAACCATGGAGGTAGTTGTAGATTTATAAAATCATTGCAGAATCATGTTAATTTCGTAGCTAGTGCAATCCTTAATATAACAATAAGGCGCATTAATGAATATGAAAATAAGACATGTAAGAGTTTTTACCTCATCAAAATCTATGATTTACTGCTTTTATTGAGTTGATAGTGATTATGAAAAAGACAAAAATGGAGGAAAAAGGGTGTCAAAACAAAACAATTATGGAACTCTACATTCCCCCAAATTGAAGATATTGCATGTCCTCACACAAAATGCAAAATTGATATCTTTATTGAACTATTGCATTTGCTTGGACACTTCTGCCAATACATCTAACTTCATCCTTTTCACTTTCTTTCTAGTCATTGCCATCCTTGGTTTCCTCATGAGGATATTGTATTTCAAGTTTATAACCTGTCTCTATAAAGCCTTGTTTTTCTTCTTCAATTTCTTGTTCTTATTAAACCACAGACTTAGATGTAAGAGGAAGTTGTCACTCTTAGCTATTTGGATTTCATTTTGTGCTTTCAAGGCTTCATTTTCATTTTTAATGTACCTATGATCGGATTTAAACAAGAAAGCAACAAATTACAGAGATTTCCATTAATACAGAGATGCAACAGAAATAATACTTCATTTCATTAATGTAAAATACTGAAATATGTTTACAAATAGAAATGGAAATAAACTAGCTCGGGCGATGGTAGCTTATCTTTGAGAAGGATGTGTCAGCTAAATGCCTCTGAACTGTGTTACAATGAAGCTCGAAGGCCTATTTATTGTTAAGAAACAATGTAAAACCCTAAACATCAAAAAACATAACCCTAAGAGATGAAGTGCCAAACTATGGGCCCCGTTTAGGTAAATTGGTACATCATCTTCCCGGGGTTGTAACTTTGGCATACGATATCCATTTCACAAGCACAATACCTCGTTAGAAAGATTTATCCGAGGACTACAACTTTTGAGTGAGAAACATTGGTCCATGATCGTTATTGCTCCTAGTTTTCCCAAACAACATCGGTTAGGGCCTCAAAATGGCTTTGGAAGTTCAGGACCCGAAAAACTGCCAGAAATAGTAAATTGTGCTACAATTAAGAAAACTGAAAAACTAAAGGAGACAGTTGTGGGGGTCCAAATGGGATAGGTGGGTGGCCACCAACATCCACCTAGATCATTCCTCCCCCCTTAAGAAGCAATGGTCCCCATTGTGTTGAGTGCTTCCATGAAATAGGGAAATTTCTATTGAACTTGGTCCCTGGTGAGCTGTTCTGCAATCTCTAATGTGTCCAGTAATGGTGGGAAGCATGGTCAAGGGTATTCCACATTGAAGACTCAGTGCAAGACAAGGAATGGTCTGAGCTGCCGATGGGCTTTTGTAAGGCGTTATTTTTGCAGATGCAACCAGAATTGGTGGTCCACCTTAAACTTGTGTGGTACTTGGTGTTGATCATTTCGCTGTCTATACTTAGCATTTTCCATACTACAGTGGTGATATATCAACCCGTTGGCTAGAGATGCTCCGGGAGTCGGCTCGAATGAATGTTTGACCTGACAGTGCAACAATACCCCTATGGGTGACGAGAAGATGTCCCTGTATTCCTTCATGACCATATCCCCCTACTTCTATTGCGTGGAGGAGCCCTTCCCGGGGGCCATGGATGTGGCTAGAATCTTCCCCTTACTTTGAGAGCGAACCAGAAAGAAAATGAATTTCCTAGTCTGGGAGATGATCTTACTGCATTTCTTAGCAGAGATCAAAAAGGTGACAGTAGGTGGGGCTACCTCTGGTATCCTGTATAATGTATTGCCCAAAGAAATAATAACGACACGAGGCCTTGACTCATACACAGAATGTCGCTTCCACAAGTATGGTTGGCCTAATAATACATCACAAACATCAAGAGGGGCAACATCACACAATACCTCATCTGTGAAGGGCTTGATGTTGTAGAGAAGGCAACACTACTGGCGACTTATAGATCTCATCCTTGGTGAAGCCACCCGGCGCTGTACGGCTACGAGTGTGGTGTGATTAGTAGGCCCAGCCGCTTTACGAATTCTGCTGAAATGAGATTCTTTTCGCTGCCACTGTCGATAATGAATTGTAGCGGCGGACCCTTCATGCACATTTGTGAGTAGAAAAGACGCTCCCCCTCCTCTAGATCTTCGAGCTCATTCTTTTGGATCTTGGCTTTGGAAATAGTGACACTGGGCTCCGCATCAATGATCTGCTTCCCTTTGTCATTCCTCTTGTCGGTTTATCACTCAGGGTCGAAACATGCATCTGATTCTAAAGCCTTCAACTCGGCCACCAACCACTACTTGGTTCAACACTCACTTGTGTTATGAGTGGGGTTCTTATGGAACTCACACCACTTTCCTGTGTCCTTCTTTGACTTCGTGGTGTTGTTATTTTCTTGTGGCTTCAACGGGTTGTCTTGGGTCACACCATCTTGGCTTTGTCCTTAGTTCTGCGGTTTGGGGAAGCCTTTCCCTTGCTTCGGATTTGCAGATCCGAAGTCTCACTTCTTCTGTGTAAACTTCTGTTAGATCTTGACAGGGTATCGGTACATCATGCCGAGCGAGGAGATGCCCAGAAACTCCATCTCGTCCTAGATGTACCTATGTAGGCAGTGGTGGTATTTGAGTACCAAATGTCGCTCAGAATCCTTGATACCCAACTTTGTGCAAAGGGTATGGAAAATATTGGTAAACTCTGACACGCCTTGGTCCCTCCCTTGCTGCAATGTGGTCCACGTTATGTATTTATCATCATAGCTTCCGACAGGGTAGTATTTCTCCTTGATGGCATCCCGAAATGAATTCCAAGTGGGTGCGGCTGAAAACAATGAGTTCGTACTTTCATCCTTCTGCTCGCAGTAGGTTTCCCACCAGTTCTTGAAGTGGGAGGCTGCTTTGAGAAGTGCCAAAGTGATCTTTTGCTCGCTGGAAAAATCATGAACAGAAAAATACCCTTCTAGCAGATTTATCCATTTATTTACGACATCTGCATCTATCTAACCCTAGAATATGGAGATTTCAAAGTTAACTTGTACCTTAAAGGGTGTGGTGTTTCCAAAGTAGCTACTAGATGTGTTGCCCCTAGGTAGCAGCGAAAGGATCTGGGCAAAGTTGTCCATCATCGCGTTTATTTGTCACTCGAGAGATTCTTCGAGCAAGATTTTGATAGGATCTCCTGACTCCTCGTCTTTCTTGTCTTCCGCCAAGGGAGGCCGTCAGGATTTGCAAAACTGGTCTTGCAAAAGTTGGACCAGTTCAAGCCCTAACTCCTTATATTCCAACCTCGTTGGGGACATGCAAAGAAAAACAAAGAAATAGCAGACCGCTCTAATACCCCTGATCCGGATTTAAACAAGAACGCAACAAATTACAGAGATAACCATAAATACAGAGATGCAACAAAAATAATACTTCACTTCATTAATGTAAAATATTGAAATATGCTTATAAACAAAAATGGAAATAAACTAGCTCGGGCGATGGTAGTTTATCTCTAAGAAGATATGTGGCACCTACAGGCCTCTGAATTGTGTTACAATGAGGCTTGAAGGCTTATTTATTGTTGAGAAACAATGGAAAACCTTCAACATCCAAAAACCTAACCTTGGGAGATAAAGCACCAAACTATGGGCCTCGTTTAGGTAAATTGGTACATCAACTTCTCGGGGTCATAACATTGGCATACGATCTTCGTTTGACGTACACAATACCTCGTTAGAAAGATCTATCTGAAGACTACAACTTTTGAGTGAGCAACATTGGTAGATGATCAATGTTCCTCCCGGTTTTCCCAAAAAACGTCGTTTAGGGCCTCAAAACATATCCAAAAGTTCAGAACCCGAAAAACTACCAAAAATAGTAAATTGTGCTAGAATCAAGGAAACTAAAAAACTAAAAGAGACAGTTGTGGGGGTCCAAGTGGGATATGTGGGTGGCCATCAACATCCACCTGAATCAACCTGTTTAATGTATCCAATTCGAAGATTTCCTATTTCAATATATTGACTACTGGAGGTTCTTGTGGTTCATTAAACTGAACTTCTTCTTCCTCTTGAATTGGAATTGATGTTCTTGTTGTGTCCCTTTCCTCCAGGGATTCAATATAATCATAGGTCTCTTGCTATACCAGATCAATTTTTGGCGTTCTTCGTCTTGGACTCTGAGGAAGCGAGGTGACACTTGGTGATGAAGCTCTTGGAGGAGTTCCTGAATCTTCTTCTTCTGCCTCTGAGTTTTTTTCTATTTATATATTGATAAGATTTGTGCTCTTCGAGGGTAATTCTTTTGCTTAGTTAAGTCTAGTACTCCTTAATCCTATGACAGGGGTCTTTTGATTTTTCTTCCTTTCTGTTTTAGGCTTCTCTGCTTGCGGTGAAATCTGTCTCTTTACTCGTTTTCTTTCTTATAACATTTCTTTTGTTTATTTTATATAAAACTTCCGCAAGAGGAATGTCATCCTCTGACAGTTTCTGCGACTGCTATGGTTCTTGTTCCTGTGTCCTATCAAATTTTCTTTTCCTTCCCCTCTTAGGTCTGCTTCTATTTGGCTACCCATGAGTTTCTTCCTGAAAGTGATTTCTTACTAAAAGGCTTTCCCAATTATCACCTATGTTTTGGAGATGAGATTCAACAAGTATTTTTACTAGACCATGGTGATACATTGTATTATCTATAAATTGAATTCTCCTCTGAACATTCCCTGGCATCTTTCTAAGACTATTCAACAAGAAATATGGAAGATTTATCTCATTTTCTTCAAGAAAATTCATTAGCAGTTGAATATGATAGAAAAAAATCCATCCAAACCTTCCTTCGCATGTAACAAATTTTTGGATTATTAGAAGTAGGTTCCTCCACTTACTTTTAAATGTCGTGCTTGGGATGCCCTTTTTGAAAATGGTGGTGTCTATGCTTGGTTTCTTCAGGAAAACCTTCCAATCTTCTTTTTCAATACCTCTATTCTTGTACCATTTCTGTCCAATCCGCGACAATCCGTGGCTTCATCTATAAATGACCCTGTCACTGTGAATTTAATGTCTCCTAACTCCGCTTCGACTCCATCAAAAGCCCTGGCGATTCTTTATGGAAGGCCATCGAATTTCTCTACAAATTCTAGCCACTGCAATTTTTGCAATAATTCTTTTGATTTTGGATACCCCTCCAAAAATTTCTTCCCTGTCGACTCTATTTTGACTATCACTCCCATGGCCGAGAAGCTTCGTTTCAAAAACTGTTTTGTTTGACAGGGTAGGATGGCTTGGTATGGTTTTTAGAGTGGAAAGGTCGAGAGTGTGAGTGATGGAATAATGAGAGCGTAGGTAGTGAGGGTATAAGAGAATGAGGTAGAATCTAACCGTTAAGATCATTCATGTTTATGTTTTGGACAGCCAATTCAATGGATCGGAATGAGTTATGATGACGGGGAGAGAATGGTGAATTATGCATGATTTGACATGACACGATAAACTATTTGCAATAATGATTTTGATTTTTTTTCGGTGGTACTATGTCTTATAATTCATATATGTAATTTTTTGATACCTATTATTAAATTAAAGAAGTGCATACCTTTGAATTATTTTCTTGCTAACCTTTGGTTGCCTTTTATGAGGTCTTCGGATACTTTGGAGTGGAGGGAGTCAATCATTCCTTCAATTGTATGATCAGAAGTGTCTGTCTAATTGGCTACAGAATGTCATTAGAACTGCAGGAAGGCCCTCTCCTATACTCCAATTGCAATAACCTGGGTGGGCCCAATCTTGCAAATCAACGATTGTAGGTGTCGAAGGGAGATACCAAAGGCGACCGCTAGAAACTATTGTCCTTTGCACTGTACGTTGGCCTTTCACTGTGAATTTGCTATATCACTTCCAGACATCCGTTATGCAGGAAGTCCGACATACGAGACCTTTGATCACCAATAAGCCGATATGTCATGCCTTGGACCCGCCAATGGCCAATTTGCAATATTGGCGATCGGTTGATCGCAGATTTCACTGTCTTCCCCTGCTACTTTTTCAAAAAAGCCTCAATTGTGATTTGCGATGAGCCTGAACCTTAGTCATTTTCTCTTTGTTTTATGGTTTTCAAAGGGTCCCTTCAATCTACTCTAAATTCTGATCTATGAGTCCATTTTTGGACTTCCATATACTGTTGAAAAGTTTGTTCTAAGAACTATGCAATGGAGTGTTGTGTGTGGAGCATGATTGTTCAGAGGTCTTTGTTTCAGTCGGATGTATACCCCAGGAAGTTTTGTACACCCCTCCACGCGGGGGGGTGCGGGGGGGGACTTGTCTCCCCCGCCAAAAATAAATGTAAAATTGTCTTGGAAAAGTATAGTAATTTCTAGTCAATCTGGGTCGTTCATTAGGTGGATGATCTGACGGTAGAACTTATGTTTAGTTTAGGGTTTTTTTTCCCTAGAAGGCAACCCCTCTCTTTGTATGAGGGCATTGTATTTGAGGCTGTGTGATAGATGTGTATTCTGTGAGCGAGAAACAGAGAGTTGAGACTGTGAGAGAAAACAGAGGATATTACAGCGGATTTGCTGTACGTTGTATCTCTTCATTTTGCTGGATAATAGAAAGGAAGGACTGGCTGTTCGGGGTGGACGTAGCCCAAACTGGGTGAACCACGTATATCTGTGTCTCTCTTGTTTTTTGCATTTTCTGTGTTTATATTTCTGCAATATTTTATGTGTTTCATTGCTCCGTAATATACAATTTTCTAACATGGAGAGGGTCTGATTAAGCTTTGAAAACTTATGTGACTTGGGAAATGGCTTCAAACCTCACTGTTTTTTTGCACTTTGGGAAACTGATAACTCATAATGCTATGAGTGAGAACAACAAACATTGTTGGCAACAATGCAGTGTCAGCAGCAACACAAATGTAGATTGGTTCAGCTACAGGCGTGGCAAGCGAATCAGAGTATGTGCAATAGCTTGGTAGACAGTGACAATGTGTTGCAAATGTCAAACACCAACAGCATTGTCCAACTACAAAGGAGAGATGTTGGAGTGCAAAGAACACCTTCCTCGCTAAGAGGGAGTGTTAGTTTTTGTTGTTTTGGTAGCATCGAACAAGTATTCTAGTCTCGATTTATGTCTAAGAGGTGAAAGGACATGAGATCTCCAAAACCCATAAAAGGTTTCACAAGATAAGCTTGCAAAATGACTTCATTAAATTAATTAGCCATCATTTAAAAATTTCCTAAGTCTAACTTAGGAAAATAAGTTAATTAAAGGGAATTAATTAAAGAGGTCAACTTATGCTCTAGCGACTTCTAGAAAATGGCATGGATCAAATCATGGTAGTTGAAGGTCCAATGGGAGATTATAAGAACAAGTCGATGGGATGGAGAGAGATACAAAGAGGGGAGTGATTTTCCTTGGCATATTGAGCTATCTAGTTGCCATGATTCAGCAAGGAAGAGAGTTCAAGCCAGAGGAGAGCATCAGTGATTAAGGGAGCAGTAAAGGAGATTTCCAGCGAGTTTCCCAACAATTTTCCAGTGCTAGAGAGGCAGATTGGGAGGCCAAAATTATTCTACAAATAGGTTGAATAGCTAGTGCAAGTAGCTAGAAACCCTATTGTGAGTTGTCAGAGAGAGGTCGTTTCAATTGTCGGAGGCTGGAAAGATCATCCAAAAGGCAAAGCAAATTTTTCCAGAGGCAAAGCGAGGCAAGATGGCTCACCAAGAGACAGCTAGCAAGCCATATGAATTTCCCAGGTCAGACAGTGTGAATTCCATGCAAACCGAGTTGCTAATGAGAGGGTTCGAGCAGGCCAGAGGGAGGCCAGATTAATTGCAGAAAGGAGAAAAAATCTCCTAGATATTTTCCAAAGGATAGCCCTTTGGGCATTCAATTGTAATAATTTCCAAATTGTTGCATAATAAAATAAACCTTCATTTGTTGCATCGATTTTCCCTTCAGGGTTTTTTTTGGGGACATTATATCAAAAATTATTGTGTCGATCTTTATTGTGTATGTGCATCTATTTCTCAATCCCTAATTTTATTTTTCCGTGACGTATTTTTTGGTGAAAATTGCAATTGTGAATTATTAGTTAATTAGGTGAATAATATCCAATAAATGCAATCAAAGAATTTTCACATAAAGTGCCACATTAAATTCTAACCTATCCTACTAGCCTCCCAAGTCCATCAAACCAAAACTATGACAGCGATCCAAGCCAACTATATGCTCCTAAAGATGGAGTAGCACAAGGCCTAAAATAGGGGGTGAAAGAAAATGATATCATATGAACCAAAGGTCCCCAATACCATACATGTTTGTTGTGCAATCATCGAGAAATGTTGAAACAAGGCCTATTGGGAGGTAGTGCCCTCAATGCACATTGTTTCTAACTAACAGAACCCAAAGTACATGCATTATTAGATGCATTTGGATCAAAAAGACTGCAAGCCCTACTTAAGTGCACTATCTAAATAGGTTTAAAGAGAATCTGCCTTAGAACAGGATAAATGGAGATCCTGAAATATTAATAAATGGCCCTTGGTTTGATGATTAAGCACAAAATTGGTGATATTGTCCCCAACATGATTCAATACCCCCAAAGTTGTGTTGCGGCTCATGGACTGCCTCACCCATGCCGGCAGGCCATTTCAAGCATATGGGACCAGATGCAAGTCCTCGTTAACTTATATTGAATATGTAGTTCGAATAGGGTAAATGAAGAAAGATAGTAAACATTCAGTTATACATTGACCAAGAAAGGTTCATAACTAACTGGAAAACTGAAACCAAACACACAAATAAACACACAGGATTTACGTGGTAAAACCTTGACAGGGTGTCAAGGAAACATCCACGGGACAAGGGATTGGAATCTCTATTAATTCAACAATGATTCTCCACAATTACATTTCTCGGGCATTCACTAGTTTTATACAAGCCTCCTCCTTTACATAACTGTTATTTCAGTATAAAACTAACTAGTTACATTTTTACCCAAATTTACATAATTCGTTGTCAAACTTCCAACAAACTCCACCTTGACAACAATTTTCTTAATCCCTTGCCCATGCCCATTCATCATCTTTTCTGCAAGCCAAGAGAAGCTAAACACCATCACAGCTTCTCTACTGTAACTGGCTTTGTGAATATGTCTGTACAATTCTCTCGCGTATGGACATTTTGAAGCGCTACTTTTCCGCCATCAATCACATGTCTCGGGAAATGATACCTTACATCAATGTGATTGGTTCTGCTGTGATAAGCAGGATTTGTAGCCAAGTGAATAGCACTTTGACTGTCACAAAGTACATTCACTTTCTCCTGTGTCCTTCCAATCTCATCGAGGAGACCCTTTAACCAGATTTCTTCTTTACTGGCATGTGAAGCAGCTATATATTTTGCCTCAGTAGTGGACAACGCAATTGTTTCTTGAAGCTTTCACATCCAACTAATTGCTCCACCTACTAGAGTAAAGACATAACCTGTAGTAGATATACTTTTGTCCAAATCATCTGCATAGTCAGCATCTACATATCCACAGACTGATCCTTCACTACCATTAAAGACGATGCAATGGTCACTTGTGCCTCTTAGATATCGAAGCACCCATTTCACTGCTTGCCAATGTTCTTTACCTGGATTTTCCATGAACCTACTGACAACTCCAACTGCATGTGAAATGTCAGGTCTTGTAGATACCATCGCATACATTAAGTTGCCTACAGCATTTGCATATGGTACATGAGACATATATTGTTTTTCTTCATCAGTTCTAGGACTCAAAACCGAAGAAAGCTTAAAATGGGAAGCTAGTGGAACATTAACAGGTTTCACATTGTTCATAGAGAACTTTTCAAGTACTTTCTCCACATACTTCTACTGTGATAACCAAAGCTTACCATTTTTCCTGTCTCTGTGTATCTCCATGCCCAAGATATGTTTTGTTGCTCCAAGATCCTTCATATCAAACGTCCTAGAGAGCTGAGCCTTTAACCTGTTGATCTCTTCCATGCTTTTGCTTGCAATAAGCATATCGTCAACATACAAAGCTAAGATAATGAATATGCCATTGAAAATTTTAAAGTATACACAATGATCATACTCACTTCTTATAAAGTTCTGCCTCAACATGAAGGAATCAAACTTCTTGTACCATTGTCTAGGAGACTGCCTCAAACCATACAATGATTTACTGAGCTTGCAAACTAATCTTCTGCTACGACCTTGTACAAAACCTTCTAGTTGTTCCATATATATCTCTTCATTCAAATCACCATGTAGAAATGTTGTTTTAACATCTAACTGTTCTAACTCAAGATTAAGTAACGCAGTTAGTGCCAACACAGTACGAATAGAAACAAGTTTTACAACTAGAGAAAAAATCTCATGAAAGTCTATACCTTCAACCTGAGAATACCCTTTTGCTACCAGTCTCGCCTTATACCTTTCGATACTTCCATCAACTTTCCGTTTCAGTTTGAAGACCCACTTGCATCCAACAACACTTCTCCCTTCAGGAAGCTCTACAAGATCCCAGGTATTGTTCTTTGACTAAGGAATCCATTTCTTCTTCCATAGCCGTTTTCCATTTTTCGCTATCTGTATCATCTATAGCTTCCTGGTAACAAGAAGGTTCACCATCTTCAGTAATCAAAGCAAAAGATGAAGTAGAATCTTCATACCTCTTGGGAGTTTTTCTTTCCCTTGTAGACCTTCTTAGAGCGACTGGTTGCTGAATTGGTTCAGAAACTTGATCTGGTTCAGAAGCTTCAACGACTTCCTTTGTGTCTTCAACACCTTTTTCTCCATAAGTCTCTCCTTCCTCTTGACTATCACCGAAAGGTCTAGCCTCCAACTGAACTCGTTGATTTGGCAATACCTATTCCTGTTCAATTCTTTCAACATTTGATTTTAAAATAGAAGATTCATCAAATGTTACATTTCTACTAATGACTATCTTCCGCAATGTAGGATCCCACAACATGTATCCTTTCACTGCATAGTCATACCCAACAAAGACATAACATTTCAATTTTGGAACTAATTTTGAATGCTGATTTTTAGGAATGAGAGAATAAGCATCACAGCGAAATATCCTCAAATGTGAATAATCACAAGACTGACCTGTCCAAACTTCTTCAGAAATTTTACAATTAATTGCTATTGAAGGTGATCTGTTAACTAAATAACAAGCAGTAGATACTGCTTTTGCCCACAACTCCTTTTGCAAGTTAGCATTGTTGATCATGCTTCTGGCTCTTTCCATAAGAGTCTGATTCATACACTCAACAACACCATTTTGTTGAGGAGTATAAACAATAGTTTTGTGTCTAATAATTCCCTCATCCTTACAGTATTGTTCAAATTCAATTGAAGTGACTCACCACCATTGTCAGTTCTTAAACATTTAATAGATTTGTCTGTTCTTTTCTCTACCATTGCTTTAAATTGTTTAAAGACATTGAATACATCAGCTTTCTTTTTTAGCATAAAGACCCAAAATTTACGGGAGAAATCATCAATAAAAGTTAAAAAAATATAGAGCACCTCCATATGACACAACAAGGGATGGTCCCCACAGATCAGAATGAATATAGTCTAAAATATCTTTACCATTATGATTTCCAACTTTAAATCTCTGTTTACGTTGTTTTCCATACACACAATGTTTACATAAATCTAACTTCAAGGATTTCAGTCTTCAGATCGGGAAGAGATTTACGTTTCATCAGTATCTGAAGACCTTTCTCGCTCATATGACCTAATTGCTGATGCCATAGACGAGTACCTGCTTCTTCCTTTTCTGACGCAATCGCTGCTTCACTGAGCTAAGTACTTCCTTTTAACCTATAAAGATTTCCGACCTTTTCTGCTTTCATAACCACTAGGGCTCCTTTAAAGACTTTCAAGACGCCATCCTGACCTGTAAACTTATAACCATCTGAATCCAACACTCCCAAAGAAATCAAATTTTTCTTCAAATTAGGTACATGTATAAAACTAGTTAATGTTCTAACTGTGTTATCATACATCTTAATCCTGATATTCCCCATCCCAACAGTCTGACATGACACATTATTACCCATAAACACAAAACTAGCATTTACATTTTCATACGAAGTAAACCAATTTCTATGTGGGCACATGTGATGAGAAGCACCAGATTCTAACAGCGAGCTTTCTAAACCTTGAGAGACATTACATTCAGATGAAGTTTCATTTATCATACATAATTCTTCAACAGATAAAACTTCGTATGTCAGACCTGAATCGACCTGATTCGCTTCCTTCTTCGGGTTATCAGATTCTTTTCGTTTCCAACAATCTTTCTTCAAGTGTCCAATTTTATTGCAATGCCAACATTTTGCCTTACACTTCTTTCCCTTCGATTTAGATCTGGAAGACCCCCTTGGTTTGTCTCCTCTTTCCTTTAAGCGTCCTCTTGCTACCATGTTTTCTGATGCAGCTATTTTAGTATTGGATTTCCTTCATACTTCTTCAGACAAGAGAGCACCCACGACTGATTCAAACTTCAAAGAATCAGCAGTGCTTAAGCTAATTGAAGTTACGAAGTGATCCCATGATTCGGGCAGAGAACATAGCAAGGTTAATCCTGATATTCCCCATCCCAACAATCTGACATGACACATTATTACCCATAAACACAGAACTACCGTTTACATTTTCATATGAAGTAAACCAATTTCTATGTGGGCACATGTGATGAGAAGCACCAGAGTCTAATAGCCAGCTTTCTAAACCCTGAGAGACATTACATTCAGGTGAAGTTTCATCTATCATACATAATTCTTCAACAGATAAAACTTCGTCTATCATACCTGAATCGACCTAATTCGCTTCCTTCGTCGGTTTATCGGATTCTTTTCGTTTCCAACAGTCTTTCTTCAAGCGTCCAATTTTATTGCAGTGCCAACATTTTGTCTTACACTTCTTTCCCTTCGATTTAGATCTGGAAGACCCCCTTTGTTTGTCTCCTCTTTCCTTTAAGCGTCCTCTTGCTACTATGGTTTCTGATGCAGCTGTTTCTTCAGACGAGAGCACCCACGACTGATTCAAACTTCAAAGAATCAGCAATGCTTAAGCTGATTGAAGTTACGAAGTGATCCCATGATTCGGGCAGAGAACATAGCAAGGTTATGACTTTATCTTCTCCCTGAATTTTAACTTCCATATCTGTTAATTGACATATAAGTGTATTAAAAACATTCAAATGTTCTACAACTTTTGAACCTTCTTTCATTCGAAGACTGTACAACTGTCTTTTCAGATAAATTATGTTGGTTAATGACTTTGTCATATAGATTTTTTCCAGTTTTTCCCACAATCTTGAAGCTGTAGTCTCTTCAACAATATTGAAGAGAACTTCATCCACTAGGCATAACCGGATGGTACTGAGAGCTCGGTCATCCAAGTCCTCCTAGTCTGAAGTAGTCATGGTTGCAGGTTTCTTAGTTGCCCCATACAATGCCTTGTGCAACCCTTGTTGCACAAGCAGATCCCTAACCTTCAGTTTCCAAAGAGCAAAATTTCTCTTTCCAGTGAATTTCTCCACCTCGAATTTCGCATTCAACATTTTCGCCATTTTGTTCTTCTCCTAGAGTTCCAGTGTTTTCAGAAAGGGTTCATATTTCCTTATTTCTCCAATAAAGTTTTTTTCTTCAACTAGGGTTTATATTTCCTTTCAAAAAAAATCTTTTGGTGAACCAATTCAACAAATTTTTATTTCAAATCTTTTGTTTTCTTTTTCATCAATTTAATGGAAGAAACCCTTGGATTTATTTTTCTTCAATTTAAATGAAATCTTAAAAAGAAAAAAAAGAAAAAAACACTTTGTTCTTCACTTCACAGAAATCTTTCAACAAACCCTTCAAAGATTTTATTTTTTTACTTCAAAGAAATCTTTCAACACACCCTAAATTTCTTCACAAATTTAAAAAAATAAAAAATAAAAAATAAAAATAAAAAATAAAAAATTACCTGGCCTTCCAAGATGATCACACGCAGGTGGCCAGCAACAAGTATGCAACCTGGTCCAACGGCTCTATCTTTCACTCCAACGAACCTTCTAAGATGATCACACGCAGGTGGCCAGCAACAAGTATGCAGCTTGGTCCAACGGCTCTTTCTTTCTCTGCAGCGAAGACTGGGCAACGGCTCCCTTCACGTTCTGCTCGACAAGCAACGGGATTCCACGCAGGTCCCTTCACGTGCAGAAAATGGGTTTGCAGTTGCAGCAATTCATACGTAGGTTCCTCGCCAGTCAACGCGATTTTTCAGAACATACGCATAGGGCAGAGGGCATATGCAGTGTTGCTTCCTCTTTACGCTCTGCTCATGCAACACTTCACGCAGAACAGATAGCCTCCTCACGCAGAAGCGTACTCCTCTTCAAACGCAGATGGACGCAGATGGCCTCCTCCTCAAACGCAGAGAAGACAAGCCTCAAGCCTCTCACGCTCTGACCTCTGCGTGCTGTCTCACTCTGTCACATTACACAAGCAGACTCACGCTCAGATAATGAGTTCTCTCCCTCACGCAGGTCTAGCAGCGTAGAACTGGCTGGGCACACAGATCTACTTGCCTTCACGCAAAGACACACAGCCTTCATGATGAGAATGCAGCGTTCACACTGAACGCAGAGACACACAGCGTCCACGCTGAGAATACAGGGTTTGGCACAATTTTCTCGACTTCCTCCCTTTCATGCAGCCTCTCGACAGCACTCCTGGACTCCAGACTCAATTCACCGGCTCTGATACCATTTGTAGTTCGAATAGGGTAAATGAAGAAAGATAATAAACATTCAGTTATACATTGACCAAGAAAGGTTCATAACTAATTGGAAAACTGAAACCAAACATACAAATAAACACACAGGATTTACGTGGTAAAACCTTGACACCCTGTCAAGGAAACATCCACGGGGCAAGGGATTGGAATCTCTATTAATTCAACAATGATTCTCCACTATTACATTTCTCGGGCATTCACTAGTTTTATACAAGTCCCCTCTCTTACATAACTGCTATTTCGGTATAAAACTAACTAGTTATATTTTTACCCAAATTTACATAATTCGTTGTCAAACTTCCAACAGAGTAGATAACCCAGACATGCTTTCAACATCGTGAGAAGACAAAAGCTTACATAAAAATAAAGAAATAATAACACCCATCCATCTAAAATACCTCTGCACTTTCAAATTCAGATGTTTATTTGCACACACGATCCTATAAATTTTGCAAACCTACCCCTTCATTTTTATTTTTTGAGTGCCAAAACTCAGGGCTCAAAGTAACTCCATGCTTATTAGGCACTCACATTTTCGCAGTTGCTGAGGTCCACACTTACACTCTCAACATAGCTTGGGGAGGTTTGTACCTATGTTCTTCCTTCAATATAACTCATCTATAAATAGCATGATAGCATGTTCGTCCAGCGATTAAAAATAAATTGCAGGATGGGCAGAAATGTCATATTCGGTTTATTAATAATAAGCACTATAACTGTATAAAGTTAACTGTCATGGCACAGATTTGACAATTAACAAATGGTTCTTCACCTTGTTCAGGCAGACCATTCCATTCCTTCTACACAATCAAACTAAACATAACTAAACATTGAGGATTTAATGCACAGTGAGAATGATAAATATATCTCAAAGTATTCAGTCAGAAATGTCCTATTCAGTTAAAATATTAATAATAAGCAACGCAACTGCATAGAGTTGACTGTCATGGCACAGAACTGACAATTAACAACTGGTTCCTAACCTTGTTCAGGCCAGACCATTCCTTCTACACAATTAAAATGAACCTTAAGGATTTAATGCACAGTAAGATGATAAATATATCTCAAAATAGGTGTTGTTTAGTAAATTCAAAGGAGGAGCAACCAACAATAGCAGCTGTAACTTTCTAACTTCAGTGGTTTATATAGAATGAGATGTCACAGCAACTTCTTTTTTTATCCAATGGATAAACATCCTCACAACTGGCATTCAAACAACAGAAAGCTTTCCACGATTCGTCGTCCTACTGTCCACAAATGGAATTTATGCTTTATCATTATCCCGTGTGCAATCAAACATATCGAAGAAAGCCTGATGAATAAGGATAAGGCAAAAGCAAGATGCTTCAAGAAGATGATTCAAATTGTATACTCCCATTAAGACAAAGGCTGCATACTCAAGATGATTTTGTAAATTACTAAATTTCAATGTCCTAGGTAGGAACCATGACAGGATATTCCTCTTGCATGCTACATAACTTGACAACCACCATTGTTGCAGGAACAGCCAGCACAGCACACAAGGACATTCCCATAATGGATTCCATAAAGCGCAATGCTCTTCTCCAATATGTACAAAATGCATTTGTCTCTTGCCCGTTGAAAGACTCAGCTGAACCTTCAACTGAACCAACATCAGCTGGTAAGCAATTTTCTTTCTTATCGTCCGTCCTATGAGTTCCTTTGTCTAACTCGGTCAAGCCATTGCTGTGGTAATCTCCCTTGTTATCTAATATCTCCTCAAAGACCGTACTTGAAGCAGGTGACAATGAACCAGTTCTATGCACACTTTCTGACCATTCAGAGCTGTTCGGAAGATCTCCCTCTTCTGAATTGCTTCTAACTGAATATCCATCAGCTACACTGTACAGACTGTCAAGCACTGTCCTTCCTTTTCCTGCAGTCATCATTTGTCCATGGTCCCCACCCCTGGATTCATCAACAGTGTCACTGGCAGCTGGACTTATGTTCATGGTCCAGTCAGTTTCATTTAAATTATCATAGTTAACTTCTGCTGAATCTGCGAATTCTTTTCTCAACTGCAATTTCTTACATGTGTTCTCTGAGGAGGAATGCTGTTTCAGAGACCTAACAATTGTCCTTGGTGTGTTGAATACATTCATATCATCAGTTGTAATATATAATACTGGATCCTGAGGAAGAGAACAAACAGTAAATCACCTAAGCATTTGCATTTGCGATCACAAGAGATAACGCCAATATAGCTAAAATGTGCCAACTTTGCTTAAGCTTCCTCATCAAGCACAAGCTGCATAAAACAAGACAAAACAGGGAAACTAACAAGAATATATCCCATGCTCTTGATGCGTACCTTAGGGCTAACTGCAGCTTTTTCCACAGCTGACGGGCAATGAGAGCGAGCATCGTTAATGCAGAAGGAAAAGCATGGATCATTTTCAGCCTCCTTATAGGAACGTCTCCTTTCAAAATGGTCTCCATCACAGGTCAATGTGTCTCCATTTTCTCCATGTCTGTCAAACATATGCATCCTGGTCCTTGTTTGCCTATTAACATGTTCACAAGAGTCTTTTCTTTCCGAAGCTCCATCACTTTCATACTCTGCGGCAATTTCTGTATCACTCCCAAACTTAATGCCATTTTCTAATGAAATGCTTCTATTCCCTCCTTTTTCAAATAAACGTGATTCTGACACCAAATATGTCCTGGAATCACCATCTTTTCCACTGCGAGTTAAGAAACAGTGAGGAGTCTGCTCAGTTGCCATGCTTTTTCCAGCATTGGGTCTGGTTGACTCTGACCTATCAGACCATGGTGAGAAGGATGAATTCCTCATTTTCCTTGAGAAGGCATCCTCATCTATAGAATCAGAATAATAACCTCGGCTCAAATCAAAATTAGAGGACCTTCTAGCTCTCGTACCAGAACCTGTTATAGAAGGAGTTTGGTATTTAGTATTAAAAGATTGCACGGAAGAAACAGGGGAATGTGTGTAGGGACCAATTTGCATGTCTGGTGAAAAGTCGTTGAATCCACAAAAACTACCCCTACTAGATCTGTTGCCTTCACAGGGAATTTCCTCATCGCTATAAGAGCCATCATTATTTAGGTCTATACTCATCTCAGAAGCTAAAGCCTTGGCAAGTTGAATAGTTTCAGAAACTACTTTTCTTACATAAGGTGTTCTATCAGACCGACATCTCTCCAGATACATAACAGTATTTGGAATTTCTGAAGCTAAAATGTCCATGTCCACAAATTTCAATAAACCATTGATCATCAGGACAGCATGCAAACGTTGCTGAGAGTTCCCCGTGACTACTCCGGTCTCAAGGATTTTAGCTGCTGCCTTAAGCAGAGACCTCCCATAAGCTTCAAGAATGGGGCTGTTCGACTTGGCTAGAGAACAAACCAGCTTCATATGGCTATTTGTTTGGGTCCCTTTCTCCTCCAATGCCCCTGTAACTCTCAAGCAAATTTCATTGACAATATCATCAGGTGCATATTTCCATGCCTCTGTTTCTACTAAAACTTGCAAACACAATGCTGCTCCTTCTGCCAGTGACTGTACAGTTCCTAACAAGACATCAATCAGGGGACTGGCTAAATCTCGGATGACTCCCTCTCTTTGCCCTTGAAAAGAGCTAGGATCTAGTGTATATCTTGCCATTGCTGAAACCGCCTTGGCACAGACCTGTTGCAGGGCCAAAGAGGGTGCATTTGAGGACAATGCTTTCAACACGTCACCCATCATCTTAGTTATCTGGGGAATTATGCTTTTACCGTGTTCTCGCACAATCACTTCATACAAAGAGATCAAATACTCTCTAGGAAGCTGCCCATCTGGAAGCTCTGACAGCTGGGCTATAAACTGTGGGATCATCTTCTTGTCTAACTGCTGGGCATAGTTTCTTAGAGAATTCAGACATCTTATTCTGCTGTCGGGATCCTTGTCTAGATCTGCAAAAACTTGCTTCAAATTGGTACCCATGAATCTTTCAATAGTCTTCTCACTTCAGAGAAGAAGCCCGCGGTTTACAAAATCTGGCAGAGCTCACACTCTGACCCAATATGGCGAAGCACTTGCACAGATTTGTCCCGGAAGGGTCCAAGAAAATTCACAATGAATGGAATTCTGTCAAACACAGCGTGCAATACATGAGAATCCTCAGAAAAAACAAAATTAAGACTAGAAATATTTAAAACTTCTCTCAATCCAAACCCTTCTGTAGACAGGATAAAACCCTTCATTCCCCAAACCTTTATATAGCAAGTACTTAAAGCCTCGCTCGCTCAATGAGTTTTGGCACCAGAAAAAATATATTCAAGTAACCTAAACGCTCGGAAGATCAGTGACGAGCGCAATAAAGCCCCACAGTAAGTTTGCATTCAGATATCATTCACAACATGGGCACGCCTTTTCTATATTGGGTTCCCACGGCATTCACTGTAACGGTCAAATTCTCTTAGCCTGAGACAAGCCCAGGTAGAAATTACTGAAGTTTGTCAGTCCACACCTGTGGAATCCGATAAAGAACCCAATACCCGCATGCCCCAGAAAATAAATGAAGAACCCAACACCTGCACGCCTATGAAAATAACAACCCAATTTCTGAACACTGAAAAGTTCAATGGAAATAACACAAAACAATGAATCCAATGCAGCCTGGCTCATTACATAACCCCTAACTACTGCCAGAAAAAAAAAAACGAAAAAGAAGGCACTCAATAACTGCGAATGGGCAAATTATGTACAGACCTGAGCGCGTTAAAACTTGATTCTCGGCTTCACGTCAGATCCAGCGAATGGGGGAGAAGCGAATCAGTAAACGGAGCACCCAAAGCCGGAATTCAGGCTTTCTGTTGAACACGGGTAGGACTACAGAAAGTGGGACTACTTTCTGTTAAACACGGGTGGGACTACTTGAGCTGAATTCGAATTTAGGACTGATGAGCACAGAGCTGTTGAAATGTAGAAGCCCATGCAATTCTCTGAATGTGGTATTTGCGTTTTTCTGTCCGAAAACATTCAGGATAATGATAATTGTAGTTTGAAATATTTTTTGGCTCCAAATCCGGACGGCTACTTTCTAATTTTTTTTACCGTTTTGAGTTTACTAACTTTACTTTTGCGGTCACATGGAGCGGGCTTCGATGGAACTAAGGGCTGGCCCCCACAAATTTAACGCAAGCTAAGTTAGCTAATGATACCACCGCCATTTAATAATATCGGAGCGGGATACACTAAAAGTTATTTATAATATAATTAGTTTCCCAGCGCTTTGGTGTCAGTTTTTTATGGGTTATTGTAAGTTTGATGGTTATAAATTGTATTTACAATAATTGTATATTTATTTTTGTTATTGGGTGTTTCTTTTGAGCGATGGTAGTTTGTCATCCCATCCATCTAAGTTCAAGTTCTTGAAAACATAGTCTGTCGTAGTAAGGTTGGAAGGATAGGCAATCTGTTGGACTCTGGGATTTTAGCTCCAATTCCGATGGTTTTTGGACGTCTCAGTCATAGGTTGAACTATGAGTTTTTGATACATTTGGCTTGTAGGTTGTTGCATATATATGGGGAGGTTGCTAGTTCTCTACCAAAATTCTCATTGACATAATTGAATTTTTTTTATATCGATCAACTGTACACTAGTTGGTTTAAGTGGGGTTTAGTTCCCATTTGATTCCAGGTTCATATTTCATGGGTAGGGGTTGAGAATGGAAGCCACTTTTGGGGAATTAAACTATCCCAAGGGGCGAGCTTTGCAAAATTTTCATGGTAGCATTCCACTATGGATAGATCGTTCTTCCATCTAATAGGCCTAGCCTTAGCTCAACCTAGGAAGAAGAAAAATACATTTTTATATATCTTATATTTAAATTATAATATTTATAAATAGTAAAGTAAATGTGGAAGAATATATATAATAAAGGGCTTAACACTTCATGTAGCCTCTTCTAATCTTTTCACAGTTAAGAGGTCACGAGTTGAAATTAAATGTAGTATATGTGGGGTTGTAAAGGTTGATTATCTTGATTGAAGAGGTTGTTGGTTGTAAAAAAGGGCATGACTCCATTGATGAGCATGTCACCATTTTATTTCGAAGTACATTAATTTAGGATTAACTCCAACCCTTAATGGCCTAGTGGAAACCTCTCCCATAGATTGAGGGGGGGAGGGTGCGGGGGGGAGAAATACACGCACAATGGAATCATAATGTCATATGTAATAACGAATACTAAGATAAAGTGTGAATACACGCACGCAATGGAATCATAACCTCTATTGTGATAACTAGTATCAAGATAAAGTATGAATATGTTAATAGCTTTAAAGATTGGGCATCTTTAATCAACAAGACTTCCTTTGTTAGGGGCTTATGGTATACCTCATCATGCCACATGGAACAAAAAGCAAACATAGAGCAAACCTCAGGCTTAATAACAAACTTATATCAAGGTTTCAAGAGAATGAATAGAACCAAATTCTTAATCATTGGGAAATCCCAATGAGAGATGAACAAATTGGATAGTGGCAATCTCCAAATAGGGTAGCACAACAATAAACCCTGTCTTGCAATAAAATTGAACTTGATCCTGTTAAAACTTCTAATAACTTTTAATAAACTAAGACTTCCCAACATTGTGTTTCACCATCCCTTAGTAATGATAGATATGGTATAGGTCATCAAATAGCGCAATCTTCGCCAATTGAGCCTTGGAAGGAATCCCTTAATAAATAACTAGTTAGGAAAAAAATCTCATTGTATAAGAAAGCCAAATTGACCAAACAGTGTGGACTTTTCCCACCCATCTCTCCTCTGAACAATTGACACCCATCTCACGTTAAGAACTGCCATTAACTGGGCTCCATGGTGCAAAATCGAATACAATTATTGAGAATCATACCTTGAAGAGAGTGACCAAAACTCTATCCCTAATCCCTCCAAAGGGTCTTTGAACACATATTTATTTTGAATATGCCATTATATGGGATGAGCCCTCTTAACTTCAAAAATGAAAGATGATGAAGGGAAATTAGAGCATGCTCCTATGCCAAGGAACACCAATCCTTCCAAGAATGGGTGGTTTTCATCCCACAAATATCCTCCAAATGAGATGCCCTTCTTACTTGACCCAAGCCCCTAAAAGTGAGGCATCTTTGTAATACATGTATCTTACAAACTTTAGCTCCAAATAAGGTGCCACATTAAATTCCAACCTATCCTACTAGCCTCCCAATTCCATCGAACCAAAACTATGACAACATTCCAAGCCAACTATATGCTCCTAAAGACAAAGTAGTAGAGACCTAAAATAAGGGGGCAAGAAAATAATAGCATACAAACCAAAGATCCCTTGTACCCTACATGTATGTTGTGCAATCATCAAGAAATGTTGAAACAAGACCTATTGTGAGGTGGTGCCCTCAAAGAACCTCACCACCCACTTTGAGTTGAGCACACTACCTTGAGTGGCAGCATCAATCAAGCCAAACCCTCCCTTGTCCTTGAGAATAGTATGAACATCCCAAGAAACTAGAAGAAGGCCCCTCTCTCCACCATACTTGGATTACAAATATCTGAACAAATAATTTTCCCTAATCAATGAAATTAGGCTTTGCTAAGGAACTACCAAGAGACATTATAAGCATGTGAGGCTTGAAGAATGCACCCAACGATTATTAGTTTCCCAGAAAATGGGAGACCCATATGATGCCAAACATGAAGTTTTATTTGAAACCTCTACAAACACCACTCTAATAGACATTTACAACAATCGCATTATAAATTTGAACCAACAAGATACCACACATGAAGCAATAATCACTAGTAACAACTTCAACCCCATCATTAAAGTCCAAATATCATAGGTTCATCAAGCAAATTATGCATCAATGAACTTTAACTAATCTCAGTACACACTAGGATGATATCGTATAGCCTAATGTGTGATTTAATATAAATTCTTGTAAGTTAAGAGACATTAGCATTTGAGTGCTCTAGAGGCATCTTGAAAAAATTGTATATGGATAATTCATTACAACACTTATCAATTATATGTATGTTGACCATTTTTAAGTTCAACATAAAGTATTGAAGCTTCCAATTTCAAACCCCATCTTAGTACAAACATAAATAGAAGGGAGAATCTTCCACTTCATATCCACCTCCACCTACACACCCTTAAACTCTCCCAAAATGAATTTTAGTGGCCATCTAGGTTTAAGAACCTTGCCATACTATAAGAAAATAAGTCAACAAAAGGGTGCAAGTTAGTAGACAAGGTTGAGAATTCCAACCAAATTGGATGGGCATGTCCATTATCATCTAGGTTGAAATTTGCTCCCACCCCATTACTGGACATAGGCAATATTATTAGCTATATTCGAGTTTCTAATTTGTAGCATATGGTAGACTGCGATATGTGAGTTAAATAATAAATAAGCATACTTTGACCCTAATCTCTAACGAGAGTTTAAGGAGAACCCCATGACCTTCTAATTTAACAAGAAGCACGAGTGAAAATCCTTCTGATTTTGTATTCTACCTAGAAAGAAGATAATGCCCCCCTAGTCTCCAAATGCACCCATCAAAATATTCCTCATTGTCAACAATGAAGAAGTCAAAATCTTTGGGATCTAGCGAAGACTTGGCACCATTATTAGCTAACGATTGTGAAGGGATCGTGTTCCCTTCACCCTATGGCTCCACTATAAGTTGCACTAGGTTCTTTGAGGTAATGGGTTTGTCTTCTCCCAACTCCAAACCCTCGCCCACAATTTCCATTGCATAAACCCCATGTGGACAAATAATCTCTAAACTATTTAGGGTGGGGTTAATGTTGTTAGGATTAAAAGTGCAAAAGAAATAATAGATGAACAATAGTAAAATTTATAGCAACAACACATAAATCATGACACAAATATATCTTGGAAAACCCTAATCGAGGAAAAACCATATTGCGATGGATATATTACAAAATCAAAAGTCACCTTAAAATGGAGGATACCATGCCTATTTATAGGCTTCATTACATGCAATACCACATGACCAAAAACCACGTGTTGTAGACTAAACAACTTTGATTATATGACTGAGTCAAGTTTACCTAGTAATCCCCCCTTTAAGCTTTACATAGGCAAATTCTTGGACCCAAATCCATATGCCCCCCGATCACTCTAGACTTTACGAGGGGTACACATGCCCCACCAGGTCTTACAATTTTATTCCCATTTACATGCAATTTAAATTTTCCATCTCCAAAGCAATTTTTTTCTTAGTGTTGTCATTACCTCCAAAAATATAGGAATGATTATTGTTTCTTTGTCTGACACTTCCAAATGCCCTTGTTCTCTTTCCTTTCCATGCTCATCTTCCACCATGTGCTATACGACCTCGTGTTGCAAAATTTTCTTGCATATCCTTGAAAAGTTGAGCTACCTCCCTCTTAATCAACCATGCTCTCATGCCCATGCAACTACACAACCTCCTTAATCATAACTTAGTTCATATTTTGAGATTTCTTCACACAATCCCCCTTTAAGGTGGCAAGGAACAATTTCAGTTTTTGGGCGTCATACAGATAATCATATCATCTACATAATACTTCAAATCCAAAGAGAAATGTTTATGGTTCTTCACTTCTTATTCCATGAAAATTGGGGAGAATAGATGGCGAGATGTTTTTCATTGTTAATGGTGTATCTTCATCAATGATAGGGAACCAAAAAGGTTCTAGATTTCCTCTTCCTCTACCTCTACCTCCTCCTCTTCCACCTCCTCTGTTTCATCCTCAATCCTATGTTGTTCACCATTGACATTGTGTACTTCTCCTTCTCCTTCTTCAGCCATGATGGATTCCTCAGAATAGACATTTGGTTCTACAACAGGATTATCTAGTTTTTCTTCTAGTTCTTTTGGTTCCTCTATGAATGGTTTGAAGTAAGTTTCTTCTTCTTCTTCTTCAATAGGCACTTCCAACTCTTGAGCTAGAATTTGTTCTCCAGTTGAAGATAGGAAAATTATTCCAATTGTTGGAGATGTTGGATCTACTTCTATTACAACCTCTGTTGATGAAGTTGGTGAACCTTTAGATTGGATTTCGAATCTTAAGACTTTAGGTTGTCTATATTGGTCTGCTATGGATGGAATTCGAGTTTGTGTGCATGGTGTGGTACTACGAGGTCGTGGTGGAGTGAGTGATGATGTAGGAAATAAACTTCTTCCTTGACCTACAAACCTAGCTCTAGAGTCTCTTTCCGAATGCATATCATGTTTTTCTTCAAAAAAAATTAAGGCTTCTATTTACACTTCCCCCGCAACAACTCTAAAATGTTTGGTCAATTTAATGTTCTTATGCTGCAAGCATAAATTATCAACTAGAGTTGGTAAACTTATGAAGTGCAGGTGCACTATATATGCTAGAAGCCTTTCCTTTAGTTTGTAAGATGATGGTTATGTTTGTTTTGGGATTTTCGTTGTTATTCAGATTCCTATTAGATTAGAGTTAGATTTCTACAAATTAATAAGTGGAATTTAAGCTACTATTATATTAATCTACTTGGTCATATCTATGTTGAGTATCATCCTAAAATATCTTATGTTAATCATCCTAAAATTATGAACCTATCTAAACACGTTGTTGCTATAAAACAGAGTGTTGAAGTTCTAATTATTCTAACGATCCTTCAAAATCTTGTCTTCAAAATATATACAAATTCTGATTCTAAATAGCATGAAGGTAATCTTCTCATTGCTAACTACAGAATATATACAAGTTCTAACTCTACAAGCATAAAAATACTAACTGTAATTAAGCGAAAAACGTTGAAGAACTAAACCATTAAACGACTGTAAGCATAAACGAAATAACGAAATAATAAATGAAATAATTGAGTTATAACGAAATAATGAAAACAATGAAGTAAGGAAACTAAACTAGAATTCAATGGTAATACGATAACAGAAAGCGATTAAATGAAAACAACATAAAGCAATGAAATGAAATAAACTAAAACCTTGACTGTCTGCAAGGGCCCTCCGCATCCAGTAGGTGTAAATCACACTCACATACGCATCGAATCACAGAAAGGTAACTTCAATTCAATATGCGAACAAAGCTCTGTTTCACAATTCTTCAGCAATTAACTATTACTTCCTCCCTCCCATTTACAGGGGATACATACTTATATATAAAATGCGTGCTCAACAGTTTGAGACTTCTACGCCCACGGGTCTGTTAATCAATCCTTATTCAAATTTGAAACTAAACAGAAAAAGTGTTATCTTGTCAATTTACTATTTGGAAAGAAAATCAACAAAACATGATGTATTCAAACTTCTGCTGCTGCGTGTTTGACCCGTGCCTTTGACCACGCCATTATGTGATTCCTTTAGTGAATTGGCTCATTTGAATAGGAGGAGATCCATGAGGGAATTAATCCTCAACTACCCATATGATTATTTGCTTCATTGGCGCACCAGAACCCTGCAAACCATGGAGGTAGCTACAAATTTATAAAGTAGCTGCATAATCATGTTAATTATGTAGCTAATGCAATCTTTAATACAACAATAAAGAACATTAACGAATATGAAAAGTAAGACATGTAAGATTTTTTACCTTGTCAAAATCTATGATTTACTACTTTTATTGAGTAGATAGTGATGATGAAAAAGAGGAAAATGGAGGAAAAAGGGTGTCAAAACAAAACAATTATGGAACTCTACAATAAGACACATGGAAACACATGACAATGTGATGGCACAAGTACTAGCCACAACTTGGCAATGATGACATGGGTTCCATGATGCAGTGGCAATGCCAAGTTGCTTCTCTCATTGCTTTGTCTTAAATATTGATGAGAGGTATGTTCAATACTTCATCTTCATGAAATATCTACTTTGTTCTTCATCTATGAAAAAATAATTAATAAAGCAATGAAATAAAAAAAATATTGCAGAAATACATATACAAAAATGCATAAAATAAAAGAGACAAAGATATACGTGGTTCACCAAATTTGGGCTATGTCTATGGAGAAACACCCAATTCTTCCTTTTATATTATCCGAAAAAATGAAGAGATACAACCTACAACAGATCCGCTGTAATTTCCTCTTCTCTCTCACACAACCTCCTCTCTCTCTCTCAGAATCAAGAATGCACTGTCACAATACAATTCCCTCATATAAACCGAAGGTTTCCTTCTGGGGAAAAGCCCAAATTAACATAACTTCTACCGTCAGATCATCCACCTAATGAATGACCCCGATTGAATACAAAATTACAATATTTTATGAAGAAAATTTTCATCTATTTTTAGCTCCAGGGGTGCTTCCCCCGAACCCCCATCAAGAGTGGGTGGCAGGGGGGCGTTCATAAAATCATCGTCGTCCCCTCTAGACCCCCCTAATGGTGATTAAATAGGTGGTATTGCCTCCTCGTTGGTAATAGGGATCCAACGCGAATGAAACAAAAAATCTCTAAACAATCAAGAAGACAATGAGATTCTACACCCAACAATCTCCCACTTCGAGACTGATTATATAAACTCCATTGTTACTTCACTTGCTGAACAATGACTCCACTTTGACCAGGTTGTTTCTCATCTTCACCATCATACTTGAAGACCAATTGAAACTAAACAGAATCTCAGTTTCTCCCTAGTTACAACTTGTGTTAACATATCTGTAGGATTTTTGCTAGTGTATATATTTTCCAACTTTAACTCTTCATCTTCCAACATTGTCCATATGAAATGGTACTTGACTTGTATATGTTTAGTCTTGGAATGAAATGTTGAGTTCTTTGCAAGATGAATGTCACTTTGATTGTCACTGTTTAACCTTCCCATCTCCTGCTTCTTGCCCAATTCATCCATAAACCTTTATAACCAAATCATTTCATATTATCCTTTGTAGTAGCAACATACTCTGCTTCCATTGTTGAAAGTACAACAATGTTTTGCAATTTTGAAACCCAACTGCCAATTGCTCCACCTACAATAAACACATAACCTGTGGTGCTCCTCCTATTATCTCTATCACTTACCATATCTGCATCAAAATATCCCTATAGAGAACTATTTAAACCACCAAAGAATAATTCCTGATCTATGGTACCTCTCAAATAACTAAGAATACACTTCACTTCCATCTAATGCTCTTTTCTCAGATTGTTCAAGTATTTTCTTACAACTGCCACTGCATGTGCAATATTAAGCCCTGTGCAGATCATTGCATACATTAAGCTTCCAACTATTGATGCATATGTATATTTACACATATAATTCATCTCTTCTTGAGTCTTGGGACACATCTCCTTAGTTGGTTTGAAATGGCTAGCCAAAGGTGTACTAACTAGTTTTTCATTCTGTATAGTAAATCTTTCCAACACCTTTTCTATGTATTCACTCTGAGACAATGCTAATTTGGGATTTTTCCTGTCTCTAGTTATTCTCATACCAAGGATTTGTTTTGCAACACCCAAATCCTTTATTGCAAATGAATTTAAAAATTTTCCTTTGAGCACATTTATTTCCTGCATGTTAGACCCTGCAATAAACATGCCATTTACATACAATAACAGTGTAATATAGCTTCCATCACTTTGTTTTTTAAAATAAACATAATATTCAGAGTGACATCTACTCTAACCTTCTTCATACATAAACCTGTCAAATTTTAGATTCCACTGCCTTGGATTTTGTTTTAAGCCATACAAATTCTTCTTCAATTTGCACATTAATTTCTCCTTCCCTTTTACCTCATACTCTTGTGATTGTTGCATATATATTTCTTCCTCCAAAATCACCATGAAGAAAGGTTGTCTTTACATATAACTTCTCAAAATACAAATATTCTACTACCACTAGACTTAAAATAGTTCTAATTGAAATCATTTTAACAACATGAGAAAAAATGTTGTCAAGTTTATACATTTCTTTTGTGCAAACCCCTTCACCACAAATCTAGCCTTATACCTTTGTTTTCCTCCATCTTCTTCCCTCAACTTGTAAATTCATTTATTTTGTAATGTTTTTTTTACCTACAGGCAACTTGACTAAGTCCCAAGTCTGGTTATGCATCAAGGAGTCCATCTCTTCTTCCATGGCTTGCTTCCACTTCTTCTTGGTTTCTACCTGCATTGCTTCTTCATATCTTTCTAGTTCACCAGAATTAGTCAACAATACATAATATAATGAAGGAGAGTATCGTTCAAGGGGTCTACTTATCCTTGTAGATCTTCTATCACCACTTTCAGGTTAAGGTGCTTGTTGTTGTTGTGGTTGTCATTGTTGTTGTGGCTGCTAATAATTACAATTTTCAAGTACCTTTACTTTTTTTGTGATCTCCTCTAGCACTATGTATTCTTTGTTTTCCTTTTCATATTTCTTTTCCTTCATTTGATTCTTATACAAGACCTTTTCATTGAATATGACATCTCTACTCCTAATGATTTTGTGATTTTCATAATCATATAAGTGATAACCAAAATCATTAACACCATGTCCAATAAAGATACATTTATTTGATTTTTACTTAAGCTTTGCTCTGTTTTCTTTATTGTTGTGGACAAAGGCTTCACAACCAAAAGTATTTAAAAAAGAGTATTTTACCTTTTTACCTGTCCATGCCTCTGAAATACCACCATCCAGAAGCTTGAAGGCCCTCTATTTATTAGACAAATAGTAGTATCTACAACATTTACCCAAATTTGTAAGGGCAATCTTGCATGCAATCTCATGCACCTTGCACACTCTATGATTCTCCTATTCATCATTTTGACACCATTTTCTTGTGGTGTTCATGAAAGTGTCTTCTCTTTGTGAATTCCATGCTCTGAATAGTAGTTATCATACTCTTTGCTGCAATATTCACCTACATTGTTTGATCTGAGACACTTCCACTTCTTTCCTGTCTCATTCTAAACCAAAACTTTCCATTTCTTCAAAGTATAAAATACATCAGTTCTATTTAAAATACAATAAATCTTGAGTTTCCTAGTTGCATCATCAATAAAAGTAACTTAATAGCGAGAGCCACCTAGAGATGATACTTGAGTAGGCCCATATACATTTGTATCCATAATCTCTATTTTTTCTCTCTTCTTTTCTTTCCCAACTCTGACAAATATGACTCTATTCTACGTTCTGTAAACATATTTCTCACAAAAATCCAAATCAACATACTTCAAACCTGGCAACAAATTTCTTGAGTGAAGAATCTGCATCCCCTTCTCACACATATGGTGAGCACCAGTATTGCAACAATAACGCTACAACTCCTAGGGCTTCCTACTTTACTTTTATCAACCCGGTAGTTCATAACAAACTTGGAAGCGACGGTGTTGTATGCACAAGTACTAGCTTTTACTGCACGCCGTCACTTGGTCAGCTGGCGCAAGATCGTTAGGAGCTCAAGACAACTTCTATGAGTTTCCAAAAGAAGCTTTTAACTGTGATGAAAGAAAGTTAATTATACAAAGGCTATTCTTCTTGCAGAAAGAGAAAAAATACTGGAGTGTAAAGCAAATCCTAATTTTTCCAACTAACCCTACTTTTGCAGAAAAAGAGATGAAAACTGATGAAATGAGTGCCATTGACTATTGAAAAGGTAAATCACATCTATTCAAGCTATTCGCAAAAGAAAATGAGAAAAGAACATCTTTTTGTGTTTTTATGTGTTTTATATGAAATTGTTATGCATGAGATTTTGTCGGTTTGTGACTGTGGCAGAGGTTTGGTGGCGACAGAAGGAGAATTTGGTTCTTGCAGAGGTGTAAGAAGGTGTGGAGGGGTCCTAAGAAGCCTCTAGTAACCTTCTAAAGACTTCCCCTGCAATCGAACTTCGAAAAATCACTCACAGGGAATTCTAGAGGAGGCTGCAGGGGATCATAGGAGGATCTACAATAGGATGCCGAGGGCTATTTTTAGGGGTTTCAAGAGTGGAAAAATGGTGTAAAAGGGTATTTGAAGACTAGAGGGGTGTGTTGAGGTGTCTAGTGCTTAACAGAGAGGATCATGAAAGAAAATTATGGTTGGATTTTTTCAAATGACGAGAGAAAAGCTTTTGGAAAAAGTGCAGAAATTCGGGCAGATTCGTGAAGGACTGTGAACGACTTGTGAAACCTGTGAGGAATGAGATGATGTTGGTTGCTTTATTGATGTACTGTGAGCTGAGGTGTGTTGTAAGAGATCTGCACATATAACTATCGAAACTGAGCAAAAAAAGGACTAGCTGCATCAAGAAAGCATAACCATATCTCTTGTCAACCTAATTTCTGACCTAAAAACAAGTGTTGAATAGTACCCTATGAATAGAAAAGCTTGCAAAGAGATTTATTACAAAAACAGGAAATAATCTTGGCAAAATGAATCTGAAGCAACACTTTAACTTTTCAAATCAAATCATCACACTAGAAATTGCATGGAAGAAGCAAAACTGTGTTTTTGGTGGCAGTAGTAGTGCCTTGACCTCAAATCATGGTCCTAGGAACGGAGAGGAGATCAGGCCCTGTTGTTGGCCATTTTGAATCTTAGCCTATCACTGTATTAACCTACTTCAGCAACTGAAACAAAAACAACTATGCAAACCATCAAAAGCAACCTATGCTAAACAAGGTAAAATGAATCTATGTAATAGAAATTAACTCATGAACTGAAGCAAAAACATATAAGTACAAAGCAAGAGGTGTTGGGAAGCTTGGGTTGGGCCCTAACCCAAGAGCTTCAACCCTCTGAAAGAAATCAGTGCTGGCTCAGAAAATATGTCATCTCCATTATCAAAATAAAAGTCACATTACATGAACTATTCACAAAAATAAGCTCGAAAATGAGCTGAGCAAGAACTGCACAAAAGTGCGAAAAATCTACTAATGACTGGCTAACCTACCAAGGCTCTAAGCCCCCCTATTTATACAAATGGAGTCCTCCAACAGTCCTCCTAAAATCAAGGGGCTCCGCTTCCCATAACTAGAGATAGACAACAGTTCTTATTGACTTGCTCGGCTGCCCCCTTGGATCCATCAATGTGGTTGTTTGTGCACTAAGTTTCTGATGGAGGATTCAAGGTAGGGAGTCATAAATGAGAGGGACACCCTCTTACAAATCCTCTCCCTTGTTTTCCTTGAATATTGGCTGCCAAATGCTCATTAATCCTTTGAATTTGTCCAAAACTTGACCAAGAATCTGCATATAGCACACATTAGACTTCATGGCATAATGACTAACTCAATTCACTCTGTTAGCATAAATATAATAAAAAACATGCAATAAACTAATGAGAATGGTGGATTAAGCTGAGTTAGGAGGCCAAATGAGCCCATATAATTACCCATTTCTGGGGCTCATCATCACCCCTCTACTGAATGGGTTGCTCATCCTCTGAGCAACTAGTCTATCTCTTCATCCTTGATGGCTCTGATGGATTCCCTGACATCCCATGCTTCTGATGTGATATCCTCCTCTTTATCATGGAATCTTGCTTTTCTATCCACCTCTTCCCACTATTTTTGTTCTTCTTCCTCTTTTACACCTTCTAGTAGTCCTAGCAGCAATGAAGGACTGAATTTGAGGCCAATCCAATTTGGCCTTCAAACTTTTCATAGAGTGCTTATACAGTGGAACTCTCCTCAAGGCTTCTCTCATCCTGTTTGGGGAGTGATACTCCCTGATCTGTAGGCTATGTGGCAATGTGTTCCACCTTCTTATGCAGGCATGCATGCGGTCATCTCCAACAATCTCTCCATGTCCTCAAAATGTGCAATACCCTGGGCCTGCTCATTGATATACTTGGGGACACTTTGAGGATGATATGCAAGGTGTTAGTGGGCACTGATGAGACCCATGGGGTCTACTGGCTCAGCTCGGATCATTAAAGGTTCATTTAGCTCTTTTGCCATTAACTTCTTGATTTTTGTTGCCCTTTTCTCCTCATGGCTCATCCAAGATGCCATGGCCATCAGTTGTAAGTCTCCTAACACAGCATTGGGGTCCCATAGGTTCATATCAGTAAGGGCCATGTTATGTAAATAAAACTCTGCCAGCTTCACCTTGATCACATAGATCCATGAATTGGCCATAATCCTGAAAAGGTATGGTGCCTCTCTGGGCCAGAGTGTTGATTTGGAACTGGAGCCATTGATCTTTGAGGTATACTGCATATGATTTGGCTAGCTGCCTGCACTGTAGTGCCTCCATAGCCCAACTGGCCATGCAGGCTAATTGGGCTTCCAACTATCTCCTTAATATTAATACCTCAGTTTCTGCCTGGGTTTCCCTTTCTTGCAGCTGGTTTCTTAACACTTCAGTTTCTACCGAGGTTTCCCTTTCTTGCAGTTGGTTTCTTAACATCTCAGTTTCTACCGGGGTTCCCCTTTCTTGCAGCTATTTTCTTAACCTTTCATTCTCTGCTTCCAAGTGAGATCTTTTGATTACTTCTACATGTTTTACAGTGGCCAACTCTCTACCCATCTGTCTCAGCTTGCTCTCCATGTGGCCAATGTCTTCCACCCCTTTGGACTTTGCAATTTGCATCCACCTGTGGCTCCTTACTATTTCTTTTTCCAGCTCAAAGAAAAGAGGGATTGCAAAATTTTGTGGGATGATTTTCCCTCCTTCCATAAGGTTGTAATAAGAGCCTAAACTAAGCTATGGGTTAGGTTCTGGTATCCCTGTTTTTTTATCCTTCCCCTTGATTTTCTCTTCTGCCTTTTTCTCAAGTTTCTCAGTCTCCTGTAGCTTTGTCAAAGTCTCCTATAGGGCGATCTGTGCCTCCTGTAGGACATTTTTGGAGTCTTGTAGTTTTATCCTTTCCCTCCAAGTGGAAGATCTAGGACTTCCTCGTTCATAAGTGATGGGAGTTCTGGATGGAGATTCCTCCTTTTTGGCAGTAGGAGAATCTCCAATGGTTATAAGCTCTTTTTAGGGTGGCTGAGGCTTTCCCATCTTTATCCTGGTGCTTTTTAAAGCCTTGAAATACTTTGGTCTTAACTGTGGTGCTGAGTGCAGCAAGAAAAGTTGTTGCCTCCCTTTCCAATGTTTCAGGAGACACTTCTGCCTTGGGTGCTTCTGTTTCTTCTTCTTTTGTCTTTTCTGCCTCTACAGGTTTTGTTTCTTCTATCCCTGTTTTAATTTCCTCCTCTTCTTGTTTAGTTTTTGTCCTTTCTGTTGTAACCTTTGTCTTACTAATTTAGTCTTTTTCCTTTCTGTTTTAGTCCTCTTTCCTGTTGTCTTAGGTTCTTTCTTCTTCTCTGTTGTGGTCTTATCCTTCTCCATTTCATGTTTTCCTTCCTTTGTTTGGGTTTCTACATTCCCTGTTTCAGGTTCCTCTTTCTCTGTTTGTGTTTTCTCTTCCTCTTCTCTGGTTTCCTCCTCATCTTCCCCTTTTTGTTCCTCTCCCTCACTTTCAGATGGACTGAGGTCATATGTGAGGGCTTTCACATCATCTTCCCTTGTCATATTTCAAAAAATCTCCCAGGCTATGGGAATTGTGAAAGTGTGGAGGGCATCTTCCACCAGCAATTTAATTAGCCCATGGTGAGCCAATTGGTCTGGAACTCCTGCCTTCAATTTGGTGCTAGATTCTATTAAGGATTGGAGGGGAAAATAGGGAATACTAAGTTTTCGGGGTGCAGAAAGGTCCATGCCATAACTTAACTCATGCAACAGTCTGAAATGGTACCCATAAACTGTGTTGTATCTTCCTTCACAGGAGATGTATTTAATAATTTGATAACTGACCTCATCCCAAGGGTAAGGTATACTTGTTCTCCTGATGCCATTTTTGTCCTCCACAGGATGTTCAGTAGGTTGGGAAAATGTTTTCTTGGCAACTTGACCCAATGGTTTTTCTTCCTTGCTCCAGGGTAGTCCAAGTGGAAGACTGGTAACTCTGCTGATGAATTCTGGGGTGATTTCTATAGTGAGACCCCTAAAACTGACAATGGCATGAGTTTTTGAGTGAGGTGTCAAAGACAAGGTAAATCCTCTATTACTTCTTCATCATACCCATGAAGATTTTCAAAGAAGGGCATCCAATTTGCTCTAGTGAAAATGTCTACCACCTCTAGGTGTTCATGTGGTCTGGTTGAGTTTAGAGGTCCCTTCCTCATAAATCCTCCCTGTCATGGTGTTCAGATTCTTCTGGAATATCTTAGGTGAAGAGGGAGACAACAAATTTTGAACTCGAAAACAAAGAAAAAATTGAGGCTTTCTTTCAAGAAACAGGAAGTTTTTTTAATGCAATTTTCCTTCCTTCCAGGCTCAATTTTTCTAAACTTGCATTACTCCTTTGTATGTGTGAGTATGAAGGTGGTGAAGGAGACAATATCTTAGAAACAGAAAGCAGATAAAATTGCGTTTTTCTTAAGAAATAGGCAAACTTGTCAATGCAGTTTCCTTTTTTACGGGCTTAATTTCTCTAAAATTGCATCATTCCTTCGTACATGAGAATACCATGGTGGAGAAAGAGACAACACTTCAGCACAGAGAGCATATAAAAAGACTCTTTTTTTAAAAGAAACAAGCAGACTTTTGATTTCAATTCTCCTTCCTTTTCACTCAATCCTTCGCTTGAAATCACATCACCCCTTGTATATACAAATATGCAAAGTGGGTTTACTAGAGCCTACCTCTTCAAGCTCGAATTTGCCACAAAACCTCGATTTTTCCTCTGCAAGTCTGCTCATTGGCCCTGCTATAGAAAGGGCTCTTGTAGGATCTATTTCTACTCATGTAGATCCCAGTAATGTTCCTGTAGCATCCGATAGGCAAAAGGGTTCTGAAAATGACAAAAAGCGACTGTTTCGAGGCTCTGGAGGTGGTAGGTAGCTTGTTGCAGTCGAGAGCACGACGATACAAATGAAAACAAAGGTGGTGAGTGCGGTCGAGAGAGCGTACTTAAGCTTACGGGAGAGGTTTGCGGTGATGAGATGAGGTGGCAGGAAGGGTACGTTACCCTCAATCGGACCGTTGGTCCCCACTGCAGTGTCATCATGAAACTTTATGTCGCCTGCCCACAATCATTCCCATCATTCACGTTGGAGTTCAAAATATCCGCCACTACCTGTCTTGAGATTCTTATGAGTTGATTGGACACACGTGCAATGTGAACTCTAGCTGAGCGCTATTGAACTGGATGAGGGTGGCCAGTTAGCTGGCCACCGATCTAGTTTAATCGCAACCATCCCATTTGTTCATGCAGTTTTGGATCATACAGATGCAAACAGAGGAACGGGTTTAGACACTTACCTGTAAGTTGAAATGTGCGCACTACAGTGTTGCTGCATGCCTAGACTTTGGTGCTATGTCCATGTATTTCTGCTGCCATATGCTCGTGGCTTCTGGATAGGTAGCTCAGTTGCCTTGTACAGGTGATCTTCAATCAGGATCTGGCTTCTTACGTGTTTTGCGTACCTGTGGTTGCACCGATTCTGCTTCTGGAGCTTTATTTTTAAGGGGATCAGCTGCTACAAGAATCCTACAGGAATTCCTGTAGCTGCTTCTCCCTTTAGAACTTTTAGCTAAGGTTTATGCAGAGACTTGGGGAGGAGCCTACTGAAGATTTTGATGGTCATGGAGAAGCAGTCGATAGGCTGTAGGTAAGTGGTAGAGATGTTTTTTTTTTTTTCTCTTTTTTTCTTTCAAAGAAACAAGATTTCTGTGTTTTATTTGAAGGGAGGAAAGAAACGATTAGAAATGTGGTGGTGCAGGCATGGAATGGAGGGTTATGATGATGGATGGCTGTAGGATGGCCCACAGGCCTTTTGTGAAAGTTTCCAGCTCCTCAATCCCTTCTCTGACTTGACTTCGAGCTCTCTGTGATTTCTACAGGAGCCTCTTGTAGAACACATAGTGCTTCCTATAGGATGGACAAATTTCATAAAAACAATACCAAGGGATGGAGAAAGACAGAACCGATGCAAGAGGGCTTAGAAGAGATGTAATAGGCTTGTGGCATGTCCCCTTTTCCTCTGTGGTCCTCCTGCAACCTGCAATGCACTGAAAGGAAGTTAATTTTTTTTTTAAGAGATAGTTAGGGCGTCTCCAGGAGGTTTTCACCCTTTCTGCCTAACCTGGGCGCCTCAAGGGGAGGTTTTCACCCAGGGATCTTTATTCTCCTCGTTTTTTTGCTCTTTTTTTTTCATCTCTGGGCTGCCTTAAGAGAGGTTTTCAGCCCCAGGATGGGACTCAAGCGCCTCATAGAGGTTTTCACTGGAGTCCTTATTATATTTTTTCATTCTTTTTTTTAATGAGTGGGTGAAGTGGAGGCAGAGGTTTGCTCCACTACCAACACTATTTTACTCAGATCTTCAATGAATTCTTGCTTGGAGGGGCTTCTTGTGGATTTTCAGCCTATGCCCATTGACAAGCATGGGGATGGCTTCCTCATCAATAGTCCTGATCAGAACTGAGTCATTGTCATTGAATTTTTCTATAATGTATGGTCCCAACCATCTCGTTCTCAACTTGCCCTTGAAATCTTTATACCTGGAGTCATACAGCAATGCCCAATCTCCTTCTTGGAATTGTTTCTCCTTGATGCTTCTGTCGTGCCATATCTTCCTCTGCAGCTGGATTACTTCTGTGTGGAGAAGGGCCTACAATCTCTGTTCATCCAATCCATTAAGCTGGAGTAACCTTTCCCTTTGTGCATGACTGAGATCTAGGTCCAGCTGAGCTGCCATCCTTAGTGTATTGTATTCAAATTCTATTAACAACAGAGCCTTTTTTCCATAAACCAGCTCATAGGGTGTGAACCCTGTGATGGTCTTCCATGTGGTGTTGTAGACCCAGGTGGCCTGAACCAATCGATCTGCCCAATCTTTCCTACCACTGCTCACTACCTTGGTCAAAACTCCCTCCAAAGCTCTGTTGGTGACTTCCACCTGTCCATTGGCTTGTGGATGGTAGGGGGTGGAAGTCCTGTGCTTGATTTTATGATGGATGAGCAGGTCTTCAATCAAATTGGAGGTGAACTGACTGCCTTGATCTGTAACCAGTTCTCTTGGATACCCGAACTTATAGAATATGTTCTCTCTTAAAAACTCAACTACTTTTTCTTCGGTTGCTGCCTTGATTGCCTTTGTCTCTGCCCATTTTGTCAGATAATCGGTGCACACAATGATGTATTGTTTCTGGTTTGAAGGAGGGTTGATAGGACCCACAAAGTCCATGCCCCACTTCTCAAATGGCTGAAAACTTGAGGTTGGAAGGGAATCTCATCCTTTGAAGTAGGTTCCCCATCCTTTGACACCGATCATATTGGCTAATACATCTCCTCACATCTTGATGAAGAGTGGGCCAATAGTAACCTACTTGTAGAATTTTGAAGGCAGTCCTCTTTGCTGCAAAATGGCCTCCACAGGGCCCATCATGACAGGTTAGGAGAATATCAAAAACTTCCTTCTCCCTGACACATCTTCTCAAAATCTGATCTGGGCCAAGTTTGAAGAGATTGCCCCCAATCCAAGTGAAAGGGGCACTTTTCCTCACGATCTTGCTCTTCTCTTTTGAGGACAAATGTGGCGGGAACTGTGCTGAAACCAAGTAATTCGCTATATCAGCAAACCATGGAGAGAGTACTGAGATAGCGAATAGGTGTTCATCTAGCATCTGATCATCCACCATTCCTTCTTCACCTGCAGGCAGATTTATTCTAGACAAAAAGCAACAACATTTTCCTTACCAGGCTTATCAACAATGCTTAGATCAAATTGCCGAAATAAAAGCAACCACCTAATAATGCAAGCATTCGCATCCGGTGTGTAGAAAGGTTTGATAGCCTATGATGTAATGTCTGAATTTATTTAAGGAATGTACTACAACTAGGAGTTCCTTCTCGGTTACCGTGTAGTTCAACTCTGCCTTTGACAAATTTTTAATTATAAAGTATATGGCATAGGGTAACTTTTCATCAATTTGCCCTAACGCTGCTCCTATGGCTTTGTTCGAGGCATCTGTGTGAATGTGGAAAGGTAGGGCCCAGTTGGACCTCTCAAAATTGGGGCAGTCACAAGTTTACTTTTCAAGGCATCTAGGGCTTCTTCACAATTGTCAATCCATATGAACTCGACATCTTTCTCCAAAAGACCAAACAATGGAGAGGCTAGCTTACTGAAATCTTTAATGAATCTTCTATAATATCCTGCTAATCCTAGAAAACTTCGAACATATCTTACCTTTTGAGGAGGTGGGACCCTTTGGATGATGGAAATTTTGTTGGGGTCCACCTGTAATCCTTGTGGAGAGATTGCATGACCCAACACGGTCCCTTTAGTCATCAAGAATTCACACTTTTTAGGATTGAGGGACAGGTTCATTTTAATACACTTGTCCAAAACTTTTCCCAGGTTAGACAAAGCTTCCTGGAAGTTAGAACCATAAGGAGTAAAATCATCCATATATATTTCCACTACATCATGAACTAGTTCAAAGAATATACTCAATACTGCTCTCTGGAAAGTGGCGGGAGCATTGCACAAGCCAAAAGGAAGGACCCAGTATGCAAAGGTACCCCAAGGACAAGTGAAAGTGGTCTTATCTTGGTCTTCCGGGCTTATTTGGATCTAATTATACCCTCTAAACCCATCTAGGAAGGAGAAAAACTTTTTCCCTGCCAGACCATCTAACACTTGATCTATGAAAGGCAAAGGAAAATGGTCCTTCTTGGTGGCCTTGTTTAATTCTCGATAATCAACACAGATTCTCCACTTACCATTTTTCTTTGGCACTAGCACCAAAGGAGAGACCCATTCACTATCAGAGATGGGGTAGATGAATCCTGCATCCAGTAACTTTTGCAATTTTTCCCTGACAATGTATTTAAGGGCTGGATTCATCCTCCTTTGAGGCTGCTTGACTGGTTTGCAATCTTCCTTAATGTAAATGTGATGAGTACAGACTAAAGGGTGCACTCCCTTCATCTCCTTATAGCTCCAAGTGAAGGCATCCAAATGGTTTCTCAATAAGCTACACAGTTCCTTCACCTGAGAGGTGGATAGGGATGAGTTGATTTTCAAGGTTCTTTCTGGGAAAAACTCTATATTCTTAACTCGGAGAGAGGTCGGGTCGGCCACATAGAAATCAACTAAAGGATTGTATTGGGTTTCTTTCACTGGCTCTTTTAATGGCAACATACTAGGGGGTGGATTTTAGATCAAGTTTTCAATGACATCATCCTCAGTTTGTGGTTCTCCCCCCATGGCAACTTCTACTGCACACAGTGGTGCAGAATAGACCTCATCCTCATCTTCTTCCTCCAATCAGAGAGGTAGATCATGTTCTAACAAAGGTTGGGCAGGAGGGTATAGGACTAGCTGCTTGGACATATGCCCATTCTTGATTGTCATGTTCCCAGCTCGACAACTGATTTAGGCATCTATAGTAGCCAACCAGGGTCTTCCCAAGATAAGAGGATACCCTGTGAGTTTTGCCTTCGGCTGGAGGACCAGGAAATCAACAGGGTACTCCCAAGAATCGATGGAGACCATTACATCTTCCACAATCCCTTCATGGGTCACGGTGGAGTGGTAAGCTAACTGCAGTACTGTTGTGGTCTTTCTCAGGGAGCCCTGAAGGTTGAACTTGAGCATAGTGTCCTTGTCATCACATTAATGGCAGCCCCTAGATTAATCAGGGTATGGGGAATTATGGTGCCATTGATGTGGACATCGACTACTGGGCTTCCAGTGTCTAGATACTTTGGACAGATTACCTACCCCAACATTAGGTCGGACAGTTGTCCTATGACATTGATGGTTGGGGCATCTCTCTTGCGCCTGCCTGGATGCCTGAAGTACTTCTCTTTGATCATCTTGTTGTATATAGGTACATCCTTTATGGCTTGGAGAAGTGGTATCTTTACACATAATTGTTTCAATTCTCCGAGAAGTTTAGTTTCTTCTACGGTAGGTTGTGTTGTTCCGGATAATCTCTCAGAAAAGGGTGGAATTGTTTTCGGTTCACTTTCCTCTTTATCTTCCTCATCCTCCTTAGGGGGAGGCTAGCTATCTTGGAAAACCTTCCAAGAACCTTCCAAGATAGTAAGTTAATATCCTGAATCTCCATAGCATAGGTTGGGCATGATGGTTCCCCACTATATACTTGCTAACTCTGTCTTTTATTTGGGTTCGGGTTCAGTTGAGCAGGCATTTGGGGTTGCTTTAGTGGAGCAAGAGGTAATGGTTGCGGTTGAGCAGGTGGTGGAGGCAAAAGAGTAGGAGGAGAGTTGTACTAGGGACTCCACCCCTGATGAGGTGCATTCCACTGAGGTTGTGGCTGAGCAAAGGGGTGAAATGAATGAGCAGCTGGTTGAGCATGATATTGAGATAGATATGACAAGGAGGAGGTGTGGACTACGAAGAATGAGCAGGGGGGCCAAGAAGACATGAAGTGGCTTGATTGGGGCTGTAGTATGCCTGAGATGTCTCTTGCATTCCCTACTGGTAAGGTCTAGGTCCATGCGACCTCCTTTGGTTTATGAAGTAAAGTGGTTCAGTGGCTCCATCGGCCCCTTGGTATACATCTTTAAGTCCGAGCAAGGAAGGGCACTTATTTGTAGGATGGTCTTCTTCGCAGATTGAACACACCTCTATAGAGTTCAGCGGGCATTCGTTCCTAGGATGCCTTCTAGTGCACCTAGGACAAAAAATGGCTAAAGCCCTCTCTGCTTCCTCTTGTTTCCTTTTGATACGCAAGGTATCCATTTGCATGGAAAAAGTCTGCAGCATCTCACTCTTGAAATCCTTCAGCATGTTTCCAAATTCACCTTTGAGGGATGAACTAGAGGAGGAGGTACTGGCCATGGGTTGACTTCCCCTACCTCTCTTCCTGGTTGCCCTAGAATGATTTCTAAAGACAGTCTTTATGTCTTCATAAGGTAGCTGGTAGATGTCTCCCCCAGCCAGTAAATGGAGGGTGTCTAGAAGGTCTTCCAGAATTCCTCTAAGCAGGACCAACTTCAAAGATTCGAGGTCAAGTGTACACCCGGCCCTTTTATAACTGAGCTGGAATCTCTCTTCATAGTCCTCCAATGATTCATCACTTGCCATGGTCATTCAAAAGATTTCTTCCTTGGTATCTTTTGACCTACAGTAGTCCCAATATTTGTTATTAAAGGCTTGCTGCATCTGATCCCAAGTTGTGATGTTGTGGCCAAGTAACCCCATGAACCAGCGCAGTGCTGCATCCTTGAGGGTAGAAGGGAACAGTTTCAACTTCTGTTTGTCCTCTGCATAGTCATAGGTTCAATAGATAACAACAAACTCAAATAGGAAGGTGTCAAGATCTTCAATAGTTAATCCATGGAAGTGAGGAAGGGCTGAAGGGCTTATGTTCTTCATTTTAGTATCCCCATTGGTCTCTCGGATGGGAAAGGTACCCTCTACTCTTTCTCCATTTCCCCTAGCATTTCTATTTTCAGCCATGGTCTCAGGAGGGATGGTTTCTTCCTCTTCTTCTCCTATAGGCTCTTCAAATATTTCATGTTGTTCTCCTAAAGGATCTTCTGGATCACTGCCACCGAAGAAGAGAGAAGGGTGGCTTTGTGATGTGGCGAGGGTGTTGGGTAGGAATTTCTCTGAATTATCTCTGTTCCTACGAAGCGTGAAAGGGAATCTCTTTTTGGGTGATTTTTTTGTTTTTTTTTAACTACTTGTACCTTCACAACTGAAATTGATTGAAAAAACAAATTGCAACTATTAAAATGAACTTACTGAAATGAAAATTTGCAAAATGGAAATGAAAGCAAGGAAATGACTAATCTACTTTTGCTGAAATGGAAATTGCAGAATTGAAATGAAAGCAAGGAAATGCAAAAATTGAAAGAAACAACTACTCTACTTTTGCTGAAATAAACTACTTAGCAAAATGTTGTAGTAGGAAATAGAAGTAAGTAATAATCACAAAATACTTTGACGCTTCCCCGGAAACAACGCCAAAAAGTGGTGAGCAATAGTATTGCAGCAATAACGCTGCAACTCCTGGGGCTTCCTACTTTACTTTTATCAACCCGGTAGTTCATAACAAACTCGGAAGCAACGGTTCTGTATGCACAATTACTAGCTTTTATTACAGGTTGTCACTTGGTCAGTTGGTGCAAGATCGCTAGGAGCTCAAGCCAACTTCTATGAGTTTCTAGAAGAATCTTTTAACTGTGATGAAAGAAAGCTAACTCTACAAATGCTATTCTTCTTGTAGAAAAAAGAAAGAAGACTAGAGTGTAAAGCAAACCCTAATTTTTCCAACTAACCCTAATTTTGTAGAAAAAGAGATGAAAACCGATGGAATGAGTGCCATTGACTACTGAAAAGGTAAATCACATCTATTCAAGCTATTCCTAGAAGAAAATGAAAAAAGAACATCTTTTTGTGTTTTTATGTGTTTTATGTGAAATTGTTATGCATGAGATTTTGTCGGTTTGTGACTCTGGCAGAGGTTTGGTGGCGAAGGAAAACAGATTTGGTTCTTGCAGAGGTGTAAGAAGGTGTGGGGGGGTCCTAAGAAGCATATCGTAACCTTCTGAAGACTTCCCCTGCAATCAGACTTCGAAAAATCACTCACAGGAAATTCTACAGGAGGCTGCAGGGATCTACAGGAGGATGCCGAGAGCTATTTTTAGGGGTTTTAAGAGTGGAAAAATGGTGGAAAATGGTAGCTGAAGACCAAAGGGGTGTGTCAAGGTGTCTATGGCTTAGCAGGGAGGATCTTGAAAGAAAATGCTGGTTGGATTTGTTCAAATGACGAGAGGAAAGCTTATGGAAAAAGTGCATAAATTAGGGCAGATTCGTGAAGGGTTGTGAACGACTTGTGAAACCTGTGAGGAATGAGATGATGATGGTGATTTATTGATGTATTGTGAGCTGAGGTGTGTTGTAAGAGATCTTCACATCTAATTACTGAAACTGAGCAAAAAAAGGACTAGCTGCATCAAGAAAACAGAACCATATCCCTTGTCAACCTAATTTCTGACCTAGAAACATGAAGTGTTGAATAGTACCCTATGAATAGAAAAGCTTGCAAAGAGATTTATTACAGAAACATGAAATAATCTTGGCAAAATGAATTTGAAGCAACACTTTAACTTTTCAAATCAAATCATCACACTAGAAATTGCATGGAAGAAGCAAAATTGTGTTTTTGGTGGCAACAATAGTGCCTTGACCTCAAATCATGGTCCCAGTAAGGGAGAAAGGAGATCAAGGCCTGTTGTTAGCCGTTTTGAATCTTAGCCTATCACTGTATTAACCTACTTAAGCAACTAAAACAAAAACAACTATGCAAACCATCAAAAGCAACCTATGCTAAACAAGGTAAAAAGAATCTATGTAACAGAAATTAACTCATGAACTGAAGCAAAAACATATAAGCACAAAGCAAGAGGTGTTGGACAGCTTGCGTTGGGCCCTAACCCAAGAGCTTCTGCCCTCTAAAATAAATCAGTGCTGGCTTAGAAAATATGTCATCTCCATTATCAAAATAAAAGTCACATTACATGAACTGTTCACAAAAATAAGCTAAAAAATGAGCTGAACAAGAGCTGCACAAAAGTGCGAAAATTCTACTAAGGACTGGCTAACCCACTGAGGCTCTAAGCCCCCCTATTTATACAAATGGAGTCCTCCAATAGTCCTCCTAAAATCAAGGGGCTCAGCTTCCCAGAGCTAGAGATAGACATCAGTTCTTCTTGACTTGCTCCGCTGCCCCCTTGGATGCACCAATGTGGTTGTTTGTGCTCCAAGTTTCTGATGGAGAATTCAAGGTAGGGAGTGATAAATGAGGGGGACACCCTCCTACAAATCCTCTCCCTTGTTTTCAGTTATGATTCCAAGAAACTCTCCTAGGTTGTAGCTCGAAGATGCCTGGTAACATATAAATTCAACAATTGTTGCAAGGTCTAATGGAAGGAATGATGGTTTGGTTCAAGCCAGATAACCAATTATATTTTGTTTCACTCCAGACATGCATGAACACCCTCAGACTACAAGGATTTAGACCATCAATGCTCACAGTTTAGATATTAGGTGAATATGGAGAATACTAACCACACTAGCAGATACACGAGACCACGTGATGGCTGGCTGCAACTAGTACAGAAACCTGCAAATCTAATCTATTAATGCATAGATAGGATGACAACTCTCTTGCATTAGATAGAAAGAAACCTGAGAAACCTATTCAGTGATGCATTCAAGATTTTAACACACAGATAAGATAACAATTATCAAGTGCTAAACATCAAGAGATTAAGATCACAACATTATCAAGTACAATCTTAGAACAGAGGATGATGGACAGTGAGCAGCCAACAACAAAAGAAGCTTGTATTTGATAAAAATGAAGATGAGACGCTGCAAGTGACAAAATGTCTATGGTCTCCAAAAGTTGAACTTTACATCAAATACCAACCCTGATTACATCTTGCTCCTAGATATTTATAAGTTTTCATTACAATGGGACTTGGCCGTTTAGGTATAGAAGGGTCATAATTGACCACCAACTGCATTTAACCGCCTGATAGAGTCTCTGAGCGAGGTTGCTTGTTTCTGTGGGTGAATTTGATCTATTCAGGTGCTGTGTTGTCCTTAGGCGGTTGGAGTGCTCGTACCGGTGGAATCCATGACTGATAAATTCAGTTATAGGGTCGTGCTGTGTCATTTTCTCCTTTGGCCATGTGTTATGTTAAATATGGTTATTGAGGATATTATTGTAACTGATGCTGGCAGAGCTGGTCATCTCCTTCTTTGGGCAACAGAATGGTCATGGGACGTGGAATGCATGGATAGGTGGACGCATTAGATGAGCGAGAAGAATGATCGTCGGATCGGGAAAATGAACAGCGGAGATGGCTCGGCGAAGGTTATCGGCCGAGGTGGGAGCAGGGTGTGTTAGGGCCATCGGATCTTCAGCAGTCAGATCAGACGATCATCAGGCGATGGTGTTGCACGGGCGTTTAATGGACAAGGGCAGTTTGGTCGAGCGGTAACAGTTTTCATCGCACCGCTTTCGGGCGCTAAGTGGTAAATGCCCGGGGCCGAGCAATTCCACTCAATGATCGACACGCAGTAGCGGATGAGAGAGGAAAACCACCCTCATCACGCGCTATTGCTCGATCAAGTTGACAGCGCGATGTATGCGAAGACCTTCGGATCGGGCGGAGATCCATCTTACGGTGGAAAATGGTCGAGCGGGTCACCTTTATCGGGTGTGATGTGGGCCATTAGATTATTGGGGAATGATCAACGACGGGAAAGTGATGAGGGGTTTATGAGCGTGTGAGGGCGTATGGGTAAGGTTTTATGGTTGGTTTGACTTTGTGCTCAGAGATAGGATCAAAAGGGGCTTTGTCAGGTTTTAGAAGGCTTATTCAGGGAATGGGAAGGGTTTAGAGGTGAGCGGGGTGAAGGAAGAAAAGGAAAAGTGACCAACACGAGCCCCTTTGGACACAACCAAACAGACCATGCTTCTTTCTGACCTTAGAAAGTCGGCACTGTATAGCAGACTAACACTGGCTCCTTCTGAGGATGAAAGCATCCCTGTGAGGTTTCAAGAACCGTAGACCACTGCCTTTCATACAAAAACAAGATCAACAATATTTCCTAGTGTTCCATTGGGCATGGAGTCTAATTAAGCCTACACTAAAACTTGTAAAAAGAACATATTTACACTGCTGAGGCCTAAAAGCCTTAATTAACATAAACTTTCAAAAATCGCCCATTGACTGGGCCATCAAAAACTGTTTCTCCTTCCATACTTTCCAACACGAAAGTGTTGTTCCCCTGGGCCTGACCAATGAAAAAGGGTCCAGTCCACAGAGCATCGAAATTCCCATGATTGTCTTTCTTTTCCTTCAGTGCATCCCAGCTAAGAACCAAGTCTCCAATTTGAAAATTATCTATCTTTGCCTTTATGTCAAAGGCTTCCTTGATTCTCTTTTGATGTGCTGCAGACTTTTCAATCAATTGATCTCTGATTTGATACACTTCAACCAAGTCACTAATCCTCTTTGCCATGTCATTTTCCTCATTCTGCTCTTCATGTAAGAACTTGGCCACACGAAGTGTCAACTGGATTGGAAATACAACCTTAGTGCCATATACCATATTGAACGGAGAATTCCCTGTGGATTTCTTGGTGGTCACACTGTCATCCCACAATGCAAACTTCAGTTTGGAATCCCAGTTCCTTTTTTTGACTTCCAACAGCTTTTTGATTATCCTTATCAGGCTCTTATTGGATGATTCTACTAAACCATTACCTTGAGGCTAATATGAGGTGGAATACATTAGCTTAATGCCCATTGAGTCACACATGTCCACCAACTCTTTTGCCCTGAAGACTGTTGCATTATCTGTAACCAATTTGTGTGGACAGTGAAACTTGGTGAAAATGTTTTTTGTCAAGAACTTCATGACAACATGGTGATCAACTTTCCTAGTAGGGATGGCCTCAATCCATTTAGTGAAGTAGTCAGTGGCTACTAAGATCCATCTGTGCTGGCCACTAGAATGTGGATTAATTTCCCCTATGAAATCCAAACCCCACTGCTGGAAAGGGCCACTGGCATGTATTGGCTTCAAGGGTAAGGACTTCAACTGTTGTTTTCCTTCAAACCTCTGGCATTTGTCACAAGATCTTACAAATGAAAAGACATTAGAAAACAGAGTGGGCCAATAATACCCAGCTCTAAGGATCTTGTGGGCTGTGGTTTTCCAATAGTGATGTCCTCCACAGATGCTGGAATGAAACTGATGCATAACCTCCACAGATTGTTCTTTGTCCAAACATCTTAAAAGGATTCCAGATGGATCCATCCAATAAAGCAAGTTTTCATGAATACATAACTTGGCTGCTCCGAGTTTAATAGTCCTGGTTTGGCTCGAGCTAAGACCTGGAGGAACTTCTAGTTTCAACAGAAAGTGAGCTATTTTATCATACCATTCACAAGAGGCCAGATTTTTGACCAAAGACTGGTTCTGTCCTTCTTCAACAGTTTCTCCCCCTATCCGTCTGTCATCTGAATTTGTGCTTATCCAATTCATGTCCAACATCCTGCAATTTTCTTCAGCCATTAGCTTGGTAAGGCCCTGGCCCTTAATAAGCTTGGTGGGCTTCAATTCTATGTTGAATTCAATAAGCTTTGCAATCCATTTAGCCCCTGGCTGTGTTAGGACATCCTTTATTGAAGCAGAGGGCACATATGTAATTACCTTGGAGTGCAAAATGTAGATTCTGAAAGCTTTTAAAGATTTGATAAGAGCATAAGCCTGTTTTTCGATAATATCATACCTTAGTTCAGCATCCCTTAAGGTTTTGCTGAAATATGCCATTGGATGCTCTAAATCTCCATCATCTTTCTGCAATAACACTGCTGCAAGGGTGTCACCGGAAGCAAAGGAGAAGATATGAAACTCCTGGCTATAATCTGGGCTGATTAAAGTGGGAGCTTCCATAATAGCTCTTTTGATGGCTTCAAAAGACCACCTTGCTGCATCGGTCCATTTGATCTTTGATTCCCTTTTCAACATAGAGGTGATGTGTTTTACCAATTCTGCAAAATTAAGAATAAACCTCCTTACAAAATTTAGTTTGCCCAAAAATGATTGGATGTCCTTTTTTGATCTTGGGATGGAAAAGGTCTGTATCGCTTTCACTCTCTCTGGGTCAATCTTGACACTGCAACAGAAACAATGTGTCCTAGAAGCTTTCCCTCTTCTAAAGCAAATTGTGACTTCTTAGGATTCACTGATATCCCAAACCTTTTGCACTTCAGAAACACTTTCTTTAAATGCCGCAAATGATCTTTATGGCTACTGGAGTATACTGTTATATCATCCATGTAGAAAAGGACAAACTTATTATTTTCTCCTACAAACGCTATATCCATGGCTCTTTGAAAGGTTGCCCCAGCATTCATCAGTCCAAAAGGCATCTTGGAGTACATAAAAGTGCCCCAAGGAGTGGTGAAAGCAATCTTTTCTTAGTCATCTGGATGTACAACAACTTGGTTATACCATGAAAATCCATCTAGGAAAGACAAAACTTTGGCTCCTGAGACTTTCTATAGCAAATGTTCCATCTTTGGCAGGGGATAGTTGTCCTTTCTGGAACATTTGTTCAGGTTCCTGAAATCAACACACAGCCTGATTTCTCCACTTTTCTTCCTCACCACTACCAAGTTGGCTACCCACTTCGAATATCTCAGGGGAACTATGATTTTAGCGGCCAACAACTTCTTGATTTCTTTTTCAATCAAGGGGAGGAGCAAAGGATTTATGGGTCTCAGCTTCTATTTGAAAGGAATGGTGTCTTTCTCCAATGGGATCTTATGCTGGATGATATTTTTGTCATAAGTTTTAAGATCACTGTATTCCCAGGCAAAGACATCAACAAATTGCTTCATTAAGGTGCAGTACTCAGAACTTTGGGCAGCAGACAAATGGGTGGACAAATTTATATACTTTGGATGATCTGGACTCCCTATGTTATGCCTATGGACTGCAGACTGATTTTCTTTTTGGGCAATCTTATGAGGCACATCATTATGGTCAAACAACTTCTCCAGAGGCACTAGCCCTTTAGGTATATGATTGCTTGGTAACTGAACAATGTTGTCTTGGCCAATTCTGTTCCTTAGCTAGGGTTGGGGACATTCCTCCAAGGTTTCATTCTCTTGATCAATTTGCATTTCAGAGAATTCACCAATGACTTGCAGAAACCTATTTACCTCATCATCATCCTCAAAGACTTTCCAGTGCTGGACATTATCAGGAAAGGATGGTCTATATTTTCCCTAGACTTGATAAGACAATCTAGGGGGCATGGGAGGGATGAACATGCTAGCAAACATAGCCAGGGAATCAGCAAGCTGATTTTTAACTCTAGGAATATATGAGATACAAAAGCTGTCAAAATTTTCTTTGAGTCTCCATACCTCATCTCTGTACACGTTCAGCTTTGAGTGCCTTGCTTTAAGCGTTTTGTTCACTTATTGAATGATGAGATTAGCATCTCCAAACACCTTTATGTCTCTGATTCCCATGTCTTTGGCAGCGTTTAAGCCCAATATCAGAGCCTCATACTCTGTTATATTGTTGGTGACCTGAAAAGTCAGTTTAAAAGACAGATGTGTGCTTTCTTGCTTTAGAGACACCAGCACCACTCTTGCTCCTGCAGTTCCCTTTGAACAGGCTCCATCAAAGAGCATATCCCAAGCTTGTGTCCCTTCCTCTCCCATGGCCTGACATACTGGCTTCTTGAGCTGCACCGAGGCCCTATGGGATTCTTCAATTTGGAGAATACATGCTCCAAAATTAGTGTCCACAGCGTAAATGGGATGATTAGTGGGATTCTTCTCATCACTAATGATATAGGCTAGCTGGGCTTCCCTGTATAGTCTTCTACTTTCTCCTCCAAAAACTGGGATGGTGGCATAAGACAAATCATTTTGCAATGTCCCACCCAACCTCTTAATCCACCCTCTGGAAAGTAGCATACTGAACTTATGGGGGACATCTGCTACCACAATATCCATCATCATGCTTTTCATGGGCAGCTGAGTTAGGATGATAACTAAGTCTTTCATTAACCCCAGACATTTCACCTTCCTTGAACCAAAGGAGAACAAGTCATGATAATGTCTAGTAATATCAAGGCCTAACTCTTCCATGACAGCTTTGGGCATCGGATTATGGCTGGCACCCATGTCCAGCAGGCAATGATGGAGGATTTTGTCATGAATGGTCAAGGAGACATAAAATGATGGGGAATTGTCATCAGCGGATTCAGTCATTCGGCTAAGCACAACTCTAGGTTTATCATCTTGTAAATTCACATAGTCATGAGATGTTTGTGAGGCTTTCAGCTCAAGGGCATCAAGGATGTGCTTCTTAAAGACCTCACTCTTTACAAGTTTTGTTAGAGGTACAGATATTTTTAACTTTTGGACTTCTGATTCAACACTGAAAGGGGAAGGGGACTTGTCAGGGCCTCTTACCTCTTGAGCGGGTGTTTTGAGGATGACGGGATCAGCTGTCTATCGCTTTTTCTTGCTAATCTGCTGCTCTGTGGGGACGACAACTCTTTGGGTAGGATTCTCTTTGACATTACTCGTTCTTGACCTCAATTTGTATATTTGCTAGTCTTCAGCTTGCAGAACAGCTTCCTTGTCCCACTCTTGACTGGTCTGGTCCCTGAGTAACGACTCCTCGTAGGAAGCTAATGTCAAAAAGGCAACACTGCCCTTGTCTTCCATGCAATGAATCTCATCCTCTTCATCAAACTGCTCCTTTTCCATGACTACGTTCTGGAAAGGAGTCTTAACCCTTTATTCTTCACTGGCCTCTTTGCCCCTCTGAATGATCTGCAATTGTTCATTTGCTCTTCTGAATGGATTTGGATTTCTAGGAGCAAATGTATTAGGAAGCCTTGTTTTCCCAGAACTCTGCTCAACCTTCAATTTGGATATTTTAGCAGCCAATGACTCTATCATTTTAGTCATTTTGTCTATTTTGGGTTCTGAAGATGAAGAAGAAGAGGAAGACTCACCTCTCTGCCTCCTATTAGCATGTCCTTTGATTTTCTCTGCAGCCATGATATTGGATTCCACCTCCAAGGCTGCATCTTGCATTTCAGCTAGAGAAGCACAACTTCTCTCTCTTAATAGCAGGCAGAAATCAAAATCAAAAGCATTGGCATAGGTGAGTTTTGCAGAGTTGGGGGTAGGCTTCACTTCAGCTGGTATCTTGCTATAAATACAGCTGAATCTTTTATTAAAGTCAGACAATGACTCCCCATTTTCCCTTTTGAGGTTGCCAAACTCAGTATGGTAGTATAGCAGGTCTTTTTTATCTCCCCAATGCTTTAAAAACACATCATCTAATCCTACAATGTCTGCTGTAAACCTAGGGGTCAGCTCTCTGAACCACTTTTTAGCCTCTCCATCAAGGCTTTGGATAAATACTCTCATCCACACATCATCTTCACTGATATCTAGGCTATCAGCATAGCTATAAAAAGACTCAAGGTGTTCTTCAACTGTTATTCCCTCTATCCCAGTGAACTTAGGCATGTATTTATGATATTCTCCTGTAGGCATGGCATTCAATGGAATAGGCAAGACCAGGGGTCCATACCTAGCAGCGACGATTCTCTCCATTTTGGTGGGCACTTGTGGACCTGCCATGAATAGGGTAGATGGAAGGGTACTCGCAGTTTGAAAGGTAGGGAGTTGAGAAATGGATGACAGGGCTAAAGGAAACTGATGGACTATAGGGGAGGTTTTCTTTGGGCTAACATCTGAAGGGGGATTTATTGAAAAAGGAGCTTTATGAATCTCTGAGAGTATTTGTTCACTGATAATGCTAGGTTCTATATTTTCAACATGTGCATGCTCAGTCATAAACCCTTTTTGCAGAGATACATAAGATTGTTTAAGCTTACCTGATCCTGATACTCATTTTTGTGATATCTTGCTTTGCTTGACAATCTTCTCAGGGTCAGGCACTGGGTCAGCCAGTGATTTCTGAGGATTTCTCTGGGTATGCCTCACAAACTGATCCAGAACTGTGATGTGGAGTCGCCACAAGGTTCGGCCTCCAGTAGAGTCACCAGATAGATGATTACAACAAAAAATGTGTCCAGACTTTGTTTATCATCAAAGTTGGATCTGTGTCGTTCTCCCAGGGAAGCTGAGCTTCAATCTCATCTCCCCGACAATGGCGCCAATTATGTTAGGATTCCAAGAAACTATCCTAGGTTGTAGCTCGGAGATGCCTGGTAACATATAAATTCAACTATTGTTGCAAGGTCTAATGGAAGGAATGATGGTTTGGTTCAAGCCAGATAATCGCTTCTATTTTGTTTCACTCCAAACATGCATGAACACCCTCAAACTACAAGGATTTAGACCACCAATGCTCATAGTTTAGATATTAGGTGAATATGGAGAATACTAACCACACCAGCAGATACACGAGACCATGTGATGGACGGCTGCAACTAGTACAGAAACCTGCAAATCTAATTTATTAATCCAGAGACAGGATGATAGCTCTCTTGCATTAGATAGAAAGAAACTTAAGCAACCTATTCAGTGATGCATTCAAGATTTTAATACAGAGATAAGATCACAGTTATCAAGTGCTAAACATCAAGAGATCAAAAACACAACATTATCAGGTACAAGCTTAGAACAAAGGAGGATGGACAGTGAGCAACCAACAACAAAAGAAGCTTGTATTTGCTGAAAATGAAGATGAGACGCTGCAAGTGACAAAATGTCTACAATCTCCAGAAGTTGAACTTTACATCAAATGCCAACCCTGATTACATCTTTCTCCTAGATATTTATAAGTTTTCGTTACAATGGCACTTGGCCGTTTAGGTATGGAAGGGTCATAATTGGCCACCAACTACATTTCACCGCCTAATGGAGTCTCTGAGCGAAGTTGCTTGTTTCAGTGGGTGAATCCGATCTGTTCAGGTGATGTGCTATCCTTTAGGCGGTTGGAGTGCTCATACCAGTGGATTCCATGACTAATAAATTCAGTTACAGAGTCGTGTTGTGTCCTTTTCTCATTTGGCCATGCTTTATGTTAAATATGGTTGTTGGGGATATTACTATAACTGATGCTAGCAGAGCTGGTCATCTCCTTCGGGCAACAGAATGGTCATGGGACGTGGAATGCATGGGTAAGTGGATGCTTTGGATGAGTGAGAAGAATGACCGTCGAATCAGGGAAATGAACAACGGAGATGGCTAGGCGGAGGCTATCGGCCAAGGTGGGAGTAGGGTGTGTTAGGGCCGTCAGATCTTCATCGGACAGATCGGACAGTGATCGGGCGACGGTGTTGCACAGGCGTTTAACGGACGAGAGCGGTTTGGTCGAGCGGTAACGGTTTTCATCGCACCGCTTTCGGGCACTAAGTGGTAAATGCCCGGGGCTGAGCGATTCCACTCAATGATCGACACGTAGCAGCGGATGAGAGAGAAAAAGCGCCCTCAGCGCGCGCTATCGCTCGATCAAGTTGACGACACGATGTATGCGAAGACCGTCGAATCGAGCGGAGATGCATCTGACGGTGGAAAATGGTCGAGCGGGTCACCTTTATCGAGTGTGATATGGGCCGTTAGATTATCAGGGAATGATCAACGGCAGGAAAGTGATGAGGGGTTTATGAGTGCGTGAGGGCATATGGGTAAGGTTTTATGTTTGGTTTGACTTTGTGCTCAGAGCTAGGGTCAAAAGGGGCTTTGTCGGGTTTTAGAAGGCTTATTAAGGGAATGGGAAGGGTTTAGAGGTGAGAAGGGTGAAGGAAGAAAGGGAAAAGTGACAAACGCGAGCCCCTTTGGACACAACCAAACAGACCATGCTTCTTTCTAACCTTAGAAAGTCAGTGCTGCATAGCAAAGCTAACATTTTCGTCGAATATTCACTGGCAAATGCTCATTAATCCTTTGAATTTGTTCAAAAATTGACCAAAAATCTGCATAAAGCACACATTAGACTTAATGGCATAAAGACTAACCCAATTAACTTTATTAGCATAAATATAATAAAAAACCATGCAATAAACTAATGAGAATGGTAGATTAAGTTGAGTTAGGAGGCCAAATGAGCCCATATAATTACCCGTTTCTCGGGCTCATCAACATGTGCCCAAGCATATAATGCCACAATGTTGTATCTTCTCGTGTAGAGGTTAAATAATTAACATAATTAGAAATACTATTGCATAAAAACAATGTACTAGCCTTTTCTCATTTTGCTATTACCAAGGCTCCTTCAGTGACCTTCAAGGTATTTTTTGTAAAAGTAGTTACACAGCACAAACTTCACCTCCTAACTTCCCTATTGAAATTATACTTTTATTTAGATGTGGAACATGCCTTGCCTCCTTCAATAGTCATTGGTTTCCATTCAATTGCTTCATAAAAACGTTACCCATTCCAATGATTTTACAGGGTTTATCATCACCCAGATGATTCTGTCCAAAATCTCCTTGAACATAGTCATGAAAATTTTTCCTATCAGGTGTGGCATGGGATGAAGCCCTTGAATCTACCACCCAGGCATCAATAATATTATTTAATGAAAGAATCAAAGCATCTTGCAACACATCATGTGTGACATTCTCTTCATGATTGTTCTCTTGCTGTCCATCTCCTTCTTTTTCCTTCCGAGATTTGCAGTGTTTCTTCAAGTGTCCTTTCTTCCCATATTTCCAACACATTATCCCTTATCTGGATTTGGATCTTCCTTTTCTTGACTTACTGCGATTTCCTGGGCTCCTTCCCCTAGTCTTTGCGATCAAAGCATTACCTGATGTTTCAGTGAATATTTGTTGTCGCATTTCCTCGCTAAGCATGACATCAAAAACATCATCAAATTTCAAATTACTAGATCCAAAGACATTTACTAAGAGCCATAACTAGGCGATTCCTACTTTCATGAAATGAGCACAAAATAACAAAACCCTAACTTCATCATCAAAATTTACCCATATAGAACTTAACTAATTGGTAACCATGTTAAATTTATATAAATGATCAACAATAGATCCACCTTCTAACATTTTCATATTAAATAGACGTTTCATAAGAAATACCTTATTTGAAGCTGGGGGTTTTTTATATAGTTTATCCAATGACGTCATTAAACCTTTTGTTGTCACTTTCTTTGAAATGTTGAATGCCACTGACACTACCAAACACAGTCATATTGTTCCTAGTGCCTTTCTGTCGAGAATCTCCCATTCTGCATCTGTCATACTCGTCAGCTTCTTTGATTTTCTGCTCAATGGTAGGTACAAATCTTTCTAATACAGATAATCTTCCATCTGCATCTTCCATAACTAGTAGTTTTGGCCATTAGATTTATCGACCTTAAACCTACCATCTTCCACCATTTCTCCCACTCAAACAAGGAACCCTTCTCTCCTACGAGTTTATTAGCCAAATAAACCTTAGTTTTTGATACCGGTTGTTAGAAATTAATCAACGAAGCAATGAAATACATAAAATATTATGGAAACAAAAATATTGAAATGCATAAAACAATAGAGACACAGATATGCGTGGTTCACCCAATCTGGGCTACGTCCATGAAGAAATAACCAGTCCTTCCTTTTATATTATCCAACAAAATGAAGAGATACAACCTACAACAGATCCGTTGTAATTTCCTCTTCGCTCTCACACAGCCTCCTTTCTCTCTCTCTCGCTCAAAATAAATAATACACAATTGTAATACAATTCCCTCATATAAACCAAGGGTTACCTTCTTGCGCCAAAAACCCTAAATTAACATTTATATCATCATATCATCCTCCTAATGAACAACTCAAATTGACTACGAAATTACAATATTTTACAAGGAAAATTTTCATCTATTTGTAGCTTCAAGGGCGTTTCCCCCGAATGCCCTGTAGAAATTCCCACTGTAAATCAATAGATAATGCAATATACTAAAGCAAAATACAATATCTACTTCTACAACTTTGCGGAAGCTTAATCGAATTGAGCAAGATCAATGAGAACACATATAACTGAGAATGAGAGAATCATCTCTCAAGCTATCCTGCTCTCTCTGCAATTAAACAATGCTGCTCATAGACAGTCAAAGGCTTCTCCAAACCTTCTCCTTTGCCCTCCAAGCGTCCTATTTCCTTGCGCAGTTTTTCCTGGGGTCCAGTGCTTCCACTTGTGTGACTTCCCACCTCACACTACTCACTTGGCTCAGAAATAATTGCACAAGCCTGAAGGAAATGATTCCTTCTGCATGGATGAGATTCCTGTATAGGAATAATCCTCCAATTGGTAGTACATTGTCCCTTCCTCTGATCCCAACTAAGTCTCTGACTGAATTGACATGCATGAGTTATTTATGAGAGATTATTTAGTTATCTGAAGTGCAACAGTTACATGCATGCATGCATTAACTAACTGAACTCACAATTAATTCAACAAACTGTTTGAACTAATCTAACTGGACTTGACTCAGTGAACTGTGTTAGATGATCCAAAAATACAATTTTATCATAGGTTATAAAATTAGAATAAAATAATTATTAATTTAAGATATTAAATTAATAATTATTATTCTAGAATGTTTATTTATTTAATGGAGACTTTTAGAATTAGCATATTGTTGTAACTAGATATGACTCTCCAAATGTGTCGTATCTTAGGCTCTATTTTAGGAGATTAGTTAGCTAGTTGGTTTGAATAGCATTTATTGTAAATGGACACTTGTTATTTAATAAGTGATCCATAATTAGAGGTAGTTAGGACATGGAGCTTATATATAGCTCATTGCAAGAGTATTTGTGTTGTTCGGGTGTAAACTCTTGCAAAATCAATTATGTAATTGTTTGTTTGTTTGTTTGTTTGTTTTTTTTTTTTTTTTTTTTTTTTTTTATTAATAGAATTACGTGTCTGAAGACACTTCTGCCATTATTGTGGTATCAGAGCTCCAGTAATGCTGCAGTGGATGTGAAGAGGAGATTCTAGCTCTACAAGTTTATGGAAGACTCCCTTGAATTGATCAACAAATCACTGTTGGATAGTATTTTTTTATTGAATGTAATATTGAAAGCGCTCGTACCATCTCATCATTGGAATGGTTACTGTTCAAACAATCTGATAACTCAACCAAGACATTCGAGAAGTTTCTACCCAGGAATTTCTCAGGCGAAATGGATCAGATCTTTTTCCATGACAGAAAGGCCATGGACCAAATTAAACCATAGATCTTCCGTCCATGCGAAGGCACAGGCACAATACCCCGAGGTATCTGCAAACGTCGAGGGCTCGGTGTCAATAGTTGACGGTCTTGTTGATTTTCTGAACGAGTCTTGGACGCAGTTCCATGCCACAGCTGAAGCAAAGCGGTTACATGCAATGCTTTCAATACAATATGCAAATTCTTTAATTTTTTCAGTGATTGAATGTACAATCGATTTCTGGGTAAGTGAAGTTTTAAATTTTGAATTGCATTTGCTATTGATGCAAATTTATGGCAAGATTCGTTGTATAGAATAAGATGAAGGTAGATTTCATGTCAATTTTAATAAACCCAATTCCAGAAAGGTCGAGCTAGAAGGTTGAATATGCTATCCTGTGTAAAGTTTCAATACTTATTAATGGAGTTCTGATTCTGTTTCACAATGGAGGAAGAGCGGATCTGATTGTATTCAATCCATGCTACCACATAAAAAATGATTTGTTTGGAAAATTGACATCGATTTGTGAAAGACAGTGTTTGCAGCAGCAATCTTGTTTAATTGAGGAACAACGTTTGCAGAAGCCGATTCAATGGAAGTTCTGAATCGAATTGCAGTTTGGGATCAGCAGTCAAAAATCCAAGTCTGTGTTGAAAATTTAATGCAAATCATGGAACAGCAAATGCTAGAGAACGCAGAGACATAAGTCTGGCAATTCGTTGAAGGCAGCTTTGGTAAGTATGAAGTTCTGGCATTTAATTTTAACCGGTTCATATGAAAATCCTGTTGTATTGATGGCGTATTGAGTAAATTGGACAGTGAAATAGCATAGCACGGTAATTCGGACCTTTAGAAGTTCAAATATTTTTTGCAGCTAATCATATCTCATATAAGATTTGATATTGTGGATGGAAGTGTTGAAGACGCTGGTGAATTTGCGGGGTGTATAACAATAAGCATAGAGATTGATGGAATAAAATGGATGCAAGCTCGTTTTGTAACTCAAAGTAATTTTTACTTTGAGGGGGTGTAATTTTTTTTACTAGATTGTGCAAAAGCACCATTGTAAAAATCAAATTTTGAAAGTTGCCTAGTAAAATTTGAGAAATTGACTAGAGCCAAGTGCAAAGCTCAGTCAATTTTCTCCTGTTTTGACGACTATTAGAGGGTCAAGGCCAAGCCCCGATAGTTCATTTTTTTTGCGGCGTGTGTTGCGCATCTTGACTTTTTTGGATCTTGATTCGTGGTGTGAAGTCTTAACACTACAATGTCTAAGTTGATTAATTTGTTTTCTGATTCCGACAAACTAGAAGGCACCAAATCTTATAAAACATGGCATCATCTCATCGAAAGCACACTCATTTACAATGAATTATGGCAGGGAATATGTGATGGAGATGTTAAGCCAAATAAACCCACAAATGCAGCTGCACTAGCAAAATGGGAAATCAAAAATGCTAAAGCCTTAGCTCTTATTAAATCTTTTGTGAATGATGAAATGTATGTCCATATAGAAAATGATTTAGATGCATGGACTGCTTTGAAAACTTTTAAAGACCTCTTTGATACTCAGCCTGGATCAAAGAAAGTCAATCTACAATTAAAATTGTTGCAAAAAAAATTAACTGAAGGCGGTGATGTTCTTGAATATATCTCAAGACTTAAGAATATCAGGCAAGAAATTATTAATGTTGGTTTTCCCGCAATTGATGATAGCTTTATGGTCACAATTGTAATTGCTGGGCTTCCTTCTTCCTATACACATTTTTTGGAGACTCTACAAGTAACTGGGAAATTAGAGAAATTAAAGTTTGATGAACTCTGTGAAATGTCAACTCAACATGATAAAACTTTTGGGAAGAAGAAGAAAGTTGGTGAAGATGTTTTTCTCACAGAGGCCAGCACTAGTAAGTCATCAGCAGATAGTTCTCGAGGAAGAGGCAGATGGAATCAGAATCAAGCAGCACATAATCGAGGTCAAAGCCAAAGTAGAGGAAACAATTTTAACAGAGGAGGAAGAAATAATATTCAAGGTAGAGGAAACAACCAAGGAAGAGGCAATTTTCAAGGGCAAGGATATAATAACCAAGGTAGAGGACAATCTCAAATAGAGGTCAAAGCAGAGGCAGAGGACAATCTACAGGGAGAGGAAGGGACTTAAGTCAAATTGTGTGTCGAAGATGTAACAAAGTTGGCCATTATGCTGAAGATTATCGAACATCACTTAATAAAATTCCCAAGTTTCAGCAGCATTCAGCACAATTTGCAAATGATCAAGATGAAGATAACTCAGAATATGTTTTTACTTCCTCACCAGCATCACAACTTTCATCCCATCTTAGAAGTGACTATGAAGATGCCTGGATCTTGGATTCTGGGGCAACTCAGCACATGACTTGTCGACATGATTTTTTCTGGAATTTTCAAGATTGCCAACTTAATTCCATTTTTCTTGCTGATGATACAAAACATACTCCTTATGGAAAATGAGTAGTAAAAGTTTTTCTCCCTGGCATTGGAGAAAAAATGATTTCCAATGTATGGTATGTACCCAGTTTCAAGGAAAATTTGCTCTCTTTAGTCACGATTCGACAAGAAGGACATCAGGTGATTATGGAAGATGGTTTAGTGAAGATTAATTCAGTGAAACAGAACTTGAAAACAGTCATGACAGGTTATGAAGATGGAAAACTGTTACGGATGAAAGGGACAGTTATTCCAAGGCATTCTGATTTTGTAGGGGCAGTGACTACAGGTATTTCACCTATAAGACTATGGCATGTAAGATATGGACATTTGAATTTTGAGAGTCTTTCTCAATTGCAGAAACAAGGAATGGTTAAAGGACTTCCCACATTCAAAAGGGAAAATGCAAAATGTGAAGCTTGCATTTATGGCAAACAAAATCGAGAAAGTTTTCCAACAAGTTCATGGTGTGCAAACAGGCGGCTACAACTAGTTCACAGTGATGTTTGTGGTCCACTACAAACTTCATTTGGTGGTTGCAAATATTTCTTACTATTCATTGATGATTTTAGCAGAATGACTTGGGTTTACTTCTTGAAGAACAAGTCAGAAGCATTTGATAAGTTTAAAATTTTTCGCCAACTTGTTGAAAATGAAGTCAAAGAAAAGATAGGTACTCTCAGGACAGATAATGGGGGAGAATTCACTTCAAATGAATTCAAAACTTATTGCAGTGAAAATGGCATCAGACGACATCTTACTAATGTTTACACTCCACAGCAAAATGGAGTAGTCGAAAGAATGAATCACACTTTGTTAGGCATGGCGAGATCCATGTTAACTTTCAAAAGGTTAAGTCCAACATATTGGGCAGAAGCAATCCATACAGCTGTCTACTTAAGAAACAGATCTCCAACTGCTTCTTTAGACGGAATCACACCTTATGAAGCTTGGTTTGGTTTCAAACCTCGAGTTAAACATCTTAGAGTTTTTGGGTCAGTGTGTTATACCTTAGTTCCGAAAGAAAAACGAACTAAGCTTGACTCAAGAAGTTTAAAATGCACAATGATTGGCTATTCTGATGAGAAGAAAGGGTATCGTCTTTTGACCAATGGAAAATTCATTGTGAGCAGGGATGTCATTTTTGATGAAACAGAGAGTAAGAGTGCTGAAGAAATTGAAATTCTTCTTCACAAGTTAGAAACTAAGGGAAGTAAAAGAAATGGAAAAATGCAAAGTCAACCAACTTCACCAAATTGGTATGAACTTGATTTTCCTTCCTCTGAAGATGAGTCATCCAGTCCATCTACATCAACAACATCATCTGGGTCTTCTAGCAGTTCATCCGCATCTCCAAGCAGCAGCAGTTCTTCTGACAATGATTCTCCACATTCTTCACCTGAACGACGAACATCAGTTTATATTAATCCTCTTTACAATGATGGGGACTTTACAGAAGCGCAAACAAGTGAGCACCAACTTCCAAAATGGGCAGTTCAACTTTTGAAAGATGTAAAGCCTGATGAACAGAATAAAACTGGCACCAGAAGGGCACATAGAAGTGAAGGCAATTTTGCCTTGATAACAAATGATTTTACTGAACCTTCCACATACAAAGAAGCAGTAAAACATAAAGAATGGCAACAGGCTATGGTTGAAGAATATCAAGCAGTAATTGATAACAACACTTGGAAACTTGTTGATTGTCCAGCAAATGTTAAACCCATAGGATGCAAATGGGTTTACAGAATTAAGTATAATCAAAAGGGAGAACTTGAAAAGTATAAAGCACGACTTGTCGCAAAAGGTTTTGCGCAGCAGGAAGGCATTGATTATGAGGAAACTTTTGCTCCTACAGCTAAATGGAACACCATCCGATTAACACTTGCATTGGCCGCTCAAAAAGGATGGAAAGTTCATCAAATGGATGTGAAAAGTGCTTTTCTCAACGGGGATTTACAGGAGGAAGTGTATATGACCCAACCACCAGGTTTTGAAGTTGAAGGACAAGAACATAAAGTCTGCAAATTGATCAAGGCTTTATATGGATTAAAACAAGCTCCCCGAGCTTGGTATGCAAAGATGGATGAATACCTTAAGAAAGTTGGTTTTCAACGAAGTGAATCTGATGATACTTTGTATGTGCGACAACAGGGAAAATATCTGGTAATTCTTGTTATGTATGTCGATGATTTGATCATTACTGGCAACCATGATGATCATATTGCACAGGTGAAAAAGGAGTTACATGCAGGTTTTAAGATGACAGATTTGGGATTACTTCACTACTATCTTGGAGTTGAAGTCTTCCAACGTCCACATCATATTTTCATTTCTCAGAGTAAGTATGCAGCAGAGGTTCTTCAACGTTTTGGCATGCAGGATTGCAAGCCCGTTCTTACCCCCATGGAACAAAACTTGAAACTTTCAAAATTTGAAGGGGGGGAAAAGGTGGACAGTACAACTTACAGACAGTTGATTGGCAGCTTGATTTATTTGACAAATACTCGTCCTAATCTATCTTATGCAATCAGTATTCTTTCATGTTTTATGCAGGAACCACGAGACAGCCACTGGAATGCAGCCAAAAGAGTTCTTCGATACATCCAAGGAACAAAAGATTTTGGTCTTCTTTACACAAAGACTAGAAATTTTGTGCTTGGTGGATATTCTGATGCCGACTTTGCTGGGAGTATTGATGATCGAGCATCAACATCAGGTTATTTAATGAACATGGGGTCAACAACAGTATCTTGGAGTTGTAAGAAACAAGCTACAGTGGCCACTTCTTCAGCAGAAGCATATTACATTTCAGCTTGGGAAGCAGCATGTGAAATTGTTTGGTTGCGCTGAATTTTGCAGGACTTGGGCATTTCTCAAGCAGAAGCTACATCATTATTCATTGACAGCCAGTCAGCCATCAAACTTGCCAAGAACCCAGTTTTTCATTCAAAGAAAAAGCATGTGGACACCAAGTATCATCATATCAGGTCTCTCATTGCCAAAGATGTCCTCAAACCAGTTTATTGTCCTTCCGAAGATCAGATCTCCGACATTTTCACGAAACCGCTTGGCAGAATAAAATTTACTAAGTTCAGGGATGAACTTGGTATCTGTTGTAATGTATCTTTGGTTCATAGGGGGGAATGTTAGATGATCCAAAAATACAATTTTATCATAGGTTATAAAATTAGAATAAAATAATTATTAATTTAAGATATTAAATTAATAATTATTACTCTAGAATGTTTATTTATTTAATGGAGACTTTTAGAATTAGCATATTGTTGTAACTAGATATGACTCTCCAAATGTGTCGTATCTTAGGCTCTATTTTAGGAGATTAGTTAGCTAGTTGGTTTGAATAGCATTTATTGTAAATGGACACTTGTTATTTAATAAGTGATCCATAATTAGAGGTAGTTAGGACATGGAGCTTATATATAGCTCATTGCAAGAGTATTTGTGTTGTTCGGGTGTAAACTCTTGCAAAATCAATTATGTAATTGTTTTTTTTTTCTGATTAATAAAATTACGTGTCTGAGGACACTTCTGCCATTAAACTGAGCCAACTAATTACAACTCATCCTTATCTCTTTAACTGGTGGATAAATTCCTCAACCAATGGAGACTCTGTTGCATGTCCCCATATAGACTTTATGTTTGATTTTCTACAACATATTAACTCAAGATGAATTAATTAATTATTTTACAAGCAGCTGCTAGGATCAAATTCGAATTTTACTTCTCAATTTTAGTTCAGGGACTAACTAAAATTGGAATCTAACCTGAAATTCTATTTATAGCAATGCTATTTTTAGCACTTCCATTTTTCATTCCTTGTTGCTATGTCCAACACTGGTACCCGAACTGCTATTTATAACAGTGCTATTTTTAGCACTTCTATTTTTAGCATTTCTTGTTGCCATTTTCAACATGCCCACCAAGGGGGGGCACATAAAATCACCATCGCCCCCTCCTCCTCGGCCCCCTCTGATAGTGATTAAATGAGAAGAATTGCCGCCTTGTTAATAACAACGATCCAACGCAGTTGAAACAAAAATCCTTTGAACAATTAGGAAGATAATCAGGCTCCACACCTAATATGATCTTCATCCTCTAAGGGGTTGAATGGTATGGAATCTCCACGTGGTCCTAATCTTTTGTATCTGTTGTAATTTGGTGCTCCTTAATCTTTTCGCTCGATGATCAACTTATCTTTTCAGCGTCAAAGGTGGCTCCTAGCATGGTCCCTTTCTTCTTCTCCTCCATCATCATCCCGTCATGACAAGATATAATACGTACAACTAGAAACAACCTGTGACAAGACAACATTAGTCTGATTAAATCCTAGACTAACATGCTTCATGGAAACTACTAACTGAGCTGGAACTCAATGATGGGTTGGGAGACTAGTTCAAGGATTACATAATGCACAGTTTTAGAGGTCAGGAGTCAGGACTGAGGCTTGAGATGCACAGGAAGGCTAGCGAAGGGTGATTGTGTAGTTGAGGGGCTCAACAAGGTCGTATTCAAGCTTGAAGTTTTCCACTGTGCAGTTCTAGAAGGAGAGGGGTCTAGGGATTACACAGTTGCACATTTCAATGGGGTAGGTTGAGAGCTTGAGGCTTGACACTGCGCAATGTGCAAAAGGAGCTAATTGGGAGGCTGAATTGCATAGTTATGGAGTTAAAGGGGTCAAGGTTGAGCACTAAGACTCCATAATGCGTAGTTTTGGGAGGCAGGAATTGTGCGTCACGCAGTTTCAAAACGAAAGGCCTGAGCTTGTGGGTTGAGACTACGTAGTGCGTAAGCTCTAGAGGGCTGAGTGAAGTCAAGTTGCTTAGGTAGGATCTTTTCTGAATTTGGCTAAGTGTGAGATCAATGAGGTCAAAGTGAACAAGGAAGAAACCCGAACATGATCACATACTCATAACAGTTAATGACACAACATTGATCACTCATAAGACAAGAACAACCTTATCCCTTCAATGTGACAGTAATATAACAACTTCCTCCAAGTACACACTAAAGGTACACTTTGCGACGACAATGATGACACTTGTGAAACAATGTATAAAACTTTGGGGAGTTGAATACATGTCCATATGATAAATAGGACTCATTAACACCAAATTTACCCCTTGAAAAAAACCATAACTTTGCTTATGCAATGTGTGACACTTTCCATTCCCAAAATATGACACTTGCGATAGTAAGAGAAAAGTGAAAATGACACTTGAAAAATGCGAACGACATTGAAAACCGCACATGATAGAGAAAAAATAACATGAAAATACACCTACTATAGTGAAAACAAGCAAAATCAACAATCATAATCATGAAAGCGGCACTTGCGAAAGCAAAGGTGTGCAAAAGAGACAGTTGGAAAAACTCAATGAAATAGAAGAACAACCACAACCAAAAGTGAGAAACTATTAAAGAAAGTGCATGCTAAATTTCAACGTAGGTTGAACATTGTACATACACTGTCTTGATGGACTTGTTCTATACTTGTTCAAGCTTGCATAAAAGAATGTTCTCATGAACTTGTTGCGGAATGAGCATGTGTGAGTAGTTGAATTTGACACTTACAATCTGAGAAGAAGACTAGAAAACTTAACAAAGTGTCGATCGACCATAAAGTGACTATGGAAAGAACAATCACAAGATCCACAATAGGCTCCAAAATTCAAGTGTAGACCAAATTTTGGAGAGTGTTTGTCACAACGACAACAAGACTGTAAAACACTAACTTCAGACATTAACAAGCACCACAACTACTTCTATTTCATATATAAAATTTATATTAATATGCTTACTATGTAACTTTTAGCTCTACATATTTATTCAATGATTGTAAAGTTCATGGATGACAATGATCATGCATGTCTAAACAAATGTTCCGTACCATGTCCTCTGCGTTGGTATATGAACTAGAATCAAATGACATGTCAACATATTCTTAATTTGAATCTTAATATCAAACAATTTTGTCATCTACTTCTCCTTTGAATGATGGAGGTCGATCATCTTCTATTCCTTCTCTATTTTGGAAATAATTTTCTAGTCCACACTTAACATACTTTATATCTCCTTTCTTGCTTCTTCTAGAAGATTCTTCTTCTTAAATGCTTTATCTCATGGTTTTGGAGATTTAAATCCAGATATCATTTCCAACATTTCTATTCACTTTTCCCATCACTTTTGAAATGGTCATAATGGTTGTTAAAATTATCTGATACATAAACTTTAACAATAATGTTTTTTATTTTCTCTTTTCCGTTCTTCTTCTTTTCGTGATTATAAACTCCATGTTCTTCTAGCTACATAAATACATTTCCATGTCATTTTTTCTTGTCATATTTAATACACTAAGCTTACAGAGATGCCTAATTTCAGGATTTTTGGTTGAATATCATAATTTGCCTTCATAAGCAACCTATCAAGGCTAGCTAGGTAGTTGATGACCACATTGGGTTTCATGGGGTTTTATTCCCAAATTAATAGGTTTCTACCAAAACTATGACATGTTCTTCTGTACACTTTGCTCATTACATTACTATCAGTTTTGTACTTTAGTTACTTCACACAAAATAAATTGACACCAACAAATTTATATAACTAATGCTACATGTAGAAAAAATAAATATCATAGAGATGCATAGGTACGCCAATCATTACACTAGAAAACCAAACATGATGAACTCATTGTGCCTTTAGTTTTTCTATGTAATAGAGATATTATTGATATTTGAAAGTAGTGAAAGATTTTTATGATCCTATGAGACATTATGGTCTACTATAGTCATTTACATACTAATTGCATATCTCTTCTTTGTCAATATCGCTTGCACACTCATTGCTCATACTATGAAATAATAATGGTAGGAATAGAATATGAACCCCTTTTCCCTCCTTATGTAGGTATTTCAGAATTTGAATATGGTTGGGCTTAATATTTTAGAACCTTTTTGAATACTCATGATGCTTTTATAACGCTCTAATGTGTTTGCATACATCACTAACTCCTAACTCCTCCCAAGTGAATCATGTTGACCTAAGCCAACAATTACATTAGTGAGCATGCGTAAATGAGTCTTTGCGTTGTCAAAGGAAGGAGATTCTCAAAAGGATATATTTTGGTAAAAACACACCACTCTTGGAAATATATAAGATTCTCAAAAGGATATATTTTGGTGAAAACAAACCACTCTTGGAAATATATATACTTATAGAATGATGTGAGGACCTTCATGACATGTTTCTTCGAAATCATATACAGCAAAACTACACTTATTAGAGAAACTATAGTTTTGGTTCCCTAATGTACTATGTAGAGCCTAACCTAAACCATTCCTTTTAGGTCTCATAATTTTATTTTCACCATTCAGGAGCATCAATACCATTACATAATTATTATGTATATTCATTTTAGATTGTTAATATAGATATGGAAATTGTTTATCTTCCTATAATTTTGAATTCTTTGCTCAACTACAAATTTTTGGTTTTAATTTTTTTAATAATTTATTTTGCATTTATTTTTAACATGTTTTTATCAAAAATCTAAATTCATATTCTTTATCCATAAACACTTCCATTGTTAATAATTTATTTTACATTTACTTTTAACATAGTTTAATGAAAAAAATCTAAATTCACAGTGTTTATCATAAGACATACTTATCTACTTATACATACATAAGTCTTGCTACATTTTATCCCTATCAATGCTTTGGTAACTTGTTTTTCTTATAATTTTTGTTTTGATTTTTTTTTTTGTAAGCTTAGGTAGGACCCTCTCATTTTCGAGTTTTTACATATCCGTTATTCACTCCATTTATGGGGAGGGTAGCACAAGAATCAAACCCAAGATCTACGGTTCAATTATTTTTTGAATTTTAATTTTAATTTTAATTGTCTTTTAATATTTTATTTTATTTTAAATATTAACCCTGCATATTTTTCAAATAATTGTTAATTTATAAAAAAATAAAAATCATATTTTACTAGATATTGTTTTGGGATATAAATTTTCTATGATTGAAAGTGTATCCCATGTTTCGGATAGACACAAAGTCAAAAAAACATATATATTTTCAATATTTTATCATTTTTAAATTTTATTTAATTATAAGTATTTAAACCTAAATATATGAGACAACCAAAAGAAAATGTTATTAAACTTATCTAATTTCAGAGATGTACTTCAACCATATAGTGATCTAGTGAGATACTATAAAACATGAAATCATGATACAAAGCCTTTGAACATATCTTTTCTCACCAAAATCCTTTAAGTGCCATTATAAAGATCCATTTCATTATATAACTTTGGGTATTTTTTTTAAAGCGACATTAAAATTAAATCAAATATTAAAAAATTTAGTAAAATATTGCGGAAACTTATAATAATTTCACCTTTCGTTTAATAAGCCTCCAAACACCTCCTAATATTTATAACCATAGGAGCAAAGGATTCTCTCAATTGATAATAGATTTAAACCTATCTATTTAGGTTGTTCACAGATGGTATTTGAAACACTTTTTCAATTTACTTTGAATTTATTACATAAAACTCAGAAAAAATTAAAAGGTCCGAGAACGATTGTTGAAATATGTTGGTATTGTTAGAAGAGCCAAAGGATCATGGGGCCATATACTATTAAAATTATTAGAAATGAGTTTGGATAATATTATAATCATTTTTTATGTTGAGCATTTGGCCAAAAATTGTATGTTGAAGCAGAAGGTGGCTACTTTGGAGCTAGAGGAAGCACTCATAATTGGGGTTTTGTATGTTTTGGGAGAAACTTTTATGAAGAAGGCTATCACAAAAGAAGATTGGGGAAAAATTGTATGTTGAAGCAGAAGGTGGCTACTTTGGAGCCAGAGGAAGCACTCATAATTGGGGTTTTGTATGTTTTGGGAGAAACTTTTATGAAGAAGGCTATCACAAAAGAAGATTGGGGAAGGACTTGACTTAATTTGCGAGTATGGATATTAATGGTGTTTAGATTTTTGGCTATGATTAACAATAGGGCTACACATAACATTATGAGAAATGATTTGGTTAGAGAACTTGGATTGAGATTCAAGCCAACATCCTTCATGGTGGTTAATTCAGGAGAGATCCATGTGACTATGGCTATAGAGGATGTTCACTTGTGACTGGCATGGAAAGGAAAGCTTCACCATCGTGTGTCTAGATGACTATAAGCTAGTGTTGGGATAGAATTTTTCAATTACAAAGATGGTAGTGCTAGTTCCACACATGGGATGTTTGTTGATTCTATCGGTACATTATCTAATAGTGAAGACTCTCTAAGGACCTACAAATTCAGATATTAGGATGACATTTGTTCATATGTTTGACTAAGTAGATCAATAATTTGGTAGTGATGTTCGCAATAATATGGATGAGATGGATTCTCTTCTCTAGCAACATGCATATTATGACGGTCTTGACTGAGAGGATTGAGAGCTTTGAGTCAATAGTAGATCAATTAGAGGAGAATTGATTGATACCTAATGTCTCTAGTGAGGAAACGACACTAACACCTTTCATCCAAGAGTGTGGCTAGGGAGATGAATTTTGATACAAATGAGTGAAGGAAGAGACTGGTTCAACTATAAGAGATTTAGGAGGAGGTTGGGCTTATGCCCTAGAGTTGGAGCATCTCGATGAATAGGTGGAAGCTAAGATCGTTTCACATCCACCATTGTTGAGGTATATTATGGAGAATTGTGGAAGAGTGTGGAGGAGTGCTTTTCACATGTCATAGTCATGGAGTTGGTGGTCACCATGACTATTGCACATCACCTTAAGATTGAACCATGAGGATTTTGGCTTGCTATTGTAGTTAGATGTCCAGTCATATCTTAGGTGGCTTCAAGGTGCCGTATGAGTAAAGAATTTTATCGATAGGTCAATTGGATGACCCAAGGTTCATGGATTTTACACTTTTGTGAGTGGCATGAGTTGTTGTGGGGCTTGGTGCAATGATTGAATTAGCTCTAAAATTAGCCAGAATGTGTAGTTGTACCCAAAACATGGAGGACATGCAAGCGTGATCTTGGTAGATAAAAAAATGTAAATCATCTAGGGGGAGGATGTCAATCCCTGAAGGAAAGCATGCACAAATCGAGACAAGGAGAGCGCAGCAATATCACCATTGCAAGGAATGTGACATTTGATGTTATTTTATTGGAATATTTTGATTTCCATATGTATACGTAGGTTCGGTGAATGGAGCACACAATATGCACGACAAGATGATTCATTCGAGACAATTTGGCATGATTGGGCACGACGATGGGTGTGCATGCCCAATCGAGATGGCATGGTATGGTGAGACAAGTTGAGATGGGTTAGCATGTGGGCACTGATATGGGCACATACCCAACTAAGAGTTGATAAGGGTGGGCATGTTGATGGGTGCTCGCACCTAAACAATGGGATGAGATAAGTGGTAGGAGGGCACAACAACTGGTTTACATGCCTAAGTGAACGAACAAGACTAAGTGGATTAGATGTAATGAGCTATGAAATGGAACCTTTTTGCTACAAAATAATTCCTCTCTCATTTTGACCAGTTTTCTCCCTTTTCCTTTATAAAACACCTTTGATCCTATATTTAACACAAGCTGCTAAGGTATGATACATGTTTGATTAATTTTCTATTTTACATTAAATATTAGAACTAGGAATTAGTTAAAAAATGACTTGATAATATAATTATATGTTTTGAATAAACATGAGGCACTAATGTCCATTACTCAAGATACGCACATGGATCATAATTGTTACAAGTGCCTACTATTTAGGGCAAAGTTGGCATATTCGAGCGGACATAACACTATAACAAAGAAACAGAGAAGTGAGCATATTTCCATATCGTTGGGCATCTCAGTTGTGAGTATACTTTAGTCGTTCCTCATGAACCAATTAGATGGTTCAGTCATTCCCTGGATCCTTTCCAAAGTTTGAATGAGGCATTCCATATCTTGTGAATTAATGTATTAACAATTAAGATACCTCGACATGCAACATTCGAGGATCAATATAGCATTTCATATGTAACTTATGTCAGTATGTCTGGTGTCATTTTAGAAATTGGGGTAAATTTTTTGGATAATGTATCCTATAAACTTTGCAAGTTGTTGGGGCAGTGATTCCTCTATTATCTATAAATATGTATGTATAAACTCATAATAGCATGTCGCATGTCGTTGTTGAAACTCTGCTACAATTTTGTTTGATAATACAATTTCCCGTGGCTACGCTTGATCTGTTGAGCTTGTCTGCGTATATTTGAGTGTTGGACGCAGGCCAAACCCTGAATTGGGCCCGCTCGAGGTAATTCCCTACGCATACTTTCTTTCCAGCGATTTATATGTATGTGTGTTTATTTATTGCAGTATCTATTTCATTAATTGTTCGTTAGATTAGGATCAACCAAATTACTTTGCTCAATGCATTTAGTTGAGGTTGATGTTAATTTCATTTATGTACTTTCCTGGGCCATGTTCTTTATTTTAGTGTGTTTATAGGGGTGATTGCACAATCGCTGCATAATCAATAGTTACTGCTGAATGTGATGTGAAATCAGGCCTTCATAGTAATCATATTTACAATTAGATACCGCCCTTAAGATTTAAACACCATCTTTTGAGAAACTTATGGCTAAACCAATTTAAGTAATTTAACATGTCTGGATCATGATTGTCATCGCCTATAGGTTTCATTCATGAATCATAATCATATAACGTGGTAGGTACTTTGGTACTTGTGCATACAACATAGAGCCCTCACAAGTTTAACAAAACCTGATTGATAATTAAATGATCATGTGAATGATCCTAAAGAAAAATATAAACATTCACACTGTCAAGATGAGTGCGACAAGTTGTATAAAAAGCAACATGATACGTCGACGCGTTAGCTTTCATTTGAAGTGGCAGATGAGTGGATAGAATAACAAGGGTTGCACCCCTTAGTGTTTCTCGATCCCATATATATACACTAACAATTGAGAAGATAAGATTCAGAAAAGCCACTGGAAGAGAGGAATTCGATTCGAGATAAGAACTTAAACGAGTGTAGAACCATATGTAAAATATCACAACGTGATGAGGTGATACGTGTCACAACAACGAAACATGAACCATGGAGTTTTTAGGTCTTTTTCTTGGTGTTACATAGCCACTTTTCCAATAATGTGGTTGGAGAAGATGAGCAGAGGGTTGTGGGAAAAGTATGAATTGCGTATTGGTGCGCATGTCTGTGTTGTGGTGTTTCAAGTGGTAGAAACTCGTGGTAAGGTTATATATTGAATTATTTGGTGGCCAGCCAAGAGACTTGGTTTGGGACCCTAAAAAAAACCATTATGATCATCAAATTTTGGTACATTTTATATAATCATAGTTTAGAGTATGTTCGCAAGCTGCTCCCATTTATCTTTGGTGTACTTTAAGTGTTGTAATGTTCGCATAGTTTAATATGTTGAGGTTTTATGTTGTAAATAAATTATAATAACATATGTAGGTAGATTTTGTAGGTGAGAAAAAGATACCCTTGGTTTTAGACTAAGTTTGAGATTTTACTATATAGCTTTCTTAAGATGTTTAAAGAAAGTGTTGATTTGTGAGTCATAGTTTGAGTGAAGTATTGATCGATTGGTCATTAATTACCTTCTATTATATCATAAAGCTGACATACAAAGTTCTAAATTTTGCCTTTTTACTGTCCTAGTCTTCCGCAAGGGAAAGAAGACCAGTGATAGTGGAGGCATCAAACCACTCTTTTATTTTTCAAAATGATCAAAATTAATACTTTTGTCTTAAATACCCTGCACCCAAATATTGACTTAGCTACATAGCCAAAATTATTACATATAATCATCTAGGTGGATTTGGCCAACCATATTTGTAGCTTATCTTGGAAAATAGAAAGGAGTTCCTTGACCAAGAACATAATAAAATACCAATGTTTGCATCATTTAGCTAATGAATTTACAGAGGCCAAGTCTTGCATGCTTGGGCATGTAGATATTGACACCCACAATAAATATGTCCCTCAATATGAGCTAGACAAGCATCTAGTCTTGCTAAGTAAGAGTAATATTGTTGTTGAACTCTTTGAATTTTATTAACGCAAGATATAATCATGTTAGAGTCCTCATGTTTTTCATTAAGGAAATGACCCGACGAAGTTTCAATTTTCTGGTGAAAGGTAATACTGTTAAAATATTGGCTCCTCCATCCTCTGGTGTAGCCAGGGTCAAGGACACAAACCAGAAACTTCAACTTGAACTTCCAAATCTCAATGCACCTAACGGTTAGATGTGGTCAAGACTTCCAATTGTTGAATTTATTCTTTAGTTTTGGGAGGAGTGACATAGTGATATATTTCAGAAACAGATTGGACGTAAGACTAGGCCTTGAGTATGCCCAAAGCACCACAACCCTTAAATCCACACCTTGAGCACATTCTTTGTCTTAGCATGGTGCCTATTGAAGGGAAGAAGTTAATGCTAGTAAAATTTAGAAAATAGTGAATATAAATGGACAAGAAAAAGGTTAACTAGAACAGGGCAAAGATTTGTGAGGAGGTTGGCACCCAAACAAGCCAAAGAGAATGATTGTGAATTAGTTAAATAAAGGAACTCGTAGGAATAGGACTTTGAGCATGATAGGGACCCAAGGAAACCAAAACAACTTGAATTATGCCAGGGAACTCTACCTCAACTAAGCCACTCTGCGTACAATATTCTAAATTCAAATGCAAACACAAAAGTAGACTAAACCAACTGAAGTTGGCCGCAAGAAGTTTGCTTACCAAATTACTGGTGGTTTGCTTTCTCTAGGCATTGAACATTAGTTGTTTCTACTAACCACGCCACTATAGAATTCTCTTTCTTGACCCATACTCCCCTAAGCTTCTAACCAAGTGATGAATAATCCTCCTTCCAGTGCACAAAGTTAAATCCGAGTCCAAGTCAGGAGGGTCTGGGCCTCCATCACTATGTTGTTGGGCAACCAAGCTTTGCACAGGAATAATCCCACCTACAACTTGCAGTAGACATAGCGGTAATAGAAACAAGTGGGTTGATGACAAACTATGCTGGAAAACGTCGAGGGTGTGGAGGTTTCCATTTTAAATCATCGGGAGGTTGAAACGTGTAACATGTGTGATTGCATGGAGGGAAATGGCCATGCCAGCACCCTCTTTGGTGTTGAGAGAGATGATTTTGTGGTGAGTCATCCCCTCTTTAATGTTGAACTATGAAATGTCATTTGTTTTAATTAAATATTACACTTTATTTGTAAATTATAATTATTTCCGTCAAAGCTTTCATATAACTCAATTTATTTATTATATTTTTTACATGAAGCTTTTCTTTAAAACTTTGGTGTCATAATTTTCAATTTAAATCTTCCAAATGATATCTCACATTATGATGCTTGATATCTTTGTTAGTATTGGTATTGTTCAATCCTCCCTTTTCCAACGAGTAAATTATTATGATATGTAACCTCAAATAGGTTCATATCTACTCATCATAACTACTTTTATTTAATTGTGGGCATATTCCATTGCTTTACATATAGGAAATACTTATGTATATTTATATAACATGAGTACTAAAATATACTCTTACATTGCATAGAAGTTATTGTTTCCTACCCTATTGAATTTTTTTCTTTTATTTTAAGATTTGAATGAGATCCCTCACATATTTTTTGTGTAGATTTGTAGATATGCTTGAGTGGTTTCAATTTGGTTGATAATGTAAGTAATCAAGGCATCTAGATCTAGATGTTGTAGTGAGAGTGTTCTTTACTATGGTTGTTTTGTGTCACTTTTATATGTAGATCAATGTTTCTCACTATGGATAGATGATCAGTTCATGATTTTTTGATAGGTAGACTAAGCTCTTGTTTTAGATTGTGGTTAGGCTCAATAAATCACACTCTATTTACAACTCATAATATTGCACTCACGATTCAAGTTGGTCAAATATTTTTTATTTTGATTTTCACCTTGGTACCTCCTCATCACTAGTGGCCATCACTATTAGTTAGAGATGTATGTGTCCATAACTACTACCATAGAGAGGCAAGAGGATGGTTTAGATTGGTTGGCATGTGAAGGATTAGAATTGGGTTTTTTTAAATTTCTTGAATTTGCTCACAAATGCCTTGACAAACAAGACCTAGTTGCTTCTTATGAATATATAGTACAAAGGAACAACAAGGGTTGAGGTAAAATTCATCAACTTTACCACCTAAAGATTGCAAAATTTTAGCTAATATGGTATTAACCATTTCTGGACCTACCAGATCCCCTATCATGGTTCTATCTATCAGTGTTTAAGGCACTCCACTATCCAAAAAATAGAATTTAATAAGGTGTTCTAAGCTCTTCTCTATCTAGTCCTCATATTTGATGTTTTTAGAGTACTTACTTTTGTCTCTTATGATTACAAGACATACATGTAAGGAAAAGGAGACTCATCTCTTCACAATAATATAACATTTGATTCTATACCACTTTATTAAATATTAAAACAAAACAAAACAAAACAAAAAATATTTGTCGAACCTTTGATCTAGGTGGATATTAGTGGCCATCCACCTATTCCACTTGGACCCTCCACGTTACTTCCTTTAAGTTTCTTTAATTACCACACCTTTCTATTTGTGGCAATTTTTCGAGCCCTGAAATTTTGGAGTTGTTTTGAGGCCCTAAACAACATTTTTTTGGAAAGTACACCAAGCCCATAGCCTATTAAGGCTGTGGCCTGCCGAGAAATTTCATTGTCCTCGAAAATATATTTCTAACGAGGTATCATGCGTGCAAAACAAAAATCATATGCCCAAATTATGACCTCAGGAAGTTGGTGTTCCAACTAATCTGAACGAAGTCCACAAACTTTTGGAGCTTCAGCTCTTATGGTTAGATTTTTAGATGTTTAGGGCTTTCCATTAATTAGAAATAATGAAAAGGCCTCTGAGTCTCATTGTAACACACAATTTTGAAGGCAAATAGCCGCCACATCTCTTCTCAGATATAAGATATCATCGCCTAAGCCTATTACCTTCTCTTATGCATGTAAACAATTTTCAATAGTTGTTATTTATTAATTGAAGTTATGTTTCATTGTATCTCTTTTTTTTGTATGAACCTATATTTATTTTCATTCCTTCTTAAATCCGGATCAGTGGTATCAAAATGGTCTGCTCTTTCTATGTTTTAATGTGAAATTGTCTCCAACAAGGTCGGGGCATAAGGAGTTTGGACTTGAATTGGTTGAACCGTTGCAAGACCAGTGTCACCAACACCAACGACCTCCTAGGGAAGAAGAAAAGAAAGACGATGGAGGAGGAGATCCTTTCAAAATTTTGCTTGAAGAAGCCCTCAAATGACAAAGGAACAAGATGATGAACATTTTTTCCCAAATCCTTCGGCGGGTGTTAGCAGGTCAAACATCCTCCTCCAGTAGTCACTTCAGAGGCACCACCCCGATAAAGGTATAAATAAACTTTGGCATTCCTATATTTGAAGGCCAAATAGACGCAGATTCCCTAGATATATGGTTAAATCTACTGGAAGGATATTTTTTGGTCCATGATTTTTCTGATAGGGAAAATATTACTTTTCCACTCCTTAAAGTTGCCCCCCATGTTGAGGACTGGTGGGAAACTTACTGTGGGCAGAGAGATGAGGGGGAATCCTCACTATTTTCAGTCACACCCTCTTGGAATTGTTTCTGAGATGTTGTCAAGGTATAATATTACCCTGTAAAAAGCTACGAAGATAAGTACATAAAATGGACTGCACTACAACAGGGAAGGGACCAAGATGTGTCGAAGTTCACAAACATTTTCCATACCCTACGCACGATGTTGGTTATTAAGGATTTTGAGCATCATATGCTACCAAAATATTGTGGTTGTCTATACAAATTCATCCAGGAAGAAATAGAGTTCCTAGACATATCCTTGATTGTTGCAGCATATCGATATGCTATAAGGATCGAGCATAAATTTTGACAAAATAAGCGACTTTAGATTTGTGAATCTGAAGCAGAAAAAAAGCACCTCCAAACCGCAAAATGATAGATCCAAGGTGTAGCGACCCAGGACAACCCATCGAAGTCACAAGCATAGAATAGCAGCACAAAGACCAAGAAGGATACCGAGAAGTGGTGTGAGTTCCACAAGAGCCTCACCCACAACACAAATGAGTATCATGTTAAGCACTCACTGGTGGCCGAGCTAAAAGCTTCAGAGTCATATGCATGTTCCGATTCTAAGCTAAAACCGGACATGGGGAACAACAAGGGGAAGAAGATTATTGATGCAAAACCTAGTGCCACTGTTGCCACCACCAAGGTCAAGAAAATTGAACCCAAATATCTTGAGGACGGTGAGTGTTTCTTCCACTCGCCGACGTGGGTGAAAGGTTCACCGCTATAGTTCATTGTCAACAACAGAAGTCAAAAGAACCTCATCTTAGTTGTGGTCGTGAAGCGGTTGGGCCTACCAAAAACACCGCATCCACAATTGTACACCATCAGATGGCTCAACTGACAGTGTCACCTACTCTACAGAATCAAGCCATTCATGGAGAGATATCTTATGATGTTTCTCCCCTTGAAGTTTGTGACGTATTATTAGGCCACCCATACTTGTGGAAACGTCATGTTGTGTATGAGTTCAGGCCTTGCACTATTATTAATACTTTGGGTAGTAAGATGTAAAAATTATCGGAGGTAGCCCCTCCTATCGCCATTTCTTTGATCTCTGTTAAGCAACATAGGAAGATCGTCTCTGAGACTAGGTACCACCATTTCTTTGATCTCTGTTAAGCAACACAGTAAGATCGTCTCTGAGACTAGGCAATTTGTCTTCTTTCTGATCCACTCTCAAAGTAAGAGAAAGATCATGGATACATCCATTGCCCTCGAGAAGGGTTTCTCAACACAACAAAAGTGCGTAGTTAAGGTCGTGGAAGAATTCATTGACATCTTCTCCTCACCCACATGGGTAGTTTTGCACTATCAGGTCAAGCATTCGATCGATCTGGCTCTCAGAGCATGTTGGTTTGAGGTTGGGCTGACCTAGTTTTGGTTCTTTTGTTGTGCACCAACAAAACCCTCAATCACTGTCCCTTTCAGCAACAACATGCAAGCAAGTCGCAGTCTCACCCGAAGTGACTATGGGAGGTTGCAAAACCAAGTTTCTGTAGACTAAGGGTTGTTGCGCTGTGGCACTTTTGTATTTTCTTTATTTTGTAACTCTTATAAAAAACTTCGCATCAATAAACAACTTTTCCTTGATATATTACTTCGCATAATTACATTCATCACTTAAGCATAACATAAACATTCATAAACTATGCAATATTGAAATAAAGTGCAGATAATAAGCAAATAAACACTTGAGACACAAATTTTACTGTGGTTCATCCCAATGTGGGACTATGTCCACAAGAACTGTTGCTTATAACATGAATTCAGTACAACAAATAGTTCTTCCTTGTGCACACAGTTGTAGATCCAAGCCTCCGCACACCCAACTATGGAGCCTTGCCCTTTCTCCAAAGTACAAACAACAAAAAGTATCACATAAACATGGATCAAGATCAATTTGATAATTTATTCTTTCTTTATTTATCCCTATATATATATTATCACATGAGGGATTTACATCACTACATTACCATGGACCCAATACCATGGTTTCCGAAATACAAGGGAATATGGAAAAACCCCACAACTTTACAATATTTAATACTTTTAAAAAAATATCAGGGCTTTGCCGCGAAGCGCCAATGCTGTGCGATGACTATGTTGCACGATCTTCGTCATGCTCCACTGCTCTGCTATGTGGTTCACTTCGTACTTCGTGGCATCCTTTCTACTACGCGTTTCCACAAAACTTGGATTTCTTCCCAAAATTTGCCCAAGTTGGGTTGTGCCCAATAGATAACCTCAACCCAATGGGCCAATATACCATCGCTCTCTTCTAGAAAATGAAGAAATAAAGTGATAGATACAAAAGTTGCTACAGAAAGGGCACATTCGACCAAGTTCCCGACCTTGTGGGAGTAGAATTATACTTGTACAAAAGAAGAATGAGACCTATATACTCTGCATTTATTATCAGGCACTAAATAAAACCACTGTCAAGAATAGGTATCCAAGCCCATAGATTAATGACCTTCTTGACCAGCTCAAGGGGGCCAAGTAAGTTAACAAGATTGATTTTGTTAGTGCCTAATCTACCTCAGGCTGAAGGAAGGCAAGTCTAGGGTAACATCAAACCACACTTAACCTGGTAGCTAGCCCTACCAGGTCGGGAGAGGGCTCTCTCCTTGTCAATCTTAGTTAAAATATGACAATTAGGGCTTGAGATGACTAATAATAGCTATTGATTTTAGGCTAGGTATATTAGGTCAAAGGATTTTGTTTAATTTGATGGTTGGTTGCCGGATCAAATGAAGAAGGTAGCTTTGGGTCCGGGAAATCAACTCAGATTTGCAGGAGGTTCTGTGGGGCGAGGTAGGCAAGTGTTTTGGCACTTTGAATAGAGTGTGAAGGTAAGTCTAAGACCAGTGAGGAGTTGGAGAGGGCATACAAAGTTCATTAGTCCTGTTCAAACAGCAGAAACATAAAAAACTAAATGTATTCTCAAGGAAGAGCACTGAATATCAATGGATTCCACCTATCTTTCTGGATTCATTTAGTTATGAAGAAAGAAATAGATGCTAGAACATATAACACATAAGAGAAACTAAATAACAAAGGAAGAAACCATGCCAAGACACATTACCACAAGAATCCCACAAAATGCTGCAAAACCCTGGTTCATTTCCTTGCCAAACTGCAGAAGTGCTTTACAATGAAGCTCAAAGCATCCACAAGAGTCCAACCTTGACAAATGATTAAATAAGTACATGATATAGGCATCAAACCACCTATGCTAGCCATCAGGGGTCGAATCCATGAGTCAAGGAGCTGTTTCAACAACATCTAAACTAGGAACTAGAAAATAGGCACTGGAACAACTTGCCTCTAAAACTATGGAAACTCATTCATCCAACCTCAAACTACCTCTAACTGATGTATCTACCCCCTCAAGTAATTTTTCATCATATTTACATCATATTACATCATATTACATCATTAATTTACCAAGGAGAAAAGAAAAAGTCAACTGATAGTCAAACTAGGCGAAATTCTGAGTTTTTAGGCAAAATTGGCAAAAATTTGCCTGATGCGCAATGCCTTGAGCCTGATGCGCAATGCCACTTCAAGGCTGATTTTGAAGGCCTTCCACTTCACCAAATCAGGCCCAAGATAGCTTGTTGGAAAGCTCTGCCTGTCTAGTTTCTGGAACACTTTGAATTTTTTGATTTGGAGTTGATTTTCCCCTCCAAAAATCATTTCTCCCAAGACTAGTTCCTGTGGGTCCAAAAAGTGGTAGAGAGGGAATTTTTTGGGTGTTTTTTTTCCCTTTAGGTGACCCAGATCTCCTCCAAATTTTATGAAACGTTTTGGGTTTCATTGTTTTTCCATGAGCAATCCAAAAATGCAAGCCATTTTGCAAAATACTGAGCCAAATCAATGCATATCACCGGTCTGATGCACAGCGCCAACCCTCTGATGCACAGCGCCAGAAACATGGTTTTCTCCTTCCTTTGCTCAATTTTCCTCCAAATCGCGATTTTGACTCTTCAAAGATGTTTTGCACAATGAAATCGATGGCTAACATGAATTCATTCTATAGATGGATGCACTTTAATTTTTCCTCATTGCAAACCCACTTTTATAAAGTCTTAGTCACTTTTCTTCAAAAACTCTATTTTTCATTTGAAATTTGACTTTTTCCTCACCATTTGATGGACTGATGCATTTGGTGCTTGTGTTTTTGCAGTGGCTGGAGTTGGCAAGGTGACCAAGAGCAGCTGCTGAACTTATTACATATAAAAGCACTTAAATTACATGAAATTTGTACATGAAATGGAAAAAACTCTGTTTTCACCTCAAAACAGAGTTTTGAGGTAAAACAAATTTATTGAGCATATCAATAGTAAATTCATGATTCTATGAACCTATTAATCCTCCTCATTGGCCTGCTGACGTTTTATTCAATTTTGGATGACCAAAATGACAAACCCTAGACCTAGTGAGACTAAAACCCTAAAACTGAATTTTATAAATAAAATGAAACAGGATGATAGTAAATGACCTGAAAAGTATGAGCAGAGGTCAACAAGATATATGTCATGAGGGAGAAAATCTGAATTGAATCATACCATCAGTTGATCCATGACCTAATTGAATGCAAGTGATCGGATGAGACACCTAATATGCGTGCAAAAGAGAAATTTGATCACTGATGGAGGTATGAAGATACCGACACTAACATTGGCTCCAATGGGGATGGTAGCTCCTGGGAGGTGCCAAGAACCACATATCTTTGGAAAAACAAATAAGTGCCTTCATCCATTGGGAAATATGGAGTCAATAACTTTAGAACACCCAAAACAAATGCCTTGACTCAAGACTGACTCAACTATGACTCAACAACTGACACTAAATAACTAAAGACTGAAGTCAAACATTCAACTTTATAGCCTTCAATTCGAGCCCCAAGCTGAATGAATGATGACAGTGCAAACTTTGCAATGAAAGAAATAAAATGGTATGTACAATGACAAAATGTGATACCAGAAAACTTCTCAGAAATAGTACCGTTTTAGAAGCCGACCATTTACCGGCCCTCCTGGACAATCTTCCCCGTTCATTTCTTTGAGTAGAAAAGCATTTTGACCTCTATATGCAGCAATTCTGTATGGTACCTTCCACAGGTTCTCGAACTTTCCGTTGCCTTTATCCTCGTTTTTAGCATCCCATCTTAGCACTATGTCTTCAATCTAAAATTTGTCCCCCTTTGCCTTCCAATCATAAATCTTCTTAATTTTCTCTTTCAACCTGAAGGTATTCTGAAAAACTTCCTCTCTCGTCTGCTGTAAATGGATCATTTGGCTTATTCTTCGTTGAAAATGATCTTCCTCGCTACCAGCTTCCTGCAGAAGTTTAACAATCGGGACTGCGAGAGATGTCGGGAATATCGTGTCAATACCATATACAATCTCGAACAGAGACATTCCAATTGACTTCTTTTGGCTTACTCTATCCGCCCATAGTGCATTAACCAATTTTTTTATGCCAACTCTTCTTATTGGTTTCCATCAGCTTTTTAATGATGTTGACCAATAATTTGTTTGAAGATTCAGCCAATCCATTGCCTTATGGATAATATGCAGTAGAATGTCCCAAGGCAATTTTGTATTTGCTACAAAATTCAATCATATTTTTGCACTTGAAAGCAGCTACGTTATCTGTAATAAGTTTGTTAGGACAGCCAAAACGTGACAAAATATTATTTTCAAGAAACTGAATTATTACCGAGTCTGTAGCCTGTCGAGTGGGGATTGCCTCAATCCACTTTGTGAAATAATCTGTTGCTGTCAAGATCCACTTGTGTTGAGTTGAAGATGTGGGATGAATTTCTCCAATAAAATCTAGGCCCCATTGTTGAAACAGTGCACTAACTTCGACTGGCTTGAGAGGTAGAGGCTGCAACTTTCTCCTTCCCTGAAAACTCTGGCATTCATTACAGCTTGTGAAAGTTTTAGAAACATCAACAAACAGGGTAGGCCAATAGTACCCTGCTCTCAAAATTTTGTTAGCCATCGTCTTCCAAAATAAGTGACCTCCACAGTCTCCCTTATGAAAATCTCTCATGACTTGTTTTGCTTCCTCTTCGATCAAACAATTTAGCGAAATGCCTCTGGGATCCTTCCAATAAAGTGCATTGTTCAAAATACAAAATCTAGAAGCCTTCAATTTCAAATTTATACCTTTATTTTTAGCCATCCTCAGCAGTGGTGAAAGGTGCTGAAGCATGTATACAATATTTGAATACCAAGGAGAATGGAGAAAAATTTCAGATACCTGAATCAGCGAACTATCTTCATCTTCTTTAGACATGGCTGCAATCAGGTTTATGTCCAATGCATGTAAATTAGACTCTGCCATCAACTTTGCTAGACCCTGCCCCTTGATTAGCTTTGTTGGCTTTATTTCCAAGTCATATTCTAGCAATGCTGCAATCCATTTTCCTCACCTCCCTTCCGGATCTATTTGTACCAAAACATCTTTGACCGCTGCATTAGGGACATAAGCAAGAATATGAGAGTGCAGAATATATACCTGGAAATCTTTCAAAGCTTTCACAAAGGCGAGAGCTTGCTTCTCAATGATGTTATATTTCAAGGCTGCATCTCTTATTGTCCTACTGAAAAAGGAAATTGGATTTTCAAGCTGATCCCTTTTCTACATTAAAACTGTTGCCATAGTATGTTCAGAAGCGAATGAAAATAATATAAAATCCCGTGAATAATCCAAACTGATCAAAATCGGGGCTGAAGAAAGAGCCAACTTTACCAGGTTAAAAGACTTCATAGCTTCTTCGATCCACTTGACCACACTATCCTTCTTCAACATATTTGTAATTTCCCTCAAGTGTTCAACTAGATTAGGCACAAAACAATGTAAGAAGTTCATCTTACCGTTAAATGCTTGGATCTCTTTCTTATTATGAGGAAAATCTATTTTCTGTATAGCTTCCACTCTAGCAGGATCGATGCAGATTCCTTCTTTTGATATTATGTGACCGAGAAGCTTCCCCTCATCCATGGCAAACAATCTATTTTTGGGATTGAGTGATATTCCATATTTTCTGCAACGCTGAAAAACAATTTTCAGATGGTAAAGATGCTCTTCATCTAAATTTGAAAAGACAGTCAAATCATCAAGATACACTACTAAAAATACATCTTTCTCATTTGCGAAGGCAATGTCCATGGCATGCTGGAATGTTGCTCCAGTATTCTTTAAATTGAATGGCATCTTGGCATAGTGGAATGTTCCCCAAAGAGTGGTGAATGTCATCTTGTCCTTGTCATCTTCATGAACCAAGATTTGATTGTAGCCGGAATACCCATCGAGCAACGACATACGATATGTTCCAACTACTCTTTGGAGTATGTGGTCCATTTTCAGCAACGGGTAGTTATCTTTCAATGACACTTTATTCAAATTTCTGAAATCTATCCATAATCTAATCTCACCTGTCTTCTTTCTCACGGGGACCAAATTGGAGATCCAATCTGAAAATCTTATTGGAACAATTATACCAGCCTTGTACAATCGATTCACCTCCTTTTCTATTGATGGCAGCAATTTCGGATTTATCCTTCTCAGCTTTTGGTGAAATGGCTTAATTGGAATGATATTCTGAATTATACTTTTATCATACTCCTTTAAATATGTATAGTCCCATGCAAATACATCAGAAAATGAAGACAATAAACTAATGTATTTAGCTTTTACCTGAGGAGGTAATGCCTTTGACAACTTCACCATCTTTGGATTCTCGGCTATTCCGATATTGACATCTTCAACACCCTTCTCGGTTGGCACTAAGCTTAGTTTTCGGGCTACATCATCTTGATGAAATAATTCCTCTAAAGGTATAAGGCCTTTAGGGATGGCATTATCTTTCAACTGTAAGACTTCCATCTGATTTACCTCTATTTCTGATTCACCATCATCTTGCTCACCATCTATAGAAGTATCTTTATATTTTCCTTCATTTTGCAGAAAATCCTCAATCTCTTTGTCATCTTGAAACACCTGCCAATATCTTAGATTATCAGGGATAGTTGGGCGATGTTTCACATGAATTCAAAATTATTGTTTGAATTCATTGGGATCTTTAAGTTACTTGCAGTTGTGGCAAGAGAATCTGCAATAACATTTTGTGTACGAGGGACACATGTCAAAGTATAATTTGGAAACAACCTCAAAATATCTAGAACCGCATTACGGTAAGCCCTCATTCGGGGATGTTTGGCTTGGTATTCACCCTTGACTTGTTTGATTACTAATTCGGAGTCGCCATAAACTGAAATTCTCTTTGCATTCAACTTCTTGAGTATTTTCAAGCCTGCAATCAATGCCTCATACTCGGCTTCATTATTGGAACAATCAAAAGCCAATTTATATGAACAAACTCTTACATTACTTGGGACTTTATTTGGTAGGAATACAGGGTTGTGTATACAAATCCCAATCCTTGCACCATCCTTACTTACTGCTCCATCAAAATCCATACTCCACAAACCAACTTCTTCCTCCAAGTGCTAAAATTCTGCCTGCTCTTCTACCTTTGGCTGCTGTCCATCAATCTTATGTTGTTGGCGGAATGTAGACTGTTCAACAGTACTTTCAAGCCTTTGTCTCTCTTGATCAAGTACTGCCCTTAAATTTTCTGTTATCTCTGGAATATCTTCCACTTCAATTAGTTGACTATTTACATCATTAAAACCAATGTTAGAATAAAGAACAAAAGATTCTAGACCTGTATGTACATAGTTAATTGGATGATTCAAAGGTTTCTCCTTGCTTGTATCATATACTTCATCTTCTTTTCCCCGTATAATTTTCTCAGCTGACCAAACATGGGAATAATGGCATAGGAGAAATCTAATTGCAATGTCCCTTCCAATTTTGGACCCCACGACCTAGATAAAAGCATGCCAAATCTCAGGGGAATGTCGGCCACAACTACATCCATGAGAACATTCTTTTTTGCAATCTGATCTAAAGTCACAACCAAATCCTTAATAAAATCAATACATCTGACCCTACCAGAATCAAAGGAATAAAGATCATGATACTTGCGAGTGATGTCCAAACCCAATTTTTCCATAATTGCCTTTGGCATTAGGTTGTGAGATGCTCTTGAATCAAACATGTGTTGTGCAAGACATAATTATGCAATCTAAGGCTGATGTAAAACGGGGTTAATTCACTATCCTCAGATTGACCTTCTAATGTCGGACCAAAAATAAGCTCGGGTTGGTCATCTTCCACATTAACCATATCAGACAAGGGATCTACATTCAAAATCTTTGACACTTGACTCTTATAACTGCTATTCTTCATTAATTCAGTCAAAGATATCGACACTTTTAACTTAGAAATATCATTCTCTAAGCTAAAGGCTATAGTTTTATCTACCTCTTCGACCGATGCATCCTTCTTTTTAGACTTTTCCTTTACTGCACTTGGCTGATTTGACTTTTCATTTGCAAATTGCACTTTGCTGGAAGTAGGATCTGCTGACTCCTTTCCTTTTTTCTGAACATTTGGAGAATCATTCTTTGGTTGTGCTACTTCCTTCCGCTTTTGAATTAGGTTGATGGTACATCCCTGCTCCTGAGTGAATACTGTCTTTGCTGCGCTGTCAATGCATTCATATATCCCCTCTGATATTCATCTGATTCTTCCTCTAGGACTGTTTCATTGGCTAGTATAAAATCCTCATCTTTTTGTACAACCAGGCTTTCTGAATATTCCTCATCCTCCGTGATATAAATAGGTAAACCATCTGCTGTAAAAAAGTGATTCTCCTCTCCTATTGGATTCTCATCATCCTCTGACTCTGGGCCATGCACATAGTTCTATTGTAGAGGTGTTTTGACTTGTTGTTGTGCTGCTTGATATTGTGCTCTTTGCTCCCACTGTTAAATCCTGAACTGTGGCTACTGCTGACCACGAAAATTTGGATTTCTGATTTGTGCCTTGGGCTTATCTGCAATTGTGGATCTATCAAACATTTCTCAATTTTATGAAGCAAATGATCAGAGGAAGATGATTCTTCATTTATGGTCACTTTCTTCTCGGTCTTTGTCCTAGCTCTCTTAGCTGGCAGATTTGCCTCCACACTCAATGCAATTTTCTGCATATCCTCCAATGTAGCAGGATCTCGTTCTCTTAATTGGTAAGCCATGTCGAGATCAAAGCCATTGGGAAATTTTTTCAAAGCCAGCCTCATCGGAGGCTTGATATCAGCTGGAATAGCATTATAGACAATATTGAATCTTACACAGTAATCCTAGACACTTTCACCAACATTCCTCTTTATATTTTCATACTCAGAAAGAATTTGGAGTGGATTTTTCTTTACCTCCCAACGATCCAGAAATTGTCTATGAAGAACCGACAATGTATTGATAGTCCCTACGGGAAGTGCTCTGAACCACTTTCGCACCTCGCCTCCAAAACTTTGCACAAATAATCGCATGGTCACATTCTCTTCATCTATCTCATGAAGATCAAAGAAGTCGTTCATCCTGTCAACATGTTGCTGCACTGTGATACCTTGGGTAGCATCAAACAATGGAATTTTACTTTGGTAATCAGCAGGCATAGCATCCAAGTTTTGTGGCAAAATGAGAGGTGCATATCTAGCAGCCATTGCTCGAGGTGGATTGGAAGCTGGCCTTGGAGAAGCAGGAGGATTTATAACAACAACAACAGTCGATGTGATGGGTGTATGAGGTGTCAAAGGAGGAGAAGAGATGACAGATGTTTGAGGTGTTGAAGGGGGAGAAGAGACAACACATCTCTGATCGGATATGGTAGGTTGCACAAGAAGAGTGGGGATAAACTGAGGTTGAGAATGAACTTTAGAACTAGACAAGACAATAGATGAACCAAGAGTAGTAGATGCATATTCTAAGAGCTTGGGAATATTGGTAGCCACAATAGATGTTTGAAGTGAATTCAAAATATAAGCATTAATTGATCTATTCGCTCTTTCAGTTTTAAGATATTGGACAAATTCCAGATTTAAAACAGTATTACCAATCACACTTTCAGATTTAGTTTCAAACAAAGATAGATCAAAATGTTCATCAAATGGGAGATCTTCGAGATATTGAAATTACAACTGGGCATGAATGAGATCGGAAAACTGGTCTAGGACTCAAAGAACTTTCTTGCCCGAGTATTCTTGGAATGAGATTTGGGTTTTCAAACACGAGAGGAGGATCAGGATCAGAATTGGCCATGGTGTATCTTCTGGAAGCCAATGTGTTGAATTTTTCCCAAATTTCAAATGGACATTACAATCTTTTCAGCCAAATGAATTCTAAACCTATCATCCAAATGATAGTACTGATGCTTACTTATTACGAGAGCTCTAATTACCCTTATCATTACACACTTGCTTAATTAATGCTTTGTTGGTATGGCACTATTACTATTAACCCTTTACCCTTGCCTTACCTTTGATTAAGTTCATACAACCTCACCTTATGACCTAGTAGAACTGTTAGCTCTAGACCACTTGATGAATTGATCTTAGAAGGTACAACTAAAGCCCTCTTCTCATCTCATAAAGTACTGGGGTAATATTTTTTAGATTCGTCCCCAGCGGAGTCACCACTATGTTAGTGCCTAGATCTACCTTAGGCTGAAGGATGGCAAGTCTAGGGTAACATCAAACCACGCTTAACCTGGTAGCTAGCCCTACCAGGTCGGGAGAGGGCTCTCCCCTTGTCAATCTCAGTTAGGATATGGAAATTAGGGCTTGAGATGACTAATAATAACTGCTGATTTTAGGCTAGGTATATTAGGTCAGAGGATTTTGTTTAATTTGATGGCTAGTTGCTGGATCAAATGAAGAAGAAAACTTTGGGTCCAGGAATCAACTCAGATTTGTAGGAGGTTCTGTTGGGCGAGGTAGACAAGTGTTTTGGCACTTTGAATAGAGTGTGATGGTAAGTCTAAGACCAGTGAGGAGTTAGAGAGGGCATGCAAAGTTCATGAGTCCTCTTCAAACAACAGAAAACATTAAAAACTAAATGTATTCTCAAGGCAGAGCACTGAATATCAATGGATTCCACCTATCTATCTGGATGCATTTAGTTATGAAGAAAGAAATAGATGATGGCACATATAACACATAAGAGAAACTAAATAAAAAAGGAAGAAACCATGCCAAGACACATTACCACAAGAATCCCACAAAATGCTGCAAAACCCTAGTTCATTTCCTTGCCAAACTGCAGAAGTGCTTTACAATGAAGCTCAAAGCATCCACAAGAGTCCAACCTTGACAAATGATTAAGAAAGTACATGATATAGGCATCAAACCACCTATGCTAGCCATCAAGGGTCGAATCCATGAGTTAAGGAGCTGTTTCAACAACATCTAAACTAGGAACTATAAAATAGGCAGTGGAACAACTTGCCTCTAAAATTATGGAAACTGATCCATCCAACCTCAAACCACCTCTAACTGATGTATATACCCCCTCAAGTCATTTTTCATCATATTACATCATTAATTTACCAAGGAGAAAAGAAAAAGTTAACTGATAGTCAAATTAGGCGAAATTCTGAGTTTTTAGGCAAAATTGGCAAAAAATTGCCTGATGCGCAGCGCCGTGAGCTTGATGCACAACACCACTTCAAGGCTGATTTTTAAGGCCTTCCGTTTCACCAAATTAGGACCAAGATAGCTTGTTGGAAAGCTCTGCCTGTCTAGTTTTTGGAACACTTTGAATTTTTTGATTTGGAGTTGATTTGGCTCTCCAAAAATCATTTATCCCAAGACTGGTTCCTGTGGGTCCAAAAGTGGCAGAGAGGGAATTTTGTGGGTGTCTTTTGCCCTTTAGGTGACCCAAATATCCTCCAAATTGTATGGAACTTTCTGGGTTTCATTGCTTTTCCATGAGGAATCCAAAAATGCAAGCCATTTTGTAAAACACTGAGCCAACTCAATGCGCAGTGCCAGTCTGATGCGCAGCGCCAACCCTCTGATGCACAATGCCAGGCAAAATTGCTACAAAAACAGGGTTTTCTCCTTCCTTTGCTTGATTTTCCTCCAAATCGCGATTTTGAATCTTCAAAGATGTTTTGCACAATGAAATGGATGGCTAACATGAATTCACTTTATAAATGGATGCACTTTAATTTTTCCTCATTGCAAACCCACTTTTATAAAGTCTTAGTCACTTTTCTTCAAAAACTCTGTTTTTCATTTGAAATTTGACTTTTTCCTCACCATTTGATGGACTGATGCATTTGGTGCTTGTGTTTTTGCAGTGGCTGGAGTTGGCAAGGTGACCAAGAGCAGCTGCTGAACTTATTACATATAGAAACACTTAAATTACATGAAATTTGTACATGAAATGGAAAAAACTCTGTTTTCACCTCAAAACAAAGTTTTGAGGTAAAACAAATTTATTGAGCATATCAACAATAAATTCATGATTCTATGAACCTATTAATCCTCCTCATGTGCCTGCTGACCCTTTATTCAATTTTGGATGACCAAAATGACAAACCCTAGACCTAGTGAGACTAAAACCCTAAAACTGATTTTTGTAAATAAAATGAAACAGGATGACAGTAAATGACCTGAAAAGTATGAGCAGAGGTCAACAAGATATATGTCATGAGGGAAAAAATCTGAATTGAACCCTACCATCAGTTGATCCAAGGCGAGCCTTTCTGAGTTGTTGGTTATGCCCTTCGGGTTGACAAATGTTGTTGCAACTTTTATGATGCTGATGGATGACATCTAGTGGCCCTTCACCAAATCGTTCGTGGTCGTATATCTGGACGACATCCTCATTTTCAACAAGAGGGTGGAAGAACACTTGTAACATATTCGACATGTCCATAAAACCCTGCGGAAACACAAACTATATGCCCACTTGGAGAAATGAATCTTTGGAATGAACCAAGTCCAACATCTAAGTTACATCATTGATGAGCAAGGCATGCATGTGGATCCGGCTAAGATCCAAGTCATTTGAGATTGGTTAGCCCCAACCACTCTAAGAGAGCTTCACAACCTTTTGGGCCTTGCCAATTTCCATCGAAGGTTCGTGTTGGGATGCTCTCATATCACTTGGCCTTTTAGTCAAGTTACCAGAGACACATCGAAAGTAATGTTTTTATGGTCTGAGTTCCAACGGAGGGCGTTCATTGAGCTGAAGCACCACTTTTTCTCTACATTAGTACTCACATTTCCAGACCTACAACAACAATTTGAAATTGAGACAAATGGCTATGACTATGCTATTGGTGTAGTTCTCACCTAGCAAGCCCATTTGGTGGCCTATCATAGTGAGTCACGCTTTGATACAATTCAGAAATATCCCACATACAATAAAGATGCGTATTTCATAATGCAGGCTTCTCGATAGTGGAAACATTATATTTCAATAAAGGAGGCAATCATCCAAACATATTACCGACCTTTTGGGTTTATATAAACACAATGAAAGGTGCAGAACATCTTTCATTAGAAACGGTCCACATATATGCAAAAATTTCATTTAAACATTGAGTAGAAGAATGACAACACCAATAATGTTTCATACTGCCTTTGTCGGCCACCAGTTTTGGCATTGACCACTGTTCTCATCTCTTGTGGACACGAGAAATCTGGATGGCCACAACCTTAGAACAATGATCCAAAATTTTCCACCACATACCCGATGTTGATGGATGGAAAGTAAGATCCAGACTTCCACCTCCAGGACACACTATTATGCTGCCTAAGACACCTTTGTGTTCCTTCAAGCGAGTGTGCCAAGATGATTTGGGAGACGCACTACAGTCGGGTTGCATGGCATTTTGGTGTAGAAATGATAGTGGCAGTACTGCATAAGTATTTCTATTGGCCAAATCTCTAAGAGGACATTGTAAAATTTATCAAGTCTTGCACTACATGTGCCATCGCCATATTAAGAAGAAAGGCATGTATACTCCTCTGCCTACTCCTAGCCAACCTTGGGATCCATCTCCATGGGATATATTTGTGGCCTTCATTCTACCAAGCACGGCAATTATTGTGTATTTGTGGTCACTGACAAATTTTCTAAGAGGGCCATATTGGTTTCCTTCAAGAAGAGTATCACAGCAGATGCCACTGCCAAATGCTTCTTTGAACGTGTGGGTACATTTTGGGATTCTGCAAACCATAATTTAAAATTGGGATAGTAGGTTCCTAAGTGCATTATCGTTGAGCCTCTAGTCACTGTTAGACTCTAGGATCATCAAGTCAACTTCATTCCACACCCAGAATGATGGCTAGATAGAGGTCATCAATAGGACGATTCTACACATATTACGCATGTACAACTCTATGTGTCTACAAACATGGGATGAGATTCTTCCTTATGTGAAACACATTTATAATAGGGCTCTATATAGTTCGACTGGCCAATACCCCTTTCAAGTGGGCCTAGGATTTCAATCATTATGTCCCATTGATGTTGAAATGCCTCTTGCAACTACACAAGAAGAATTTTCCCATGTCTAATCCTAAGCTGATAAAGCCACCAGGTTTATTGAATTCAGTAAGTTCACGACATATTGGATAAATCCAATGCCAAGTACAAACAACGCCATGATCAACATGGGTGCCACATAAGTTTCAGGTGGGCAACAAAGTTTGGTTGCATTTATAGAACGAGGGCCTTGTTGAAGGTCATCGGAAGCCTAAAAAACTATCATACGGGCCTTATACCACCACCACAATTATGGAAGACAACACTTTCAATCTCAATATACCCCCATTCCTTGGCTTGCACCACGTATTTAATGTGGACCGACTTCGGCCATACTTTCCACCATTGCTAGAGACATCAGACATTATTGAACAACTGACACCAACAGAACTCAACCCAAACTACATTGAAAACGCCACAACTGATCGAATCATGGACACACCGATCAATAAAACTTACCAACAGAGGATTCAACTGTATCGAGTTGTCAAAGTTTACCACCTCCTATGCCAAGGCAAGTGGTTTATCACAGACCAAGTTCAGAAAAAGTTTCCTTATCTCATAGAAGCACTCAACACAATGGGGACCATTACTTCCTAACAGAGGAGGATTGATTCAAGTGGATGTTGGTGGCCACTCACCTATTCCACTTGGACCCTAACACTGTTTCCTTTCAGTTTCTTTAATTCTAGCATAACTTTATATTTTTTGCATTTTTTTATGTCCTAAACATGTGGAGTCATGTTAAGGCCTTAAACGACGTTTCTTTTGGAAAATGTGCCAAGCCTATAGCCCATTGGGCGAGGGATTGTCAAGAAATTTTGTATTCCTCAGATAGATCTTTCTAACGAGGTATCATGCGCGCCAAACAGAGATCATATGCAAAAATTATAACCCCGAAAAATTGGTGTTCCAACTTATCCTAACGGGGCCCACAAAATTTTGGTGCTTCATCTTCTAGGGTTAGGTTCTTTCATGTTTAGGGTTTTCCATTGTTTCTCAATAATAAAAAGGCGCCCAAGCCTCATGGTAATACAATTCAAAAGGCATGTAACCGCCACATCTCTTCTCAGAGATAAGCTACCATCACCCGAGCTTGTTTGTTTCTATTATGTATGTAAGCAATTTTCAGTAGTTGTTATTTATTAATTGAAGTTATGTTTTATTGTATCTCTATATTTTGGTTTGAATCTGTATTTATTTCTGTTCCTTCTTGAATCTAGATCAAACTTCCTCATTGCAAATTCACATCTCAACTAATTCAAGTTGACAATTATAGTAGGGACAACAATTTCATTACATATTCATAGTTCTTTGGTGTTGCATAGACTTCAAGTGGATCTTCTTCTTGATATGATTTGATTTTTGATGTATGGGTGTAGTGGATGGATCAAGGGTGATGTCATATAAGCATGGTCCTGGGTTTTGCATGGGTTGCATAGCTATAGCTAAGCAAATTTGGAATTCCCCCAGTTTTTACCTCTTAATCCAATGAACATTTTTTTAAAAGATAATGAGAAATTTAATTCATAATTTTTTTTGTTTTACACACATCATTTACATAAAAATAGAGTATCTGAAAGGGAAAATCTAATCATGGAAGGAACTTCTAACATCCAAAAAGATAAAAAAGGCAAGTTTCCCTTATATCTAATCTAATATATCTATAAGTATAAAATTTCCAAAAAATTATCCAAAATATCACAACATTTAATAAACATTCCAACTAATTGAGGTAGTCTAGAGGATATTTCTCTCTTCAATGTCCCTTGACAAAGAGAAAATTGGATCACTAAGATTAGACAAGTGTTTCTTCACATCAACAACTATATTACTAGATGAAGAGGGCTCCAATTACTGTTGGTTAGGGGTTAATTATAGGTCCTCAATCTATTGACAAAGGTTGGATAATTCATCTTCAATTTTTTGCATAGGGCATTAATTTTCAATAAGCATTCCCTTAGTGGATGTCACACTAGAGACCAACTGATTGTATTCCAACTATAAGGTGGTTATACCTTCATGACATTGATGCATCTACTCAACCAATTACCTCTAAACTTCACCATAATTACAAGTCATGATGGTTGTTCCTTTGGAATTACACTAACTTAAAGACTCTGGATTTTGAAATCGAAAAGTTCAATACCAAATTCCACCACAAACCCTGACTAGGTTGTCCATGAAATTGACTCCTACTTAAAGGGGCATCGATAGGTTTGTCGATGAATTCCATTTCCTACTATGATTTCCCACCTAGAATTATAGCCATGACCAACCTTCATTAAATATATCAGAATCCTCCTAAAAGGCTCCAACTCTTATCCAACATTTCCAACCCAAACTTTATAGCTTCCACAATGAACTGAGAATAGAGGAATCTATAAAGGAGCGAGAGGAGCATCCTAAATAAACCAGATACAGATGTTCATACATACCAAAATGCTAAACTTCCCAAACCATGAACCGAAGGATACAAAATGTTTGCCACTTGAAAACTAGTTATAATTCAATAAACAAGGTGACATTGAGGGTAATGGAGAATTGCATGTCACAACCCAAAATGATTATCTCATCATTAACCTAATTCCTCTAACCAATGAAAATCCAAGCAACGGTACTCGTAGAAGCTTCCATTTTATTTTCATTCTATGTTTAATTATGCATATAAGCATATCTATTTCAAAATAGGCCATCCAAAATTTTAATTTGATTATCAATAACTATTAGTTGGATGTTATAGATTTAACATCCATGAAATATGTTGAAATATTCATAGTAGTATTCACATATAAAGGGTTAAGATTTATCTCCAAGCTAGTTATTCTCTTTTATTTAATTTATCTCAAATTAATTAATTAAAGAAAATATCATATCAACATGTGTCATATTGGGGAGGTGGCATTGATAAGCCATGGTATTGGCGTATGGTATTATAACAAAAACTATTTACAAGTTAAGAATTTCTATGGTAAAGTGGGGGTGAATCTCCATGGTTAAGAATATTACTCAACTCATATAGTAATTCCTTTTATAATTAATAATAATAATAATTTAAATTAAAGTTATATTTTAATTATCTTTTATGATTTTTTAAAGATTTAAGCAACCTGAGATGATGTTTATCATCGGTTGATGCCTATCAATATTTACCAACCATTTAATCTATATGGTTACGCTAGTAAACATATTTCAAATGATTGGAAAAATGACGAAGCAAAAGATCCCTAAAGAGAGCCATGTCTGACATGATAAAAGATAGGCTAACATAGTTTCTCATGGAGTGGATGAGACTAGATATAAGTGTGCACACAAAGACATGATGATCTGGAAGATTACATAGTGGAGACATATTATCCCTTTACTACGAACATGAACAAGTGCATATTGGATGTATAAAATGATTGTTTTTTTTTCACATGAACATGCATGATACTTGAAATTGAGGCTGCATGCAATCTATTATGCCAAGTTGCCCGTTGGTACCAAATTTTTTTGGAACATTGAAGTCTTAAAGGTATCTTATAGTCATTAATAAAAATGGTCCCCAAGGCTGAAGATGAGCCTTTATTGACCAGATTATTCACAATATTGGTATGCTAAAGCAAAACATGACACACCCCAAATGAGTGGAAAATCAATAATATGATTCTAAATTGCTTGATAATATTCTTCAAATGCATTTCCTTGGGAAATAGACTTTCACTGGGCATCTAAGGATAATTTTCGAGTCCTCAATGATTGAAGTTCTTGAAATATTTAGAGCGTCACCCAACATTAAGCCTTGGAAAAGAGCTTAAGCCTTTGCCTATTTGTTTGATCTCAACCCTAGACCCCAAACATAGGTTAACCTAGTTGATCCAATGGGGAAAGGAATAAGAACCTTGATCCCGCCACCCCTAAAACCCTATGGAAATTGAGAACAGGTGCATATATATATATATATATATATATATATATATATATATATATATATATATATTACAACTTGTTTGGAAATAGTACTCACTTTAGTATTCTTTTTTGGGTGAATTTATTTCTCACCAATATTATTTAATTTGGTGAAAGGATTTTTTTTTTGTTAACTATAGATAGTAAATAATAATAAAAAGTTAAAATCCTACATACATGATGTCCATTTGTGGTGAGCATATGTAGCTACAATTTTCACTTTTGATGTGATGTGATCCTTTTAAGGAAGATTACAAAGGTGCCTTTGCTTGTGAGTCAACTAGTGGTTACTCCTTATGTTAATTTGTCATATTGTTATGTTCTGACTAATTTATCATATTGCAAGCACTCTTTGAAAAGAAGGCTAATAATCAAATTCCTAACGAGGTCCTTAACTTTCATACATTCATTGTTTTCTTGAATATAGAGAATACAAAACTGAAGAATCAATTCCAAACTTCTATAGTTGAGAAAATCAGCAAGAATTTTTTCCATAATCTTGTAGATGAATTTTAGGCGTAGGTTAACCTTGTTGACTATTTGGAGGAGGAAGTTGAGGCTCTCTTGGATTTAGAAAACGCTGGATTAAAGAATGAAATTACAAATTGGCGAGGAAACAATCCTAGTGGGCTCATGAGGTTTCCTATTTAAAACACTCTGTGGAAATGTTTCATGAAGAAGTTGCCCCTCTTCAAGAAGAGAACAATAGATTAGTTGATTAACATTAGACACAATGAAGGTTATGATGCATTTCTATTGCAATTGACTAAGAAGAATGAGATTATTCATGACTTGCAAGAGTGCAAACAAAACCATAAATTGGAAGTTAGTCTACTGCAGAATATTGAGAAGAAAACTCATGTTAATGAGCTATAAGGCTTACCTAACACTTGTTCCACCTCTGGTGATCTTAATTGTAGCCTTAATATTAATTTTTTTTTGTTTCACCTAAATTTGAAAAAGACACTACAACTATTAGCTCTCAACTATTAAGAAAAATGGGATATACAGAAAGAGGACTTGAGAACAATGTGCATGGCATTACTATTCCTAATAACTATGAACTTTAAACATCTAGGGCCAATCTTGGATATGCTTCTACTATTGACTGGCTTCCCCACTCCCGATCACTTTGAATCCAGGAAGATGTCATATGTTACATGAGGAAGTCCAATCAAGTTGCTAGAGGATTAATCCCTACTAGCTATGTTGTACAAATTGATGAAATGTTTGATCACGTCATTGCGAATGATAATGTTATTGATGTACATTGGTTTACACTTATTAGTGTAGTTGGATTAGAGCATTTTAATGAACAATATGCATAAGAATCAAAGAAATTTAGCTAAGAACAAGACTTCTTTGAAACCTAGTAGCTTGGCGTTCAACACTTTGCACAAATAATGTAAAAGGTTGAACGAGGTTTCCTTGAAACCTCGTATCTTGGCATTCAACTTGTTGCACAAACAATGTGAAAGGTTGAAACATGGACCCATATTAACCATCACAATCCACTGTGATTAGATTGATGGATGGCCTTTTAATCATTTGAATAGGTGTTTTAAGACTCCATACCATTTTGTATCATAGACTATGTAGTGACACAACATTCCTCCATTTTTTCGTTGATTTCCTTGGAAATGGCCTATTAATGATCAATCGAAAATGACAATCAACCACAAATTTTGACTAGGTTGTTTATTAAGAGAGGTTCAATTGTTGTTGCTCCCTCATTTGTGTTTAAAGGAGGAAAGTTTTATGCTCAGATAAATGTCTTTATGGGTAGAGACTGGATGTAGTTGCTACTTTCCTATTTAGTCAATTAGTTCAATCACACCTTGCTATCTTCTTCATCACTACCTTGATAGTATTTCATTACTTTTGTTTGATAAATGTTGATGGTGATGATGTCCAAACATCTTTTGGAACACTGTTCAAATTAAAGGATAAAGTTGTGCTATGTAATTTGTTTTCCTCCAATCTAAGTTGTCATACTTCATGTTTACTTTCAATGTCTATAGATCTCATTGTTCCTTACTTGGTTGATGGTGGTTTCTTTTGTTTGAAGCCTTTGTTATGGCTTTTTACAACTCCTATTTTTTCTAAAGCTTTTATGAGGTGGTTGTTAGTGTTTTCCTTTCTTGTGCCTTTGAAACATGTTCTACTTATATATCAACAAAGTTTATTGAGTTTTCTTGTCTCTCATCTTCAAAAGTATTTCATACTTCTTGATTGGAACAAGATTTTGTTCTTGCCATGTAATGGATCATTGAGAGATCTACAATTTCAGCTTCCATGTTAGAACTGTCATTTTTATATAGAAAGAAATTTTTCCTAACATTTTTATTTTCTCCACTTATAAGAGTTTGTAGTTAGGTACCATATAATCCAACTAGACATAATATTTCTTAATATTTTCTTAGTTTCACTTAAAAGGGTGTTACCATCCATAATTTGTAATGCTCTCCTCTTCTAATAAACCAACTGTTGCATGTAATCTAAGTAGACTGTTATCTTTCTGATTATCATAACTATATTTAAACTTCATTATTGTATATGAAAGCATTTTTATGTATATTTTATCCAACACGAGTAATACCATATCCTTCTACGACCTTCACTCCTACAACAGACCTCCCTCACATTAGGTCAGATATCATTTTCACTTCTTTTTAGTTTTTCTACCTAAAACGAGGCATACAGTACTTGGATTAAGTTCGCGTCACCTCTGTTGGATATCATCTTAACATTTCTGGCCTTTTCTTAACTGGGATTGACTTGACAAAGCCTCATCTCTGACTTGAAAATACACAATGACTTTGTGCATCTTATTGGGGTTATTCTGTTTATGGAGTGCAAAGATGTATGTAGATCAGGCTTGATTTCGAGCGCACCCCATAAACCGGTGATAGCATGTTAGTCTGACAGCAGCTTGGAAAATGGGTGTGGGATCATTATGCTTTTTCTGGATGATTAGGGATAATCTACCATCTTGACTAAGTAACATATCGTCCTGGTTAACTACCAGTTAAGACTAACAGACTGAGCTCTTGACAAATTGCTTTACAATTTTGTATGCCGCTTGTGCACCAAAAAAGGTGATATTTGATATCAATCTTATGTATCTATAAATTATCGTTTTGTGGCCAGCGCTGCCACTTTTTATTCGATAAATTATTGTTTTATGTTCAGCATTGCGACTTATATCATAAGATCGTGTGGCTGAAGTCATCTTTAAGATGTAGCATATGGGAATGGAACTTAAAACAATTACGATAAGCTCTTACCACCTAAACAATATAAGTGACAAAAGGAATTAGGAATTATCATAAGGCAATCTGTTCTAAGAATGGCGTCCCACACTTCTACTAGAGGACACCAGCATCCATCAAAACCCCAAGACTAAACCATCCAAAATAACGACTTGTTAACAGGTTAAACATTGAGAAGTCAACAGCTCCAGGATAATGGCGTCAAACACTTACAGATCACCAAGCCACCCTTGATATTGCAAAATAGAAAGCACAATCGGACATATATGCAACTAAAAAAAGCAGTCTATCAGCTAGGGCATATACACAACGATAGATACCTGGGAGTGGCGAATTCGTGAAGCTTCCCTCCTGGGGAGAAAATCATAAGTCCAACTTCTGCATCGCAGATCACCGAGAGCTCGTAAGCTTTCTTCAGTAATCCATTCCTGCGCTTGCAAAACGTAACCTGCCTGCTGATGGCGTTCTCGATCCTCTTCACCTGGGTTTTTCCCCTCACCATTTTGTTCCCTCCTCTTTCTTTTTCTTTTTCCCTCCAAGAAAGGACTCACTCCCTGGGAAGGGGAGTAACAGAACAACTTTCACGAAGTATACGAGAGCTAAAATTGAGATCCAATAATGGATTGCATAAACACTCACCGAACTCTCAGATAACCAACTGCGAGCAGGGCGAACAAGATCACTCCATGACTCGTATCATATGATCGTATCTGGAAAATAAAAACGACAATGGCATCATTGTACCTGTATTTCGTCTGAATCTGCCCACGTGGCTTGGTCAATTGTTAGTACAGTTTGCCCCCTCGTCAGCCACATATCATGGTCCTCGCTGTCATACCATTGGACAAAACCTATTGTCTTCGTATCTGTCACGGAATAAAATATATCAATCTGTACCGACCCTCAGTACCAGATACAATGTCAATCAAAACTTTACTTAAATCACGATTATGTAATTAAACTTCGTATTCATTTCCACTTCGTTCACGTGACGAAGAGTACTAGCAGGGGTATTCAGCAGGCAAGCACCATAGCTAGTTAGATAACTTTTAGACTACGGTATCTAAAGGTCTTATCAGGGACGCAGAATTGTATCAATGAAATCATATACAATTTCCGTAGAATGTTGTGGTGTGTAACATAGTGAACACGTATGGTGGCCTAAAAGTAATCAATAGCATTTATGGTCAGCAATATGATTATTGTCCTTAATGCGGTAGTCTAACCAATGTGCTTTTTCCTTAGAAAATTATCGAAATTTTTGCAACATTTTTGATAAAGTTTGGCGGGTACCAAACTGCTTTTTCCTTAGAAAATTATGGGAATCTTGCAACATTTTTTGATAAAATTTAGCAGGGATTTTTGTAAATTCAAGTTACATTTATTAAAATTTAAGATTTTAGTGTCTAGAGATTTTTGATGGTGGTGTATCTATTTCCACCATAAAAAACACGATTCAAATACTTTGAGTACAAGATTTTTTTATTTCTTATTTTTGATTTTCTTGGATTCATACCACTTTCTCGTCCCAATAACTCCTCCACCTCCTTAGACACTTTAGTGTTTAACTGCTTGAAGCCTCTAATAAAACAACATTATATTGAACCTAACATTTATCTTTTAGCGATGCATATGTGAATATGATATTTGTTCCTGGATTTAAGATATTTGTGGTTTATATCTTTTGACTTAGTTATCGGAGAATCCACAGTGAAAACCATTTTCCGTCAACGTTTCAAATTCCAACCGGGATCTATCATCAGGGCTTCTTGAATGCTTGATAGAAGAAGAGCTTAATTGAGAGATAGAAAATGCAGGTCTGTAGCTCTTCTTGCTATCTTCACTCTAGATTTTTCGAGTAAAATGATTTCACTCCAGGTATCCCCTCCCTATAGGGAAATGATTCTGAATTTAAGACATCTGTGGTTTATATCTTTTGACTTTGTTACCGGAGAACCCACAGTAAAAACCATTTTCCGTCAACGTTTCAAATCCCAACCAGGATCCATCATCAGGACTTCTTGAATGCTTGATAGAAGAAGAGCTTAATTGAGAGATAGAAAATGCAGGTCTGCAACGCTTCTTGCCATCTTCACTCTAGATTTTTCGAGTAAAATGATTTCACTGCAGGTATCCCCTCCGTATAGGGAAATGATTCTGGATTTAAGACATCTGTGGTTTATATCTTTTGACTTAGTTACCGAAGAATCCACAGTAAAAACCATTTTCCGTCAATGTTTCAAATCCCAACCGAGATCCATCATCAGGACTTCTTGAATGCTTGATAGAGGAAGTGCTTAATTGAGAGATAGAAAATGCAGGTCTGCAGCTCTTCTTGCTATCTTCACTCTAGATTTTTCGAGTAAAATGATTTCACTCCAGGTATCCCCTTCGTATAGGGAAATGATTCTGGATTTAAGACATCTGTGGTTTCTATCTCTCAATTAAGCTCTTCTTTTATCAAGCATTCAAGAAGTCCTGATGAAGGATCCCGGTTGGGATTTGAAACGTTGACGAAAAATGGTTTTTACTGTGGATTCTCTAGTAACTAAGTCAAATGATATTTGTTTTTAAATTGTGGCTAGCCATAAAGGATTGAAGGCTCTAATAAATAAATAACATTATATTTAGCACAACATTTATGTTCATGGATGAATCTAAATACGTTACTTTTGAGACTACAATTTTTTGCCAAATCTGGTAAAAGATATTTCAAAAAATCAAGTAGTTGGAGTGTTTGAATTGATTTCTTTATGGTGGAAATGTATTCAACACCATAAAAAACCTGTGGGGCACCCAAAATCTTGATGTTTGACAACTTTAACCAAGATTTTCAAAAAATTCTGCCAATCTTTTTCATAATCTTGCCGGAATTTCTAATTTTTTTGTGGGTTTTTTAGACTACGCATTACTTTTGTTTCTAATTGCTTGTGAGAAAATATATACTTATTTTGCTGGTGACAAAAATATTGTGGGGTTGTACAAAGTGGTGTAGGTTGAATGATTGCTATTAATGCACCACAAGTTTAATAATTAGCTACACGAGTAGAGAGAAGAAAAGCTTATGCAAATAAGAGGGTGAAAAGTTTGAGTAGTGAGTGACCAAACACCTTATTTAATGAGATAAACTACTCCGCGTCAAACTCCACCTTAAGTGAGTTCCCCTTTGAGACAGACATTTAAGAACACCTTATTTAATGAGCTAAACTACTCTGCATCAAACTCCACCTTAAGTGAGTTCCGCTTTGAGAAAGACATTTAAGATAGTGCTTGTAGGCAATATTTTCTATTAATATGAGGATGAACATGGAGTCTACTTATTTGCAACTAAACTAGAATTTCAAATAAATCTTCAATTTGTATAGAGGCTTTCTATCTCCACATATTTCTATCAACACTTTCTATGTTACTTCTAGCTCAATTTGAAAGGTAAGAATCAAGTTTGTTGCGGCAATCAACAATTCCTCCTTGGTGACCTTATTTGAAATTTTCCAACTTCTCATACTTCAGATGGAAGAACATATTTATTATTAAACTAACACATGCTAATCAAAATTACAATTATAGACTATGGTATTGTATCTCATCTTTGCACTTGTATTTCCACCAGACACATTCTTTAAAATGGGATCTTTATCAAAATTGATTACAAATAATTTGTTTACATTTGAGGTTTATGATGGCATGGTTGAGTCCATTTAATGTATTAATAAAGAGGTTTAAAACAAAACCAAAATCAACAATACCTGAAACGCTGCTTGTTAAATATTTGTGGCTGAAGGAGTTTGTAAAGCCCTAAATGAATAAAACTTATAGCTGTAAGCTCGTGGAATGTGTCAAATTGTCTCACCTCGGGAATACTGACCTACATTATTGTTTTATAGAAGAACCAATATGAGAAGAGAATAAAAGTGTGCCTAGGAGATGGATAGTACACAGTTGAACTCGAAGTGAAACACATTGCATGTAACATAACTCCACCAATAACTCGGCCTAGACAAGAATAGATCCTAGCCTCCCTTTCACACATGGCACTTGTTGAATATAACCCCAAAATATGTTGTACCTCCTGAATATAGGCTTCCTTAATTGCACGAATTATTTGGTGCTCTACCTCCAAGATATCAACTGCTAAATGATCATTATGTTCAAGTATGTTATAAAAAATCCACATACTAGTTCCAACTCCAACAATTTTGCTCATGTGAAGAACAAATTCAAGACAACCTTTTTGAAAAATTTCAAAAGTAGTTGTTTAAGTTGTTGCCAAAGTACTTCCTAGCCGTAAGGAGGTGATTGTTGCTTCTTGAGCATTAAGTAGCAGCCTGTAGGCTTCCTTCTTCTTCTGCTAATATGAAATGACCCATCGGTTGTAGATTAACTTATCTTGTCAATAACCTCCTTATGGATACATGCTACTCACGATGAGAATTGGAAGATAGGTCACAACTTGATTGTTATATCTACATAATGATAAGCAACAATGACTCCAAATGACATAAGCCCTCAATAAACATGAAATCATTAAAGGATTTAAAAACCCAGTGGGAAGTGAAACATAAGGAGTATGATATCATATTAAACATAGCAATAGAGAAATCATTGCGTTGGGTTGCTTCCTCAAAAACACTCTTACCCTTTAATACTAAGGCATGTGAAAGGAGTCAATAGCATGATGTACATCAAATTTCTATACAAAATGTTGTATATGAAGAGAGATGATGTACATCAAATTTCTATACAAAATGTTGTATATGAAGAGAGCCTCATGTAGGTGAGGATATGTAGAGGCCTTGTCACACATTCATTTAAATAATACTATGTGGCCTATACACATGTCATTATTAGTTTTCCTTTTATAGAAAAGGCTCGCAAGGTCAATATAGTTTAAGAGAGCATTAAATGATAATACCGTTTTTCTGGGTGAACAAACATTATAGAAGTTTTATGAGAAGGCATTGTCATATCTGGAAGTTGACTAGCATTATGTTAACAATTTCATTGCCACTTGTTTTGGATGCATGTAATGCACTTATTTTATGGTGATGGATTAACAAATTTGTAATTGGCTAATGTGGATTTTTGTTATGGCAGAGTGAAGCCTTGGATTGACAAATCATCTCAACTAAGGACTTTTCCTCTATTTCTTGTTTGTTATTCATTTGTAATTACATTAGTAACATACCTCATAATTATATGGAAAGCTAGGAATATGCCTGTAGCCTATAAAAAATAATCATGTGTAGTGATATAGAAAAAAACTTAACTTATTTAGTTAAGGTTAAACATCAAAGTTTTCTTGACAACTTTTTCATTTCTATTATTTTCCATGCTAAGTAGTTCCCTGAGAGATTCAAACCATTTTTTTTGTTATAAAACTTTTATAAAGTATTTAAGATTTATTTTTTTGTAAATTATTTTTTATCAACCTAATAATCTAGATCCAACCATCATGGGTGCGATTAGATCACTCTTCATATTTTCTATTATTTAAAAATGACTACTGGTAGTTTTCTTGGCCTATATTACCTTACATACCTAGCCAAAGGCTTCCTCTCCCCGCTTGTTAAATATATTTCTTTGTCATTGTCAATTTAGTTTGGAAAATGCTTATTAAAGTTATCTTTAAAAATAATTTAAAATTCCCCTTCCTATAATTAGTGTCCTATTCCAATAATTGTTTCTCTACGAAGCCATAAGCACTTGCTTTATCAATGTCTTAATTAACCCTTTGGTTATTCCCATACAATCAAGCTCTTGTAAAAGATACACTTTCAATGTGAAAGATTTAATTGTTTGTCTCATCAGTTGGCTATTGATATGAGCTAAGATTATATGATTGTAGTGCCCTTCTCTCTGACTGGGGTTGTTGTGCTTTCAACTAAATTGCCACTAGGTAGCCCTGCTTTCAAGTGGAAAAGTGTTCACTTTGATATGCTCATGCAATGAACTTATATTTTCCTCTTGTATTTAAAGAACAATTGTGTCTGTGAAGCACCAAACTATTGACCAAATAGTAAAAATATAGGGCATTATTGTTACTTTGGAGGATTATCTTGTATACCATTTTGCCTAGCTCTAAGTGGAGTTGAACCTAGATTTTATTATAAAATAGATTAATTGATTATTAGCATGTAGAGGAGAATGTGCAGTTGTTGTTTTTTTAGCTAGTGGAAGGGAGAGTTAAGGGCTACATTGAAGTTTATTACAGTCCCTGTTCATATCCATAAATAAAACACATTTTTTCACTTTTATATGCTTATGCAAAGAACTTGTATTATAGTGAGTAAGAAATTTTTATTGTGAAAGGGAAAAATTGCAACCACAACATTGATGAGGCAGGTTATTGTTGTTACTATGGAGGATTACCTTGCTTTTTGTTTTTTTAATTATGAGATAGATTAGTATTGTTATCGCTTCAGATCACACCAACAGCACAGGTGTTGCAGGGGAGATAGAAAGCCTCCTAGAGACAGCCTCCCAATTGATTGTAGACATCTTAAATAGAGGAGCGCGTGAAAGGTTGCATGTGAGGGGTTTGCAACACTCCAATTGTCACGTAATGAAAGACAATAAGGGGGCTTGGTTCATTCCTCCAAAGGTATGAGTTATGTATTTCAGGTACTTCCTCACACACACAGTTCCCAGAAGTATCACATAGAACAGCAGAGGTTAATTACCTCAAAGGGGATTACATATTAATAGGCTTTGTTGAGTAAATGAGAGAGGATTAGGAGAAGTCATAACTCATCATTTAGAGCACAAAACATCCAACATTCTATAGTGAACATATAGAGTTCTAAGCCGGATTGGTTCTTCAACTTGTCCTGACGATGAACCACACTGGCTGGTTCGAAACGCGTCGACAAAAGATTGGTTATGTGATTTTGCCGAAGACTATCTAAACAATGTTATGGATCACAGAAGTCTAAATTCCTTAATAATTTCCCTGCACGGAGAAGCCGCTGCTAAGAAGGTTCATCAATTCGAGCGGTCACGCATGCAGGTTACTAAGTTGAAATATGATCTGGTGTTTCTTAAACGTTGCAGAGATTCCTCGGTTATTTTAGCAATATAGCCGTTGGAATCTCTGCACACTCTATTTAATCAGCTAAGCCGGATTGGTTCTTCAACTTGTCCTGACGATGAACCACACTGGCTGGTTCGAAACGCGTCGACAAAAGATTGGTTATGTGATTTTGCCGAAGACTATCTAAACAATGTTATGGATCACAGAAGTCTAAATTCCTTAATTCTACACTTGTTTGAGTTATAAGCAGAGATAATGGATTGATGAGAGGATGGGTGCTATGATTCATATAGAGAAGTTTAAAGATATAATTTCAACCATATGCATTAATAAATCAACACATATGGATCTGCAAGGAAGCATGAAATCATTTCTAGTAGCTAGTATAGCATGAATGTAGAGAAGAATATGGACATAATGGAATTAGAAAGGAGGATAACATACTGTAATACTTAGAAGGGGGAATCACCACCATTTCCTTCCATAGTCTGAAAGATTTGCATGTGTAAAGTAATACAATTTGAAATATAAGTCATTCTCTTACAGATTTATGAGCCAAATTGGTATCACAGAGTTCAGACCCATCGGGTGAGAAATTTCGGAACCCTTCTTATGAATTTCATCCCCCTATTTATAAGAAGAGGGGGAGAGCTTGAGTTACAATCATAATATCTCTGATTCAGAGCTCCAATTGTCTATTCGACTAGTTGTCTTGACCCTTGTAAGGCTCTGCTACCTAAATATTACAATCGGGATCGAATCCCTTCTTGGAAATAGAAAATTACAGAAAGTAAAAAAGAAACAAGAGGAAGAATGGAGGAAGGAGTAGGGAAAATTTTAAGGACGAAAGTTTATCTTAAATTTTAGAAGCGAATCTTACAAGCCCTTAATATGAAAATTGTAAAAAATTTGGTGATATTTTTTTATAAATATTTATATTTCCAATGATTTTGTATTAGTTGATATAATATTTTGGCGATTTTTAGGGTAAAATAATCATGTACTATAAAATTTGGTCGAATCATTTTAGAAAAAAATGGAAATTGGCGAATCGCTTTTTTGGAAAAAGCATGGAAAATTAGCCCGCCTGCGAATATCAGCCCCTAAAATTTTCTCTGGGAAGGAGTCCCTTGCTGTCCCTGTGAAAACTTCAAATCAGGCCTTGTCTTTGTCATAGTGTGCTTCCCATACTGCTTAGTATGTTTGTTGTTTATTCTCCTTTAAATGCTTTTGGTGTCGACTATGGAGGCATGTTGCAGAATAGTTTTCTCATGAATGTGCCCACACCTGGTTTGAATGTGTCATCCCCCATGATTTATTGTCAAAGTTGCAGTTGGGGCCGACCCTGTCACTTTAGCCTTAAACATCCTATTGAACGCAATCGGTGCCCTGATCTGCCTGGGGTTGCGTATTACAGTGTAACAGAGAAGACTCTTGGGCGCGGGCTTTTAACACTGCACTAATACAAAAATAGGCGAGTTTCGAGTACCCTTTAGCCCCCATGCTTTCAGCCCCTTTCTGTTTATTCATATCACCTGATCGTGAGTTGTGACCGAGCGCTTAGCCATTCGGGCGCTAAGACTCTCAAATGTTGTCTAGGAGGCCTTTTCCTTTATAACTTGAATCGCCTTTGATTTGCCCCTAAGCTCCCTTTATCATAGTCCCTTTTGTAATTTACCTCATATGACTGGGGGCTGGAACTAGGGGCTTAGCCCTTCGGGTGCTAAGGCTTTCCACTGCTGTGCGGGGGGCTTTTTCCTTTGGTATTCATAATCCCGCATCCCAACACTGAATGGGGTGATGTCATCACTGTCATGTGTCACCACATGAGTGGTGACATATGTCACCCAGAAATGGCCCCATAGGACCCCTGAAAACGTTGAAACTGAATGAAACGTGTCCCTTGTACCGCCACGTCACCCTCTATACTGCCACGTCACTCACCATACCGCCACATGGAGGAGAGAGAAAGGTCTGTCTAGCCGTGTTTTTTCAATTAAATTCCTTTGTAAATAGTTTTTCACCTCCCCTGACGATGTAACACTATATCACAAATCGGTAATAACGCAAGGTTTTGGAGTGTGCGGGACTGCGATGTTGCGGAATGCAGGATCGTGGGACTGCGATATAGCAATATTGTGTGATTCGATATGCGGGACCATGGGACTGCGGGATCGCGGGACTGCGGGACAGCGTGATCACGGGGCTGTGGGACTACAGGATTGCAGTACTGCGGGACCTGCAAGATGCAGGATTGCGATTTGTGGGACTGCAAGACTGCTGTACTGCGGGGCCTGCAGGATGCAGGATTGTGATTTTCCCTCGGACCTCCAATTGCGATTTGCCTTGGTCCTTTGGTGTTTTCTCTTTATTTTCCAACTTTCCCAAAGGTAACTTCAAGATTCTCTAACTTCTGCTCCAGGAGTTCATTTTTGGACTTCCATATACCGTTGGAAAGCTCTTTCCAAGAACTAGGAAATAGAGAGGGTCTGATTAAGCTCTTATAGCTTATGGGGCTAAAAAATTAGCATCAAAATTCACTTCTATTTGGCATTTAAAGGAAGTGATGACTAATAAAGTAGTGAGTGACAACATTGGTTCCTACTAGGGACAGTTCCTTTGGCAAGGTGCGAAGAACCTGCAGACCAGTATCCTTCACCATTGGCATGGATTTAGTAATAAATGAATATTTGTAATCATCAAAATCTCCATGGGAGTTTCCTCCTCAATCTAAAATGAAGAAATAAAAATTCTAACAACTGAAAAGTAAATGCTTAGCTAGTGAGCTTATTTATGTACATTCTTGTGCATAGAGCTTAATTAAGCTAAGCATGTTCAACCCTCCAATGGATTCAGGCCAACATTAGAGTACTGGACCATATGCCTTCATACTACTAAAAAAGAAAGATACAAATAAGCATGCACCATGAAAAATCAGCAAATGAAGAACCTGATACATGTTGCTGAAACAACCTCTATTGCTGGCATAAGAATATTCTCATTTACTCAGCCACATGGCCATGGAATAGGCAAAGAAAGTTTACAACTGCCTTAATTTGATAAGCAGTCTGATGATATAGAACCATTTGGGCACATCAACCCCAACCTACAGATCAGTACTATTAGGGCCCATCAAACCCTAATTCAGTTGTTACATGCCCTAAAGAAGTCAACCATCGAAATGCCTAGCTTCCCAAGAAGTTCCATGATTGAAATCATACAGAAACTGCCTCTAAGAAGATCAGCGCAGGCAGGCCTTCATTAGGGTGCACTGCAGTGCAGTCCATACAGTGGTAGGGTGCTATGCAACGCACTTGAGCCCTCTTTGGCCCATGTTGGGCGAATTTGAGCGAAATTGCATTGGGGTTTGGGAATATTCTTATCCATTGGATGAATTTAGAAGTTTCCCAAGTTTATCTACTCCTTTGAGCTTGAATTTGGATGAGGTAGGGAGTTAAAGAACATTAATCCCTTTATCCCTTTGTTACAGGGAACAGTGTCTATATAGAACTGCTCTATCCCACTAAGGTGTGACAACTGCCTTAGAAACAAACAGAGAAAAGCTACTTTGGTTTTTCCTTTATGAATTATAGATAGAGAGGAACAGAAAGACCAACCTCTGTCTTGCGCTAATCTCCTGATTTGATTCCTCTCTTCTTTGATAGTCTTTAGCTACCTGCTCCCTTGCACGCCCAGCTTCACAAAGTACCTGTAAGATCACAGTAGCATAGCACTATACAAAGACATGGATCTATAATCATAAACAATCTAGGATCAGATGTAAATTGACCATACAAATGTAGCAAGCATCAATGACACAAGAGCATGGAGGAAAACTTGAATAGCTTTTATTGATAAACAAGAAAGAGCCAAGAGGAGTTACAACCAGTTGTTCTGACCCAGCATCAACCTCCCAGCTAAAAAGCTCCTCTTCACCTCAAACAAAGCTTAGATCACCCAACAATCTGATGTTTGTCTCAAGAAACCAACAACAATTCCTTACAATATGCAAAATTCCAGCCTCTGGATCTCTGGGATGAGGGATCCATATATAGATATCTGTAATGGAGATGAGTCAGCTCATGATTTGATTAGTGTCTTTCCTCTGATAGTTCTTGCTTCCACTTGGAGATTGATGATCTCTTACTCATCCTTGGTCGAATTCAGTGAGGCAAGTGTCACAGGAGAAGATTCTGGAAGCTTCCATTGCCTCTCCACCTCGCGGAATGACACTGCCATTTGTCATTTCTTGCCCATCGCACCCCATAGAAGGGCTTTTTGAAATGCAACGCACCCACACAGTGTATTTAGGTGAGATGCAACGCACTTGGCCAGTGGAGCAGCTGAAATGATCCTGTTTTGACCAATTCTGAGTAGTTTTTCATGGAGAACTTCTGGGAGAAGCTGTAATCTGTTCACCTTGTTCCTTTAGGGGTTAGAACAACACTTATAGGGACTTAGGAGCCCTTGGTTTATGGACATTTCATGCTTGGGGTTGTAGTGCCCAAAAATGTCTATAACACCCTTCCTCCAGGAACTAAATTCTAAGTTTGGGAGGGCATTCATTATCACCATTTATGGCATAAATTCCTTCATTCACCTATAAAAAGACCACTCATCTAAGTGATCAAGTGCTGGAAATCATTGAATTATAGGGAGATGCTGTTAGTATGAGACTTGAGTTGGTTTCAAGTTTTGTAATGATGTCAAAATGTCTTGCTTGTTATGAGGAGAGGATGGGATTGAACTAGAGGAGTGATATTGAATCAAGCAAATTGGGTTGTAACTCTTCCTTTTACTAATAAAGTGTTCAAAGATTTTTCCATGTTTGTATTGTCCATTGATGCTTTCATATGTGTATTATGAACTTGATTCCATTCTATGTTTAATCAATAGATCATAATCATATGCTTTGATCTGTTTTTGTCTTATGTCTATGTGGAGGTACTTTTCAAGCAGATTAAGTACGGAAAGGAGCGATAGAATTGGTCATCGGAGATAAGGAGTAAGAGAAAGCTACAGGTAGGATTCTTTACTGTCTTATTTAATCTATTGGTTATAGAAAAGGTAGAGCATGCTTTGCATTGTTGTTCCAAACTTAGCTACTAGTCTAAGGGTTTAAGCATTTATCCGTAGACACTAAAACTTCCCAAAACAAATTGGCGACTCCGCTGGGGAGCGATTATCCATCTTAGTAGCTAATCCACCTCCTTAGACACCTTGACATACTTTACTTGTTGTAATCCAACCTTTTGCATTGAATTTTGGTCAAAATTTGAGGTTAGGTGACTCTTGAGTGGCCTCACAGGAATCAGCGCAGGCTAGCCTTAGAGACAGTGCGCTGCAATGCACCCTTTAGTTAGAGAGAGTGCACTGCAGCGTAGTTACTCGCTCTTTGGCCTACGATGATCTTCCTAGGGTCAGATTCCCACCCTTGGAATTAAATTTTTGCCAAAATTCTTCTAATTGCTTGTTTGCTGATTGTAAATGGATGTCATGTCTCAGAAAATAGGTTTTCATCTCTTTAGCTGGCCCTACTTAGAATAAGATTGATAAATGTTTCTAATGTATTTACTTTGTCATTTTCAATCTAAGTCAAATGTTAGTGTTTTGGTTGATTGATCTTTGTTGAAAGATCGTAATATCGTCTTTTCCTTCGAAAATTGAATTTTCGTAAAGTCTTCATTCATGAAAGATCGATTGATTGATGTGCACATATGATTAGTCTTTTCATTGAAAGTGTCATAATTCCTCATTTCTTTGAAAACGAAAGTGTCGTAAAGTATTCCTTTCCTTGAAAAGAAATTGTCGCAAAATCGTCATTTTTATGAAAAGAGTTTATTGATCGATTGTGTATTAGTTTTCCTTTTTGTTCATTCACATTAAGGGAAATCTAAAAGAAATACATGCATGTTGCATTGCAAAAGTTTGTGAATGCTTGAACGGAATAGCTAGGGAAATTGCATTAGATTGTCTCTTTGCTCTTTGTTAAAGATCTGATTGCTCTATCCCTACTAGCTAAGGATTTTCATTGTTAAATTGAATGGAAATAATGCTTATCATATTAGTTGCATTTTAGGAATTGCAAACATACATCACATGGTGAACCTTGGAAGGAAAATTCTAAAGAATATCAACTTAAAATTTATTTGAATTTACCTAATGGAGCATTGTCATTAACGAGAACATTTAGTGGTTCTAGGCTAGAGACATGTTCCGACATTGTAAAACAAAGCAGCTGTCGCTAAATTGTCTGCAATAAATCCCGAGTGTGATATCTCATTCCATGTACGTGAGTATATCGTAGCTCGTCAATGTACCTTCGGGTATATAGGGCGGTGTTATAGTACGTTGTAGAAATTTTGAATAATATGACACATATTCACAGAGATTATCCTGATTATACACTTATAAGTGGAACATGCATAATACATAACCTCCTCTATGTTGATCATCAATTTACAGAAGCATAAACATTCACAGGCATACATAGAAGCATCAATCACACATATCAACACAGTATTTTCCCGGGGAAAGCATCTCGCTAAAAACCCCAACTATCTGTATATTATAGTGATTGAATCATGTAACATTACAAAGTACAATTCTTATCACAAGCAATCCAGTACCAGCTCCACCTGTTACACACAATACAGCTCAGATTTGATCTCCAAATCTCCCCCGCTGCTTGCCTGCCTCCATAGCTCAATACCTGCTCAAGAATTGATGAGAATGGTTTACCAAACTCGTATTTGACCTGCAAATAATCACTCACACTGTGTTGGACGTGAGCACAGGCTACAATTCTTGGTATTGGCCAATTCATTGGCATACTCAATCTCTCTGATTGTGCAAATCATCATGCACAGCTATAGTCACAACTGATAGCAATCTGATCCTCTAACACCTGTCCCTGCTAAACTGAACATGCACTGACATGCAACTGAGTTAACTGATGTATTCTATAGTTGCATTATGAGTTAATAACTTGTGAATTAATTAATAACTAATTCACCCAACTCATCTCTAGTCTATTGATCAGTTAGACTAAATACAACTAGTTTAACAAAGCTAAACTGAACACAACTCCATCAACTGCACCTCCAGTCCACTAAAACTCAACTCACTTGAGTTCTAACTGAAGTCCTGCATGCAAATATTAGTCATCCCATAGGTAATCATGTATTTCCTTCTGGGATCTGCATGTACCACATCCGTAGCTCATCCTGAAGTGCTCCAAGAGAATAAGATCAAGTTTATAGTCCAAATATTATTATGAGACAATAATATTTGACTTTTCTATTTTTGACAGCCAGTCTAAAAATAGACTTTGATCACTCATACTGTGATCACTCATACTGTGGTCACCCATACTGTGATCACTCATACTGTGATCACCCATACTGTGATCACTCATACTGTGATCACCCATACTGTGATCACCCATACTGTGATCATCCCTGCTGGGATCAAAAATAGAACTTGCGCCATAATTTGCCTGTGGGCCCACTTAGTGAAGGCGACTCTTTTCACTAAGCTCCATCATCTTGTTGCAATCTCAACAAGAATTTCTTGTTGCACACTTTTCAACATACGTAAAGTATATGGGAATGCTCTCACTGTGCGATTTTGCATTAGACAACACTTATACGGATTGGGCCTCCACGTACTTTCGGGTATATATGGGATGAAAACACTAGGTTGCTATCTATCCTTAGGTAACCGAGTCGGCTGCCTTGTACATTGTGATACACTGAACACAACAATTGGGGAGATTTCCTGCCTGTACTTCTTGGTTCGCTAGAAGGTATTCTATAGTTCACAGTTGCTTGGTAAACCTTTTTCCTAGATTATCCCTCTTTTGTTTTGTTATGTTACTTTGATTAAAATAAAATTAATTGACCATGGATAACATCCTCCACGCTCACTCCTTAGTTGATCTTAGGTTGAAACATATGGTGACAAATCCAGAGTCCACTGATCAAGGAATTCCTTTTGATGGGAATCCTAGTCCTTTTCCTCCTTTTAGAAATGTTGGTGCTTCATATATGGCTACATTGTCCCTTCCGGGATTTACCATTGGCTTGCCATTATGGTTGTTTTCAACATCCTTGGTTCAAAATGTCATGATTTCTCCGCAATTGAGTACTCCTCCAACTGGACAAAATCAACCTCCAGCTGATCCTAAAGTTGACCCTTTGCCTTCTTCCTCGATTGTTTCTTCCTCCCCTTCTTCCTCTTCGCCTGGTGAAAGTATTGGTTCTAGTAACCAGGTGGCTAAGAAGAATAAGAAATGGAAGAAGAAGAAGAAGCAAATTCAACAGAGGGGCAACCAAGCAACCATTGCTTTGAATGCAACATCTGATGAGAAACCGTCCATCAAGCCTCACAAAGTTTGATATCCATGCAAACTTGTGCGGGAGACCATCTTCTTCAAAATTGTCCTGATATTCCTCGGATCTTAGAAGAATGGTCTTCCCGTTCACATCATCCTGTGTCATCAACTTCTCGAGATCATGTTGGTGACACACCATCAACTAGTGGTAGTAAAGTTCATGGAAAGAAGGGTAAAGTTAAATTTCCCTATAGGTTATGTGAAGGGCATCACCCCATTCACCTTTGTCCCTATTTGGACAAAGCCAAAAAAGTGTTGGATAACCGTCCTGCTTCACCGCAGCGACTTCCATCTCGTTACAGGAAACTCTCCCTAAATCATTCATTAGTTGAGGAATTAACTGACCAAAATCAACCGTCGGTTAAACCCACTCTCTCCGAAAGTGAATCCTATGAGTCTATACCTGACCCAATTCAACAGGTCGAGGTAAAAGTTGACCCAATTTCGCCTTCAGTAAATCTTACCTTTCCCGAAGAGAGTGAATATGATACCACTCGGGTTCTTTTTGTTTCTTTAGATTAAAATGAGCTTGGGGGCAATCCACCTGTTCCATCAAGACAAGAGGAAAATCCTCCCATTCTCGTAACTCAAGGGGTTAATTCTATCATTTCTATGGTACCCCCTCCAACTAGTCTAGTCACTTCCTTTGATTGGAATCGACCGGCAGGATTCCGTCTTCCTTCTTACGTGCCTTTCCAGAGCATAGTACAATTTTGTAATATTATTGTATCTAACACTATTATAGATGAAGGTGCATCAGTGAGTATCCTTTCCTCAACTGCTTAGCAAGCGCTCGGTTCACCGCCACTTGTGCCTGTTACCTAGAATCTGTTAGCTTTTAATAGAGGAACTAGTCAACCATTAGGGATCCTCCCTCAGTTACCTATTTCTTTGGGAGGAAAAATCATTTATCTGAATGTGATGGTAGTCCCGGGCCCTTTAGATTAAAATTTACTTCTAGGGCGTGACTATGTTTATGACATGGGAGCTATTGTTTCAACACTCTTTCGAGTGATTTGTTTCCAGCATGAAGGCATAATTGTCACCGTTGACCAGCTTTCATTTCCCGATCAAAATATGGCTCCTAGTCAACCATCTTTCCTAAATGGTCCTTTTGTACCAATGGTATCATCCCCTCCACGGGTTAATTATGTGGCAACCCGTTCCATGCCTACATAGACTGACAATTAATTTAGTGATGTTGTACATCATGTACTGGGGGCATTGGAACCAGATCTCTCTTTCATGACCTCTTATGAGTTGTGATCGAGGGACCACAAGGATAGTTCCTTGTCTTGTGTCAACCTCGTTAAAAAATGAAACAAGGAATATGAGGATAGTTCTTTTACTGTGTCAACCTCGTTAAAAAAATGAAATAGGCCCATGAGGACAGTTCCTTGTCTTGTGTCAACCTCGTTAAAAAATGAAACCAAGTATGAGGATAGTTCCCTGTCTTGTGTCAACCTCGTTAAAAAATGAAACTAAGGAATATGAGGATAGATCCTGGTCTTGTGTCAACCTCGTTAAAAAATTAAACAAGGAATATGAGCATAGTTCCTTGTCTTGTGTCAAGCTCATTAAACAATGAAACAACAACCCCTGGAGCAAAGTTCCAATTCGAGTCTTTGATCAGATCTCGTAAAATCCTAGTCGAGTCTTTCACTTGATCTTGTAAAAGAACCTTCATTCCATCCACTTAATAGCCATGAGTAGTCTACTTAGGTGAATGTAATGAAGCTTGGGGGCATGCACCTAGTGGTAAAGTTAAGTTTCCCTATAGGTTATGTGAAGGGAATCACCCCATTCACCTTTGTCCCTATCTGGACGAAGCCAAAAAGGTGTTGGATAACCGTCCTGCTTCACCGCAGCAACTTCCATCTGGTTACAGGAGACTCTCCCTTTCATCATGCCGGGGGCATGTAAACCAATCTCAAGCATAGTTATTCGTTTCAATCTTATGTAAAAATGGAACTGAATTCAAGCATAGTTTTTTGTTTCAAGCTTGTGTAAACATGAAACTGAACCCAAGCGTAGTTCCCTATGGTTCAAGCTTGTGTAAAAATTAACCCATTTCCATTTTTAACCCTTGTGATTGCCATTACATTAGCCTCTTTAGTCAGATGAGCCTTGGTTTTTTTCATCCCATCGTCACCATCCCTTTGGTCAATCATACGCTTTCACTTGGTTGTTTACCTCTTTTAGGAACAGTTGCAATGAGTGGTCTTATTAGCTAGCCTCTTCACAGAAATCAACATGTTTTGAGAATTTCCAACATCACCGGAACTAGTTGCTACCTTAGACACCACTCGTTCCTCAAAATGGAGTCCTCTTTAAGCTCTTTTTAGACTCTCTAAACATGAAAAGATTTCCGAGTGCTTGTCCTTTCCATCTTGTTAAAGGATTGGAAACAATATCTCTCTTGTATTATTTTACGCTTTCTTCAGACATGAGAGATTGATCTACGAAAAAGAACTTGTGGAGCTTCCTTTTCGTCCCTTTTCAAACTATGTAAACATGAAAAGGACCGAGTTATCTTTGTCGTTAAACTCGTTAAAAACATCAAATAGCGACAAACTTGTCCATCTAGACAAGACCGAGTTTCACCTTCGCTAGACTCGTTAAAACATCAAATAGCGATGGATTCACCCGAAGGGTGAAATTATACAACAAGAATATGTTATCCTCCTCAAGCTTAATAAAGATAAAGAGGTACTGGTCAGCAATGACTAGGGAAAATTGGGAAAAGGGGAAAACACTTTATGGTAGCAAGTTGCTCTTGAACATGACACTTTCACCTCATCACCGTGACTATGTGGGTTGGGTCATTTAGCTTGATGGTTATCACACCGTTGGTCTATCATACCATCCATTACTTTGTTTTAGGTCAATGCTACCAATTCATCTTAGTGTTGTCGACATGTTCAAGAGAAGTCATTCAGTTCAAACTTCATCCTTTGCAATACTGTAAACCTTCATTTTCATGACCGCCATTCCTGAACCTTCTGTCGTCAGTCGATTTTTCATCTCCAAAATCATTTACCTTGTTTCGTGTCATTGATGTGGGATACATCAAGGCCCTCCTACAACGAGTCGCTTCTTGTCGACATCAGCACATCATCCAAGAAGTTGACTTAGAAACACCCCTTCAGTACCTTGAGGCTTGCATACATCAACGACAGGTTTCTCACTTTCAGCGATAGGTTGACATAACTGGCCTTCTACCGAAAGACTTTGTATGGTGTTCGACATCAAATCATTTATTCACACCATGCAAAATGTACTGTAGTACCTTGAGGGTCATTGTCATTATCTGTGATTCCTCTCGCGTCTGTTAACAGCTTACATCATTGGCTGGTAATCAGACGATTTCTTCCCATGTTCGACTTCAAATCATCTATTCACATGGTTAGACTTGTACTTTGAGCAAAAGATTGAATGAGATTGAAGACCCCGGATCTAGTTTCATCCATCCGAGCTGCGATATTTTCAGGACTACTAAATCAAATGTACAATGGCCTTACATTCATGGTCATCCATTCATGGGTCTATATCTGTAGACGACTATATTTTGTACATGTAATGAAAGTTTATAAGATGAGCATGGGTATGCCTTCCCTCAGCAAGATTCAGGAGAAAAAATAAATTATCATGATATATGTATTGTAATTGATGCAGGTCACCTTCCGCTTTGAAACCTCCTCTCCACATGATAAACCATTTCACTCGACATACATATTTATGAATTCATGCTTTAGGGGGCAACTGTTACAGATCCATTTGGGCACATCAACCCCAACCTATAGATCAGTACTATTAGGGCCCATCAAACCCTAATTCAGTTGTTACATGCCCTAAAGAAGTCAACCATCAGGATGCCTAGCTTCCCAAGAAGTTCCATCACTGAAATCATTCAAAAACTACCTCTAAGAAGATCAGCGCAGGCAGGCCTTCATTAGGGTGCGCTGCAATGCAGTCCATATACTGGTAGGGTGTTATGCAACGCACTTGAGCCCTCTTTGGCCCATACTGGGCGAATTTGAGCGAAATTGCATTGGGGTTTGGGAATATTCTTATCCATTGGATGCATCTAGAAGTTTCTCAAGTTTATCTACTCCTTTGAGCTCGAATTTGGATGAGGTAGGGAGTTAAGGAACATCAATCCCTTTATCCCTTCCTCCATGGAACTAAATTCTATGTTTGGGAGGGCATTAATTATCGCCTTTTATGGAATAACTTCTTTCATTCACCTATAAAAAGACCACTCATCTAAGTGATCAGGGGTTGGAAATCATTGAATTATAGGGAGATGCTGTTAGTATGAGACTTGAGTTGGTTTCAAGTATTGTAATGATGTCAAAATGTCTTGCTTGTTATGAGGAGAGTATGGGATTGAACTGGAGGAGTGATACTGAATCAAGCAAATTTAGGTTGTAACTCTTCCTTTTACTAATAAAGTGTTCAAAGCTTTTTCCATATGTTTTTATTGTCCATTGATGCTTTCATATGTGTATTATGAACTTGATTCCATTCTATGTTTAATCAATAGACCATAATCATATGCTTTGATCGGTTTTTGTCTTATGTCTATGTGTAGGTACTTTTCAAGCGGATTAAGTACGGAAAGGAGAAACAAAATTGGTCAAGGGAGATAAGGAGTAAGCGAAAGCTACAAGGAGTCTTCTTTAGTGTCTTATTTAATCTATTGGTTATATAAAAGGTAGAGAATGCTTTGCACTGTTGTTCTAGACTTAGCTACTATTTCAGGGGTTTAAGCATTTATCCGTAGACACTAAAACTTCCCAAAAAATCTGTTGAGCAATATCCTCTTGTCCAAGGTAGCCACAAACACTTTCTAGCTCCTCAACTTTAGCCTTTTCAAGGAAAACTTCTTGCTGATCTTTCACTACCCATTTTTCAACGGGCCAACCCTCTTGGAAATTTGCAACAGACTCTTCACTGCTTGAACGTTAAGAGTCATAGATTGGAGGGTTTATTGAGAATTCTTGGCAGGCATCTTGCTGCAGCAGACTCTGTGTGGTCTTTTAGCTTTGGGTTGTATTTGAGAAACTTGTCGTTGGGAACTTTCTCCCCACTTGTTGGTAAATAGTTCCTTCCGAACCTCCGCAACCATATCTTCCTCCTCTAAATAATATGAATCATAAATAAGAGGAGATCCTTGGTCCTGCTCTCCATGTGAAAGATATGCATCATGGAATGGATCCTCTTTTTGACCTCCTGATGGGTTTCCTCTTCTTGCATAGCTTCCATGAATGGGAGTATGTTAGCTCTGTCTCACTTGACTCTCAATCAGAGTCATATTCATCACAAGATCAAGAAACAACAAATTTGATTGAATAATCCCTCTGAGAGTTTATTTGCAACTCAATGGTGTTTCCTTCTTCTCTTTCTTGCTCATGGGGAGATGCTTCTTGATGTGAGTAGATATCTTCTTGAAATGGGCTCTCACATACATCTTCAGTAGGGTCATTAACCTCAGGAATGTCTTCATCATTAAAAAGTATGCAACAATCTTCGAATAGAGAATTCAGTGGGTATAATTCTTTGCAATAGTGATTGAAAGCTTTATGAAAACTTCTTAGGGAAGATATGCTGCCACGAGGTAGTGTTCTGTACCAAACTCTAGCATCCTCCTCTAAAGAATACATGAACAATTTCATTTGTACATCTTCAAAGAAAATGCCTTGTTGCTCCATGCATTCATGAAAATATTTAAGGTGTTGGTCAAGCCTTCTCTCTGTGTTCCCACTGAATCTAGGAAGATAGGTATCCCATTCATGAAACAAAGGGACATGGTTAGGATAACCAACAATGGAGGAAAAATCCAGTGGGGAAAATTTGTTGGCCAGGAATGTAGGAATGGCCATCTTAAAAACCTCCTTATATGATTGATTTCAACTTCAAAAGTAGGGAGAGTTTTCAACTACTATAGCATCAGAGTGAGTATGAGGTTGTTTGAAATCCAAGATGAACAAATAGAGATATGGGAAATGGAGTCGCTAGGATTTTTACCATAAAATTTAATCTTTTGCGTGGTCGCTCATCCTGCATAGTGTCCTCCTGCAGTGCCCCCATGCGTTTCTGTGAGGATCTGACTTCATTCAAATTCAGGTGCGTACCTTCACAATATCTCATCATTGCCCATTTTGTATAGGTGCCCTGTGATGACAGAAAAATCAGTTGTGTGCACCACCAGTTCCTTCCTTTGCTGGATGGAGTATCCCTTCATCGTAGTCCCCATTGTCAGAAAGTGGATTATATCTTCAAAGTTCCCGTTCGCGACGCGCACAACAAAGAGCTGTGCGTTAGGTAATCCTTCCTCCAAACTAGTAGGTTCCTCTCCCATCTCAATACGCGACAAGTGATCCGGTCTTGCATTCAGGCATCCAGGCTTCACCATGACCTCAAAGTCATATTCTTGGAACAATAAGAGCCACCTGCATCGGCGCCCCCCCAACATAGGCTGACCAAGTATTTTAGTGTGGAATGGTTTGTATACATCTTGAAATGTCCCCCTAGCAAATAGTGCCAGTATTTTTTGAGCATGTACACCATAGCCAACTCCTCGCGTTGGTTGTGGAATAGTTCTTTTCTACTTTAGACAACTTGCGACTCGCGAATGCGATAGGGTGATCCAAGCCCTCTCCACCCTCTTGTGTTAGCACCACTCCCAGTGCTATACATGACGCATCAACATGGACATGAAACTCCACATCCCATTTTGGGAAGACCAAGATTGGGGCGGAGGCCAATTTCTCTTTTAGTACATCCAGGCTCTTCATGCAATCATCATTCCAACAGAACGTGACATCCTTTTTCAACAACTTCTCCATTAGCGCAGTGATCTGGGCATAGCTTTTGATGAACTTCCTGTAGTACCCCGTATGTCCCAAGGTAGCGCACAATTGTTTAACACTTCGCGGTGCTTCCAAATTTAGAATTACTGCAATCTTTGCAGGGTCTACCATTAGTCCTTATTTGTAGACCACATGTCCCAACAGGTTCCTAAAGGGAACGAGGAACGTACACTTTTTGAGGTTCAACACGATTTGGTGTCATCGGCAAGTATCCAGCATCAAGCATAAGCTTGCTACATGGTGCTTAACCAATCCAAATATAGTCCAATCATCCATATAGACCTCCAGGAATTTGTGGATATATTCTTTGAATGCTGCAACAACTATGGGCAAAAATATGGCCGACATGTTCCTTAACCCAAATGGAATAATGGTGTATTGAAAGCAACCCCACTCAGTCACGAAGGTGGCCTTGCCCCTGTCTTTTGGCGCGATTTTGATCTGGTGGTACCCTGAGAACCCATCAGCAAAAGAATATTCTTCTTGCCCGCCAACACTTTCTAATGCTTCATCCGTGAACGGAGTCAGGAATGGGTCATGCACATAGGCATCATTCAATTTCTTGAGGTCCATGCATATTCTTATCTTGCCCTTCTGCTTCTTCTCCTGCACTACCATAGGTCTTACCCAGTCAGATTCTTCCACTAGCTCAATGATTCCAGCTGTGAGCATTTTGTCTAGTTCTACGCGAACCTTTTCATTGTTCTTCAGATTCAAGCGGTAAGCGTCTGCTTATCTGGCTTCGCGTCGGGTTTTAGGGTGATCTTCATCATCCCTAAATCGCCAATGATCCCCTTTAAGTTCGTGATCTTGGTCGGGAATAAGTCTTGGTACTCGCGGAGTAACTTAGTGACCTTATCCATCGTGGCATCATCCCAGTAGTTGCTGAGCGTTGCATACTTCGGTTCAGCCTCCGTACCAATGTTTACTTGCTTTGTCTTTACCAGTGCGGTAATGTTAGGGTCTTCAATCAATGGCCCTTGAACCTCGCGATAGCCTTCAGTTTCTAGAATGTTAACTTTTCACGGATCTTCGTCGTCTTCTTCAATGTTCACATTGTAACACTCTAGTGCGCAGCTCAGCTGGGTTGCCCATTCAGGCTGAAGCACTTCCATTGGCTCCTGGGATATTCTAAAGATAGCTTCTTTTACTGCTTGTAGCACATCATCAAAAATATCCCACCAATGATCCTCAAACGTGAAGGTTAACAAGAATCCTTCACGCAAGATATCCCATTCATTCGTGCCATGGTGGAGCTCCGTTTCTATATACCAATTCATGGGTATAATATCTAGGGTATGACAGAACAGGTGCACCCACTTAGGTTGTGGCTCTTCCCCATAAACCTTTGTCCATTTTACGAGGTGTGCACGTGGATCATCCCATTCGTCATACTTGTCTTTTAACTGCATCTGAGGCTTCCCAAACCACATGCACATCATCCTTCTGCATTCGCGCCAGTCCTCAAAACTTCTTTGGTGCGTACCACACCATCTTGTGGGCGTAGCTCGCAATACCCATTTCAGAGCATCGAAGTGTTGTTTTTCTGGCACTTCTCTTTCAAATTTGTTCAGGAAGTCATCCACCTTTCTTAACCTTTCATACGTAGGCAAATCTCTTACCTCTGTTGCTATGCATCGCAGTGATCTCGTCATCATGTTACAGTTGAGCATGGTTACCTCGTGTTATCGATTCTGCCATCGTTCTATCTCCTTGTCAAAGTTTGATGTGGAGGAGCTTTCGTGCTCCCATGATATTCGACCATCTATCGTTGGATTTACCCAGTCTTGCTCCTTTGCAGTTATCTTGTAGAAGAAGTCCAGATCATCGTCGCTGTTGTAGTCGTGCACTGGCTCCATGTAGCATGATCCTTCTATAGGGTCCAAAGGTACCACTACGCACAAAGAATTTTTCTCAAAAATCATCTTGCGCTTCTTCAGATTTATCACTCCATTCATGTCAGTGGCCCAATCTATTCCCAATAGCACAGGGTAGGGATTGCTGTCATCAACAATCTCTATCACTTCGAAATCTACTAGCATGCTTACTCCTTCGATATCTACTGTGATTCCCTGCAATATCCCCATAGGTAGGATCTTTTGCTTGTTCGCCATTCGTAGTTGGATAGGAGGCCATTGTAGTGCAGACCTACCCATGCGCTCCCATGTCTGCTTTGGTAGGACGTTCGCGTTCGATCCTAGATCCAGAATCACTTAGTCCATATCCTATTCCCCAATCTGCGCTATCAATCTCATCTCCTTTCCTATTTGCGTTGTGTGCTTCCCGGGCTTCAAGACTACGCGCAGTTCTCCTGGCACGGTCCCAGCGCATCTAGTTATGAGTTCTTGCAGCTTCTTTACAACCTTGTTGTCACGCAAGAGCTTTATGCATGTCTCCAAGAACGTAGTGAGCATTGATGGGTCCACTTCCGGCTCCAGTTTGTCTTTACTTCCTGAAGTGGAGGCATCAACGAAGCTCCTCTTAGCTTCCATGAAGGTCTCCTTAGCGCACTCCAAATCAAATTCTGGTTCCTTCGTTGGAGCCTTGCGAACCCAGGTACTTTCTTCAAGCTGCTTGCCTTTGTCATCCCCTGTCGTAATTCCACTTCGGAGCACGATATTTACATTAGGGTCTTCCTCGCGCGGCTCAGACCTCATCATTTGCAGGTTCTGAGTCGGGGGAGGTTGGAGTGCTCCTTTATCGCGCAACCTCGCTATCAGTGTGGGACAATCCTCCATCTCATGATCAAACAACGTACAATACAAGCATGATGGTCGCATTGGATTCATACAATCATGGGCATAATGCCCTGGCCCTCCGCAATTGTAACATATCAACTGTCTGTGACCTCTTCCTGGTCCCCCTCCACCTCGGCCTTGTCCGCACCCCTGAAATCCGGTGCGCGCCATTCCTGCATTTTGATCGAGGGGCCGTGTTTCGGCCTAAACTCTGTAGGTAGGAGTTCGATCCATCATCAGCTCATAACTTCTACAGGTGCACTCATCATGTCCCACTGACCTACAAAAATTATAGAACAACTGCTGTGAATTCTGTGTATACTTCTGTAATAGATGGCAGTTATCTATAACATGCTTTCCTCCTATCTGACAAATCACACACCATAGTGCAGGCGTCGCACTTGGTCCTGCTTGTGCCTCCAGTCTTAATGGCATTGGCCCTCCTCCCACAAGGCAATTCGCGAACACCGGGCAATTGTCCTGTTTTGTTTCAAACTCTGCATCTCAAGTCTCGTGTAATCTCATTGCGATCTCCAAGGCCTCGACCTGAGTTCTTAGCCTCTGTTGCGACAGCGCGTTCCGTAGATGCGGCATTAACGATGCTACAATCCATTTGCGGTGTTGCCCATCTGTTAACATCATGTTCGCTTCGTGCATTGTGCACTTCAGTCTTTGTTCCAACTCCCACGGGGTCTCACTTGCTAGCATTGTGATTTTTCTTGAACCTAATGATCGACTGTGCCTCTCACTTTGGCCTGCTAAATTTTTTGTTTAGCGCAGCTTGGATATTCGCGATCCCCGCATTCTGATTGTCATTGGAATGCTTAATGTACCAAGTCAGCCCGCGATCCTATAGAGCGCTGACCAACATTGCCTTCTTTATATTGTCATTTGTGGCTCCTTGTGCTTCCCATACAACTTTTATCATGAACCAAAACTCGTTTGGATCTTCATTCCCTACTCCCTTGAACACTGGTAGCTTTATCACACTTACCATGCTGCTTCGTGGTGGTGGCAGAGGTGGTATGGGCGAAGATGGGAGTGAAGACGGTGAAACTGGTAGTGGTGTGGGTCAGGGTCGTATGCACGGAATTCTCTACTTTATCAGATTAATCACACTTCTTGGCGAGACCTTTGCGAGCTCTTCTTCGCCCCCTCGCGGAGGTGAAATCAAGGGGCTAGTTTCTAGCTCTTTGGTACCTTCGTTTCTGTAGATTCTGCCACTCGCGGTCCTTTGAGGAAGCGTCGTTATACCTCACTATAACTAACTGAAGTATCTACCACGAATTCAGTGATGAATCCTCCTATGATTCGATCGAACCAATGATCGACAGTGCACGCAATCTTATCTTCCGATACTTCCAATCTGCACACCAATTCTGGAGTCCACACAATAGGTCTATCGAGTTTACACCTTCCTTGGCTATTTGCTAGCTTCACTGTCCACTCATATAACTCAATGGGGAAGGATGTGAAGAAAATTTCATGGATCTCTGTATATAAATAATAGTCTAACCACTCTTCCTTTGATAGTTGCAGGTTCCTATTTTCCTCTGCCGCGAATTTGTGAATCTTCCTGTCCAACCAATCTTCAATTCCTTTCTTTGTTGGATTCTAGTGATACGACATCAGACATCTCTATGTAGATCCTGGTCCCAACAACAAAACCATTTGTTGGCTTGTTGGGGCTTGACCCAGGTTCGAAGTTAATTAGCCAAACAAATCCTTGTACTACTGGCCCTTTCGGCAATAGTCCACGGAGCGCGGATTGAGGTCTCACCCGAAGCAGTATGGGGAGGTGTTGGAACCAGGTTTATTCACCCTTGAGATGTCTGAGAGGTTTGGCTAGTCCCACTGTTTTTCCCTATGCGCAGGTCACTTCACGCACTTCCTTGTACCTCATGCCCTGATATACTGCCTTCGCGCAACCCTAATCAGTGCCTGTGGAGCTTTTGCGCTGCTGCTATGTGCTATTACTCGAGATCTTACTTATCTTCCTGTACCAATTAATTATCTAGGCGTACTTGGATGTCTTATGTTATATTTATTTGTACAAAGCATTCATATGAGTTCATGCAACAAATAAGTAGTATACTTGTAGATTATACCTAATCATACATTAAAACAGTAAAAGATACACAAAAATATGGTAAACTTCTCTTTATTTATCCTTCCAACGATTACAGACTCGACCTGCCGTACGCACTCAGCTGCAGGGGTCTGCGCACTCAGCTACGGACTACTAGGCCTCTGTGCACTCAGCTGTAGAGCCTTCTCCCACTGTACAACCCGAAGACACACTTTACAATTTGAATCAATCACTTAAAATTATCATCCTCTTATCCTATTTTCTATTAGTTTTCTTATACACTTAGAGCCTCACTCTATTTATATAATCCCATGGTCCGTGGACCATGGGTAGGTCTATCCAACCGACATTACATTACAAAAAATAGGGCAAACAACCCTGTGACTCTATTATGATTTCGTGCTCTGCACCCGCAATTCGCGGAGCTTTTACAAAAGGATTTGGTCAAAACTTGGGCTTTAAGCCCCAAAACATGCCTTGGGGGGATTCCATGCCCAAAAATTAGGAGAAATCATAACTCATCATATAGAGCCCAAAACATCCATATTTCTATAGTGAACATACAAAGCTAGAAGCAATGGGAAATTCTGCACTTGTTTGAGTTACAAGCAGAGATAATGGAATGAAGAGAGGATGGGTGCTATGATTCATATAGAGCAGCTTAAAGAAATAATTTCATCTCTTCATTCATGCATATGCATTAGTAAATCAACACACATGGATCTGCAAGGAAGCATGAAATCATTTCTAACAACTATTATAACATAAATGTAGAGAAGAATATGAACATAATGGAATTCAACAAGAGGATAACATATTGGAATACTTAGAAGGGGGAATCACCACCATTTATTTTCTTAGTCTGAAATATCTGTCTGTGTAAAGTAATACAGTTTGAAATACAAGTCATTCTCTTGCAAATTTATTAGCCAAATCGGTATCACAGAGTTTAGACCCATCGAGTGAGAAATTTTGGAATTGCTCATATGAATTTCATTCCCCTATTCATAAGAAGAGGGGGGAGATTGAGATACAATCAAAATATCTGTGAGCCAGAGCTCCAACTGTCTGCTAGACTAGCTGTCTCAGCCCTTGGAAGGCTCTCTTACCTAAAGATTACAATCGAGATTGAATCCCTTCTTGGAAACAGAAAACGACAGAAAGTAAAAAAGAAATAGGAGGAAGAATGGAGGAAGGAGTCCCTTGCTGTCCCTGTGAAAACTTCATATCAGGCCCTGTCTCCGTCACCAAGTGCTTCCCATGTTGATTGGCTTGTTTATTATCTATTCTCCTTTAAACTCTTTCGGTGCCGACTCTAGAGGTGTGCTGCATAATAGTTTTCTCATGAATGCTCCCACACCTGGTTTGAATGCATCATCCCCCATAATTTACTGTTAAAGCTGATGTCAGGACCGACTCTTTCATTTCATCCTTAAACGTTATGTTGAATGCAATCGGTGCCCTGATCTGCCTGGGGTTGTGTATTACAGTGTAATAGAGAAGAATCTCGAGTGCAAACTTTTAACACTGCACTAATACAAAAATAGGCTAGTTTCACCTGCCCTTTAGCCCCCATGATTTTAGCCCCTTTATGCTTATTCATATCACCTGACCGTGGGCTGTGACCGAGCGCTTAGCCCTTCGGGCGCTAAAGCTCTCAACTGCTGTCTGGTGGGCCTTTTCATTTATAACTTGAATCACCTTTGGTTTTCCCCTTAGCCCTCTTTATTATAGCCCCTTTTGTAATTTTCCTCATATGACTAGGGGTTGGAACCAGGGGCTTAGCCCTTCGGGCGCTAAGGATTTCCATTGCTGTGTGGGGGACCTTTTCCTTTGTTATTCAGAATCTCGCATCCTGGTGTTGAATGCACCTTACCTTTAGCTTTTCCCCAAGACACCTGCGATCATCGATCTGCGGGGTAACATCATCACTGCTACATGTCACCCTTTGAGTGGTGATATGTGTCACTCGTAAATGACCCCATAGGACCCCTGAAAACGCCGAAACTGAATGACACGTGTCCCTCGTACAACCACATCACCCTCCGTACTGCCACGTCACTCGTCATATTGCCAAGTTGAGGAGAGAGAAAGGATCCGCTTGGCCCTAGTTTCTCAATGAAATTCCTTTGTAAATTGTTTTCGGCCTTCCTCGGTGATGTAACACTATATCGCAAATCAACGATAATGCAAGCTTTTGGAGTGTGCAGGACTGCGATGTTGCGGGATGCGGGATCGCAGGACTGCGATATAGCGATATTGGGGGATGCAGGACTGAGGGACTGCGGGATTTCGGGATCATGCTACTGCGGGATTGCGCGACTACGAAGCTAACGAATGTGGGATTGCGATTTTCCCCTGGACCTGCTATTGTGATTTGCCTTGCTCCTTTCATGTTTTCTCTTTGTTTTCCAACTTTCCCAAGGGTAACTTCAACATGCTCAAACTTCTACTACACGAGTCCATTTTTTTACTTCCATATACCATTGGAAAGATCTTTCTGAGCACTAGGCAATGGAGAGGGTCTGATTAAGCTCAGATATCTTATGTAGCTCAAAAATTAGTATCAAACTTCATTGTTATTTGGCATTTGAAGCAATTGATGACTGATAAAGAAGTGAGTGACAACAAGTATATTGTAAGCATTTAGAGGAGATTCGGTAAATGAAAATAGTGTGACGTTATTAGATAGCAGGAGTGTAGCATCGATATCACTCATAATTATTTGGTCCAATTACATTTCAACTAGAGATGCTTTAGTTGGTTGAAATCAGTATTAGTGTTTGTGTCTATCAAAAGTGGGTTGTGTGGTGTTTAAAGGCATGTGGTGTGTGGTTTTAGTTGTGCATACAATTGGGAAGATGAGTGTGCATGCACTTGGGAAGATTACGTGTTATTATCAATGATAAGAAAGGAACATATCGAATGGTGGATGCATTTATTTGTTTACATAGATAGCAGTGTTATTTGTATTGGTAACTCAGCACCGGGAATGAACATCGACGTGTCTAAACAAGTTTAAAATGGACATAGCCTACCTATATAAAGAGACACAAAAACAATGAATATAGGATTCTAGTTAAATTAATTGCTAATTGTTAAAAGAAGGTACATCCGTAAGATTTTAGGCACGCCCCACACAAAAACGTTGTTGTCATGTGCATTGTCTATGATTTGTATAGTTATTATTTGTTTGTAAATCTTGGAAACACATGAGAATATACAAAGGTAGAAAAGTAAATAAACATAGTAGAAGAGAGCGAGAAGAAACAAATGTGCATGTAAGTATGGGAGGTTTGTTTATAAGATATTGTTAAGCGAGCAACAATTTACAAAAAAAATGTGTAGCGTTTGCTATGAAAGCATAAGCATGTAGCAGAATTAGAAAAAACGTGTTTGAAGTCAATCGACCAAAGGTCATTTTTATTTTTTGTAGGGAAACATTCTAGTTGCAAACACAAGCTAATCTGTGGCCTCTACAATACCAATTGAGATCTAGATTTGGGACATACTAGAGATAAGCTTAGCAGAGATAACTATTTGCATCGTTTTCATGTGTATGTATGAGGTCATGCATGAAAGCATTATTTTTTTTAATAGTTAGAGAGTTGGTCGCATTCGATATAGAGGCAATGTAGGTAAGCGTGAGAGAAGTGATTTTATGTCCAAAAGAGAAACTTCTTGTTCATGTATTTCATGGCAAAATTTGTAGAGCTAGGAAGCATATTGTATATCCATTTGTTTGTTTAAGCAAAGGAAAAGTCTATAAGTGAACATTTATAAATGCATTAAATGAAAAGTAAAGCATAAAAGACAAGTAGTAGCAACCATTGAAAGTGAAAGCACATTAGAAATAGAGTAGGTAAAAAAAACACAATTACAAGTTTTTAAATGAGATAGAAGATGAAACATTTGCAAGTGCAATGCAAAGGAATTCAAGTTACCAAAAGAGAATGTCTTCAAGGAGGTTGATGCATAGATATGGAGGCAAGGTACACTTCTTCTTTTTTCCTGCGTATTACGTAAGTATTTTCTTGCATGCATGAGTAGTGCAAGAAGGATAAAGTTGGAGAGATACAAAGATTGTTCAATGATCTAACTCTAGATATGGTTGTGAATGTTAGGCCCTGTTGGTCAATGTTTCCAATGTCGATTATTTCTTTTTGAAGGATCATGCCTTGTGATTTATGGATTGTCAGGGCCCATGCCATGTGAAGGGGAATTTGTGTACGAGATCCCCTTATTACAGGGGGGATTGGCACACAATTTGGATTTGAAACATCCCATGATGGACCTTTGTAGTGAATGAAATCAACAACAACAAATGATGGGAGTTTTGGGGGCCAAGAACCAGATGCATAGGAAATAACAACAACTTGTCCAAGTGACCCATTAATAAGGCCTACTTCAACCCATAAATTGATTATTATAATGACTTGTTGTCCAATGCATATAAGAAATTCGGCATAAAGTTTCCCATTTTCTTGAGTGGTAGACACCATTTGTTTCCTTTGTTTGACATAGAAACATGCAATTGGCATATTCAATTTTTTTAGCATGGATTTATTGCGAAGTGCAATAGATTCATTAGTTGCATAGAGGTGAAAATAATTATCAAATGTCTATTTCTCGTCATGAGGAAGTTTGTATTTTGTTCATGCCATGAGAAGTTTCTAATAATCTAGTGTGGGTGTTGCACTGTGAAGGTTGGGGAGGAGCTGGTGAAATGTAATCTAGTCAAGGCTTGTGCCCTACTGGTGAAATACTTTTGAAGGCATGACAACCATATCGAAGCTCCGCCAAAGAGCATTGCCACGAGACATGCCTACATAAAATGGTGTATCTTTGATAGGTGGAAATTTCCCAAGGTCACCTACAGGTATTATAGAGCAATCACCGAAAGGGGTGCTTCTATTGGATGGGAATGCCTCTCGTAAACAATCATCAATTTGAGCAAGCATTTTAGGATGAGTGAAGCTCGTCTCATAAATGAGAATGTATTTCACATGTCAAAGATGTTCTTGAAGGTTTAGTAGAAACTAACCTTCCAAAGGTTGCATAAAGGAGACAGGGATGCGAAGGCCTCAATGTATTGTTAGTGCATTTATGTAGAATGTTGCAACACCAGTTGGAGAAAGAAAGAGTGGAGGGATTTCTCTATTGGTAGAGATGGTTAAAAATGATTTTTGATTAAATCAATTAGGAAACACTTGCTAGTGCGAGCAGTGCCTTTCATTAGCATCTTTAGTGGTGGGTCGGAGGCATTACTGGAAATCTGGGTAAAAATGATATTGAAAGCCATTGTTTGGCTTAGGGACAAGGAGGAAAGGGACTGTGAAGTTGGAGAGGGGAGTTAGCGATTTTGTGTGGAGGAGAAGTTGAATTCTATGGAGAAAATGGTTGTTTATTGCAAGTGTGAACGGATAAGAGAATGACCCCAATTATGGTTTTCATCAAAGTCATAGTGGCCAAGCATCTCAAGCTCATCAAAGAGGATGTTATTACCTAGGTGGAGTTGAGAGAGGAAGTGCCATTCATCCATGTCCATGGTGTAGTGGGGGTGCGGTTCAGTAGCAAAGTCATCGTTAGAGGTGGAGAGGGGTAGTTTTGCAGGTGCATGATGGACATGAAATGCATGATACATGTTTTTAATTTGTTCCCAATGTCCGACAACTGCCTTGTCAGTTTCGCCACTATCATCAGGTTGTTTGTGAAAACAGAAGTACAAGATTGGTTCACTCTAGCAAAATTCTAGATATCATTCTAAATATGTAGATTTGATTGAGGTGTAGTGAGGAATGATGTGTATGACCATGGAAGGGAATATGTGTTTTCATAGTGATGTCTTCTAGTAGGAGGATAACTACCAGGACCATGCAAATTTAATAATAGATAATGACTCAAGTTAATGCTATCTTTGCGTGTATGAAGTGATGAAGGTTTTTGTTGGAAGATGGCCATCCACGTTTTTGTGAAACACGTCTGAAAACTTTTCTCTGAGCATTAAGGGAGATAAAAGAACAACTACATTATGTTAATGGGAGTTTTTGGAGCATGTGGCATGTTTCTTGTGCACCAATGTCCCTATCAACAATGAGCTCGATTAGGATTTTGTGGGAAACAGTGATAGTCAGGGTATTGAAGGGAGAAATATGGGAAAGACATGCAAGCATTTGGTGGTAACTTTCAGACTTTGACTTTGATTTCCCCCCATACTTTGATATGTAGTTAAAAATATCATGTCGTGAGAGAACATGCTAGCAATCAATGTTGGTTCTCTAGATCGCAATCATGTGAGGGTTGTGGACATTAAGATTGTCATCATTTCTACTTGTAATATATGTTCTATAGATGGAAGAATCGATGTTCATAAAAGAGGATTCATGCAAATCCTAGAGGAAACCATAGCGAAAAGTTGTAGATTTGTTTCTTTTGTGAAGGCATGTAAAGGAATGACAAGTTGTGTGCCTCAAGACATAGTTCACAAGTTCCTCGTAGTCTTGGTGCTCGCTAGAATAGAGGATTTCAGTGGTTGAAAGGAGGTAGGGTTCACAAACCGATTATTGATGGATTATTAGATTTCTTTGATGGAGGGGGTGAGGCTTCGAAGTAGTGACGTATGCATCGAAAAAATATTTGGAAGCTACAACACTTGCTTCATCAGTCTAGTAGAGGTCGTCCATATTAGGTGCATTTTCGAACCATAGGAAACCACGTATATGTGCAGAGCCTCTATGTTGCCATTCATACCTTAGGAAGAATATGAGAACAAGTAAGATGTTTGTATGAAAAAAATTGCACATAATGGAGAGAAGAAAAACAATGCTAGATTCATACATGCACCAAAATTCCATTAAAAGGAATCCCTTTAGAAGGATCTCTTCTAAGAATATTGTGAATATGCAATAGATGTATTGAGAGGCATGATGCGGGTTTGTAACAATGTTTTGGATTCTCCAATGAGATTGGTCATGTGCAACGGGTGGAGGATTAGAAGGCATGACAATATGGAAGTCATGCAATCTGGTATCAGCTGCACTTAGTGTGAAGAAGAACGTAGAGATGCCTTGTTGAAAAATAATGTTACTATGCCCCCCTCTATCCCTGCTCTAAAAATACCATCTCCCTCGGAGGGACGAGCCAAAATGCATAAACTGGCCTGGAATGGTCGAAGGAGGCAATTTTTGAAGGTGGTGTCGAAAATCTACAAAAAATTCCAGTAAGTTGTTTGCAAGGTATCTTTTAATGAAGACTGACGCGATTTCCTAGCTGCAACAATGCATGATAAGGTTGTACAAATAATAGTGAAATCTAGGATGCTGACCAAAATAATTATAATGGTAGCATATTAGATGCAAAGTGTACTATAATTGGATATCAACTTTTACAATTATTGGTTGGTTAATCATGGTATATCCAGTGGGGAAAAGGTTGGGGAAGGCCATGGAGAAGAGGCCCTCAGTGTTGTATTCATTAACTAGAGAAAGCCCAATAATGGGACATTGAAGCTAATGGGCGGGTGTGGAATTGGAAGATTCTAAGTAGGTAATTATTTCATCAATCTCAGGATGGGAATTCAGAAGATTTGAAATAAAGGAACACGGATGAAGGTAAGACGGGCATGTGTGGAGGAGTTCGAGAGTGAGGGTTTCAGAGAAGACTTGGTGGGGTGCAGGGGAGCTAATGGTGACATGGCATAGAAGTGTGGTGACATTTGTAGGGGCAACAGGGAAAGCATGAAGCACATATGAGTGAAGCTGAACATCCATGTAGTATGGATCTTTTGTTAGTTTGAATTGCAATGCTGCGAGAAAGCATGACGTGTCGACAAAGAATTCATAAGATGTGTGTTCAATGCTATTTTTTTTTACAACAAGGATATTCTTTCTGAGAGCATGCAGGGAAGGGGGGTGAAAACATTAGTTATATCTTGAGGGAAGCTAATGGCATGGCTGAAATACTTATATTTCCCTCCACGTGCATGGGTCACTTGAAGAACTGGGTTGACATGGGAAATTAACATATCTTTAATTTGAGTTAGGCAAGAGAGGACATGGGGTTGTGTTTTTGGGTCCATGTTGTTCGAGAATGAGAAATGATGGACAATTCGCTCGAAGTCACAACGAGAGTAGGTAACAAAACCACTATGGTTTTTCATTTTCATGGATCGGTAAGATTCATTACAAGTGGAACATACTTGCATGGGGGTAAGTGCATTAATCCTTTCACGAAAGAGACTATGTGCATGTTGGAGATGGTTGTTGTGGAATTGTTAGGAAGTTGAAGAGGAAGCAACATGGGGGGATTATTGTATAGGGAAAGTGGAAGGTGAAGAAAGGGAAGGGTTTGGAAAAGATTGGTCAACAAGTGGAAATGGAGGGGGAAATAGAGGATGAGAGGTGTATGGAAGGGGAGGGAGACAAAGTTGGGAAGGCATAGAATTTCAGGATGGGTTGGTCTGAGAGGGGAGGTCGGACTTGTTGTAGCTCGTTTTTCACTATGTTTTAAATTGTGAAAAAAGAAACAAAATTTATATATTTCAAAACAAAAAAAATTCTAGAATGGTGTTAAGGTTTTGATTTAATAAAGGGTGGATTAACAATAGAATTGAGCATGATGCAAGATTAGTATAAAACATTTAGGTGGGGTCTTGTCAGAGTTTAAAAATTTGAAAACTTTAAAGGACAGGCTAGTTCATCGGGCAAACTTAATTGTTGTGTTGGGTCCCTTTGATGGCTCCAACCTGACATCATAAACAACTCGACGGTTATGCCCTCGGGTGCCTCCATAAATTAGTCAACAAAAAATGGGTTGAACAACAATCGATGATTTAGATTGATTGCGGGTTCACTACCAGCGGGCCTCCCCCCGTCATGGTAAGTTATCCCATAACCCTACGGCAAGGAAGCATGACCCAGCATGCTAGTTCACCATGTCATCACCAAATCATCGCCATGTCACCTCATCTCATCATCATGTCATTTTCACCATGTCATCCATCTCGTACATGTCACTTTAGCATTTAATCTCGTTTTCCCACTCACTTTTCTATCTTCTCCCCATAAACTTCATTCCAACTTCATTTTTCACATTGTCGTTTTCAATTCCCAATGTCCCTAGCACGTTGCAATCGTTGTCCCACTTAAATTCGAGTTCACCAATGCCAACCATTATTATATAGGTATTTATACGTCATATTCAACTATTAAAATCTTTAAAATGTCTAAGAAAGTGGTTCTATCGGGTTCTTCGACCCATATTCCTCTCATGGACAATGAGAGGGATTTTTTTAATTCTATTTGCTCATTGAATTTAATGGAAATTCATCAGCACATTCTAGTCAACCAAAAGGAGTCTCCTTTGTATGCTGCAATTGTAAAGTCTGGTTTTTTTTCTGCTATAATTCCCCAAACTTATGTCTTCCCTAAGTTTATTTACTGGTTGGTCTCTGCTCTTTACCCTAATAAGTGTTTTGTAATGAATGCTTTAGGTGAAAATATCTTTCAGGTATCTTCTTTTTTAATTCAACAATAATTAGTTTTTTCACCTCCAAACCTTTACACCCAATTTTCAAAGGAAACCTTGTTGTCGGCATTTCAAAATTTGTTCGGGAATGACTATGCCCCGATGAATTTATTTTTAATTCCCATATGACAACAATTTCCTGTGGAACCCACTCAGTTTTCTCTTAAAACTTTTATTGAAGATGTGATACCAATTTTAGCATTTCAAAATTTGTCTGGGAATGACTATGCCCAAATGACCTTGTTTTTAATTCCCATAGGACAACAATTACCTATGGAGCCCACTCAATTTTCTCTTGAAACTTTTATTGAAGATGTGAGACCACTTTTGCATATAATTTCCATGGTTTTGGGAAGGGAAGATATAACTGTCATTGATCAAGATATTTTTGGGATGTTCAATTTAATCTTGCAACATGAAACTATGCTTGATATACCAGCTTATTGGGAGAGTCAATTCTCAGTTGTCAGACCTAGCTCTTACTGGATGTTTCAAATTCCCATTATTAGTAACTTATCCTTTCTTGTACACTCTGTTATCACTCAGGTTTTTTGCTTAGAAGTTATTAAAAAAGGAATGGCCCGAGGTAACCACAAACCAATCTTTTAGACTCAGGTTCTAGCCAACCTAAGTCCAGAGAGGGCTCTCTCTTTATAATTTAGCATTGTTTTGATATGATATTAGGCTAGTTATTAATGCTTAAGGAATTTGTTTTGATTTGTTTGGTGGAATTAAGGAAACAGATGAGCAGAGAAGGTATTCAAGCCAATGGGCTATGGAGTCAAGTAGGAAACGTTTAACAGGATTTGATTAATCACTGAGGTAAGAGTTCATAGGGCAAGATAGCACCGCAAGGACAAATCTGAAAGGTCTCAATGGATGAAAATCTTAACCAGGGCCAAGGGCAATGAAAAATCCTTGACAGGGATTAAGATGAAGAAGGGAGGTTTGGCAAATAGCAAGGGCAATTAAGAATCCTATACTAGGGGCCAATAGAGGGAATGAATTACAGAAGTAAGGGAGAAACTAAGAATTCCCAGACTTAAGAAATTTATTAGAAAACATTAAAGAAGCAAACAGTTAAAACAGAGAGCACTTAAGCTAATTCTGATGATATTCCTTGTTTGCTTTTAAGAATTATAAGAAACACATATGATATTTCGTAACATAAAGGAAAACAATAATAAAGCTCAGAGAAATGATACTTATTTTTTTCCCACAGTGCACATGAATCGAGTGAAATGTCCTTAGCTTTATTTAATCCAGTAAAAGAGTCCAGCCTTTATTACAATCGCTCCTTTAGCTCACAACAAAATGTCTCTAGAAATGCTTTTTAATCCACCCTAATTACTTCAATTTGTGAAGTATTTATACAAAAATTAATACAAAATATCTCATAACTATATGAGATTTATTCTAGGAAACAAAAGTTATCTTCCACACGAAGATAGAGACAGATGGAAAATAGATTGTTTGTTGTCCCTTTATTTGTGAATGTGCTGGATACTGGAACTCAGATTTGGCTCTTGCAGTTGCCTCGGTATTTATGTGCTGGATTTCACTCTTATCTTCACCTACTGATACTCTTTACTTGTGTTGTTTCATCCTTTCATCCTGTATTACCAGAATTTACCATGGTAAACATCTTTTACTCCACAGATTTACTATAGTAACTTCACAGTAAATCAGTCAAACTGGTCCACCATTCGTTATCTGGTAATTTCATCCTGATCATCTTCCTATAAACTTCATCAGCTTCTGTGTACTTAGCAAAATTGGGTTTGCTGGTGAATAGATGTTTTACTTCATGCTCTATGTAGAATAGATTCTCCAGGCCATCATAAAGTACCTTTCCTGTAGGTAATGCTTTTACTCCTGAAGAACTTGCTTGACTCCTGGCCTGTTTATTTAATCTCTCGATATAGTCTTCCTGTGTCATTAACTTGTCATGTATAACCAGTGGGCTAGGAAGGCCTTTCTCTCTCAAAATTCCATATTTCAACATGAAGCTATCTATGTCTACCTAAATACTTTGACACCTTTTCTCTAGATTAAGCATTAAGTTCCTTTTAGTAAGAACTTTCTTTATTTCAATAATAATAGTTGTTTTATCCTCAATCTCTAACTCCTCTAGCTGGTGCCTATTTCTACTGTTCAAAAAATCAATCAACTGATTTGCCTCTTCAGGTTTATCTCCAAGTTCTTCTTTAGTCTTATGTATAACTTCCATAGCTACTTTAATTAATTCAGTCTGTTAAAAAATTACCTAGATAGAAGGCCAAATATCATTGATGGAATCAATGATATTGGCCCACAATATATTTTTCATGTCTCCCAATGGTTTTTCTAATGTCAAATCCTTCTCCAGGACTCTGATTCTTTCGTCCATCCTTCGGTTTTTTCTTTCTTATTCTTTATTCTGAATTTGTGCAAGCTCGTAGTTTGTTTCCAAACTTGTCATTTGTTCTCTGAGCTTTTTCAATTATGTGGCCTAGATACTCATTTGTTCCATGGTTTTAATCAATTCATCTATTTTTTTCTTATGATGTCCCTGCACTGATTGATGTACCTGTGGTTGAAATAGTCCCTGCACTGATTGATGTACCTGTGGTTGAAATAGTCCCTGCACTGATTGATGTACCTGTGGTTGAAATAGTCCTTGCTACTGGTAATGCTATCACTGGTGGAAGTGTTGGCACCAAGGAAGTTGCTAGAGTGGAGGGTACTACTGTAGAAACTGTAGGTATAACAGTCTGAGGAGCGGTGGCCAGCTCACTCTGCTTAGACTGTATTTCTTTCTCCAATTCCTTCTCAGTTTCTTTTAACTGATCATTTAACTTAAGGACTAGGTCCATAAGTTCTTCCTCTTTTTGCCTCTCTATAACTTTTGCAGTTTGAGGATGGTGGAGAGGAGGGATCTTGAGCTGCTTCTTCAATGCAGCTATATCATCATTTTTCTTTTTAATCAACTGCTCCATTGCTTTGACATCCTTGGGATCATGTCCCAACTCTATCACCAAGTCTTCTAAAGTTTTTATCCTAGTGTCTTTAGCCTAAGAGGAGGCCTTTTCCAGTTGAAGCTGTGCAGAGGTATTGTTCAATGAGTTTTGCAATTGATGTGCTGTGATGGCCTTATTAGTCAATGTAGAATATACCATCTCACCAGTTTGTTTGTGCAGTTCTATTTGGTCAATAGGATGAATATCCTTTGCCAAAACTTCAAAATCAGTCTTTAAATAATCAGCCATGGATCTTGGCTGTTGCACAGTTGGCTTGAGGAAGCTCATCTGCATCTTTCCTTCCTTTATGTCAAAGGCTGACATCAGCCTTGTCTGGTTAGTTGGAGCCATTCTGAGATAGTGAGCATAGGTCTGAGCTTTCAGTTTCTCATTCCTTGCTTTAATTTCTTTATATTTTCCTTTTATGTCCTGGCTTTGTCCTGAAGGAGCTCTGAATGAAGACACCTCTGTGCTCTGTTGTCTTTCCAATGCTTGTATCTGTGAAGTAGATGGTGTCCCTCCTGTTGGAATGGTTTGCATGCTATCACTCCTTTCAGCTACTGTGTCACTTTCTGTTTCTTCAAGAAATTCCTGTTCAGACAAGGGATTCAACCTTTGCCTTTTTGCATAGGTTTGGTCAATGGGCATAGTAGAAGGAGTGGCCTCCTCTCGGCTTCTCTTTGGATTTTTCTCCTCATTTAGAGGAGTCTGCAAAATGGGAGGATTGCTCATGTTTGGTTCTGTTTGATCTAGCTCCTCTGAAATTTCTGGTTGTTCTGAATCTTCTGCCTGTTCTGATAACTTTTGTTGCTCTGATGGCTGTGTACTGTGTTCCTATGACTGCCTTTGTGATGAAATCTCTCCTGGTACTTGCACAAACGAATCTTCATCAAGCCTTCTGTTAGAGCCTAGATTTGCCTTAGGCTGAAAAGGCAAGATTCTGGGTCCATGTCAAACCACGCTCAGCCTCGTAGCTAGCCCTACGAGGACAGGAGAGGGCTCTCTCTGGGTCAATCTCAGCAAAAGATAATTGATGGGGCTTGAGATGACTTAAAATGGGAACTGATTTTAGGCTAGTAAATAAATATGAAAGAGATAATTTAATGAATGACTGAATTTTCAGGGATGTATGGGACAAAGGACAGCATGAGCGGAGAAATTAAATCAAAGACACAGAGTATTTCATGGGGCAAGATAGGCAGGAAGTTTAGCAATCAAATTGAAATAATATGGAGTGGAAAGATTGTTGAGAAGCTGAAAAGGGCATACACATGAATCCTTTTCAAATAGAAGAAGACACACAAAGTATGAATGCTTTACAAGGCAGAGCATAAATTGGATTCTACCTTTCTTACTTAAGAGCATTCAACTAGAAATGATTATGAATGGACGGTAAAACATAACAAAATACATATGAAACAGAAAGAAGAAACATATGCTAAACTCATACCACATGAATCTCATGAATCAGAGCTGCATCATTTCATTAATTCTCTGCCAAAACTGTACAGTGAAACGCTGGGTTTTTCCTCCACACTTCTCCCAGAACTCAGACCCTTTATAAAATCATTTTCAATACAATAAATAATGCCCATTATGAGCAAACAGATCAACCAAAAATAAGGGAATACTTAATCATCTTTAACAAACAGAAGCTGAAGAGCCAATCATCTATTTCTGAGAAGGAGCAACGTTACATTTTCTACTCAAATTTGTTGATGACCAATGGAGAGGCGGAAACTGTGGCTGTAGACCCTTTGAATCATCAATGAAGTCCAAAAATAGGTAATCGAATCCTATTTCTCTACCATGGTAGATATCTATGCTTTATTTTAAGCTCCGGTCTTTGAATTTTCACCTTCCCTTTTGGCGTTTGAATGAAAACCAATTTTTTATAATTAGCATCCAGATTTCTAGTTTTACAGGCATATCTCCAAGCGTGTCCTGAAAGCATTTCATAGCCGCTATATGCTATATTATTTCCATTCTCTCTTTGTTTGCCCTTGAGGATATCCAATTGTTCTTTTGTGAGTTTAAAAAAATAGCAACTGATATGGCTGATGATTTCACCATTCATTATTCCACTCGTGTCTTTCAATGGTGGAGGTTGTTGGTACTCTATATGCTGAAACTTCGGGGTTGAAGGATTTCTGGCTCGTAAAAGAGTTCTGTCGATGAAGGGTGGCAGAGTAATGTCTAACCCACGGGCTACATCAGACCAGGTATTGATGAAGTGTATACCTGCATAACCATCAGCCACATGGTGCTACATCCCCACACCTAATGACACCCCTCCACATTTGAAAAAGGTTACGAGCAGAGGATAGGAAGAAATGTCTTCTGAGTAATTGACTTTAGGAATGAGTTGTTTGAGCTCCATGGTGGGCGCAAAATCCCCGAAATCATCAATGACAGAATCTGTTATAGCTTCAACAAGCAGGACGCCCTCACCGTTACAGTTGATTTCGATACGTCCATCTGGGTCTCTTTTAGTCTCCCTGCCATGGGATAAAATGGCACCAGCAGTTTACTAAGCGCATCCCTGAGAATGTTCATTGAAAAGAAATCGGGGCTGCCAGTGGGCCTATAGAAATACACACTGGCAGTATGTATTCTCGGAACCACAAGGTCTACATTTGAGTTCCAAAGATCCCTCTGTGGAGTCGGTGCGGCGGGACGCACCATTTGCGAACTCTTCACTATTATAAGCATCTTTGCAGGCTACGGGCGGCTAACTCTGTTTCTTCGAGTTGTGCCTTCAGTGCTATCATCCTCCAAATCTGCCTCGCTCGTTTGTTTGAAATTTTGAACGGATAGTGATGCAGCAACACTTAAAGGGTTTGTTTGCTGAAATGATACAACTGACTGCATGGCATCCAAAGATGAATCAGGTTCCAAAATGCCATTGTGCTCCACAGATTTACGCTTACTTCTATCTTTTTGCAAACCAGGAACATGTAATCTGGAGAAGAGCTGAGTGATTTGAATTTTTTGCAGAGCAACGATAGAAATTTTTATTGTCTGCCCTGTGCGCCGCGCGCGAGCCTAGTGCACCACCCCTCGTGGATGCGCCCTGCCAGTGGAGAAAAAAACTGTGGAAATGTGCCCAATGCGCCGCGCGGACTCTAAACATTGTCTCGGCTTTGAAAATCGCCCTCTCACCACTAAACTTCGACTTTCTTTGATCTTCTTGGATGAGAATGACATTGTACACATAGAAATATCTTTATGATTTTTGTTTCTCCAAAACCCATCTTTGTAATGTTTTGACTTGGCACTTTTTTCACAATTAATACAACTCTGTTTTTCAAATTTCCCTTTTGATTTTTTAGCTAAAATGATGGCTTTTTGGTTGATTTTTGCAGGATATGGTGGCGTTGAAATTCGGCCAAGGATGACCAGAGCTGCTCCTGAAGATTTTCACAATTGAAAAACTTTGACAATTACATGACAGAAATGACAATTTTCTTCAAAACGGAGTTTTGAAGAAAAGTCATGATCAAGCGATATAACGATGAAATTTTGCGATGAAAACTTATTTGGAAACCTCCCTCATATGCCTGCTGATGTTATTAGTCATTCTAAAGACTAAACCCTAGACCTAGTGACTGAAATGACTTGCTGATCAAGAGACTAAAACAGGACTGTAAGTGACTTTAAAACTTGATTTTAATGAACAGACCTGAGCCAGCAGGTCAAGGCATGAGGGGTAATGAATGACAAGACCCTTCCGTCAGATTATGGCATGCCCCTAGTGGAATGTAGATGATCGAGCTGAATGAGACACCTAAACATGAAATGCAATAAGAGAAATGATCTCTGATGGAGGGATGACCAGACCGACTCTAACACCTTCTTTCTAAATCCACCAATACATTGTCAACTACAACTTGTGTGCTATCTTGATCTACCAGAGTGCCTTCCACCCATTCAGATTGATTGGCATATTGTTCAATTTCTGGGATCCTATGGTGGATATAAGGAGATAGCTTATGTTTCTGCCTTCTGTTACAAATGAAGCTGTGGGGGTCATAGGTCCAGATGAAACTCTGTTTTAATCTCAATCTTTGGAGGATTTCATCTACCTCCTTTCCTGCTTCTCTATTATTGCAAATAAATGGGCCTAGATGATCTTTTATTCTTAGCTGGGCCTTCTTCTTGGTTTTGACAAAGTGAATCTCATCAGAATTGATCATTTGCCTGTAGTACTCTAGAGAAAATAATCGCATGGGGAGATATCTAGGTAATTTGTAAGGAGGCAGCTCACACCCATAAATTCTGATTTCAGTATGGTTTTGGTACAAGTACCAATCCCCTACTTTGTATTGTTTGGACAGCTGGAGAACCCTCTTAATGTCTACACTGATTCTGGGAGGGGGACTTCCTAATAACATTGTAGTCACTGGATGTACAAATAGGTCAATAAAATCTGTGTATGGATAGTGAGAAGAACAAGACCTGTGGAATAGAGAGGTCCAGAAGATGACAGATCTAGGATTCCATCTAGTATCAAGTTTTTGGAAAGAGAAGGGAAACTTATCAATTTGGTAGTAGAGAAACAAATGATATAGGACTGATGAATATTTGAACACTCTTTCATTTTCTAATCTCATAAACTGATCATGCATTTTATCTGCGATGAATTTTGCATAATCAAACTTGACTGCAGGAGGTTGACTAGGGGTAAAAATAGACATGTAGGAAAAAATGATCTCATCTACATATTCATTAGTGGTAAAACCTAAAATGCATGATATCATTGTTGTGATATCTTTGCCTAGATCAGAAAAGACGACTGACATGTAAGGAGGGGGGTCTTTTGGCATGTATTATTCTTTAGTGAAAGTCTGGAGGATTTGGGTACTTCTGGAACTAGATAGCTTAGAGAATCTTTCAAGCAAATTAGGAATGGTAAGGGGGGTGAGGTCTTGACCAGGTTGTAAATGTAACATTTCATTTATGGATTCAGGAGTGAAAGTAAATAGGACTTTTTGGTCTAGGGACATTACAACTCTCATGATAGGGTCACAAAAATGATCTCATCTACATATTCATTAGTGGTAAAACCTAAAATGCATGATATAGTTGTTGTGATATCTTTGCCCAGATTAGAAAAGATGACTGACATGTAAGGAGGGGGATCTTTTGGCATGTATTCTTCTTTAATGTAAGTCTAGAGGATTTGGGTATTTCTGGAACTAGATAGCTTAGAGAATCTTTTAAGCAAATCAGCAATTGGTAAGGGGGGTGAGGTCTTGACCAGGTTGTAATAGTAACATTTCGTTTATGGATTCAGGAGTGATAGTAAACAGGAATTTCTGGTCTGGGGACATTACATCTCTCATGATAGGGTCACAAAAATGATCTCATCTACATATTCATTAGTGATAAAACCTAAAGTGCATAATATCATTGTTGTGATATCTTTGCCGAGATCAGAAAATATGACTGACATGTACGGAGAGGGGTCTTTTGGCATGTATTCTTATTTAATGAAAGTCTAGAGGATTTGGGTACTTTTGGAACTAGATAGCTTAGAGAATCTTTCAAGCAAATCAACAATGGTAAGGGGGGTGAGGTCTTGACTAGGTTGTAACTGTAACATTTCGTTTATGGATTCAGGAGTGATAGTAAATAGGACTTTCTGGTCTGGGGACATTACAACTCTCATGATAGGGTCATAGTTTGCATGATAGTAGTGAATAATCTCCGGGAAGACATGAACACTGGGGAATTGATACTTGGGCAGGTTTGATTCCCAGAGGCCTATCTTATCTGCATGGTTCAAGTAGTTATCTCGGTATTTGCAATGCAATTTCAAAGGGGTTTCGTCGAAGGTGAGGTCTTTTATCTGAAAATCTTTGTCAGCCAGGGGAAGATGGTCTAAATCTCTGTGGGGAGGGGTAACTGGCATGACATTTAAGGCAATTGGGGTGTCCATCCTTGGTTCTTGTGGATTCAAGGACGATAGCAGGGGGTTTCAGGGAACTTTGGAAAACTGGGTCATCTCAGAGAGTCTCAAGACTGTCAAACAACTTAATTTCACTAAATTACTTAATTTTTACAGCAATTTAGCTCAGGTTCAGTATGAAAACAAGGTTTCTTAGTTGAAAAATGGGTAAATACCTAGTTTTGGTTATAAGAATGGATTAATGGCACCGGTGCAATGTTCGCAGGGAGCGTAAGGGTTCTGCATTGGTAATTTGGAGTTCAACGGCTTTTGGAGGTTGATGGTTGGAAGCAGGTTGATGGTTTGAACGTACTCTGAGTGTGCATGGAGAACAAAAGGTTCTTTCTTTGGTAAAACAAAAATAATGAGTATTTTTGGTTTTATTTGCAAAGTCAATGATTTTGGCGGGTATAATGGAAAAGCGACAGTTGGCGCCAACTAACAGAGGTGACGTTTTGTCATTTAGCGAGGGTGGTAAGTGGAGGCGGTAAGCGGAATCTATCGCACCGCTTTTGAGGGCTTGGTGGTATTGGGAGAGGTCCGCTTGCTATTCATCGGGTGACAAGTAGCAGCGGGGTGAATAGTAAAACTGCTCAAATCGGGCAGGTAAAGGTCGACATCGGGGGCCGCCCAATATGAGCGTCAGCGGTTAGATCTGAAGGAGTCAGATAGTATGGTGATCGGGGCAATGATTTAATCGGGAGTTAACGGAGGGGCCTAACGGGATAATAATTATGGATTAGGGAGATTTAATGATGTTGGGGATGATTTTATTGGAGGACGGTTATTAATTAAACAGAATTTGATTAATTAATCCCTTTTAACATGGTGGAGAGTTATGGTTCTTAACTAATTGCAGATCGATTAATTAATCCATCTAATTATTTTATTATGGTTTATATTTCAAACCATCGGGGTGAGATATTAACATATTGGGGTTTTAATACTATATACGGGAAAGGGGTGTATTTTCGAGATTTAATTACATAAATAAAATTAGACGTTAATATGAAAATGGGAATGAAAAACGCACTAAGTAAAATGCTTTTGAAATATATTGACATTTCTGCATTTTAACATCATAACTTAGGCTTAAGTGCATTTGTGGGTTTTTATATGGGGGTAATTACTTTTCTTAGGCAAATATGATTTTACCTTAGGAAAAGGGGGTTTTTAGGGAAAATGAATGAATGATGGAGGGGGTGAATGTTGATAAGGGGGTTTTAGCACTTAGACCTTATAAGTTATTGGGCCGATGGTCCGACCCCTCTAGAAGTTAGAGAAATGCTTTGAGCCCCTTTAACTTAAGGTTTTAGGTACTTTTGTCTTTACTTATGGGAAATTAGTAAACTTAAGGGTAAAATGAATGGGGAAATTAATCACTTGACTTTATGTAACTGCTCAATTATCATCCATACTTTAGCAACTTGATGATGAAAGTAAATGATATGATCTTAGCTAATCATTCATCAGAATTCTGCAACCATGCAACTACTTACCCATCTACTCATCCTACCATTTTTTCTACTCTTTATTAGGGTGCACTTAAACTGGCAAACCCTTATCAAACTTTTCTTTTCTTTTACAATAAAAAATCTATCTAAGTCTATCCTTATTACATCCAAGGGCTCAGATTAAATTGTTGAGCTCCTTTTATTCACTCTACCTATCTACTTATCTGCCAAGATTAAACAGTTTGGTCAAATTTTATTCTCTATCTATGAACATAGAAATTGAAAACATGAAATAGCCAAGTTTACACTATTTGACCATTCATGGATTGTGGCATAAGTGACAAGCTACACACAACCTTTTATTTTTCATCAAAGTAAATGGTAGTGGCATTTAGACTTGCACACTTTCATGGTCTTTTACTTTTTTTCTTGAGTTTCATTTTCTTTCATTTCTTTTTTGACCTTTTCTTTATTCTTTTTGTCCTTTGATTTTTCTTTTAGGACAGACCCTCTTTACATTTTTTTAATTTTTTGAACTTTCAAATATGGAAAACATTTGCAGAAAGCAAAGGTATGTACATATTACAGATTTAATCTCATCCATTCATATGTTATGACACCTATTGGTATAGGAACATAATAGTGGCTCCACTTGGGGATGGCATTTCCTGGTGAAATGTCAAGAACTAGTAGATTAATGGCCTTCTGAATTTCTGTGGTTTTTTACTCTGCAACTTTCCTTTTTACTTTGCTACTTTATTGATATTTATTGACAGTAAAACTTTAAAGCTTAGGGCCTTCTCTTTGGGCTTCAACCCCAAAGTTTACCATCCAATCCACACTGGACTTTATGCAGGATATAGTATGTACAAGTGATTAGTGGAATCAATAACTGGGATCTATATAATGTTTAAGCATTCGACCATTCACTGGTCCTCCTTCTACTTCTGCACCATCCAATTCTTTAAGAAAATAGGCATTATTACCTCTGAAAGCATAAATAATGTAAGGACCTTTCCACAGGAAGTCAAACTTCCCATGTTTCCCTTTATCTTCCCTTCTTGAGTCCCATTTCAGTACTTTGTCTCCTAGATAGAAATCTTCTGCCTTGGTTCTTTTGTCAAATTCTTTCTTAATTTTCTCCTGCACCACTTGGGATCTGATGTAGACTTGCTCTTTGGTTTGCTGCAAATGAATAGTCTGGTTGATCCTTCTTTGAATTTCATTGGGCTCAACTTGTGCTTCTTGGAGTAATTTCATCACTGGAGTTCCCAAAGAAGATGGGAAGACAACCTCCATTCCATAGACTAACTGATAGGGACTAGTGCCAATAGATTTCTTTGTGGTCAATCTATCTTCCCATAAAGCATTCACTAGTTTCTCATTCTAGGTCTTCTTATTATCTTCCAATAATTTTTTGATAATATTCATTAGGCTTTTATTGATGATTCTGCAAGTCCATTTCCGTGGGGATAGTAAGCTGTGGAATGGCTAAGGGTTATGTGATACTTGTGGCAAAAATCAATCATCCTTTTTGATTTGAAGGCTGTAGCATTATCTGTGATGATTTTGGTGGGGCAACCGAATCTGGATAGAATGTTGGCCTCAAGAAAACCTATTATGACAGTGTCAGTGGCTTGTCTTGAGGGTAGGCTTCTATCCATTTTGTAAAATAATATGTGGCAGTTAAGATCCATCTATGCTGGGTAGAGGAAGGGGGGTGAATTTCACCAATGAAGTCGAGACCCCATTGTTGAAAAGGTTTTTCAGTAGAAATGGGTTTCAAAGGTAAAGGCAGAAGTTTTCTTTTCCCTTCAAAGATCTGACACTTGTGGCAGGAGGTTACAAACTTTTTTACATCAGAGAACAGGGTTGGCCAGTAAAATCCAGCTCTTAGGATTTTATCAGCTGTTGTCTTCCAGTAGAGATGTCCTCCACAATCACCTGCATGAAATTATTGGAGTACTTTGTCAGATTCTTCCTTTAATAAACAATTTAACAAAATGCCTTCATGATTTTTCCAGAATAAAGTATTATCAATTATGCAGAATTTCAAAGATTTCATTTTCAAAAACCTACTTTTAGTTCTGGACAACCCTGGAGGAGCTTGTAAATTTTGTAGAATGTATATTATGTTAGCATACCAAGGTGAATCTAAAAAGGCCTGGCTGATCTGTGGAGTCACCATCTCCTCTTCGTTATCCAGTTCTATAATAAAATTTATACCCAAGGCTTGGCAATTTGTTTCAGCCATAAGTTTGGCCAACCCTTGGCCTTTGATTAATTTTGTAGGTTTAATCTCTATGTCATACTCTAATATGGTAGCTATCCACTTTCCCCTTTTGCCATCAACTCCATTCTGTGTTAGAATGTCTTTGACTACAACATTGGGAACATAAGCTACTATGTGAGAGTACAAGATATAGACTCTGAAATCTTTGATATCTTTTACCAAAGCAAAAGCCTATTTTTCCATTATGTTATACTTTAAAGGTGCATCCTTTAGAGCTTTACTAAAGAAGGCTATTGGTTGTTCAAATCCCTAAATTTATATCTTCAAATGATTTTTTAGCCTCTACGGTCCATTTAATAGCCGAATCTTTCTTTAACATGTTGTTTAGTAATCTAATTAACTCAGCTAAATTAGAGATAAATCTCCTCAAAAATTTTATCTTCCCTAGAAATTCTTGAAGTTATTTGATATTCCTGGGATGGGGTATCTGTAAAATAGCTTCAATTCTTGTTGGGTCAATCCTGATACCATCTTTGGAGATAATGTGGCCTAACAATTTCCCTTCTTCCAACCCAAATAAAGATTTTTTAGGATTGAGAGAAATTCCATATTTCCTGCATTTAATAAAGACCTGCCTAAGATGATCCAGGTGTTGTTGATCTGATTTAGAGAATACTGTGAGGTCATCTAGGTAAATTACCAGGAAGTCATGGATTTCTTTGGCAAAGGCTATGTCCATTGCTCTTTGAAAGGTGGCCCCTGCATTTCTTAACCCAAAAGGCATTTTCACATACATGAAAGTGCCCCATGGAGTTGTGAATGCAGTCTTTGCCTGATCATCTGGGTGGACTAGGATTTGGTTATAACTAGAGAACCCATCTAGTAGTGAGATTCTAGAGGAACCCACTACCCTCTATAATATGTGATCCATTTTTGGAAGAGGATAGTTATCTTTAAGTGAAACTTTATTCAAATTTCTAAGATCAACACACAACCTAATTTCACCCGTTTTCTTTCTAGTGGGTACCAAATTGGAAACCTAGTATGAGAACCTAATAGGTGCAATAATCCCAGCTTCATACATTCTTTTGATTTCCTTTTCAATAGAAGGCAGTAGAACAGGGTTAATTCTTCTAAGATTCTATCTAAAGGGCTTTTGATCTTCTTTTAATGGAATAGTGTGTTGTATTATGCTAGTATCATAAGATTTCAGGTCCTCATAACTCCAGGCAAAAACATCCTGAAATTATTTCAGTAGTTCCATATATTTCAGTTTTTCATTGGGAGGTAATGATTTTGATAGCTTTATTAGTTTGGGATTCTCTTCAGATCCTATATTACTTTCCTCAATGTCTGACTTCAAAGGTTCCATTTTAGGCTTTTTAGGAATATCGTTTGAGTCAAATAAGTCCTCCAAAGGAGTTAATCCTTTGGGTAAAAAATTATCTTTAAGGTTTATGACTTCAGTTTCTTCATCAAATACTTCATCAATTTCCATTTGCTTTAGGTTTCGAATATCAGATTTTGTAAACTTTGTTGGATGCGGTCTATCTATCCGGTCATCTTCTATTTTGTTAGTTATACTTTATCAGAGCAATCAAAATCTACTGCTATGTCTGTGTCTATGTTGGTATTTACAAATTCACTATCTAAAGTTAAAAAATTATTAATTTGCTGATCGTTCTCAAATACTTGCCAGTTCTTTAAATTGTCAGGAATGGAAGGTCTGTGCCTAAACTCAGCAGTGTACTGATGGTTGGGTTCGAAAGGCAGCTTACAAGTATTAGCAAACATAGCTAAGCTGTGAGCCTGCATGTTGTGTTTTCTGGGGATAACAACAAGTTTGGTTTCTAGGAAAGTATTTAATATTTCTATGACTGTTCCTCTATAAAACCCTAGTCTAGGGTCTCTAGTCATATAAATAGCATTAATTTGTTTCATCACTAACTCAGAATCTCCCATGATAGAGATTCTAATGGCTCCTTACCTTTTAACAAGTTTCAGACTTAACAGAAGTGCTTCATATTCGGCCATATTGTTTGTACATTTAAAGTTCAACCTGTAGGAATGACCCTCTGAGTAATCGTTTTCTAAGTTGTAAACCCATACACCTGCTCCCGCACCTAATTTGTTGACTGATCCATCAAACTGAAGATGCCACAGGATTTCATGCTCATAATTTTCATCTGGGGTAGTAGAAACCTTCTTGATTGAGGTATCTAGATCATCTTTTTTATCTAATGTTTCATGAATTTGGACATTTTGATTTTCCTTTAATACTGCAATTTCTTTTGGTTCTGCTGTTATACTACTTGAAGTGTCTTCTTGATTGTTTTCATCATTGTAAAGTATGAAGGAATCAATATCAGAATGTACTGAATATATGGGAAAATTCTGAGGTCTCTCTTGGGAACTGACTACATACTTCATCAGAGTCTCTCTATACAGCTTCTTGGGGTGTCCAAAGACTGATATGGTAGCATAGGACATGTCCAATTGCAGAGATCCTTGGAGTTTTGCACCCCAAGATCTAGACAACAGCATACCATACTTGGGTGGTATGTCAGCAACAACTATGTCCATAAGTATGATCTTGGCAGGGTATTGAACTAGGGAGACACACAAATCTTTTATGAGACCTAAGCATTTACATATTTCACTTCTTCTTTTATGTCAGTTGCCTACTCCATCGTAATTAAATCTCCTCCACCTTGTATTTTTATAAAATCCCAATCTCTTTTGCAACTTACTAAAGATGCCAAAGTGGGTAATTGGTTCCAATTTGAATATTATATTGAGATTAGATTGCATGGAGCAGAGTTTTCCCCTGATAGACTTTCCACATTTGTGCCTATGAGATTAATTTCTTTGTTGTTATTTTCCTATATGTGATGTTGTTATTTCATATATTTCAATACCATGTTGATCTATTGAATGAATTAATTAGATCATATTGCGTAGATCTCGTAGCTTCTTGGCTTGTTTTATCTGATTGTGTAGGTTCTAATTTTAACAATCAGAGTTGGAATTGGAGCTTCCACGCTAAAGAAGTAGCGAAGTGTGTGAAGTATTCCAGGTAGACCTCACTTCGTCATCTATTTACTTTAAGGAAAAACATTTTGTTCCTTGTCTCTTTGTTGTTCTAGGTTAGACATCAACCTAATGGAGATACTTTTGTCCACAATCATAAATTCCATATAAAAAATTGGTGACCATACTGGGGAACATAGTATTCCCTTGGTGGTTTCCTTGTCCATTGTGTTTTATTACCTCCTTGATAGACCTTTGTTGTATAATCCAACCAAGAACAAACCTAGGAAGTGATTTCATTGAGGCTTGTTTACAATTTTTGTGCCGAAATCCTCTTTTTGAGGCCCAACGCAACCCCTGCGCATCTGACAGAACATTGCACCTCACCCATGTCCACTCTATACCAGCGTTGCAATGCACCAATGCCTCTTCTGCACCAACGTTGGTCCCTATTGTTGCACAAATTTTTCCTTGGTTCTTGAGCATCTCTTTGGTTAGCCTACTTCCAGTTGAACTTCCTTGAGTCTTGCGTGTCTTGTGGTCTCTCTAAAGCCTCCATTTGGTTTGCGTTTGTGTTGTTTTCCTTTGGTAAGGATTGGTTTTGATTTGTCTTTGTTCTTATCATTTGATCACTTGCAAATTGATTTCGTTTGATTGTTGACCACTTAGATGAATTGTTGTTTTAGTCTTGATTCTGAAAAGTGTAATTGAATCAGTAATTTCACATTAGCATCTTAGTTTTCCTCATTTTCAAAAATTAAGTGTTGTGAAAAGAAAAAAAAATCTTTCATTTTCATCTACGGTTTTGTTTGTGAAATTAAAATTCCCTAGTGTGAAATTGCATATTTTTGCTAAAAAAATTCCCCTGAATTGTGTATGAGTGTTAATCGCCTTTGAGTGACATCTCTTTTGATTTTTGGAATTTTAACCCAATTTTAGTTTGAGTCCTCTATTCATGAAATATCAGATTACATTTGATTTCATTGGAATCCTCTTGTGTTTGTTTTGAAGAATTCTCTTGCATAGATCACATTTGCATAGTTAGAATTCTCATTTTCACAGTAGGAAAGGAAATTGTGCATAGATTACATTTTCATAGTTTTCAAGGGAATCATGCATAGATTACATTGCATGGTTTGACATATTTTAATGCTTTGAATTGAATTGGAATAGTGAAATTGAAAGATCTAGTTAGGAAGCTCTTATTGGCTACATATTTAATTGTTGCATCATTGTTTTCATCTCTTGACTACACTATATAACTTTCATTGAAAATGAAAAGAAATATTTTCGTCATATTAGTTGCATCATACGTGTGTTCAGGTGACATCAAATTTCTGAGCCTTGAAACTAAAATCTAATCAGCCAAGGGCTCCCGTGTATCCATTACCTGATCACTTCCTCTGGATTGTGTTGTCTTGGTTGCTGGTTCTCATGTAACAACGATGTCCTTGACAGGTTCTTGTGTAACAACTTCCCAGATTTTAGTTTGAGTCCCCCTCGAGGTAGTGTCTGCTGCACAAACTTTGAATCCTGCTGCCACCAACTTCTCAGCACAGGCTACGCACAAAATGCCCAGGATTTCTACCCTTTTAACCCTGTCCATGACCTCTTCCAAAGTATTTAGCCCTGGGGATCTTGGCTCTGCCTTTCCTTCTGCTAGTTGTTCCCTCAATTCTCTAATTTATTTCTCTAAAATTTCATTTTTTGATAGCAGGGATTGGGTTTCGCTCTTACCAGGTGAAGGAGGTTTTTATGGATGAGCTTGCTCCTCGTCCTTATGTTCTGTTGCTTCTTTGTTCTTTCTTGACGTGGACGGGGGCTCTAGGTGCCCGCTAACCCTTATCCTCTGCTTCAGCCTCCTATCGCCAATTGGTTTATCAACCAACCTCTTGCTGACCCTTATTGTCGAGGATTGGGGTTGCTCCTTTGTCACCTCTGGAGCTTCCTCAGACATCTCTGTTTGCCTTCTGCGGGTGGTCCTGGGCCTTTTCCACATGAATTCTTCCCAATTTTTGCCCTGTCGGCTCAAAGTGTCCAACACAATGAGTTTAATAAGACCATGGTTGGTAACACATGTTTCTGGATGTGCAACCATTTTCATAGCAGCAGCCATGTGCCTAATGTTGCCTAGCAAGAAATACGGAAGGTTGATCAGCTGCTGATGCCAGAGGTGGTTCGGCAATGGAAAATGATAATTAAACAGAATTATTGCCCTTCCCTCACAAGTAGTGTACTTGATGAGGTATAGGGAAACATCCGCCCATGGCTGGGGAAGTGACAGTCTATCAATTCCCTTGCCTTTCCTTACTAGTGACTCACTTTCTTGGAGAAAATCCCCTTTCAGTGAGGGGTCATTGACCTTCCTAGTAAACCATCTCTTCCCTTCTATTGGCAATCCTGTTACTCTGGCAATAACCTCTTCCGTGACCTCCAACTTCAACCCTCTGACTTTCGTCTGGTTTCTCTCCAGATTCTTTGCAAATTCCATGGCAACACCATCATCTGATCCTTCCAACCTCTGGAAGAATTCGAACCAGCCTACATCCTTGAAAATATGGCATGCTTCAAGGCAATCTTCCAAGGCTTTTGTGGACCTTGGCTCATGCCGTATTGCTGCTCCTCCCATTGCTTATGCAATTCAGTGTTGTTCCACCTGCTTATCCTTCCCTTTAAGTGCTCCGGGGTAGTCGACACACACTCTAGCTGTTTCAGCCTGTACTGCTATCTTCCTCCTCTCCGAGCACTCTGAATGGGGATTCAGCGCTTCCAACAGGGGTAAATGGTAGGGTGGCAGGGTGGCGCAAGTGAAGATTTCGGATTGGGATTTGGCATGCATGGTTTGTACTGCACAATGAATTTTGCCTTAATGGTAAGTCATGGGGAGGTCTCGTCAATGGTACACTTACCCTTTTTGGTATGATTCAACATTAAGTAACAATAACTACCGGGTCATCATGCCTTAATTGTTGGATTTTTCTAATAATCGCAAGTCATGCGATGGTCATGTTGCCATATAATTCGTTCCCCCTGGCTTAATTATGACAGCCGTCCTCGACCGTCAATAGTCATGTTAAGTTGCCATAAGTACAAAATAAAATGAATTCAATATTACCTTTTTGATGACATACCTGGGTGACATGGGGTGAAGTAATGGGCAACACGATGTGCGAACCATGCTCAGGCAGCGAGACACGCAAACTTAATTCTGATGACGAGGATCATGGTGATGTTATGCTATTTATTACAATAAAATATCTTGTTTATTCCTGAAAAGTCGTTAACTGTTACAGGTGTAACAGCCAAGATGACTGATATATATTATTTTAATTTCTACAAAAAGATAAAGAAGAGAAGATCATGTAACAACACTTATCATAAGATATGCTTTGAAATAACAAATGTTGTTACAGAGTGTGTAACAACTGCCACCAGGTGGTTTTAAATTGCTACAAAAGTGGTTTTCTGTGCCTGGGAAAGGTTTTCACAGCCATATTATTATTATTATTATTTTAAGAGTTCGAAGGTGTAATAGCTGCCACCAGGTGGTTTTCAGCTGTTACACTTATTGGAAAAATTAAATTTTTGCAGCACAGGGGGGCTTTCCCATGTTCCCGTAAAATATAGATTCGAATTTGTGACAATGTTGACAAATGAATCCCTCGAGGCAGTTTTGTGATATAACCGAAGACGGTTCCCATTTGCAAGTAATGGTGTCCTCACACTGTCAACAATCACCAAATTTACAGTCACATTGTCAAAGACTGCATCTACCTCATAAGGACCTAGCCATCTGGTGCAGAGCTTACCCTTGAAGTCTTTAAACCTTGAGTCATATAAGAGAGCCCAATCTCCTTTCTGGAACTTTTTCTTCTTTATAAATCTGTCATGCCACTTAGCTCTCTGCTACTGGATAATCTCTATTTGTTAGATAACAACCAACCGTTTCTCCTCCAATTCATTGAGTTGGTTCAATCTCTGCCTTTGTGCTATAGCCAAATCCAAATTGACCTGCAATGCTGTCCTTAGTGTCTTGATTTCAAATTCAATGGGGAATAAAGGGTTCTTGCCATACACAAGTTCATATGGTGAGAATCCAGTGGTGTTCCTCCATGTAGTCATGTATGCCCATAACACTTCTGGAAGTTTGTCAGCCCAATTTCTTTGATGACTGGCCACAGTCTTAGTAAGGATCCCCTCAATGACTTTGTTAGTGCTTTCTACTTGGCCATTTTCTTGTGGATGATAAGGTGTTGTGATTCTGTGATGGATTTTATATTTCTCGACCAACTCCTGGATCTTATGAGATGTGAACTAGGGCCCTCTGTTTGTGACTATCTCCCTGGGTATGCTAAACCGAACAAAAATGTCTTCAAAGAAAAAGTCTGAGAGAGTCTGCTCCGTAGCTCTGGTTGGTGCCTTCGCCTCAACATATTTTATGACATAGTTAGTACAGACCAAGATGTAGGATCTCTTTCTAGATGAAGGATTGATTGGTGCCACAAAATCTAGAGCCCACTTCTAAAAAGGTTCTAGGACGATCTGAGGCTGTAACGACATCTCATCTAATTGTAGTGTTTGGCCCATCCTTTGACAACTATCACATCCCTTCATAAATTTCTTGGCATCTTGAAATATTGTCGGCTGGTAGTAACCTGTTGAAAGGACTTTGTATCATGTTCATTTGTCTGCGAAGTGTCCTCCACAAGGTTCCTCATGACAGGCTTTAAGGATATCAAAAACCTCATCTTCTCTAACACAATGTTTGATCTGGAAATCTGGTCAAATGTGGTAGAGGTTCCCATCTATCCAGTTACATGTAGCACTTTGTTGTATGATTTTTCTTTTCTCCTTGGAGCACAAATACTGTGGAAACTTCCATGCAACAAGATAATTGGCTATATCTGCATACCAAGGTGAGTAAGTAGAAATATCATAAAGATATTCATTAGGGAAAGAATCTTCAGTAGGAGTGCAATTGTCATCAATAGTTAGCCTAGAAATAAAGTCGGCTACTACATTGTCTTTTCCAGGCTTATCTACAATAGTGATATCAAATTCTTTTAACAAAAATAAATAGCGTGTGATCCTACCATTTGTAATTGGCTTATTCATTAAAAAACGAATGGTAGAATGGTCAGTGTGTACAAATACTTGATACCTGGTGATGTAATGCTGGAATTTATTGATGGCATGCACGATTGCTAAGAACTCCTTCTCGATCACTATGTAGTTGAGCTCAGCTGGAGTTATATTTTTACTTATGTAGTAAATATCATAAGGTTTCTTATCCTCTAGTTGGCCCAAAACAACACCTACAACAATATCCGATGCATTCGTAGCTATGTGAAATGACAATTCCCAATTAGGTCCTTGCAAGACCAGAGTTGCTGATACACAACATTTCAGCTTTAAGAAGGCCTGCTCACACTTCCCTGTCCACAAGAAATCAACATCCTTCATGAGCAAGGAAAATAATGGCGATGCAATTCTTGAAAAAATTTCTATAAATCTTCTGTAGTACCCTGCATGCCCCAAGAAACTACGTACCTATTTTTGCATTTTTGGGGTTGGAATTTTTAGAATTACCTCTATTTTTGCAGGGTCTACCTTGATTCCGTCAGCAGAAATTTAGTGTCCAAGCACGATCCCTTCAGTCATCATCATGTGACATTTCTCAATGCTTAAGGCAACATTAGTCTGTACACACTGTTCTAGCACTTTTTCCAGATTGACTAATGTTGTTTCAAAAGCATCTCCATAAGGTGTGAAATCGTCCATGAATATTTCCAGACATTCATTCAATAAGTCATAAAAAATTCCCAATATTTCCCTTTGAAAGGTGGCTGGTGCATTACAAAGCCCAAAAGGTAGTACTCTGTATGCGTACGTTCCCCAAGGACAAGTAAAGGTCATTTTATCCTGGTCTTTCGGGGAAATCTGTATCTGATTGTAGCCACTAAATCCATCCAAAAATGAAAAGAATTTCTTTCCGGAGAGAGTATCAAGGACCTGATCTATAAATGGTAAGGGAAAATGGTCCTTTTGAGTGGCTTTATTAAGTTCTTTGTAATAAAAAAAACTCTCCACTTGCCATTCTTTTTAGGAAAGATGACAAGCGGTGACACCCACTGACTGTCAGATATTGGATAAATAAAATTAGCACTCAAGAGTTTTTGTAGTTCTTCTTTCACCACTTCCTTTAGTGTAGGGTTCATGCGGTGCTGTGGCTGTCTGAATAGTTTGCAACCATCCTTTAAATAAATACGGTGAGTGCATAGGTTAGGGTGGATCCCTTTCATATCCGTATAATCCCATGAAAATTTCTTTTTATACTTTTGTAACAATTGTAACGGCCATTGGTTTTGTTCAGCATTCAAATTGGGATTAACATTTAAAAAATTTCCAGATTCAATCTCAATTGGATTGTTAGCAATATTCGGAGCAGTTCTCATTTGTTCAAAATCTATATCTTCCAACTTTTCTTCCTCATTTTCATTTTTAACAGAAGAAACATAAATTGAATTACTAATAAAACCATTAATAACATCATCTTCTATCTCATCTTTGAAATATTGGCCTTTCTCCAGAGTGAGGAGTGGTAGGGAAAGATCCGACTCTGGTTCAAAATCATCCCACCAAGGGTTGTATACATCCATATTTGGTTTTGGGGGATAACGATCAAGGTTATGTGTTGCCTGGCCATCCGAGATCACCATGGATCCCGTCCTGCAGCCTATAAATGCATCTGCAATGGCTAGCCAAGGTCTCCCTAGGATCAAAGGATGCCCCCCCAAATTGGATTTGGGTTGTAAGATAAGAAAATCAGCTAGATATCTCCAGGAAGCTATCGTAATCACTATATCCTCTAACATCCCCTCGGGTTTAACATGGGACCTCTATGCTAATTTCAGCACAGTAGGAGTATGTCTGAGTCCTTGTAGCCCAAGAGCGATAAAGAGATCTTTTGTCATTACAATAATGGAAGCCCCAAGATCAATCAATGTGTCGGCTATGGGCTGATAATTAATGTAGACAGTGACCCTATGATTTCCTTGATCATTGTACTTAGTAAGGAGAGGGTGAGAAGACATTAATTCGGATAGCTTTCCCATCACATGTATGGTGGTAGGGTCTTTGGGCTTCCTCCCACGTTTCTTGATGCAAAAATCTCTCACTGTCTTTGCATAGATGGGTACTTCTTTAAGGGATTGCAGTAGAGGAATTCGTACATACAAATTTTGAAACTCCTTAAGAAAATCAGATTCATGCTGTGAATTCATCCTAGGTTCAGCCAATCTTTGAGGATACGGGGGGTCCTGCGTTACAATAGTCGAATCTGCCATTACAGGAGTATCAGCTTTCCCCGAATTAGCTCTTACAGATGTAACAATTCTTCACAGGTCATGTTACAGATGTAACAAATTTCTCTATATTAGTTGTTGTAGGCATAGTAGCCACCTCAGAGCCTCCGACATCTCCTCTGGATGGCTCACAGTCCTCCTCTATAATGATAGGGGAGTGACTAGGGTTAATTATAGTGCCTGATCACAATTATATTTCGTTAAGTCCCATAGGGGTAATAAGGTAAGTCTGGAAGGTCGTAGGAGCCTCTATAGCCTGAGCTGCTTTATTGTTTGGGTTTGGGTTAGGTTGCAAAGGTAGTTGGGGTTGTACAGGTGGTGGAGGAGGAGGAGCTTGGAAAGGAGGTAACTACAACTGTTGTTGCATGGGCAGTGCAGGTAGAGCTGAATTCTAGGCATTTCCTCTCTAGTTCTGGTTCCAAGGGTATGGTTGGGATTGAGGATATTGAACATGAGGAGAGGGAGACCATTGGTTCTAGGGTGAAGGGAACTGTGCTGAAGGAGGGGCATAATATTGCCAACGATATTGCTGGTTATTATATGCATTGCCCCACGAATTGAAAGAGGAAATGTCTTGAGACATACCTGGAGGTCGCGTTTGTAGATTTTAACCCCGCACAAAAATTACCTACATACTAATTCTAAAACATAGAAAATAAACAATGCGAGAGCATAACACATACAACACATATACAAAGAGATTTTCCCTTGGATCCCAAAACTGGGACTACCAGCTTGATTTTTCATTATGTTCCTTTCAATGTTACAATACATATTTATACATGTCGAAGCATCCAATACCATGGACCAAAAACCATTGCGTCCAAAACCATGGACCGTAAAATCATCGCGTCCAAAACCATGCACAAAACCATAGGTAGGTCTGCCCAACCTAATATAGGGTCCAAAGAACAATTTCCCTGGGGCGCTTCCCCAGACCCCGTAGAGGGGGGCTACTTACCCCCCTCAAATCCCTTGGATAGCGGGGGTTGCCGCCCCCCCTGTGATTGCCCCCCACTATGCAATTGACGCAACAAAGGGGGGGCTCTGCCCCCGCTCTAACCCCCCCGTTTAACTATGTAGGCTAGTCGTGGAAAGAATATAACACAACCCAACATTCTCCCACTTGTTGTTTTCTTTCCATAGGGGGCCATAGGAGAGCTTAGTCATTTATCTAGCCCTGAAATGCCCATTGTTTCTCTACACCAAGGGAACTTCTCAGAGCTCATATATTTTGTCAATGCATCTGCAGTATTCTTTGAAGTGTCCACCTTTACCAACAACACCTTTTTGTCTTTTATCATATCCCTCACAAAGTGATACTGAACATCAATGTGCTTTTTCTTTGAATGATAAGCGTGGTTCTTTGCCAAGAAAATTGCACTTTGTTTGTCACAGTCTATCCTTATAGCTCCATATACTAACCCCATACATGAACACAATCTCTGTAACCAAACTGCTTCCTTGCTTGCATGAGTGGCTGCCATGTATTCTTCCTCTGTAGTTGATAATGCCACTACAAATTGTTTCTTACTCATCCAGCTGACTGGACCTCCAAATAGGTTAAATACATACCCACTTGTAGATCTTCTCTGATCCAGATCTCCAGCCCAATCTGCATCATCAAAGCCATGAATATCCAAAACTTTGTCCAATACTGGTCTTCCTTGGTAGCACAAACCATAATCACTAGTGCCACGCAAATACCTAAAAACCCGCTTCACTACTGTCCTATGCTCCTTTCCCGATTTTGACATAAACCTGCTCAATACTCCCATTGCATGTGCAATGTCTGGTCTAGTACAGACCATCGCATACATCAGGCTGCCGACTGTACTTTCATATGGAACACAAAACATGTCCTCTTCCTCTTCTTGTGTCTTGGGACACTGTTCAACAGATAACTTTATGCCAACACGAATAGGAACCTTCACCAGTTTACTATCCTACATATTAAACCTTTGCAGTATTGTCTCGACATACTTCCTCTGGTTTAACCAGAGCTTCCTCTTTGCCTGATCTCTTTTAATTTCCATGCACAAAATATAGTTTGTAGCACTAAGATCTTTCATGTCGAATTTGGAGGACAATTGGGTCTTCAAATCCTGGAGAATTCCTTTGTCATTTCCAACTATAAACATATCATCCACATACAAGAACAGATAAATCACAAGGTCACCAATTAATTTAAAATACACATAGTGATCTTCTTTGCTTCTGGTGAAGCCAAGTCCCCATATAAATGTATCAAATTTCTGATACCACATCTTTGGTGACTATTTTAACCCATACAGAGACTTCTTTAACTTGCATACTAGTTCTTTCTTACCCTTCACTGCAAATCCTTCAAGTTGCTTCATGCAGATCTCCTCTTCCAGATCCACGTGAAGAAATGTTGTCTTCAAATCCATCTGTTCTACCTCGAAATCAAAAGTAGAAACAATAGATAAAAGTAATCTAATCGAAGCTTCCTTGGAAATAGGAGAAAAAATATCACCAAAATCAATTCCAGGAACCTGGGAATAACCTTTTGCTACCAACCAAGCTTTGTATTTCTCCACCTTTCCTTCTGCATTTGTCTTCTTCTTGAACACCAATTTTCTACCAATGGGTTTCCTTCCAGCCGACAACTCCACCAGATCCCATGCCTCATTTTTGTGTAAAGATGCCATTTCATCAACCATGGCCTCTTTCTAGAGTTTTCCATCCTCTGAATCTACTGCTTCCTTCACAGTTCTGGGATCATCATCAGTAATAGATAAAGCAAAATTTGAACAGAAAGCAGATGGACTATACCTTTCTGGCTGCCTTCTTTCTCGAACTGATCTTCTCACACCTGGAGTTTGTGTCTCTTCATCTTCTGATTCCTCTTCTGCTATAGAGTTTGATTCTTCCTCCTTTAGCTCAAACTCTATCTTCTCAGGTTCCTTTGGTTGGAATTCATGTTTAATAACATCTTTCACCTCTCTGAACACCACATCTCGGCTGTACACAAACTTCCTTGTTACTAGGTTCCAAAGCTTATAACCCTTTAAACCATCCTTATACCCAATAAAGATGCACTTTTCAGATTTACTATCCAACTTGGTTCTTTTCTCCTTTGGAACATGTACATATGCATCCCATCTAAATACCCTCAAATGTGAAAGAGAGGGTTTCTTACTAGTCCATACCTCTTGTGGAGTCTTATCATCCAACGCTGATGAAGGTGATCTGTTGACTAGGTAACATGTTGTCTCCACCACCTCTACCCAGAATTCCTATCCTAACCCGACACCACTGAGCATGCTTCTTGCCCTTTTCATCACCGTCTTGTTCATTCTTTCTGCAACTCCATTTTGCCCAGGTGTGTATGGAGTAGTATTCTACCATGCTATACTACACTTACAAAATTCTTCAAATTCCTTGCTGCAAAACTCTCCACCATTATCTGACCTGAGCACCTTTATCTTCTTCTCTGCCTGGTTTTTCACCAGAGCCTTAAATTCATTAAACCTGTCAAAGACTTCAGATTTCTTCTTAAGGAAATATATCCATGTATTACTTGAGAAGTCATCTATAAATGATACATAGTACACAGCCTTAGCCAGTGATGGAACCTTCATAGGTCCAAACAAATCACTATGCACAAGCTCTAATATTTGTTTCCCTCTCTTACCACCAGAGGGGAAACTCACCCTATTATGCTTCCCATATACACAATTTTCATAGAAATTAAAATCCAGAGATAAATTACTCATACCTTCTACCTTACCTTTACCATGAAGTATTTGAAGGCCCTTCTCTCCAATATGTCCAACCCTTTGATGCCACAACATGCTCTTCTCTGCAGAGACCACTAGATTTTCTGCTCGACTTTCTGGAACCACAGAACTGTTGCACCCATCAACAACAGTGCTACCTTGCAGCTTGTACAGAGTTCCAATCCGAAATCCCTGCATCAATACCAGTTCTCCTCGAACCATCTTGTATGTATCCTTCTTGAACACTATTTTTACACCTGCATCATCCAACTTGCTTATAGAAATAAGATTTTTGGCTAATGCAGGAATATGCAGAACACCTGGAAGTGTTCTAACCCTTCCACCTTGCAACTTCAACTTTACTTTCTCGTGACCAATGATTCTAGCCTTCTTATGATCCCCTAAGAAGACATCACCATCATCGTATTTATCATACTCGCATAACAACTCTCTATGGGGAGTGAAGTGAAAGGATGCACCTGAGTCAATCGACCATGCCTCATGATTCACATGTGTACTTGAAAAAGCCAAGTACACATCCCCACCTTCATCTGAGGTGGTTTTCGCCTCTGCAGAAGGAGCATCATCAGATCCCTTTCCTTTGTCAGGAGCTTTATATTTACAGCCCCTTTTGTAGTTCCCTTCCTTTCCGCATTTCTGGCACACCACCTTTACAGGTATTCTTAGAGATTTAGATCTCGTTCTAGATTTAGATCTCCCACTCGGACTTATTTTTTTTTTCTGTTCTGGGACCGTCCTCATATAGATAAGGCATCACCATTCTGGCTCTCCACATTTTTCCGTCTCATCTCCTCTGTCAGCAAGGATGAGACTATTTCATCAAACTGTAAGGCAGTTACATTGCTACCTATTGCAATAGCCAGACTATCCTGTGAATTTGGTAGAGAACACAACAAACTAATGCACTTATCTTCATTTGAAATTTTAATATCAACAGACAGTAACTGACTTACCACAATATTAAATGCATTTAGATGCTCTATCACCGAGTTTCCATCTTTCATCCTCAGGTTATATAGCTTTTTTCGTAGGAAAACTTTATTCACCAGAGACTTAGATTGGTACAAAGTCCTTAACTTGTCCCACAAAGCCTTCGCTGTAGCTTCCCCTGATACATTCAGCAATACTGAATCTGAGACACACAATCATATTGTGATCTTTGCCTTTCGATCCAACTTCTTCCATTCTCCATCGGACACCCCTGTTGGTTTAGTACTCGGATCTACCATGATCCATTGATCTTTATCTACCAATAGATCCTCCATCTTGAGTTTCCATAACCCAAAACTCTGACCATTAAATTTATCGATCTCTATCTTTCCACTGTTCACCATCTTCTTTCACCACCAGAATCGATCCTGTAGATCTCCCACTAAACAGGGTTTACCATAGGCCCGAGCAAAACCCCTTAGCAACGAAGGCGTCCCCTTGAAGCCAAAACAACTCTGATACCAAATGTAGGTTTTAACCCATATAGAAATTACCTGCATATGAATTCTAAAACAAAGAAAATAAACAATGCGAGAGCATAACACATAAAACACATATACAAAGAGATTTTCCCCTGGATCCCAAAACCGAGACTACCAGCTTGATTTTTCATTATGTTCCTTTCAATGTTACAATACATATTTATACATGCCGAAGCATCCAATACCATGGACCGAAAACCATCGCGTCCAAAACCATGGACCGAAAAACCATCTCGTCCAAAACAATGTGCGAAAACCATGCACAAAACCATAGGTAGGTCTGCGACGTCCCCCCTATGACCCCCCGCTACGCAATCGGCGCAACGAATGGGGGACTCCACCCCCTCTCTAACCCCCCAGTTAACTACATCGTCTAGTTGTGGAAATAATATAACACAACCCAACATCAGTTTCCATGGCATGCTTGGTGCAACGAAGTAAGAGGACTGCACCTCTACACTTGATTCTTTGAGTATTACCTTTAGTCTAGGAAGTTCTGGAAACTTCTATGTCGAATGCTCCAGCTCGCGGATATTACACAGGCTAATGTTGTTCAATTCACATTCCTTGAAAGGATGTTTCTTCTGACAAGTCAGACAGAACACACCTAGGGGTGTGTCAGCTTTTGCTTGTGTCTTCTTAATCTGTGTTGTTGTTACCTGGGCCGAGAGATTACTGAGGATATCGATCTTGAAGTTTTCAAACAAATTCCCGATCTCCGCTCTGGTTACTCCCCTGCCTGCAGATTTTTGCATGTGAACAGAGGCATCCCAAACTTGTTGTAGATCTAACCCGGAAATATAATATAATGCAAATAAAACCAGATATAATATGAAATGATTCTTTATTATCAAACCCTTAAGGTAGGGCAACACCATACTTTCACTCCTTAAGGAAGGAGAACACTCCACAAGCCATATGCTTGTTCATACAATAATACTTCACTTCATATCTCTCCATGTAGAGTCTCTAGCCTCTATATAGGCCTCATACATACAATACCATGGGTCATTACCATGGTTCCCTCATACCATCAACTAATACCATGGGCCCATTACATTATTATTAACTACTTGTGGTCCCTTACATGACACGGGTTAACCACCTTATTTATTACTATGGCCCATCCCATTATTACATTATTACCTTGGATACCTCCCTTGGCACCCCATATTATCCCCCCTAGGTATATAACATTCCACCCCCCTAAGCATGTTTCGTCCCCGAAACATGGGAAGAACATAAATAATAAGATCTACTCAAAAGAGTAGTCCACTGATACCATGCACGTGCATCTAGCCATCCAAGAGAAAGGTGAACCCTCGATCTCGCTGGTGCCTCGCTCACTTGAGATGGAAGTTGACCGTGGCAGCTCTTCTGTGTTGATGTGCAGTGGGTGGATCTTCTCTCCTCGCGATCCGTCATGTGACGACTTGGTTTCCATCTTGATGCTTGTCTCGATGGGTGATGTGGGTGATGATATGTTGAAGTTTTAACCCACGATGGATTTTTCTTTACTTCACCCTGCTGTGGTGCCTGTTGTGGTGTCTTCTTTTTCAATATGACTTCAACCACTGAGCCCTCCTCTGATGTATTATCGCCTGTAACCTTTTCTTCTGCAGCCTCTGTTTGTGTTTGATTGTCGATCATCAAAGGCTCATCATCTGATATGTCAGTCCCGTGAACATCTTCTGCTTCAGCCTCCATGTGCTGTACCTGTTTATGGATGGAAATATCCTGTAATGTAATTTTCTTCTTTTTATACTATAGCTTCAGGAATTTCTTTTGCACATTAATATTGATAGTACCCATGGATTCCATCCAAGGATATCCCAAAACAACATCCATATTATCCATCTCTGAAGCATAAAAATCACCATGCAACACATATTTATCCATAGAAATCTTCAAATCCTTGTACACTTGAACATCCTTATCATCAACCTGTGTATGTTCAATTTGTTTTGCTGGGACTTGCAATTTTTTTGCCAAATTAACACTGATAAAATTATGTTTACAACTAGGATTGATAGAAACAATGATCTTCTCTTTCTGAATCAATCCATGAATTTGCAATAAGGATATACCAGTAGGAATTAACCCTTTATGTGTCTCATTCTCCTTTTTCATAGCCCGAGACCATTTGTCCAAAATGACTTTTTCAAGTTCTGCATCTGAAATTTTGTTCAACCACTCGTTGGTAAGTAATAAATTCCATTTTTGAGCCTCACCTCTCATATTAGATAGTATTTGAAACTTCCAAAATGTCCCACAACTTGTTGTCCCAAATTTGGACTTGTATCTTTGTACGAATTCTTCAATAGTAGGACCATCATCTTTTCCTGTAAAATATGGATCCTTGCTAGAAGCCATGAATGGTTTGAAAAAAAGTTCACTTACTTGGCGAAAATTTGAAAATGTCACAGTTTCGTCAATATTGCTCAGAATCTCTATTATAATCCGTTTTTGGAAATGGAACAACCATTCTGCATCTGCCCATGTGATAGAAATCCTGATTCAGACACTGGAATTACAGATCTGCGCTGCTACTCTCCCACCGTCACCCAAAATTTCTGCAAAAAGAGCTGATTTTAAATCAGCGATATCTCCCTCATCCGGACTCCGATTCGACTGATTTTTTTTTTGAAGTTTGGTATTTTTCCCAAAGAATCCAGATCTGCAATTAGATTTTGCAGATATTGTACCAGGACGTCTAGATCTGCACCACAAATTCGCTGCCCCGAAAAATTGTCTGCAACCCCACTGATTTTTAGATCAGTGATATCTCCTTCATCCGGACTCCGATTCAACTGATTTTTTTGTTTGAATTCAACTATTTTTGCACAAAGAATCCAGATCTGTAATTATATTTTACAGATCTTGCACCAAAATGTACAGATCTGACCTGCAAAGTCGCCGCCCCCGAAACTCTGTAAAAAATAAAAAAGAAAAAAAAATTTCTCCACTGTTTGCCCAAGAAAGTGCTCTGATACCAATTGTTGTAGATCTAACCCGGAAATATAATATAATGCAAATAAACCCAGATATAATATGAAATGATTCTTTATTATCAAATCCTTAAGGTAGGGCAACACCATACATTCACTCCTTAAGGAAGGAGAACACTCCACAAGCCATATGCTTGTTCATACAATAATACTTCACTTCATATCTCTCCATGTGGAGTCTCTAGCCTCTATATAGGCCTCATACATACAATACCATGGGTCATTACCATGGTTCCCTCATACCATCAACTAATACCATGGACCCATTACATTATTATTAACTACTTGTGGTCCCTTACATGACATGGGTTAACCACCTTATTTATTACTATGGCCCATCCCATTATTACATTATTACCTTGGGTACCTCCCTTGGTACCCCATATTACCCCCCCTAGGTATATAACAAAACTGCACTCCTTCCTTTGGATGATCCTCGAGAGCATCGTAGGAAGAGCTTTACAATTTCAACAAATGGTTCTTGCGATATATCCCCTTCTCCTAATAGGTCTAGGGTGTAAAGGCAGTCATCCCTTATTCCTCTAATGAATATAATCTTCAAGATTTCCAAGTCTAAATCACTTTGTTTAGACCTCTGCAGATTATAGTGGAATCATTCCACATAATCTTCCAGGCTTTCATCCTCCTTATATGCCATTCTAAATATATCTTCCCTTAAGTCCCTGGTCCTGCAATAGTCCTGGTATTTTGAAAAGAACGTCTCCTTCATAGCATTCCATGTTGAAATAGATGCGGGGCCTAATCCCATGAACCATCTCAAGGCTGCCCCTTTTAAGGTAGCATGAAATAGCTTTAACTTCTGAGCTTCTATTGTATAATCATAATTTCTACATAAGACATCAAACTCAAAGAAAAATGTGTCTGGATCTTCCACAGTCATCCCCTGAAAGGATGGTAAGGATGATAGAGGAATATTTTTCATAGGAGCTTCACCTCTGATATTCCTGATTGGAAACTCAAAGGTGGTGGTAGTGGTGTATGTTTTAGCACTGTTATCATTGTTGTCCCCCATGATTAATTCTTCTAACCCTTGCTGTAGTAGATGTTTTTTGGGATGCGTTTGTGATTGCCCTGTAGATGTGGTTAATGCCTCAGATACCCCTGGGGTTGGTTGTTTCATCGCACTACTTGTATTCAGATATTGATAAACCAATAGGTGCTTTTCTGTCTTAGGTGTCCGATGTTCCCCCTCAGTCCTCAAATTCTGACTACTAGCTTCCCTTTCTTGCTCATGAATCGAGTTCTTGATCTTGGGGGTATGAGTGCTAGCTTTAGAATGATACGGTCCCGAGATGGAGGGATTAGAGGTTTCTGCTTTCGCTATGGGAGTAACAACTTTCTGTGGACTTGTTTTCCTTACATTCCTTTGAGAGCTGGATTGTTCTTTTTCCACCTTGGAGATTAATTCCTGGATAAATGTCTTCTTTCCCAAATATTCACCCTTCGTTTCCTTTTTACGACCTGTCGTTCTTGTGACTTATTAGAGTGGGGGTGATTTCAGTGTCTCTGTAAGTCCTACAAGTGCACACATGGACCCTATGTGTATTAAATGACACTCTAAGTGCCTCAATCTTCGACAGTGTTGAGCCCACCCAGGTATGTTAGAGCGATTCGTAGGTTCTTACCTCTCTTCTTACCACCCAGCGAATGAAGCGCTGAAGACATTAACAAAACATCAAAATGTCATAAGTGTCCTAGTAATCACAATGGTGATCCCACCTGGGTATGTTAAAGCGATGCGTAGGTTCTTACCTCTTGTCTTGCTGCCTAATAAATATGGACTAGGAACACTTTATATCAAACAAACAACTTGGCTAATTGTATCGTCAACTTTCCATCCCCGGAAATGACGCCAAAATGTAGTGCTGTTTTGATGAATCTTAATTGACTCAGACTGCAACATTAATTTTCAACCCAGGTTAGGTATTTCTATTTCAATGGAGTTCACACTGTTTGTGCCGATACACTCCAGCCAAGAATAAGAAAATGCAAAAAACTGTAAAAGATGTCACTGATATAAATTGCTGAATCAAACCATGCGTGTAGACATAAAAACACTCTATAGAATTAAATCACAACTCGTAGCTATCAAAGTAAAGGCACGCCACACAGGAACTAACATCTACTCTAGCTGGTTACTACCATTCTGTTGATTAACTCAATGTAACAACATAATATAAATAGAAACAACAACGAATGTAATCCACGATTTGTACAACAACAATGAGAAACCATAAATCAATTAACTAAACTAGAATGTACACTACCTATATCACTGCAATCCCTGCCAAAGAGGAGGGCCCTTCCTCCTCAGCAGGGCGCAGGAAGAACACAAAAGTGATTAATGAATCAGTTGAAGAACAGTAACAACATCACCGTGCTGATTGATATTAAAATAAATTCAGAATTACAGAAGCAGAGTAACAATAATCTTCTATATGCTGTGTCCTTGTACATGAAAAATCAAGTCTTTTATAGTTATTACAACCCGAAATTAGAAACAAATCAGTCATGAGAATCTCATGATTCTCATGCTCATAAAAAATAAAAGTAGTTACAACATATTTCTAAATAAAAATATACATAAGTTATGATTGCAACTACTTGAGTCTCGTTGCTTAAAAAATAAACAATCCCTACTGCCGACAGCTGTTATGTGGAATAGCACCTGTTAGCGCTTGAAATTTCACCTCAGGCTGAGAAAGGTAAACCTCAAGGCAACATCAAACCATTTAGCCTCGTAGCTAGCCCTACGGGGCAGGAGAAGGCTCTCTCCGGTCTATCTCGGTAATATCTTCAATGGATGAGATGACCAACAAGGTAACACTGATATTAGGCTAGTAAACTGATCAAAAGGGTTGATTTGGAGTTTTTTTGGGTTTTTGGTGGCAAAATTGAGGAGAGGGCAATTTTGGGTGCGGGGATTGGACACAGTTTCTGCAGGGGGTTCCTTGGGGCGAGGTAGGAGACAGTATTGATGCCTTTGATTGAGGTGGATGATCAGGAATGAAAGATGAGGAGCTAAAGAGAGCAAACAATGACTTTGAATTCTCTTTAGACAGTAGAAAACATAGAAATTAAACAAACTTAAAAGCAGAGCATGGCAGGCATGAATTCATACTTTAACACTTCATTTGTTTAATATGCAGAAGTAAAAGAGAGGAAATGAGTCACATAACACACTTACAAGTACATTGAGAAACACACCATCAACACATGAGTCCACAAGAATCCCAAAGAGGACTGCAAAACCCTGGTCTTCCTTAGCCAAAAATTGCAGAGATACAAGTGAAATAATACAATGATAGCTTCTCCCTCAAGAGTCCAACCATGAAAATGAACAAGAAAGTACATAATATAGATGATCTAACCTCTTTCCCTGCCTCCATGGGTCGAGCTCACTATCCTAGGAGCTGTTTCAACCACTTCTAAACTAAGCACTACAAACTAGGCAGTCAAAACAACTTGCCTCTATAAGCTAGGAAACCAATTCATTCATTTAATATTTACCCTTTACATGAATGAATCTTCTAGAAGTGATACATGAGAGTAAAAGTGCCTTACAAGTACAATAATTACATCAAAGAGAATCAAAATTCACCCCAAAAAGTCAAACTGAGTCAAATCTGCGTTTTCTGGGCTGTACAGTGCAATCTGGCAAAATCTGCCTGACGGGTCGCGCGCCCCTGCCTGACGGGTCGCGCGCCCCTGCCTGACGGGTCGCGCGCCTTTGGAGCCATGTTTGAGGCACTTACAGGTGTCCAAATTGAGAAAAAGTGGGCTTGTTGGAAAGGTCTGTGAGTCTACTTTCCAACCCAACTGGAATTTTTGAATTTGGAGTTCATTTGCCCTGTCAAAAATCAATTCTCCCAAGACTGCTTTCTGCAATTCAAAAAAGGGGCAGAAAGTCATTTTTTGCTAGTTTTTTGACCTTTTGGAGGCCCAAAACTTCATAAAAACTCAAGTCCATTCATAGGCATGTGTAACTTTGCATGAAAAATCTGGAAATGCTGAGTTTTTTCCAAACTGAGTTGCCATGATGAAGGGTCGCGCGGGGGGTGAGACCCGTTAATGGGAAAAACCTGCAAATTGCCAAAAAATGCCAAAATTCACCCAAAATTCTCAATTTTTTTTGGGATTTGTGCTGTGGCTGGGCTAATTAGTGCCTTGATCTTTGAGGGAAGCCTCAGCCAAGATACGGAGTGGATTGGTCTTCTTTTTCCGTTTTAGGGCCTCGGACAACCGCCTTTGAAACATCTTCATCTTTGCCTTGCACACATGCATTCTTGCCCAGTAATGGTTCTTCATGTTCCTCAGCAATTTCTTCTCTTGGTTGGCCTTAGCCAACAGCCTCTCTAAGTGTGCATTCTCCTGGATGAGCATGGACTCTCGGTCAGCGGGCAATGGATCACCGGGTCTTCTTCGGTTCAAGACTCGGTCACTACGAATCCTCCACAACTCATCAAGTGCCTGCTCATCTTCCAACTGTTTGTTGCGCTGCTCAAGGAAGGTGATGGTCCATTGTGCCCCCTCTAATCTCCTATGCAAGGCATCATTTTCAGCTCTGAGATGCTGAATGATCTCCTTTGCCTCTTGGCTAGGAGAACTGGCCTCAAGATCAACAAACTCCATATCGGGAACTCCTGATGGACCCTCATCAATCATGGGCTGTTTGCCCCTCTCTGGTACCTGTGCTGGTGAAGAAAGCGAGGCCCATTCCACCTGATGTGGAGATAACACTCGCTGAGCCGATGATGAAGGCGAGACCCCTTCCACCTACTGTGGAGATAGTACTCGCCTAGCTGCTGCAAATAAGGCCCTCGGGCCTTTCTGATAAGTAACCAAAGGTGAGGAGCTAACATGACTAGTGGCGAGGATGTCATGCTGTTGTGATGGTCCTCCCTCCTCGTGAACAACCCCATGATGTGGTGAAGGTGGTGCTGTGAAAAACTCTCGAGAGATGAACTCCTCCCAAGAGATGCCCTGCTGAGCCAACTGATGCAATACCACTAGCTGAATCAAACCATAATGATAAAGTCTCCTTTACTACTGTGCTGGGCTCTTCCTCTGCATCATGGACACCATCTTCTCAATGTTCTGGTAAAAGAAAACAGGGATGTTCATCATCCTCACTCGGGTGAAGTGCATCAAGAGGCGAATATGGTATGAATATACTTGTGAAAATCTGCCCTCACAAGTAAAATAATGCATGATGAGCCTCATGATGGGAGCATACTCACTCCTGAGAAATCTGAAGGGAAACACTCCTGTCAAGTGTCTCATGAGTGCTGGTCTAACAAAAGGCTCAAAATGAACACTGTCCAACACCTTGCGTTTATTCCATACCTCTCCAACATTAGGTATCCCTGTGGCCTGTGCAATCACCTCAGGTGTCAAAGTGAAATCTACCCCGGCAAGGTTGACATGTCTATCATGCAAGTGTAAAACAAACAGGCGAGCCAACTCTCTGTGGTGCTGAATACGAGAGATCCTCTCACAAAACTCATAACATGACATATACTGAAAGCAAGAGACTGCCATAGGACAGGCCTGTAATTCTGCTAAAGATGTGGGCTCCTCTCGCCTGTGATGTCCACCCTTTCCACCCTTATGTGGCCTCCTCTGTACCTCAATCTCTGGAGATGATGAATGGTCATCACTCTGCTCATATGTTTCGGTTTCTGACATGTTTGAGGAGCAGAGTGGACAAAATGTACTGCTGTTTCTGCCTTTAAAAGTGCTGAATTCTATGCTGTTTCAAGGGGACAATGACATGAGGGAAATGTTAGGGGAGGGACCTTTTTACAAGGAATTGGGAATATATGAATATAACAGGGAATTTAAGGAAAACATTGCAAACAATTATTGCATATAGGAATACATGTTTATAATCAGGAATATTGGGAAATCATTTGCAAAAATCACTGCATATGGGAATACATGTATAGAAAGGGAACATATGGGAATATGAATACATGCATTAACAGGGGAAGATAGGGAAACATATTTACAAAACTCTTTACATATTCACCAACAATTTCTTATGTTTACATATGCATATGGTGTAGCAAGATTAGGGTTTGAATTTTTTGATGCTTTGGGAAAGGGGTAGGATTTGCATTTTTAGTGATTAGGGAGAGGGGAGGGTTTGCATTTTATTTATGAAATAGTATGGGAAAATAGATATGAATACACATGTGAGTGGAAAGGGGAAGGAGGGAAACAATTACAAAGGGAAAAAACCTTGAAACAACACAAACCCTAGCACATTTTAACCATTAATATTGCAGTCATATGAAGCTTCTTCCACTTGCACAATTTAACTCTTAAACACAAGCATGAGGGCCTTCAATCATAACCAACAACCAAATTGAAGTGTAGAGGGCCTACCTCAAACAATCTTGAAGATTTGGAGGGAGTTTGAGCGATTTTGGTTTGAGTTTGCAGGGGAAACCTTGACGGGTCGCGCGCCACGCCCAACGGGTCGCGCGCGCTTGACGGGTCGCGCGCCGCGCCCAACGGGTCGCGTGCGCTTGACGGGTCGCGCGCCACGCCCAACGGGTCGCGCGCGCTTGACGGGTCGCGCCCGTTACAAAATACACTGCTGGAATGGCGCTGACGGGTCGCGCGCACCTGACGGGTCGCGCGCCTGGCCTGACGGGTCGCGCGCCTGTCTTGAGCCCGAATTCGACCAGACTTTGCCCAAAGCTCTTGGATACTTGCTCACTCTCACTTGCCAATGCCTTGGATGCACAATGAGAGTAAAAGGAGGGAGATTGAGTGTTTATAAACTCCATTTGAAAAAATTTCATGCTAAAACCCACTTTCTAATGTTTCTCTTTGACACTTTTTTAAAAACTGACTTTTTGGCTTCCTTTGTCCTGAAATTGACTCTTTTAGTGCTTTTGCTTGATTCTTTTTGCAGGGAGATCATCTGAGGGATCTTGGCAAAGGGACCAGGGTTACTGCTGCCCTTTTGAAGTGTTTTGAAATTCCATCACTTTTTACAAAAATTTTAAAATGACCTTGGCTTTAAAAACAGAGTTTTTAAATCCAAGGTGAAAATGAACTGTACAAGATAAAAATATCGAAGAAACATCTTTACAATCCACCCTCTGGCTTGCTGAGCACTTATTGACTTTCAGAGACATGACCTTGTAAGCAAACTTGACCAAAACCCTAGACCTAGGAATTTGACCTCAAGACAAAACAAGACAAGCTTGAAAGAGCTTAATGACTGAAATGACCTGATCCAGCAATGCCAAGAGGGGTACAAAGACACCAGCTCCTCCATCAGGGTTATGGCATGCCTAATGGAATGCAAAACATGACACTGATGAGACACCTACCTATGCAAATGCAAAGAGATTTGATCACTGATGGAGGGCTTCAAGACCGACTCTAACAGCACCCACATTTCCCAGCTTCGACGAAACAACATAGAGTGAATGGTGGTTCGGGATGATGTGACACAGTTGTCAACAACACTGTTGGTGTAATGGCAGATCGGTGCAAGGTGTAACATCATTCTGTAACAACATCCAATGTGTAACAACAACCTGTAACAACATCCAATGTGTAACAATAACCTGTAACAACATCTAATGTGTAGCAGCACGCTGTAACAACACTCAGGGTGTAATAGCGAAGCGTTCTACCCTTTCCTACAATTAATCCTTGCTGCATGTCTGCTTCATATCTTCGTTCTCGCGAGCGAGCACCTGAAAAGAAGAACTTGCCAAAATATTTCTTCAATGCTCTCCCAGTTAGCCACAAAAAGGAATAAAGGCTTGTATTATTCAGTAAAATACAACAAAGTAACATGATAGTAGAATAGGTTAAAATGGTAAGAAAATAGGGAATTTGGTCATATAAAGTCATAGGCCTGGAGGAGAGAAACGTCAAAACAGGGGAAAGAATGTGCAGAAAATAGGTAAAAAACCACACCCAACAAAAAGTATGTGCAAACTCTCTCATCAAATGGTTACGCATTAGACAACACTACTACAGATTACACTGCCACATGTCATCAAGTATATTTTAGGATTCCCCTATAGGTTTCTATCCATCCATAGGTAACCGAGTCTGCCACCTTATATACCGTGATACACCGAACACAAAATTCGGGGGTATGGTTGTTGTACGTTAAGTCCTTGGTTTTCAAAGGTGTAGATTACAATTCATAGTCGCTTGGTAACCCTTTTTCGTAGTTACCCCTCTTTGGTTTTGTTTGAGTCTTTAATTTCTAAAATCAATTAATTGACCGCAGAACAACATCCTTCCTATAGAAATACTCCTTAGTATATCTTACGTTGAGAATCCTTGTCGTTTTCCTTATTTTGGAAATATTGGTGCTTCTTATATGGAAACGTTGTCCCTACCCAGATTTATATTAGTTTGGTTATTTTTGACCCCTATGGTTTTGAATGTCCAAACTACTTCTCAACTGATTTCTCCTCCACCTGAACAACATCAACCTCATGTTGATCATAAGGTTGACCCTTTTCCTTCTTCACCTATAGTTTCTTCATCCATTTCTTCCTCTTCGCCTGGTGAAAGTATTAATTCTCATAACCAGGGAGCTAAGAAGAAGAAGAAAATGATGATGAAGAAGAAGAAAAATAAGAAGGGGGGCAACAAAGCAACCATTGCTACAGATGCATCTAGTATGGAAAAACCTTCCAATTAGCCTCGTAAAGTTAAATTCCCTTGCATGATATGTAAAGGTGACCACCTTCTTAGAGATCGTCCTAGTATTCCCAAGATATTATAAGTGTGGTCCACAAGTTCACATCGACCTTTATCGTCAGCTTCTGGAGATCATGCTAGTGACAAACTGTGAACTAGTGATAGTAAGGTCCATGGGAAAAATGGTATAGTAAGATTTCCTTGTAAGTTATGTGAAGGGAATCATCCCATTCACCTTTGTCCTTATATGGATGAAGAGTCAAAAGTGTTGGAAAATGTTACAACTTCTCAGCCTCGTCTTCCGGCTGGTTATCGAAATCTTTCTCCCAATCCTCCACTAGTTGATGAAGTAATTGATTAGAATCCATCTCTAGTCAATCCCACTCTCTCTGAATGTGAATCCCATGAGTTCGTTCTCGACCAATCATTGGTTGAGAAAATGGCTGACTCGATTCCACCTTTATTTGATAGTACCTTTCCTGTAGAGATTAAGGATTATACCGCTCAGTTTCTTCTTGTTTCTTTTGATTCTATGAGACAAGGGGGCATTTCTCTTGTCCCTATGAAACCCCCTCCAAGGAAACGATTCACTGCTTTTGAATGGAGTCGATTGAAAGAAACTCGTCTCCTTTCTTACATGCCTTTTAAGATCATGGTAAAGTCTTATAATAAGGACATCCATCACACTATTATAGATGAGGGAGCTTATGTTAGTATTCTATCCTCCTCTGCTTGGCAAGCTTTAGGTTCCCCATAGCTTGTGTCTACCGCTCCGAATCTGTTAGCTTTTAATAGAAGAACCAATCAACCCTTAGCGACCCTTCCTCAGTTTCCTATTACCTTGGGAGGAAAAATTGTATGTATTGATGGTATGGTTGTCAAAGATCATTTGGAATTCAATTTGTTCCTAGGGCGAGACTATGTTTATGCTATTAATGTTGTTGTATCCACACTCTTTTGAGTGATGTGCTTCCTACATGATGAACGGATTTTGGCTATCGATCAAATTTCATTTTATTGATCCTAATTTGACTCCCAATCAACTAGCTTCCCTAAATGGTCCTTTTATGAAAGTGGTATTGGTGAGCGCCAATATTGTAGCAAGAATGCTGTAACTCCTGGGCTGCCAACTTTACTTTTATCAACCCAGTAGTTCGTAACAAACTTGGAAGCATCGGTGCTATATGCACAAGTACTAGTTCTCACTGTAGGTTGTCACTTGGTCAGCTGGCGCAAGATCACTAGGAGCTCAAGCCAACTTCTATAGATCTCAGAAGAAGCACTACTTTATGATTCAAGGTATAGAGATTTCAAAGGCAAGCTAAGGACAAGATGGCTGGGACCCTACACTGTGGAGAAATGCAATGACAATGGTTCAGTTCTGATCAGAACCATTGATGATGAAGCCATCCCCATGCTTGTCAATGGACATCGGTTGAAAGTTTACAAGAAACCCCTCTCCAAGCGAGAGTTTATTGAAGATTTGAATAAAACAGTGATGGTAGTGGAGCATGTCTTAGCTTCCACTTCACCCACTCACTGAAGAAAAGGAAAATAAAAAATAAGGACTCAAGTGAAAACCTCCATGAGGCGCTTGAGTCCCATCATTGGGTTGAAAACCTCTTCTGAGGCGGCCCAGTGATGTCAAAAAAAAAAGGGAAAAAAGAATAAGATCCCTGGGTGAAAACCTCCCTTGGAGGTGCCCAAGGCAGGCAATTAAGGTGAAAACCTCTCTGAGGCGCCCTAGTTGTTTTCAAAAAAAAAAGGAAAAGAAAAAAATGAATTTTTATTGCATTGCAGGTTTGCAGGAGGACTACAGGGAGCAGAAGAAGGTTTTAAGGGGACCTTGATATTCACACCAGCATCCATCTCATCTTCTCCACACCTTCCTCCATCATTTTTGGCATCTCTTTCACCCCACTGTACCTTTTTCTTCCAAAACTGTGTTTTCTACAGGAGGCTCTTGTAGGAATTACAGAGAGCCAAAAGTGTCGACAGAAGGCAGTTTGAGGGACAAAAAAGCTTCATGAGGAACCTATAATCCCTCCTACCATCTTCAAACCTCCTTGCCATCATTTCCAAGCCTGCATCACACCCCAAGCATCATTTTTTTTTCTTCCTGTCCAAGAAAAAAACACAGAAAAACAGTTTTTAGGTTTTGAAAAAAAACAAAAATAAAAAGAGGAAAAGGCACCAATAACCTTACCTGAAGCTTACCTACCATCCCTCCATCATTCATGACACCTCTGGCATTATTCTCGAGCTCCAAGCACAGGGAAAAGCTAAAGTTTCTAGGGGAGAAGCAGCTATAGGAGCTCCTGTAGGAATTCCTGTAGCAACTGATCCCATAGAAGTCTAGCACCAAAAGCAAAAGAGTGCACATCTGCAGGTTGAAAAGGCACATGCAGCTCAACTCCAGCAAAAGAAGAACCTGCAAAAGTACACAACCACACATTAGCTAGTAGAGACAACATGCATGAAGGAAAGTGTAGGCATGCAACAGAGAAAGCCACAACACCTCACAACAAATACACTCGGATCACAGGTAAGTAACTAAATCACTCCTCTATTTTCATTTGTGTAATTAGGAGTCATACGAAAGGCAACGAGATGGTTGAGATTGAATGAGGGAAAGGTGGCCAGTTAACTTGGCCACCTTCATTTAGTTGACTCCACTTATCCAAGATGTCACCCACATGTGCGCATAGTCAACTCAAGCACAAGATGCCAAGGATAGGTAGTGGGAGGAAGTGTGAAATCCGATGCAATAATGAGGGATGATTACGAGGAGAGGCCATGATGACCAAGCAGGTGGGGACCAATGGTCTGAATATGGCCAACGTACACCTTGCCAGCTCAACACTCATAATCGACAATAGCCATAAAAAGAAATGAGCACTCCCCGTGCATTCTCACCACCTTTTATTCATTTTTTCCTTGTAACTCAGCCACACCAATCTTCTTGTGCCCCCACAGCTGAGTAACCACCATTCTCCATCGATTTCCTCCCTATCATTTCTCTCAGCGTTTTCTACAAGAGCACCTACAGGAAATCTACAGGAGCACCTACATGAAATCTACAAGAGGGACAACGGGCTTCTACAGGAGGGGCAGTGAGTCATTTTGAAGGGAAAAACCATGATTTTTGGCACGAATTTCAGTCTAGAGAGGTAGGGTTCATGCATGCCCCCTGTTGAATATCAATACATGAAAGAAGTGATCTCAATTTGAGGATGAAATAAGTCTTTAGGAGGGCAGAAAATACATAATTTTTTTTTGTTTATTTAAAAAAACACAGTCTCCTCTGTTTCTCTGTTTTTCTCAAAATTCTTTGTCTCCACCTCCATATTTGGTTTTCCAAAATAGTATAGATAGTATGACAGGAGAATTTATGAGAAAGGATCCCATTAACTCCACTAGGCTCCATGCATATCCTCAAGTGGTGGACACATTCACAAGGGTAAACTGGATGAATTTCTTTGAGAAATTTAGAGGGTCTGATGATGAAATTGCCCAAGAATTTGATCTCTCTCTGGTCCCTCACACAAGAACACATGCCACTGTAACCATTAGAGGCCTCTCCATCGAAATAACCCCTGAATTCATCAGTAGGGTCACTGCCCTCCCTCTTGGGCTGCCTTGGAGTAAAGATGAGAAACCAATTGGCCAGACTGCCAAGAAGAAAATTTTCCAAAATAATGAGACCCTTATCGAAGAGAAAAATGGAATTAGAAGGGCTAGTATACCATACCCTTGGGATGAGGTTAGCTACCAAGTCATCAAATACATTTATTGTCAAGGGAGGCACAACATTGTCTATGGATATCATTTTAGAATCCTACATGACTTGAGATATGGCATGGATACCCCAGCACCTCAAAAGCTCAGTATCCCTTACTTTCTCCTTCAGTCCTTCATTGACTCCAACACCAAGGTACAAGCAAGAAATTCAGGGTAGTTAGCTCACAATGGCTTAATCAAAATCCTAGTAGAGTAAGCCCTCCATACCTTTACACTCCCTATAGCATGGGAAGTTTTCAGAAATATGACAGCTGAGGATGAAATAAAGGCAGTAACCTATGATGTCAGTCCTACTGGCAGTGAGGAGGAAGAATTGAAAGGAGGAGAAGATGAAGCCAGTGGTGACACAGCAGAGCAAGAAAGGAAGGAGGAAGGAAAAGAAACAGAGGGGGAAAAGTCGAAGAGACAGAAAAAGAGACAGAAGAGGGAGAAAAGGAGGCAGAGAAGGCAGAGCAAGGAGAAGAGTCCCCTGAGACTTTGGAAAGAGAAGCAGTAGCTACCCTCACTACCCTCAGTACACCAGTCAAGCCAAAGCAGAAGAGGAAAAGAAAGACCTCCATGTATTTCAGGGCAAGGAAAAGCACAAGAATTAAAACAGGAAAACCTCAGCCCTCTTCAAAAGTTCCCATTACCATTGAAGATTCACCATCTGCCAAGGTGAAAGAATCTCCTTCCAAGACACCCATAACCTATGAAAGGGGGACTCCAAGATCTTCTACATGGAAGGGAAAGGCAGTACTACAAGACCCAAAACCAAACCTACAGGAGGCTCAGACAGTCCTACAGGAGACACTGTCCAAACTACAGGAGACCCAAAAGCTTGAGAAAAAGATAGGGGAACAACCAGAGGTGAAGGGGGAAGCACAAGAGCTACAAGAACCTGACCCCCAACCTAGTCTTGCCTCCTATTACAATCTACTTGAGGGAGGCAGGATAATCCCATAGAAATTTGCAATTCCATTGTTTTTCGAATTGGAGAAAGAAAGAGTGAGAACACATAGGTGGATGCAGATAGCCAAATCCAAAGGAGTTGAGGATGTTGGCCATATGGAAAACAAACTCAGGGAAATGGGCAGAGAATTGAGTTCTCTCAGAGACAGAGAGGCCATTACAAGAAGCCACCTTGAAAATGAGAATGAACTATTAAGGAGGCAGATGCAAGAGAAAGAGACTCAGCTGGCATACATGGCCAACTTATCCATGGAAGCATTACAATGCAAAACACCAGCCAAATCTTATGGCCTCTATCTGAAGGACCAATGGCTTCAATTCCAAATAAAGACTTTGGCACAAAAAGGCATAATGCCTTTCCAAGACTACAGGCAGTTCATGGATTTGTGTGACCAAATCACCTCAGAGGATAAAGTGAAGATGGTAGAGTTCTACCTACACAACATGGCCCTCATAGACATGAATGTGTGGGACCCCAATACCAAGCTAGGGGACTTGTAATTAATGGACATGGCCTCATGGATGAACCATGAAGAATTGAGGGCAACAGAAATGAAAAGATTGATGATAAAAGAGCAGAATGAGCCATTAATGATAAGAGCTGAGCCATCAGATCCTATGGCACTCATCAACACACACAACCTGCTTGCCAATGACCCTCAAATTTCCCCTAGATATCTAGCCAATTAAGCACAAGAAATTTCACACTTTGAAGATATGCTTAGGCTACTTGGGGATGATTGTGTGCATGCATGCATGAGAAGATGGAACACCCTACCCCACAACTTGCAGATCAGAGAATACCATTCTCCCATGAGGCTGAGGGAGGCATTGAAAAGAGTGCCAATGTACAAGCGCTCCATGCAAAGGCTGAAGGTCAACTAGATTGGCCTCAAACTGAGTCCTCCACTTCTATTAGGCATGCTAGAAGGCAGAAGAGAAGAAGAAGAGGAGGAGCAGTGGAAGGACATAGACAGAAAGGCATGGTTTTATGACCAACATGAGCAGACCACATTAGAAGCCTGGGATGCTAGGGAGGCCACCAGGGCCATAAAATATGAGGAGATTGACTAAGTTGCTCAGAGGATGAGAAACACCTTTAGTAGGGGGGTGATGATGGGCCACCTATTGCTTATGTAAACTCTGCTCAAATTTCAAGCTTACTATTTTGTGACAGTTTTATGTAATCTTGCTATTTTTTGATAATGAAGATGGAATCCTTTTTGAGCTAGCACTGAGTTACCTCAGAGGGCTGAAGCTCTTGGGTTAGGGCCCAATCCAAGCAACCAAGATTCTCTTTACTTGTATTTGTATGCTTTACTTCAGTTTGTAGATTAATTTTCTGTTAGATGTATTTCTTTTATGGTTAAGAATAGGTTGCTTTTGATGATTTAGTAGTTTGCTTCCATTTGTGCTTTCTGTAGCAGGTTAAGCAGCGATCAGAAAAGATTCAAAAGGCTAGCAATAGTGCCTTGGCCTCTCTTCCTCCCTCTGGGACCATGATTTGAGGCAAAGACTCTCTTGCTGCCCCAAAAACACAGATTTTCCTCATTCATAGGACTTCTAGTGTTTGTAGCTCTTTAGTAGGTTAATAGTCCAGTTTTGCTTTTCTTTAGATATCCTTTATCATGTTCATTTCCTGATTTGCAATAGTCCTCTTTCATGCTTTCCTTTCCTACAACATTTCTCAGCATTTCCTTTCATAGATCATAGTTTAGACCATTTTAATGAAAAACTCTGTTTTTCCTAAATGCACTCATTTCATTTTGTTGTGGCCAGCAACACCCCCCCCTTAGTTCATTTAAGTATCGACCAAAATACTAAATGAATGGGGACCCTTAGTTAATTTTTAGGAAAAGCAAGAATTTCTTTTTCAAAATAAGGTTACCATCATATGCTTAGGTAAAGCCTCTTGGATATTTTAAACCTAAGTCTATGATGAGGAGAAAATCTTTAAAGTCGCGTTGCAAAAAGATAGGAAATACCTTCATTTCTCTTTAAAAATCGGTATGCGCACGACCCTCGTGTTAACAATAACATCGCATCGCAACAAAGTAATACCCATAAAGAAAAACTTAAAGATTCACCGATCTGCGATAACGCCGATCGCAAGATCGCATATCGCAGAAATGAGCCGGCAAGATTTGGCAAACATCAAACTTCTGCGATCTGCGATGTTGCGATCGCTGCGATGCTACATCCTTGCGATTTGCGATGGTATGATTTGCGATGATGCGATTGGCGATCGCGCGATATGCGAGGTTACGTAAGCAAATCATAAATCACTTCAGTACGAATCCTGCGGGCACGCCATTCAAAGAAAAGCCACTTACCATAATCTGACCCGAAATCATGCGCTTTTAATGATAGTAAATGAATTAGTTGTCAGTTATTAAATGGATTAAAGACGCGTGCCTTGGTAGAGATTTACTTCACGTAAGGTGGCATATTTGATTCATCTGCTGCATTTAAAACTCTCCCATCACCTTTCTGGATCAGTCATTTCCATTTCACTCGTAATCTGCAGGAACAAAGAGCTAAGACGATTCAGATACAAATGCAGAGAGAAATGGGAAAGAAAAATAAAGCTCAAAGCTCCGAAGCGAAGGAGAAGACTAAGGAGATGGCGCCTCTGTATACAGACACAGCCTGTAACAGAGATGCAGGGATATCAACATGGGAAAGCATGTACAGGCTGCTAGAGGAGGAAAAACCTAGAATAATGAAGGTTGCTGCTGTCGCGGGTGCACCGCGCTCTTCTGAGGCGTCCTTAGAGGACCTAGCATGTTCATTTCTTCACAGAATAGCGGCAAGACCCAAAATTCTACCATATACGGATATGATCAAGTGGATACTGGATGATGCAGACTTGAACAACAGACAATTCAAAGTTCAAGGACACGGGCTCATCGGATCGTTTGCTGCGCAAGATTTGAAGCTTATGTATCATCTTCCTGAACCGCAAGCGACCTATAACGCACAATTCGTTAAGAAGTTCGCGGCGGAGAACCCAGATCTATCAGACACCACCAAAGAATGGTCTAGAAAAGAGGAGCCGCTCAAAAAGGACAAAAACGGTATGTACAGCACTGGTTCCCTCACCTCTCCATATTGTTTTGCTGCGGCCATGCTCTGTAGGTTATTTGGGATGCCGGATATCAACAAGTTTTCGTCTGAATGGCTACCATTAATTGATGCTGCCACAAACGCCGACATTATAGATTGGGCCAAAATCCTTTCTGATAATCTATACACGGCTGTTATCAATTACCGGTCTAAAAGATCCTTGTCTCAAAGGGTCTACCCTCCTTTTTATCTGTCTGCATATGTTATGGATTCTGTTTGTCTTGTGTCTAAATTCCCTACTATGGGTTGGAAATGGACTACCCAAGACCCATTTCCCATCCATGTTTATCATAAGGTATTATGGGATTCCCAGTTTGCCCCTCACTTCTACCAGATTTGCCACGGGCTTATTTTGCCCCTATATAGAATAATGTATGATAAAGACCCCCCGAGGTGCTCTCCCGAGGCACAAATTGACATCATCCCCATCGCGAGATGGTTCGGGGAAGAATGGTTTACTTACATTAGAGTTTTTGGAAGCACTGTACCTCCACATGTCCTACCCCTATATGTCCCTGATAAACTTTTGGCTCGGGAAATTGCTTATCAAACCTGTTCAGAAGGTGGCCTGACCAAAGACCTAAAGGACAAGAAGAAGGCCATATGGCCTCAATTTCCTGTAGCTTGTGGGGCCTTCTCATTGTTCGATGTAGGACACGCTTTCGGCGAAGTGGAGAATGTGACGTGTCTTCAATTATTTAAATTCCCAGCAAGGCCATTTGACCCAAATGATGTTGCCCAAGAGTTCACAACGAACGTCAAAATAAGAGTGTTCTCTGGAAAGAAAGATTTGTTTGATGATCTGTTTCAGAATAGAAGTTCGCTCCAAGAAATTTTGCAGGAAGCTCGGTCAAGGTTGTCTCCAGATGACCTCCAAAGATTCTTGTTATACAGAGAAAGAAGGCTCGCCAGTATTCCTCTAGAGAAGCTGCGACTGCCTGCTAGAGAACCGACTCCGAGCATTAGCCTCAGCGAAAACTCTAGCACTTCCAGATCTAAGTCCAACGCCGCGCAAGGAGTACCTGAGCATCCTAAAGAGTCTGGATACGACCAAGGAAAAAACGAAGAAACAACTAAAGATACAGCTCAGTCAAGTGCAATGTCTCAACAGCAAGTTATCGCCTCCCCACCAAGAGATGTTCCCCCTCCTGTCATCGAAGCGCCACTCGTCACAACAGAGCTAGACAAAGAATGGGAAACCTTCAATGAATTGATCAATCTTGAAGGGAAAGCCCCGAAAACACCCGTGAACAATACACAGGTAGTGCAAGAAGTGGTTTCGACCACAGTCAGTAGTGTCGCAGAAGCAGAACGCGTTCCTATCGCTCCACCTTCTGAGCTTCTACTTAATATAGAAGAAATTTCCCCACTGGATGTATTCTATAGTCCCCAACACAAAGCAGTTGTAAAGAGACAGAGGAAGAAAAGAAAAATAGAGAATTCACTGTCACAAGATGCTGAACATTTGGACGTCTTATGGAAAGACCCCAATAATAACCCGACTGAAAATCTCACGAAGCTGTCTCAGATCGCAGGAGCATATGCTTCTGCAACTATTGATAAGGCATCGGAAGTTCAGCAACTATTGAAAGAACAAGAAGACCAGATACAGCTGCTACAACAACAGTTGCAACAAGCCAACGCTAACATTGAAGCTTCCAAACAGCTCGAGAAACTACAGGAAGACTTTCAACAGATGCAGATAGGCTATCAAAGAAGTCTCGACGAGAAAGAAAAACAATTGCAGACTTTACAAGAAATGCATAAAGATGAGCCTAAGCTGACAGAATTTATTTCAGAATCTATTGGCTTGAACGAGCAACTACTGCAGCAACAGGAAGAGTTGGGACGTAAAATATCACAGTGGAGTCACTATTGCGAGCTGAGCGATAAAATCACCAATCAAGTGGTGGACTTGCGGAGTGACTATGATCAGAGTGACAAAAGGGTGACAAAATATTTGACTTGGCAGGATGATGATGAAGGGAAAAGAGTAGGTGCACCCAGGATAAACGAAAATCATAAAGAATTACTCTTTAATAAATGGGACGATCAAATCAGGCAGGCGGAGCAAGCAGTGGAGACAGCGGCAACACAGGCAAGCATTCTTATCGACTGTGTAAATGAGAATTTACACAGGGCCAATTTAATTGTAGAGACTACCCCGGGGTACCTACCAAATAAGTTACAACTGGAAACAGAATGGAGGCAGAAAGCGTAGGCAAAGGGGAGAGCAATCCAAGCATTAGCCCGGTTGAATTGGGAATGTTACTGGACGTACTTGGTCAAGCCGCATAGCTAATGGATGACGGTGAAATGCATCACAAACGTGACCGAAAAAGTAGCGCCAGCTCTCGTAGATGCCGTTTTCGCAGCCCAGCTCAGCGCGGAAATCAGTCAGCCGACTCTCCTCAAGCCTATGCTGAACACTTGCAACTTTAAGGACCAAGTTCATAAGTAACCTTATTTAGAATGTTGTTTTTTCTTTCAACTAGATTAGAAAAAGGACGGTCATTTGAAAACCGCATCCTAAATTTTGTAATAATACTATTATTAGAATTAGGAAGTAGTATTTTAACCCTTCTCATTGCATTTGGAGAAGGGTCTGGAAATTTGTCAAAAAACTTGTCCTCAGAACATGCACTTTTGCACCCTCGGAGGGGGTTTTTGATGAATGGATGGATCGAGATTTATCAATGTTTGCATTTAATGTCTGCTACTGATTTTGCACTTCTGTACTCTTAGCAGATATTAGAACAAGTAGAGATAAATCGTTATTGCTTGAAGTTTATGAGTGAAATCAGTCATAAATGGTACTTTTATCTCTTGACCAATTTCTGCTTATATTCTTAGAGTGATATGCAGTTTTAGTTGTTTATATGTTAATGTATGAATGTGTGGGTTACCATTTGGCACTTTTGTACGGTGGAGTCATTTATTTGTGCTTGACATATGAATAACTTATTATGCGATATGCTATTCACAACTGTTTTGCCTAACTTTTTATGCAGAGTGGTTTATCTTAATTGATTTCTATTCTTATGATAGTTGAATGATCTTTATTACCAGTTATTGTTTGAAATCTTTTTAGATCGCATAATAGAAGAAATACACCCCGGGTTAGCGTAGATTAGATGTGTTGTTTCTTATTAGATTACAATAGCATAGAGTCAGTTTAGAAGTTTGAATTAAATTAGTTTAAAATACTCCTAGATCAGCATCATCCAACTCTACACACACACACACCCCTTAGATTGGGAAACTGGTCCCATTATCCCCAGTCAGACCTGCTATACCAAACAGATAAGGAGCTGCCAACCAAGGTCCGGACCGGGTGGGTATCCCCCTTGTTGTCGACCCGATTTTCGGGGCCTCAACACATTTGTTGCTTGATTTTCTTGGTTGACTGTCAGTCCCTTTGCAACATATCTCTTCCAGCAGTAGACTGACTTCTCAGCAATCACATCCTCCATCTGATCCATGCCCTACAGGTCTCCTAAACCTCACCTCAATACTGCCCTAATTTCCTTCATTTTTTTCATAGAACTTCTTCCTCTCTCCTTGAGAAAACACAATCATATTTCTATCTCCTGATGATTCATGGTATACCTTAGGCACCCTAACACCTCATTCCAACCTTCATCCACCTTTTCCACCCACTCTCACACCCTCAAAATAGCAGAAATTGCTCTCGGTCTCCTCCTGTAGGCCTCCTGTTGTTTCCCTATTTTCCTCCTATAGTTTCCCTGTGTCCTCTTGTAGATTTAAATGCCATTTTTCTACTCAAGAAAGTAAATAATATCTAACCATGCTATTTATAGAAGTAAATAAACGAAGAAAACATATTTTTGGATTTTTATGTGTTTTTATGTGAATTTGACATGCATCTAATTTATTGTGTGTGAGTGTGGGAAAAGCCTCTAGAAAGCCACCTAAGACCTCCTGGGATCCATCCACACCATCTTCCATCCTCCCAAGCTCCAAAACCACCCTCCAATGCCACCTGTTCAACTCCTGGGCTGCCAACTTTACTTTTATAAACTCGGTAGTTCGTAAAAAACTTGTAAGCGTCAGTGATATATGCACAAGTACTAGTTCTCACTGCAAGTTGTCACTTGGTCAGCTGGTGCAAGATCACTAGGAGCTTAAGCCAACTCCTATAGATCTCAAAAGAAGCTCTATGTGTGATGAAAGAAAGAAAGATTACTCTACATAAGCTATTCTAATTTGCAGAAAGGAAAAAGACTGTAATGTAAAGCAAGACCTAGTAAACCCTAATTAACAAGCTAATTCTATTTTTGCCAAAAACACTATGAAAAACATGAAAGAAATGCCATTACCTACTCAAGAAAGTAAATAACATCTAACCATGCTATTTCTGGAAGTAAATAAGCGAAGAACATATTTTTGGATTTTTATGTGCTTTTATGTGAATTTGACATGCATCTAATTTATTGTGTGTGAGCGTGGCAACGAACAGGTGGCGTTGGAGGGAGGTTTTGGAGCTTGGGAGGATGGAAGATGGTGTGGATGGGTCCTAGGAGGTCTTAGGTGGCATTTTGGAGGCTTTTCCCACACTCCACCTTCAAAAAGGAGCCTACAGGAAAAACTACAGGAGGACACAGGGAAATTACACGAGGAAAACAGGGAAACTACAGGAGGCCTACAAGAGGAGTTCGAGAGCAATTTATGCTATTTTGAGGGTGTGAGAGTGGGTGGAAAAGGTGGATGAAGGTTGGAATGAGGTTTTAGGGTGCCTAAGGTCTACCATGAAACACTAGGAGAGAGAAAGATGATTGGGTTTTCTCAAGGAGAGAGGAAGAAGTTCTATGAAAAAAATGAAGGAAACTAGGGCAGAATTGAGGTGAGGTTTAGGAGACCTATAGGGCATGGATCAGATGGAGGATGTGATTGCTGATAAGCTGGCCTACTACTGGAAGATATTTGTTGCAAAGGAACTGACAGTCAACCAAGAAAATCAAGAAACAAATGAAATGAGTGCATTTAGGAAAAACAGAGTTTTGCATTAAAATGGTCTAAACTATGATCTATGAAAGGAAATGCTGAGAAATGCTGTAGGAAAGGAAAGCATGAAAGAGGACTATTGCAAATCAGGAAATGAACATGATAAAGGAGATCTGAAGCAAAGCAAAACTGGACTATTAACCTACTAAAGAGCTGCAAACACTAGAAGTCCTATGAATGAGGAAAATCTGTGTTTTCGGGGCAGCAAGAGAGTCTTTCCCTGAAATCATGGTCCTAGAGGGAGGAAGAGAGGCCAAGGCACTATTTCTAGCCTTTTGAATATTTTTTGATTACTGCTTAACCTACTACAGAAAGCACAAATGGAAGCAAACTACTAAATCATCAAAATCAACCTATTCTTAACCATAAAAGAAATACATCTAACAGCAAATTAATCTACAAACTGAAGTAAAGCATACAAATAAAAGTAAAGAGAAGCTTGGATTCTTGGATTGGGCCCTAACCCAAGAGCTTCAACCCTCTGAGGTAATTAAATGCTAGCTAAAAAAGGATTCCATCTTCATTATCAAAAAATAGCAAGATTACATAAAACTGTCACAAAATAGTAAGCTCGAAATTTGAGCAGAGTTTACATAAGAAAAAATCTAACCCTAGTGAGGCCCTAGGCCTCTCTACTTATACATATGAAGCTACCAACAACTTCCTTAAAATTAGGGAGGCTTGGCTCCCAAAACTTGAGATAACTATCAGTCATCCTCCACTTGCTCAGCTGCCTTCTAGTGCATGATTCGGCTGCTTGTACTCCGAGCTGAATGAAGGGGAATTCAAAGTGAGGAGTAATAAATGAGGGGTATTCCCTCCTATAATTCCTCTCCTCTATCTACTTTGAGTTATTGCTGCCATTTGACCACTGGATCCTTGACTTTGACCTCGAAATCCATCAATAATATGCATTAAATACATGTTAGACCACATGGCATCATAACTAACTCAACTCACTCTATAAGCATAAATATAATCAAAAAATCATACAATAAGCTAAGAGAATGGCTGATTTGACTAGGTTAGGAGGTAAAATGAGCCCATATAATTACCCATTTATGAGGCTCATCAGGTATCTTCCCCACCACAGATTAATTATGTGGCAACTTGTCCCATTCATATACCGATTGTTGAAGATGAGGCTTTCACTGTCTACTCAACTTCTTTCATCCAGTAGGTGATGTAGTGCATCATTTACTAGGGGCATTTGAGTCTGATCTATCCATTGGATCCCTTGATATGGGCCCCTTCCAAAGAGTTTTTCTCCCATCTGATGAGACCCTCTTGGAAGCCATGGTATCTTGGATGTCTTGATCTGATTTTGGAGCAGAGTTCCTTTTCTTGTGTCAAACTCGTTAAAAAATGAAACAAGGTTAGAGTAGATTTACTTTCCTTGTGTCAAGCTCATTAAAAAAAATGAAACAAGCTCTTATGAGGATAGTTATTTTACTATGTCAGCCTCATTAAAAAAATGAAATAGGTTCCTATGACCATATTTCTTTTCCCATGTAAAACTCTTTAAAAAATGAAACAAATCACCTTTCAATTAGAGTCTTTGATTAGATCTCATAAATTCCTAGTAGAGTCTTTCACTTGATCTCGTAAATGAACCTTAAATCCATCCACCTGTTAGTATCTAGTAGTCTACTTTGGTGCATGAAATGAAGTTTGGGGTCATGTACCTTGAATTGAGTCATTATGATAAGGGCACGTAAACTTATTTCAAGCATAGTTTGTCTCGATTTTAAGCTTGTGCAAAAATGAAACAATTTTCAAGCATAGTTTCCCATGTTCCAAGCTTCTGTAAAAATGAAACCATTCCCATTTTATCCCTCGTGATTTCCATTTTTATCAGCTTATTTTTCCAGAGAGCCTTGGTTTTTTCATTCCATCATCACCATATGCTTGGACGATCATATGTTTTCACTTGTTTGTTATCCTTTCCTGAGGAACCGCTGCGATGAGTGGCCTTATTAGCCAGCCTCTTGACCTTTTTCATGTTTTGAGCAGTTCCATCATGACCAGAACTAGTTGTTATCCTTTATACCACTCATTCCTCTAGGAGGAGTCTTCTTTGAGCTCTTTTCAGACTCCCAAAATATGAAAATATTGTTGAGCACTTGTCTTTTCGAACTCGTAAAAGTAAATGAAAATAGGTTTACTTAGTATAAGTTTAACCCTTTTCTGAATCAAGGTAGACTAGTATGAAAAATTAATACCTTATTCGAACATGGCTAAGAGATTCTCTTGGATATTGTTTTCTATCTTTTCAGACCTAAGGGACTACCTACGAAAAGGGACATTCGAATTTTTATTTTTCGCCTCTTTTTCAAACTCTCTAATCATGAAAATGATGTCGAGTTTTAGCTTCGCTAGACTCGTAAAAACATCAAACAATGATGGAATATTCGATCATGACAAGGTTGAACTAGTCCTTCTTAGGGTTTGTTAAATATACTCAGAGGGATTCATCCGAAGGATGAACTTACAGATCAAGAATATGTTATCCTCCTCAAGATTGGTAAAAAATAAAGATTTATTGCGCAGTATGGTTGGGGAAATTGGGAAAATAAGGGATTCCATTTTGCTAATGGCAGCGAGTTGCTCTTGAACATGACACTCTTCCACTTCATCTATGTGGCTGTTGGGTTGGGTAATTTTCTTGTCTTTTGGTTATCATACCATTTCCAGAGCCTCCATTTTGGTTTTGGGTCAATGTTTCCAACTCAATTCAGTGTCGTCAGAGTCTTCAAGGGAAATAATTCAGTTGATCTTTGTTACAATACTCTTAAGAGTTCATTTCATGTGTGCCTTTCCTAATCCAGTTCCATGTAAGCATCATTCTGTCTCAATCATGATACATGTTTCATGTTGTTGATGGGGGATACATCAAGGCCCTCCTGCGACGGGTCGCTTCTGGTCGCCATCAACACATCATCTAGGAAGTTTACTTAGAAACACACCTTTGTTACCTTGGTGCTTGCATACATCAATGACAAATTTCCTTGTTCTCGGCGATCAATTTACATCAATGGCCTTTGAACGACAGATTCTGTGTGGTGTTTGACATCAAATCATTTATTCACACCATACGTATTGTACTATAGTACCTTGAGAGACATTAACATCATCGGTGGCTTCTCTCGCATTTGTTAACATCTTACATCATTGACGGGTAATCAGATGGTGTTTACCATGTTTGACTCCAGCTCATTGATTCACATGGTTAGACTTGTATATTGGTTGGTTGTGTGAACGAGATAAAAGACCCCAGATCTAGTTTCATCCATTCGGGCTATGATTTCAGGAGTTATACAAAGATCACAATGTATGATGGTCATGATCATATAGACCATCATCCAGTCATGGGTCCACCAGTTGCATCTGTGGACACACCATTTGATCATTGAATGTTATCTTAACTTATAAGGAGAGTATGGGTATGCATCCATTAGCAAAAAAAGATGTCATGTTTTAAATGTATTTTAGAAACTGAAGCTCACCGGTTTTCCTTGATCTCGACTTGTCACAAGATAAAGCACTCCCATCATCAGTCTAACCTTGGGCTTTAGGGGGAATTATTTTATATTCCATTTTGTCACATCTGATCGGTGATCCTCCTAATGGGATCAATAAAAATCCTATTCCCCCTTGTCACCATCTTGTACAAAGCCCTAAGCATGTTCCCTTCATCCCCCACAATTTCAGCCCTAAACTGCATCATCTGAGCTAGTTTTAGGACATTGCTCATTGTATGCCTACTGGGGTGCGATCACCTATAGGTTGCTCCATTGTGGCCTGCGTTCGTCACCAGTAGGTTGCTCCCCTTTGCACCTGCGTTGGTTCTAGAAATCTGGTAGAATGATCGAGATTCTGAAATCTTCCCCCTCTAGTAGTTTCCAAAAGTTGTTTTAACTACTCACCTTTGATAAAACATTCAGATCCTATGCTATCCTACTTTGGAGTTTTCACCACTTATCCTTTGATCCTATCCCTCCATAAAAGGTGGATCTCAAACCCTATATTGGTAAATGGATAAGAATTCATGAACTACCACTCCTTCCTATATATTTACCTCATTCCATAAGCACCTAGTTAGTTTTGGGTTGGATTTTGGAGAGTGATTATGCCCTTATGCTACTATGGTGAGTGGTTATCATCTCATGCATTTAGGGTGATTGGAGGTGCATATTGTTACAAGGAAGTGACAATTCAACAACTTGGAGGATCTCTTCTACAAGATCAACTTCTACTTATGGTTGTGATCTCCTTGCATTTATATTAGTGCAAAGAATTCATTATTTTCCTATATGTGATGTTGTTATTTCATATATTCCAATACCATATTGATTTATTGAATGAAGTACTTAGATGATACTGCATAGATCTCATAGCTTCTTGGCTTGTGTTATCTAACTGTGCAGGTTCTAATTTTGGTAGTTTGAGTTGGAATTGGAGCTTCCAAGCTAAAGAAGGTGCAAATTGTATGAAGGATTCTAGGTAGGCCTCACTCCATCATCTATTTACTTTAAGGAAAAAGATTATGTTCCTTGTCTCTCCATTGTTCTAGATTAGCCATTGGCCTAGGGGATATACTTTTTCCTGCAATTGTAAATCCTCAAGAAACTTCTAAAAGTTTTGTTCCTGTTCTAAGACAATTATACAGTCAAATTGAAGAAAGAAATAAGAGGATAAAGGAAAGTGTTGAATCTTACTTGAAACAAAATCTATTTATGGATATCACACTAGATTGTTGTTTGTCATGGATCTTGAAAGAAATCAATTGAAGCTATCTTTTTTCTCACCCTTCTGCTCTAACTATTTCATCATCTGTTGGCTTAGGGGGTCCTGACCCAGGTTTAGAGTTAGCTATGCGAATGAAAAAACCCTACACTACTGGCCCTTTCAGCAACAACCTGTGTAGCGCAGGTTGCAGTCTCACCCGAACCAGTATGGGGGGATGCAAGAACCAAGTTTCTGCATCTAGAGATTATTGTGATGTCTTCCAGCGCCTCAGATATGCCTTCGTGCAAATTGATACACTCTTAGGGCATGTTGCTGCAAATCTGTTACAGTAGCCTTCAGACCTTCGCGAACATCTAAGATCAATCCTTGCAGACCTTTAACAATCAATATGTCTACTTACGCACATCAGAGAGCAATCCTAAATTAGGGTTCTTGCAAATTTACTTAAGTTATTAGTAAACATCAGAGAAGTCATCAGAGTCTTCGTGAAAATACTTAAACATCCATTGTGTACATAATATACATTTATTCAAGAGAATCACGTAACATTCAATCAATATTCCATAAAACACATTATTCATCGACAACATATAGCATTAATAGAAATAAACATAAATACGCAAGAATTCTTCAGAAATTGTCTTTATTGATATTCAATTCAAGGTTACAAACTCAAAACTACCCTGTGCACACAGCTACAGGGGTCCGCGCACTCAGTTGCGGACTCGACCTAGGCCTCTGCGCACTCAGCTGTAGAGCCTTTCTTCTATCTTACCCACTTCTCTTCGCTATCACTTCCTCATCAATTATGCCTTAGACTCTCTAAGACATACCTATTTATAGCCTTTTTCATACAATACCATGGTTCGCAGACCATGGGTGAATCTCAAAAATGACTCAAAATTTACATAAAAAAAGGGGCTAAACCCCTTTGACTCTTATTCATCTACGTGCTCCACATTCACAAATCGCAGAAAGTTTACATTATTTACAAAAAATGTATCAAAACTTAGGTTATCTTAACCCCAAAATTGAACTTGGGGACCCTATCCCAACAGGCCCCCAACACAAAGATCGTGACTCGCCCTCATGTCACTCTGGTGCTGTGATCTCACTGTGAAGATCCCCTAGTTCCACCTAGACCACTACAACTTTGGTAGCGCTCTGCATTGCTCCCTGCTTGAATTCCTCGACCAATTTTTCCATGGCTGGTCCTTCTATGACCACCTTGATCCACTGTTGTTTATGCTACAACCCATTAATCTTATCTTGAATGGTAGTCGTGACTTGATAAGCCTCCTCCAACCAAGGCTGCAATCAGGCCTTTAGCAAGGCCTCCTTTTTTTGCGCTTCCTCCTCCTGTGTCAACAACTTTTTTCCTTCCTGTATCTTGGCAAGGCGTTGTGCTGGTGCTAAGGAGCACACACTCGCCCTGACTTCATCATATTACCACTGCAGCTCTCTTACCTCTGTGTTCATCGTCTGCAGGTTTGGATCCTCCTACAGATTGGTTACTAACTCCATAGCTTGATCGAACAATGTCACACATTTAGTGACTATGGCATCCAAGGTAGCCATGCCTTCCTTTATCATGGCTCCACACTGCTCCCAGACCTCAGGCGGAGTCGTGGGATACAAATTTAACTGCAACTCTATAATATTCATGTTGAGCTCAAACGTGACTCGTCCAACCTCTGCTTTAGCCTCACGCACAACAACAACTAGTTTTTTGATTTTAGCTTCTAGCTGTGCATCCTCCGGGATGTGAAGCTCAAGAATTGTCTTGCATGCCTCTGCTACTACTGACTCCAGACTTGAACTACGCATCTGAAGTGCCTCCTTTTCCTTCAAAGCCTACGTCTTTTTAGCGAACATTTTCTCATTGTTGACTTTGTACTCACTTATGAGGTTGAAGGCGCGCTGCTCCCTGGTTCTCAATTCATCTGCCACCCCCGTATGTAGTGCGTGGAGGGTCTCGTTGGAGAGTGCTGCTATATTCAATCCTATGTTCTTGATGGTATTAAGTATGATGCGATTATCGGCGGACTTTGTGTGAATGGACCTGTTTGGAAATGGTACATTTGTTGGAAAATACTGGGGGGGTGAATCAGTATTCCTTAGCAATTAGCACTTTTAAATCTTTTCAGAGCATTAGTTAATATTCAATTATTATTAATGTTTATGCCTTAACAAGAATGAATAAAACAACACAGGAGGCACAAAGATTTTAGGTGGAAAACCCCCTCTGGGTCAAAAACTACTGAACGCTTTTCTAATAAATTCTTTAATCTTCAGCCCCAACTAAAATGAAAGCAACAACCTCTTAGAATTCTAGAAAAGCATTCTTCTCCAACTCCCACTAGATGGTCGCTCCAACACCCGAGATTCTTCAATAGTCAACTGAACATATGACCCAACACCCAATGAGCTACAACTCACCCTAGCAACACCCAACCACCCTGAAATTTTCACAGGATTGAACCTGTTGGTGACTTCATGCACTAGCCTAGCACCACCCTACCACCCTATAGAAGAATAAAAGAAGAATTGAATCCCGTACTAGGGAAAATGGTCCACTTTACAATGATATAGAATGATGTAGAAGAAGAAGACACACTAGACCATAACCCTAACTATGACACAACCACCTAATGATGATCCTAGACCTCCCGACACCGCCTCTTCAACTCTTGGCAGATAGACACTTTTACAACTTTTACAATGATGCTTTTACAATGACTCTGTACAATGATATTTTTACAATGTTTGTATGCAACGCTGCCCACTTGAAGGCTTCATGTGGTGAACTTGTTGTTGTTGTTCTGCACCTTGATTGCTGCTCTTGACATGCTACCCTTTCTCACTCTTCAAAATATTATATTATGCATTGAGTCTTCTCTTGATGAATATATAATACTTGCAAAAAGTCTTCAAGGAAATACCCATGGCATGATAATAGCAAAACTTACCTCATCCTGTAGAGCATATGTCAGTGCTAAACAAAAACAACAAATTAGAATACAAAGAACCTAATGAAATTAAGAGATGAACATACATATACAAAATATACTCAGTGACCTGTAGCTTATCTATGCTGCATCATTTCGCTGCACCTTGCTCTTTGTTGCCCTAGAAAGTCTGGTCCTTTGCATCCCTTGACAACATTTGATTTAGTTTTTCTTGCCTTCTAGGAGCAAGATATTTAATCTGATGTATCTATGTGATTTCAAATCCCCAATATGTGATCTTTGGTCTTGTAGTAGCCCTCCGTGTCTTCTTTCCAATGCCACCAGTCTAACTCGATTTGGACTCTTCAAGGCAAAGTTATGCCCAATCTCTCACAATGACCTAATTATGGACTAGTTTAGTAGAGAAAACTTGTTTGACGTGTCACGTGCCAATGTTTCCTCCTTCGGCTTTGAAATTGATACACAAAAAACTACCATCCGTGCAATGTCTTCCAGGTTTTACATAATTCCAATCCTCTTCTTAGAGGGAGAGTTATGACGATTTTCCCAAGGTAACTTCTTTGAGATGAAATTCGGGAGCCTGCAAACACCATAACTTCCACAGATCATATCTCCGAAAATATAGAAAACCAAGATCTAAAATTCAGTCATGACATTCATCATGATTGCGAATCAAATGGGTTTTAATTTTAGAATCTAAGGCTTCACAGAAATGAAGTTATAGCGAAAATTCCATGATCAGTACTTTTGGAGGATATATGAGATTTCTTTTTATAGAGTTGAGAGGGGCTTCTATAGAGAATGTTGGAGGGATTTAGGAGCTTAAAAAATTATTAATTATTGGAGCTTAAAAAATTATTAATTATTGACTATTCAATGACCAAAACCAATTATGAGTGACATGTCACAACCCCATAGGGTTTTAGCCCACTAACTGGGGTTACTAACTTCAAACATGAATATATCTCAAACCGTGAAGAATTACTTGGCGTGCCATATATCAACGGAAACATCTCGACGAGTAGAATCCATCTAGAAGATCCTTGACTCAAAATAGAGTAATTTGTAAAGTCAAAATTCCCTTGCAATATCAGGGTATCACCTGGTGCTACTTGGGTTGACATCAATGCCAACCTCAGATCATCTTTAGATAAACAATCTCCCCCTTTGGCATTGATGGCAACACAAGTACTCCCCCTACGATCAGGGCACCTCTTCCTACTGCCTTCTCTCCCCCTTTGACATTAATGGAAAAGGATAACTCTCCCTGACACACAACCATCCTGCAAACTTGTACACACTTCCACTTACCCTTTATTTTCTGAATAAGGAAAATCTAATGAGAACTTGGGAGAATCCCAAGCTTCTAGAGAAGATATTCAAATGCTTCACGATGTAAAGGTTTAGTGAATATATCAATGATTTATTCTTTTGTACCAACATATTCAAGTTTGATATTATTTTTAGCGACTTGTTCTCTAACAAAATGATATTTGATCGGAATTTGTTTTTTTTTTTTGAATGCATGATAGGATTCTTGGAGATGCTGATGGCACTAGTGTTATCACAAAATACGGGAATAGACTCACTGAATTGTACTTGAAGATCTTGCAAAGTTTGTTTCATCCAAAGGACTTGAGTACAACAAGCTGCCGTTGCAATGTATTCTGCTTCCACTATAGATAACGCGATTGAGGTTTGCTTTTTTCTCAGCCATGATACGAGAAAACCACCTAGATAGAAAGCTGCTCCACTAGTACTCTTATGATCATTAATGCTTCCTGCCCAATCTGCTTCTGTAAAGGCTTTAATAATGATATTGTTGCCCTTGGGATACCACAAGCCATAGTCTGTTGTGCCCTTTAGTTATCAAAGAATTCTTTCTACGATCTCTTTATTTTTTTAATCTCATCATGAGTTGCATCAAGTTCTTCTTGCTTTTGAGCAAGATCTTCTTGAAACTACCTTTTCAAGATCTTCCTACTTTTTTTCTTCCTCCTCAACCTGTAGCTTGAGAAGAGTGGTCTTCTCTACTTCTCTGTTGAGAACCTGTATCTATTCCTTCTGCTTCTCATTTTCAATCCGGACCTTGATTATTTCTATTGAATATGTTTCTAATTCCTTTTTCTTTTGGTCAACAATGGATATGTATCTTTGATCAGATTCCTTCCTTTCAATTTCTGCTTCCTGCATCTATTGTGTGATCCTGGAAATCTCTGCAAATGCTGTGTCAAGTTCTTGTTGCTTCTGTTGGAATTCTCTCTTGAGGTCTCATGTCACTGTATTATTGACTTCTTCCAACTTCTTTTGAAGTGACTCCTCAATACATTTGTTTTCTTAAACTTCAATTTTGAGACCTTGAACTTGTCCTTGAAGAGTATTGGAACATATCTTCTCAGCCTTGAGCTCTTTTACAAGCTTTATTCCTCCTTAGAAAATTATTCTATCGTCAACCCTTCTTCATCATACTCAGAAGGATCTGAATTTTCAATAAAATCTTGACATGATTTCTTTTTTGAATAGAGATTATGAAGCTTTTCCCAAAGAGCTTTAGCCGTTGCACATTGACCAACTTTTGTTTTCACAGAATTTGGCAAAACATTAAAAATTACATTCATGGCCTTTGAATTATACCTTTTAGCTTCGTCGGTAGATGTGTCTCCAGAAACAATTGATTCCCATACTCCATGTGCCTGCAAAGATACTTCCATCCTGGATTCCCATATCCAATAATTATTTGCATCAAAATCAGGGGTTGGTACACAATACTCACTTTCTTGAGATTATGTTGGACCTGTACCTTCCTTTGAAATCCTTGTAACCAACTTCTTTGACTTTCCCATCTCTATGCTATGAAAACTAACTTCTAGTGGTTAAGCTGTTACTGAAGGAACCAAGCTCTAATACCAATTGTTGGAAAATACTAAGAGGAGGGGGTGAATTAGTATTCCTTAGCAATTAGCACTTTTAAATCTTTTCAGAGCATTAGTTAATCTTCAATTATTATTAATGTTTATGTAGTAACAATAGTGAATAAAAGAACACAGGGGGCACAAACATATTAGGTGGAAAACCCCCTCCAGGTCAAAAACCACCGAACACTTTTCTAATAAATTCTTTAATCTTCAGCCCCAACTAAAATGAAAGCAACAACTTCCTAGAATTCTAGAAAAGCATTCTTCTCCAGCTCCCACTGGATGGATGCTCCAATGCCCGAGATTCTTCAGTAGTCAACTGAACGGATGCCCCAACACCCAATGAACTACAACTCACCCTAGCACCACCGTACCACCCTATAGAAGAATAAAAGAAGAATGGACTCCTGTACCAGGGAAAATGGTCCACTTTACTTGATATAGAATGATGTAGAAGAAGAAGACACACTAGACCATAACCTGAACTATGACACAACCACCTAATGATGACCCTAGACCTCTCGACACTGGCTCTTCAACTCTTGGCAGATAGACACTTGTACAACTTTTACAATGATTCTTTTACAATGACTCTGTACAATGATACTTTTACAATGTCTATATGCAGTGCTGCCCACTTGAAGACTTCATGTGGTGAACTTCTTGCTGTTGTTTTGCACCTTGATTGATTCTCTTGTCATGCTACCTTTCTTAGTCTTTAGAACATTATATTATTCATTGAGTCTTCTCTTGATGAATATATAATACCTGTAAAAAGTCTTCAAGGAAATACCTATGGCATGATGATAACAAAACTTACCTCATCCTACAGAGCATATGTCAATGCTAAACGAAAACAACAAATTACAATACAAAGAACCTAATGCAATTAAGAGATGAACATACATATACAGAAGATACTCACCTGTATCTTACCTCTGCTACATCATTTTGCTGCACCTTGCTCTTTGCTGCCCTAGAAAGTCTGGTCCTTTGCACCCCTAGACAACACTTGATCCAGTTTTTCTTGCCTTCTAGGAGAACGATATTTAATCTGATGTATCTCTGTGATTTCAAATCCCCAATATGTGATTTTTGGTCATGTAGTAGTCCTTTGAGTCTTCTTTCCAATACCACAGGTCTGACCCAATTTGGACTCTTCAAGGAAAAGTTATGCCCAATCTCTCACAATGACCTAATTATGGACAAGTTCAGTAGAGAAAACTTGTATGACATGTCGCGTGTCACTATTTCCTCCTTCAGCTCTGAAATTGATACAAAGAAAACTACAGTTCATGCACTATATGCCACTTTTTTTCTTAGAGAGAGAGTTATGACAATTTTCCCAAGGTCACTTCTTTTCCGATGAAATTCGGGAGCGTGCAAAAAAACCCTAACTTCCACAGATCATATCTCCGAAAATATAGTGAACTGAGATTTGAAATTCGATCACAACATTCATTAGGATTGTGAATCAAATGGGTTTTAATTTCAGAATCTAAGACTTCGCAAAATTGAAGTTATAGCGAAAATTCCACAATCGCTACTTTTGGAGGATATATGAGATTTCTTTTTATAGAGTTAAGAGGGGCTTCTATAGAGAATGTTGGAGGGATTTTAGGAGCTTAACATTTTTTTAATTATTGACTATTCAATGACCAAAACACATTATGAGTGGTACGCCACAACCCCATAGGGTTTTAGTTGACTTACTGGGGTTACTAACTTCAAACATGAATATATCTCAAACCGTGAAGAATTACTTGGAGTGCCATATATCAATGGAAACATCTCGACGAGTAGAATCCATCTAGAATATCCTCGACTCAAAATAGAGTAAGCTGTCAAGTCAATATTCCCTTGCAAAATCAGGGTAGCCCCTGGTGCTACTTGGGTTGACATCAATGACAACCTCAGATCATATTTAGATCAACAATAGTTCTGAGGTCTAGGGTCCTTACTAGCTCTCCTGCTTGGCTTGTCCCGATTTCCTGGATCACTTGCTCCATGCTCGCTTGTCCGATGCCCACCTGTATTTTTCTTTCTTTGATTTGCAGGTTGCGTAGATCCTTTTGGACGCTCCCCTGCGTCTGCATGTATTGTTTCTCAAACTGCTGTAACACTTCGGTCGTTGTATCCCTGATTTTATCGCCGATCTCATCAATATTGCCTTTTGTTAACACCATGGGATCAACTTGTGATTTATTAGATTTCTTCTTTTTCCACGTTCCACCCTATTACTACTTGCCACGTCGTTTCAAAATAAATGTGGTGCTCTGCCCCTCATCGCATTGGCCGCCTTGTCCTGAAATTTCTTCCTCCTCTATCTCCGGCGAAGGTGACTTGTCACCTTTTTGTGACTCGTGCTATTCTTGTTTCGCCTGCTCCTTGGCAACACATTCTTGCTCCACACAAGCCTTTTCTATGGATTCCTTCTTTTTCTGTTCTACCAAGTTATGCGTAGCCTGCTTAGCTGCCTCCTTTCTCTTCTGCGCGGTAGAACTTTTTGCACTCGTGCTTGGTCCAACAACTAAGTCTAATGAGGCATTCCCATCTATAGGACATTTCGATACAACCTACTGGAAGTCTGTTTATATCACTAAATAGGGAAATTGGTGCCATTTCTACTCTATATCCTTTCACGCCTGGATATATACTCTATGGAAGTCAGCGTTGAATGCCATGTAGGCTGACAACTGTGTGAACAAGGTTGGGGACAACCTCAGATGCTAATTAATGGCCATGCAGAGATCCATTTCCATAAGAACCCAAAATATCTTTTTTTTTGCAATCCGCGCGACATCCTTTGTAGACCATAACGAAGCGAATTCTGCTACCTCTGGCAATCCTTCCTTAAGCGAAGGAAATTGGCTATCCTCTAGAAATTTCCATGCAATGAGCACAATTGACAGCAATAACCAAGTGTACTGGAACGACTTGGTTTTGTCCTGGACTTCGCCGCAGTTCGCTAGGAATTTCTGAAAGAGGTATCTTGCCCAATTAAATTGTATGCCTTTCACGCACAATGAACCTAGGTAAACTACTGGTGCCGGAACTTCGTCTGTGCGGAATTTTCGCATCACCTTCCCTGCTAAAATCTAGGTAGACAATTAAACTATTGGTATGTTATAAAAATAATTGAATACCCTCCCGACTTCTTAGGGAGGTTGTAATCCCTGTTCATCCTTTCTGCGAGGCTTTTTTCCCTAGTCTTTCCGCCAAACTCCTTAGTTGGGTTCACGCCTTTATAAGGCAGGTGCAATATTATGTGAATGAGCATGTCTGTAATGGGGATAGGCCCTCCTAGACATAAACAACCATTGTGCACCAATGTGAGCAGCTGGCGCACACATATCGTATTGATGGGGGTGTGGTGATAATGGGGCACCCACAGTAGATTGAGTAACCCTGAGTGCTCGACACCACGGACCCATTCCTCCATTTCCAAAGCTGTAACACTTGTTTCTGCATAGTAGACCCTCCACACATACTTGTCCGTCGCCAAGTGTGGAAACCTAGTGTGGTCTACGAGGTCCCAATCCTCCATTTTCAACAACTGGATCCTTGCGAGCTGTAGACCTTCAAAAGGGACCTGCTCATGTAGTAGGGGCATGCATATTGTGAATTTCTTGGCATCCGGGTCCTTTATGACTTTTGATTTTCCCTTCCACGGAGGGATATACTGGGGTAGCCTTGTTATGGGTTCCACTCCTTCAGCATCAATATCTTCTGTTCCATGGGCTTCTTTCACCTCCAGGTCCACTACTTTCTCTGACTGCTTATCTTTCTTCTGCTTTTGTGTTTTAGTATGCTTCCTTGGGGATGAGCACACTGATACTGACTTCTTATGCTTGTCTTTCATGGATTTCTTTGATTTTTCTGGTTGGGTTTCTCTGGTAGGGGTAGGCTTTAGCCTAGGTGACCTTGGCGCCGTAGGCATAGTAGTTGGAGCTTCCATACTTACAACTTCTGGGGAAGTGGTCTCAGAGGCAACATCGCCCGTACTCACAGTTTCAGTAGGACTTGGTGCTAACATTTTTCTCAAGAATAAGCTTTTGGTTTATCTTAGGCAACTCAGAAAACATGGGGCTCACAACTAAATCTTCCCAAAATGATTGGCTCATAGGCAACAGACAACAAAATTAACTAACAACTCTGAGAGCGCAAAGTGTTCTCTATTGGACCGGCACACGTAATTTATAGGGAGTTTTGAATTCAAATCTGACCATTCCCCCCAATTTATGACAATAAATTTTGTTTTGGTGGGAGATCTTCAAATATTTTTGCCTTAAATGGTGGCACCCCACTCCTCTTAACCGTCTTTGGGCCGTCAGATCATGAATAGTAACTCCAACGGCCATTTTCCTGTTGTACTGCGTGGTACCTCCACTCATGGTGCAACCTCCTGAGCACAGCTTCTTGGATTGCATATTCGTCATTGTTCGCGCAACCTTCTCGCAGCATTATCTGCCAAACCGGACAATGTATTTTATAGTATCGCGCTCCCTTGCAACTGCGTGGAGCATTAAGACTATCCTGTTGTCATATAGTCATTGTGCACGATTTCCTATATACAATTTAACCCTGCTTCCATTCACTCTTCCTGGGAAGGGTTCCACATTCAGCTTCGCGAGCTGCACTGTGCCTCCATCTATTATATCTTTGACAATATATGGCCCTAACCAATGCATCTAGAATTTACCGAAAAATTTAGTGAATTTATTATCATATAACAGAACAAGATCGTTTACCTTGAATGTGCGAAGCTTGATGTAGCAATCATGCCATTCTTTTTCGCATTCCTTCTATACTTGTTGATGAGATCCTACCAAAATTTGATCCTCTTCGAGCTCCATCAACTGCACAAGCTGTTCCTCCAAGGTCTCGCAATCTGCCATATTTGTTAGGGATGCTATGTGAAAACTAGACACAATATACTCCATCGGCATTACAACTTTGACCCCATATACTAATCTAAATGACGTTTTCCCTATCAGCTTCTTACAAGTAGTCCTATAAGCTCATAGTACTATGGGTATGCGCACATCCCAGTCATTTTGCTGTGCGTTGCGGATCTTCGTCAGTGCGTTCTCCAAAATCTTATTAAAGGCTTCAATAATTCCATTGGCCCATGGGTGATACAATGTACTCTTCTGATGGTAGACCTATCATTCTTCAATCAACGCGCTAATCATTTCGTTTAGAAACTGCGTACCTCTCTCACTCATCAAAACTTTTGGGTAGCCAAATCTGGTTAAGACATACTCAGACAAAAACTTTGTTGTCGTATCCCCTATACAGTCCTTAACTGGCTGTGCCTTCACCAATCTGGTTAGATATTTCGTCGCGGTGATGATACAACGTGCACCCGTTTTCTTTCTAGGGGGCTGAATTGGCCCAATAAAATCAATTTCTCAAAGGGCTTCAAAGATACTTTAGGATGTAGTGGCAACTCATCTCTTCGCAATGGTCTGCCAGTTCTTTGACATGTATTGCATGCTTTACAATACACCTCGGAATCCTTGTGAAAAGTTGGCCACCATAGGCCTACGCGCAAAATATTCTACGCAGTTTCCTTGCCTGCATAATGACCTCCCACAACTCCCCCATGAGCTTCAGCGAGAATGCTATCCCGCTCAAAATTCGGCACATATCTTCGCAATATTTCATCTGCACCCATCTTATATAGATGTCCCACAATGACTGAAAAATCGGCTGTATGCACTAATTCATTTTTCTACTGACTTGTATATCCTTCTGGTGCCATCCCGTAGTCAAGAAGTGAATGATATCAGCAAAATGATCATCCGCTATGCGCACCACAAAGAGCTGTGCATCTGGCAACCCTTCCTCCAAAGTATTAGGCTCCTCTCTTGTTTCGATCCGCGACAGATGGTTAGGTCCTACATTTAACCTTCCTGGCTTCACAATGACTTCAAAGTCATACTCCTGGAATAATAGCAACCATCTGTAGATCTTCCCCCCCAACACAGGCTTATTGACCAGGTATTTCAAGGCAGAATGATCTGTGTACATCTTGAAATGCCCTCCTAATAGATAATTTTTGAATTTTTGCAGTGCGTACACCATGGCCAATCCTTCGTGCTCAGCCGTCGAATAACTATTCTTGGCCTTCGATATCTTCCTACTTGCGAAGGCTATAGGATGGTCCATTTCTCCTTCATCGACCTATGTTAGTACTGCACCCAACGTAATGCAAGAGGCATCTACATGTACATGAAACTCCTTTTTCCAATAAGGGAATAACAAGAGTGGTGCAATGAACATCTTTTCTTTCAACACATCTAGGCTGTGCTGACATTCTTTGTCCCAACGAAATGTTGTGTCCTTCTTCAGTAGTTTCTCCATGGGCGCAGTAATTTGAGCATAAGCTTTGATAAATTTTCTATATTATCCCGTATGTCCCAACATCGCGCGTAGCTACTTGACATTCCTTGGGGCCTCCAAATTCATAATTACCGTAATCTTTGCAGGGTCCACCATCAACCCTTTCTTTCACACCATGTGACCCAACAAGATCCCAAAGGGAACGAATAATATGCATTTCTTCAAATTTAGCACGATCTGGTATCTGCCACACGTATCCAACATCAAGTGAAGACTTGCTACATGGCACTTTACTAATCAAAACATCGTCTTGTCATCAAAGTAGACTTCCAGGAACTTATGAATGAACTCCTTGAATGCTGCTATGAATACGCGGGAAAATATCATAGGCGTATTCTTAAGCCCAAACAACATCAAAGTGTATTGAAAGAAACCCCACTCCATCGCGAAGGTCGTTTTGCTCCTATGCTTAGGCGTGATCTTGATTTGATGATACCCAGAAAACCCATCAATAAAGAAATATGCCTCCTGCCCTCCAACATTATCTAACACTTCATCTGTAAACGGTGTTGGAAATGGGTCGTGGACACACGCAACATTAAGATTTCGTAGATCTCCAAAAATCCTTATTTCACCCTTTTGTTTCTTCTCCAAAACCATCATCGATCTCACCTAATCAGATTATTCAACAGGTTCTATGATGCCTGCCTCCAACATCTTATCTAGCTCTTGGTGAACCTTTTCCTTGTATTTAGGATTAAGATGATATGGCCTCTGTTTAATAGGATTTGCGTCCAGCGTTAGAGTGATCTTAATAATGCCCAAATTGCCAACTATGCCCTTCAAATCCGAGAACATAGTAGGGAAGAGATCCTGGTATTCTTGGAGTAACTCAGCAACTTAATCCATGGTAGCGTCATCCCAATAATCTCCAATTTTCACGAACTTCGGTTTTGCTTCAGTGCCAATGTTTACTTGCTTTGTCTTCAATGATGTGGTGATGTCCGGGTTGTCTATTTGTGGGCCTTCGACTTCGTGATGACCTTATGCCTCTGTAATATTTATGTTTCTCGGATCTTCATATTCTTATTCAGCGATCACATTATAACATTCCAGTGCATGGCGTAGCTCGGTGCTCCAATCTGGTTTGGTCCATTCCATACATTCTGTCGGTGTTATGAAGATGACTGCCTTAATATATGGTAGAGCTTCATCGATGCTTGCAAAGACATCTTCAAATCCAAAGGTTAATAAGAACCCTTCCCTTAATATATCCCACTCCGCGATGCCACGATGAAGCTCCATTTCCAGATATGAGTTCATGGAAATTGTATCCAAAGTATGGCAAAATATGTGTACCCACTCTGGTTGTGGTTTTGTCCCCCATGCTTTAGTCCATTTTGCTAGGTGATTATGCAGATCGTCCCTTCCATTATATTTCTCAGTCATTCTAGTGTTAACACGCCCAAACTGCAACTTCATCATTCTTCTGTAATCTCACCATCCAGCAAAGTTATCCTTATGTGTTACCCACCATCATGTAAGCATAGCACGCAATGCAAACTCTAATGCTTGGAAGCAGTGATCCTCAGGGACTTCGCACTCAAATTCATCCAAAAACAGATCTACATTAGTTAAACCATCATAATAGGGTAGTTTCCTTACCTTCGACGAAACACAGCGCAGTGAATTCATCCTCGTATTGCATCGCAGTGTAGATACTTCATGCAAGCGATTCTACCAATGCTCCAACTATTTTTCTAAATTAGAGGTGCAGGAAATCTCCCGGTCCCATGCAATCCATCCATCTGTCATCAGATTGATCCAGTCCTGATCTCACACTGTGATTTTGTAGATTGGATCCAAGTCATCATCACTTTCGTCATAATCGCGGACTGGTTCACTATAGCGCGCCCCTTCTGCGAGGTCCAACGGTATTACAATCGGAATCTATTTTCTTTCAAATGACATTGTCCTCTTCTTCAAATTGATGGCCCCATTCATATCAATGGCCCAGTCAATTCTGAGGAGCGCAGGGTATGGATTACTATCATTGACAATTTCTATAACCTCAAAGTCGGTTATTGCACTCACACCTTCTATAATCATCCCATGGGGATGATTTTCTACTAGTTCACCATTCTGAGTTGAATCAGATATCAGATATCACTGGAGCATAGGTCTCCCCATTCTTTCCCATGTTTGTCTTGGTAATACGTTCACATCAGAACCCAGATCCAAGATGACCTGGTCCATCTCATAATCACCTATCTGCACAGTGAGCCTCATCTCACGCCTTGCTCGTGCCTTATGCTTGCCGATTTTTCTGACCACCCGGTGTCCATCAGAGACCTTCTCTTTGCTGGCGCATTTATTTATTAATTCCTGCAGGCCTTCCACAACTTTGATATTACGCAACACTTTTATGCAGGTTTCCAAAAACGTAGTGAGCAGAGAGGTATCAACCTCTGCATGTGTGCTGATTTCTTGCACCTTGTCTTAGCTTCCTCAGGTGGACACCTCAACAAAGCTTTTCATGGCTTCCATAAAAGTTTCCTTAGCGTGATTTAGATCAAAGAAGGTTTCTTTATTTGGCACTTTGTGGACCCATCCTTCTTCTTTAGGCTATTTACCCTTATCAACGTCAGTCATTATTCCACTTCTCAGCACTATGTTCATGCTTTGATCCTCCTCGCGGGGCTCAACTCTCATAATATGGAAGTTCTGTCTAGGTTGATAAGCTGCACTTTCTTCTCTTGCATTTTAGCTATCAGCAACGGGCATTCTTTCATAATATGGTCAAACTGGCTACAATATTGACATGATGGGTGTGTCTGATTTTGACACTCTCGTGCGTAGTGCCCTGGCTATCCGCAGTTGTAGTAGATAATCGGACCGCGACCTCTACCAGGTCCTCCTCCTCCTCGTCCCCGTCCTCATCCATGATAACCTCCACGCGCTCCTCTGATGCCCTGCTCTAGAGGCCGAGTTTCTACTTGCATCCGGTATGTAGGTATGTATGTGTTCATTCCATCATCAGCTCATAGCTACGATGGTGGTGCTCATCGTGGCCCACTGATTTGTAGAAGTTATAGAACAATTGTTGGGGTGTCTGGATGAACTTTTGAAGTAAATGACAATTATTCGTCGCATGTTGTCCAACAACCTGAAAAATAGCACACCATAGCGTAGTCCCCACGCTCGGCCCTACTGGGGCTTCCAGTTTCAGGGGAATCGACCCCCCTCCTGTAATATAATTCACATACACTAGAGATTGGTCTTTATTGTGCCCCTGACTCTTGCACTTCAAACACCAGACTTCTACACGCACTTCTGGTTTAATCTCCTCATCTTTCTTCAAACTCTATAATTCTAGGTGTAGGCTCTGTAACTGAGAGTGGATCTGCTGCACCCCCAAGGTCACATCCTAAATAGGTGATGCATGCAACCTCATCATGATTTCCAAGGCTTCTGCCTGTGTTCCTATCTTCTGTTGTGATAGAGAAATTCTCAGGTGGGGCAGAAGCAAAGCTATAAACCATTCACGATGCTGACTATCTGTGAGCTGCATGTTAGCTTCTTGAATCTGACACTTCAACCTTTGATCTAATTCCCAAGGCATCTCATCAACCCTCATCATGATTTCTTTGAATCCAATTACTGACTGTGAGTCAGAATTAGGCTTACTAAACTCCTTGTTTAAAGCCGCCTTAGTCTCTGCTAGCGATGCAAGAGGATTATCAGAATAATACTTAATGTATCCTGCAGAGCGGTAACCAACTGTGCCTTCTTTATATTGTCATCAGTAATTTGTTGCGTTGTTTGCACAAAATTCACAACAAACCAAAACTGCTATGTATCTTCACTCCCTATGCCCTTGAAAATCGACAGCTTCATCGCGTTCGCCATGTTGAATGGTGGTGGTGGAGGTGGAGGTGTGGGTGAAGGTGTATGTGGTGGAGGTGGAGGTGGAGTGGAAGGATGATTTGCTCGAGGAATCCCCTGAGTGATTAACTGAAAAACACTTCGTGGTGAAGCTTGCACCGCTCCTTCATCTTCGCTTGAAGGAGGTCCGATTAACGGACTATATTCTGGACCTGATCTCTCTCAATCTCTAAAGAGTCTTTCGCTTCACGTAGCTCCGAACATCAAGGCAATGACATCACCCATTTTTCACATAACAACATTTTAATCCAAGTATTCAATGATCTTAAATACTTACCTCACGGTCCTTTGAAAAATTGCAACTCCGCTTCACTATAGTTGACCAAGGTATCAACTACAAATTCTGTAACAAATCCTCCCAAGATCCGATCGAGCCAATCATCGATAACCCGTGCGATCTTGTTTTCAAAGGTTTCTAGCCGTCGCACTAGTTCTGGAGTCCACACTATAGGACTATCGAGCTTCCACCTTCCTTGACTGTCTATTAATTTAGCTAACCACTCATACAGTTCAATGGGAAAAGTGCAGAAGAAGATCTCGTGTATCTCTGTATACAGATACTTGTTCAACCACTCTTCCTTCAACAAGCATGGATTCCTATTTTCTTGCACTGCGAACTCGTGAATCTTCTAATCCAACCACTTTTCAATTTATTTCTTGGTTGGATTCCAATGATGTGAAATCACACATCTCTTTCAAGCATATTCAGGTCTCGACAATGAAACCATTTGTTGGCTTAGGGGGTCCTGACCCAGGTTCAGAGATAACTGTGCCAACCAACAAAACCTTACATTACTGGCCCTTTCTGGAAAAACTTGCGTAGCGGAGGCTACAATCTCACCCGAAGCAGTATGGGGGGGTGCAAGAACCAAGTTTATGCATTTAGATACTAGTGTGATGTCTTCCAGCACCTCAAATATGCCTTTGCGCAGATCGATACACTCTTAGGGAACGTTGCTGCAACTCTGTTACAAAAACCTTCAGACCTTCACGAAGGTCTATGATCAGTTCTTGTGATCCTTCAACACTCAGTTTGTCTACTTACGCACATCAGAGAGCAGTCATAAATTAAGGTTCTTGTAGATTTACTTAAGTTATTAGTAAACATCAGAGAAGTCATCAGAGTCTTTGCGAAAATACTTAGACATGCATTGCGTACATCATTAACATTTATTCAAGAGAATCACGTAACATTCAATTAATATTCCATAAAACACATCAGTCATTGACAACATACAACATTAATAGAAATAAACATAAATACGTAAGAATTCTTCGGAAATTGTCTTTATTGATCTTCAATTCAAGGTTAGAGAGTCAAAACTACCCTGTGCACACAACTTCAGGTGTCCACGTACTTAGCTGCGGACTTGACCCAGGCCTCTGCGCAATCAGTTGCAAAGCCTTTCTTCTATCTAACCCACTTCTCTTTGCTATCACTTCCTCATCAATTATGCCTTAGATTCTCTAAGACATACCTATTTATAGCCTTTTTCATACAATGCCATGGTCCACGAACCATGGGTGAATCTCAAAACTGACTCAAACTTTATATAAAACAAGGGGCTAAACACCTTTGACTCTTATTCATCTACGCACTCCACATCCACAAATCACGGAGACTTTACATTATTTACAAAAACTGTATCAAAACATGGGTTATCTTAACCCCAGAACTGGTCTAGGGGGCCCTATCCCAACTTCATCAGCAGGTTTTAAGACTGTCAACTTAATAATGTATGTAACAGAAATTCCATTACCTGAGAAGATTAATTTGCACACACAAATTGGAGAATTGATTTATAGTTATTTAAGAAAAACATCCCTGGCTGCTGGTAATGCAGAGACTTTTCTAGGAAACGTTGTAAATCAGCTGAAATTGGAAAAGGAAAATTCCAAAGCATTATTTGCCCAGAATGAATAATTGAAGACGTTGATTGTAAAGATTGTTGTAAATGCGGAAGACAAAATTGTTGTACATAAAATCTTGCAAGGGGAAGAGATTGAAATTCAGGTGTTAAGGAAAAGGTTGAAATTACCTTTTGTGGATCATGTCATGGCCCCAGAGGTAGCTCAAGTGGAGAAAGAGAAAGAATTTTTTACAGATGAAATTTCATAGAGGAAGAATGAGATAACTTCCCTCAAGGAGATGAATTCTATCCTATAGAAGAATCTACGTACACATGTGTGTACTATCTTGGTACAACTATATTCTCATGATCCAACATAGAAATTGACCAGAGTAATGACTGAATTGAAGATATCAAAGGATGAGATGAAGAAAATGCAAAGAAGCCTAGATGATACAAAGAAAATTCTGAAGATAACAGAAAGGGAGTTGGCCATGGCTAAAGACATTGCCTCAAAATATCAAAATGAATACCAAATTTCTTCTCATGAGATTAAAGAGTTGAAGGAGAAAGTAAAAGGGAATATGTCCCTCATTCAAGCCAGGGAAATTATCTGGAACGATATTATTCATACAATGAGGAACATTTGGGAATTTATGTCAGTTGTAGCAGAGGAGAAAGCCATTGTCAGATATTTGGAGAGCATCATTGTTTCCAGTAAACATAAGATCCAACAACATGCATAATTTTCCAAGAATATAATTGATTTTCTTAATTCTAATTCGTCACAGGAATGAATAGAAATGCAAATTGATGACAAAACAGAATTGATATTGGAAATTAATAAAATGGTGTTGAAGAATTTATATAGAAAGGTAGTTGGGACAAAGTTGGGAGAAATTAAATAATCCGTTTTGAAATTCAACACCTTTGATAAAAGAACCATGGCAGGATTGCCTTCATGCTGGGATCAATAGTGAAATATTCTTCCTAGGGAGAGTAATGAAACTTTGTTGGTAAAAGCCAAAAGCAAGATTGGGACCTCCCATGAAAAAACAACAGTTCTGAAAGGAGAAACAATTGTAAATTATCTTCATAAGGGTTTCCAACTTTTATGGTTAATTAGAACTCCGTTTACTGAGAAGCCAACTTATAGTCGAATTACTAATTTCAGAATGGCTCACATAAGGTTTGTAAAAGGTCAAATCTCCAATGTGATAGTATTGAAGAAATTCAGAGAGTGGATGTCCCCTACAATAGCAACAACAAAAGTTGGACCCTCTACAAATGATCCTGCACAAGAATCACAAGTCACTCAATGAAGAAAAGCCACATATTATTTCATTATAATTTTCCAGAAATGTATTTGTAATTGTGATATAATTTTGTTTTTAATTTATCATAGATAAATTCCTTCGAAGGATCGAATAGACAAAAAAAGTCCAAGTAGTTAGTAGTTTTGACAGTTGATAGTTTCATAACTGTCATCATTGTAATCATCATACAAAAATAAATTTTGAAGAACCAAGAAGGGTTTCGAATTTTTGACTTCAGAAGGAAAAATACTTTTCTATGTAATGTTTCTCATCTTCTTGGAGATTTGAATAAAAAAATTTCAAAGTAATTCCAAATAGATTTTTAATGTCATATATGTTATCATATCTTTGTGTAATCATTTAATGTTTTCCTTCTATAGCAATCAGTAATGAATCAATTGGTCTTTAATGATACAGTTACACTGAATTCATAATATCTGTAAGTTAAAGTTAAATAACCTTAATATGTGCTCCTCTTTTCTATATTTCCATTCATATGTCTTCCATATTTATGCTAAAGTTTAAAGCAAGAGATTCTGCTATAAGTAGCCTGTTGTTTAAAACTTTCAAACATATTTTTCACCCCTTTACTACAACTTAAATCACATTCATTATCAAAGAGGCCACTTTGAAAGGTGTTTTTATTCCAAGAGGATTTCATAATTATTACCTGTAAAAAGAATACTTTTGAAGTTTCACAATGGGACAACAAATAAAGTTTTTTATCATTTTGAATAAATGTCTTGGGCACTGACCTCTACTCAACCAGGGATTGTCTCCTAAGGTACAACAAGACCGACGAGTGTTGTAGAGAAGATGATGTCATACATTTATTATATCCCTGTGAAGTATGTAGTTTTTTTGTCGACATGCCTTTGGTACAACATTCTTTAGAGTGGATTGCATAGCTAAGAAATAAAGAAGAGTATTGTGAAAGTTAGAAGTTGAAATTAATCTGGAGAAAAGGCGAATAAAACGTGTATGTCAAAGGGAAAGTACTCTATGAAGCAAAAAATATGTTGGTGTGATGCAAGAAGAGGTACTTTATTTTATCCCAATTGAAAATGATCTAACATAAATAATAAAAGGCTAATGGTAACGAGACAACAAACATGTATCTTTGCAAACAAGTAAGCAATATGAATGATGAAGAAAGCGAGGATCAATACATGTCATGTGCTAAATTGAGAGAGGAGGATGTGTTTTTGTTATTTGGATATTGTTTATTTATTTTATTTTATTTTTGGTTTTTTACTGAATGAAAAGGAAGGTAGGCAACAATTTGTGCAAGTGTTGTAGGAACATGGAAAGTAAACGAATGATGCTTTGGAGGATTAGGTTGTGTTTGTTTGTATGAATCAAAAGTTCTTTTTTGTGTTTTTTTTGCAAAGAATAGTAGCATTTAATTGGTATGCTTGTTTCTTTTAATGAGTTTCCATGCACCACATAAGGTGTCGAATATGAAACATAGGTGAAATATGAATATGAAAGCAAATACTTTTTTTTTTTATTGCATTTTTTAATTGCAATAGTGAATGGTGGGATGTTCAAATGACCACTATTAATATTAGAATGGATATCATTATGCATAGTTGTCTTGGACTAAAGGAAGCCTACTTTTGGATTCCACCATAATTTTAAGCAATAGTTGTGTATGTTTTCCATATTGAGAAGTTCCATATTCATTTGTGTATTCGAAACATGTTTGTGTGTTGCAAATTAGATGAAGAGATGAGCAAGGGTAGAGAAATTCAAGCAATCAAATTCCCATATAACTACGAGAAACATAAAAATCAAGCGAATGCCCATATATTCATGAGAAACATTACAACTGAGTGAGTGCCCATATATTTACAAGAAACAACTTCAAGTGAGGGAGTTCCCATATGTTTGCAAGAAAGGACTACAAAATTAGGAGGTATTGCTGTAGGCAAGGTTTACAAAAAAAATTAGTGATAGAAGTTTAGACAAAATGGTTTTGAAAAGGCATGTATATTTACACAAGGGCATGTGAGAAATACTACGAGTGCAAGGGGGGGAATGAGTTGACAATAGTGAAAGGGAGGTGTGTAGTAGGTAAATCGTTTGCAAAGCCAAAAATGGGTATAAATGGAGAAGGGTGGGGGGTAGATGAAACACATAGGTGTTTAGGGAAAGGGTGTGTAAAACAAGACCATGGGATCAAACAAAGGAGAGGGGAAAAAGGCATGCTTATAAATGGTAGGCAAACTTATTGGTAGGGGCAGAAGCCAGTTGTAATTCATGCGAGATAAGAGTTGAAGCATAAGCATAAGGGAGCTCTTCAGAGTGCACAAGGGTTGGCTAGAGGTGTTCAATTTCATTGAAAGTGTTTTTTTTAAAGAGAGTGTGAAGAGAAATTGTCGATATTTGACCCTGTTGGATATTTCTCTTATAGTTTCTGGATTGCTTGAGAGGAGGCTAATGTACGTTGGGTATATGTGAAAGCATTTTGTTGCAGCATCATAAAAACAACAACATTTTTGAGGTGCCCAATATGGTCATGAAATTCAAGCCGAAGCACATTACAGTAGTCACATTCAAGGAAGGAGCCCTTATATTATGTAGAACGCCATGTGTTTTCGTCTTGTCAAATAAATGTTTTCATGCATTGCATCCCATTAACATTAAGGGGTCATGCAAGGAGGTAAAAGTCTTCCATGTTTATCATTATAGCAGTAGCATGGATGAAAATCGATGGAGATTTTTTGGCGTGGGGCAATGCGACAAGTTCATCTATTGTTTTTGTTTTGATGGGCCTATTGGGCATGCCTGTGTATTTCCTACTTAGTGATGGTAGGTATGAGTTCAGTCATGTTTCTTGAAACCATTGTGTGAGTTCCCATGTTTCAACAATATATGTATTTATAACAAGGTATGTGGTGGGGTAATTCTAATGGTTTAGCCATTGAACTCGACGACATGACCCCCATTTGATCACAAGGACTGAAACAGTTCACGCCATGCAGAGTTTCGAAAGCTCGCGCCCTTTGGCATGACAATGTGTGCCATATAGGGTGAAATTGATGTTGCTACCCGACATTTCATGAAGCATGATACTTCTTTTTGGCTTCTCACAAACATCACGTCTACATATGATGGAGGTGGAAGAAGTTGATCTCACAACACCAATAAAATTAACAATTGAGTTGAGAGTTGCAAGCCTGAGTGAAATAATTGGTACAAAATGGAAGGTATGGGAAGGTATCCACTCATTGTCATGTATGAAGGGAGACATGGTCGATGCAGAGAATAGGAGGATTTCTAATGGGAAATTAAGATGATTGTAGGCAGGATTTGGAACCTTTATGGTGCCATTTTAAACTGTGTAGAATTGACCGACTTGAACTAGAACAAGAATTGCATCTGGCATGTCATTAAAGGAATATATGCGGATCTCATTGCCATTGTGGTCAACAAGGTCAAAGACGAGAGATTTCCCAGAGCTGAGAGATTTCATAGAGGGGTGTTTTTATGAGCACTCTAATTGTCATGGACCAATATTTTCGGGATGGGGTGAGTTCCTTGAAAGGGAGGGCGGCTAACTGCAGGGGCATCGATTGTTGAGTTTGGAGGTTTGTTCTCTACAACGGGGTTGACATGAAGCCGAAGGAATTAGACGAGGATGATGTGGCATGGAGGATTTGTTTGGTGGAGAGAATGAGAAGGGTTGGCTTGTCGATGAGAGGTGTTTCCCGATGGAGTATTTCAAGTTCAAGGACACAAAGCGAGTTGCAAGAAAAAATCATATTTGTGTAAAGAGGGGAAAATAAATAGTAGTAAAGAAAGTAGATTTGAAAAGGTACATAAAAGGAGAAGGAAGAGAGGGAGGTAAAGGTGGGGGGAGTTGCAACGCATGAAGATCGATGTATGGATGTGCATGAACCTTTTATGAGGAGAACAATAGAGCCATCTTACAGGTTCGTAGCTGCTACAAACACATTATGAGAAGAAGGTAGCATGACTACATGGTTGTGAGTTCCTTCAAAAAGAGAGAGGTGGTAAGAGGGGGTTGCAACCCTGACAGGGAAAATGTGGTTGACGAAAGCAATGTAGAGGACTATCTGTATCAAAGTAGAACCAACACGCAACAATGAAAGTGAATTGCTAGTCAGGGTTGTCTCCATTGTGAAACGACTTTGTTGTTCAAAGAGAGGAGCTGCAAGTGAATAACATTTGTAAGTGCATAAGAATAAAATTAGTTTGTGTAGTAAATTGAAGGAAAAGGCTAAAGATTCTATCTTCAAAGACATGAAGGAACAACAAAAATTGAAGGGAAAAGTGTGGAATATCTAAAAGCATGAGAAAAACAAAATAGACAAAAATGAAGGGGATACCACTAACAAAGAGATTGCTAGGATACTCTCCTTTTGATTTGTGCAATTTTTATGTCCCAAAGAAAAATGTTCCATGGTTAAGAAAACAAATTAAGAAAAAAACAATGCCTATCATGGAATCAGTTTCTTTGAGGGTAGGAAAGGTTTGGAGGGAACAGAGGAGGGTATTTGAATGAGTGTCCTGGTAGACATTGAGGTCTTGTCCAAGCAAAGATACCTTAAATTTGTTGCAAGATTGTCTTAGAAAAATTTGCACTAGTAGTAGAAAGGAAAAGGAGGAAGAATAATTTCAATTATGCTAGTTATTTTTTGAATAAAGTGGTTTTTTCCATTTATGTCAATTACAACTTTTCGCCTTATTCAAAAGATCTTGTAACTTTTCTCATGAACTTAATTGATAGACCCAGTCGGTTAATATTCTATAAGAAAAATAGAGGCTAGGAATTTTCGTGAGATCAAATCTCTCACTTTGTTCAATATACAAGAGAATGTGGCATTATCCACAACAAAGAGTGTGTGAAGGAAAATATGGGTTAGAAAGAAGGGCTTGAAACTTGTCTCATTAACTTAATTCATAGATTAAGTCCTCTAATATTCTATAAGAAAATATAGGCTAGTGATTTTCATAGAGTGTGTGAAAGAGCATCTAGGTTGGTTTCTAAACTTCTATACTTGTAGTTGTGATGTTGTGTGGGTTTCTCAATTTTGGGTATCAATGTTTCTTCTCAAAGATGTATGAAAAGAACCCACTTAATATTGTGGATGACAAACAATCTCAACAATATAAATGGCTGCTAAACATTATAGATATGCAACAACTGATAGAAACAAAACCTGCCAAAATTCTGATCTATGCCACAATCATAGTTAAACAAAAAAAAGAAAGAGTAATAACTCCAATCATCCAATGCAAACCAGATATACAAATAGTTTTATTATAACACTTGTCAAGGGAAAAAATAATGTTACCAGTTCCCCTCTATGGGACGGGTTCTTGGCTGTCCTCAAACATCTTCAGCTTGTGTATAGTCCCTCTCCTCTATAATATGTAAACCCAACAAAAATATGGTGTGCAACAATGAAAATAATCAGAGTTACAATAGTGAGTGCAACAATCAAAATAATCAAAAGTGAATAATGAATGGAAATCCCTTCTATCTATAACAAAATATTGAGTTATCCTTCAATAACGAGCAATTTTATTATTGATCCCATTCTTTGAATAACTAGTTGGAATATTTTATTATATTTGTTAGGAGGGAAAAAGTATTTAAACTTTTATTAGAAGTAATAAATAAATAAATGATTTATTTATCATCTCAAGGATTTAGTTAAGGAATAATAAATAAATAAATAAGGATTTATTTAATTATTCCTAAGGGATTTACTCAAATTTGACAAAGAATAATAATTAATTAGTGATTAATTAATTATTCTTATAGAAAAATAAAATAATTAATGATTTATCTGTTTATTTTTCATGGTTTTGTGAAATATGACAAGGAATAATAATTGAACAATGATTTAATTAATTATTCCTAGTAGAAAATCAAATAAATAATGATTTATTTAATTATTCTTCATGGGTTCAACTATAAATTACTTAACAAAGGTGGTATATTAAGTAATTTCTCGGAGTGAAAGAAATTTTACTATGGTAAAATTGGCTTTACATGGTGTACTTCGATCCATCTAGTAAATTAGGCTAGATGATTATTTTTTTGGTGATAACATCAACTATATGTGTATGAATGAAAACATGGGCATATGCACAAGTATAGGCATGAGTATTTTTTTGTATGAGTTGTCAAGGCACGGGAAGGAAGTGTAGGTGCATGAATGAGAAGATGCCCATAGACATCGAAAGAGAACATGCACACGGTCGAGTTAGAAAAGCTTATAGCTATAGGGAAATGTTGATTTATGGATTGTACATACAATGACTAAATAGTAGCAATTTGAAACAACAAAGAGCTAGTTTTTATGGGTCTATGTTCATATTGTGCTCATCAAGGAAGAAGATAGATATTATGGGTTTATGGGCATATGTTGTTGATGAAGGAAGAAGATAGTTGGGGAAAGTAAAGAGTAGAAGGAAAGAAATTACACAACTATGATGTCTTACAAACTATTGCATTGTTGGTGTTATGAGTCAACAACAATTATGGAATTTAGATGGACTTGCAAATGTGCAGAAGCAAAAGGTTTCATGTCCAAGAAAGCAAGGAAAAAGCACAACTTATATTATGGAACGAGTTTCCTTGAGTGTAGGAAAGGTTTGGAGGGAAGAGAGGAAGGGATTGGAAGGAGCAGCTATACCTTTGGATTGCTTGCTAGAGGGGTAGAAGTACACAGACTGTTAGATGGTTGTTAGATGAGATAAACAAGAATTTGAGTGTAACATCACGGTCTTGTTCAAGTAAAGAGACCTTAAAGTTATTGCAAGAATGTCTTATCAATATTTGTACTAGTAGTATAAAGGCAAAGGAGGAACAATAGTTTCAATTATGTTAGTTGTTTGTGAAATAAAGTGTTTTTTTTTTAAGTTATGTCAATTACAATTTTCCACCTTATTCAAAAGACCTTGCAACTTTTGTCATGAACATAATTCATAGTATTGGTTTGTAGATTTCTGTGGTGTGGTTTCTGAGAGACTGAACTCGGATATTCCACAGTGTTCATCTTTTTATTTGTCGACGTTTTGAGTATAGACCAAGACTCATCATTAGGACTGATTTACAGAGAAGTGAAAAGAGTGTGATAAATATGGTGTAGGTGGGCTGTTAAGTTGGTAAGCTGACCATTAATATTATTTTAATTAATTCATAGCTTACCAACTTAACAACCCACCAAATGGTCGGCTTACCAACTTAACAACCCACCTACACCATATTTATCACACTCTTTTCACTTCTCTGTAAACCAGTCTTGATGATGAGTCTTGGTCTAGACTCGAAACGTCGACAAATAAAAAGATGAACACTGCGGAATATCCGAATTCAGTCTCTCATAATTCATAGTTTTGATCCTTTAATATTCTATAAGAAGAATATAGGCTAGTCATTCTCATGAGATCAAAGTTGTCACTATATTCAACATACAAGAGCATGTGGCATTCTAGTCATTCTCGTGAAATGAAATCTATCACTATATTCAATATACAAAAGCATGTGGCATTCTCCACAACAAAGAGTTTGCAGAAGGAAAATATATGTTAGAAATACGGGCTTGAAACTTGTCTCATTAACTTAATTCATAGATTAATTCCTCTAATATTCTATAAGAAAATATAGGCTAGTCATTCTCGTGAGATCAAATCTTTCACCATATTCAATATACAAGAGCATGTGGCATTCTCCACAACATAGAGTGTGTGAAAGAACATCTAGGTTGGTTTCTAAACTTCTATACTTGCAGTTGCAAGGTTTGCGTGTGGGTTTTTCAAGTTTGGGTATGAACTATATGTGTATGAATGAAAACATGGGAATATGCACAAGTATAGCCATGAGTATTTCTTTTGTATGAGTTGTCAAGGCATGGGAATGAAGTGTAGGTGCATGAATGAGAAGATTCCCATAGGCATCGAAAGAGAACATGCACGAGTTCGAGTTAGAAAATCTTATATGTATAGGGAAATTTTGATTTATGGATTGTACATACAAAGACTAAATAATAGAAATTTGAAACAACAAAGAGTTAGTTTTTATGGGTCTATGTTCATATGTTCCTCATGAAGGAAGAAGATAGATTATATGGGTTTATGGGCATATGTTATTGATGAAGGAAGAAGATAGTTGGGGAAATTCAAGAGTAGAAGGAAATAATTTACACAACTACGATGTCCTACTGACTATTGCACCGGTGTTATGAGTCAACAACAATTATGGAATATAGATGGACTTGCAGATGTGTAGAAGAAAAAGGTTTCCTATCCAAGCAAGCAAGAAAAAATCACAACTTATATTATGGAATGAGTTTCCTTGAGTGTAGGATAGGTTTGGAGGGAAGAGAGGAAGGGATTGGAAGGAGGAGGTATACCTTTGGCTTGCTTGCTAGATGGGTAGAAGTACACAGACTGTTAGATGGTTATTAGATGACATAAAAGGAAATTTTGCATGGAATTTCAAGATAGGTCAGACCATGTTGAATTGGATATATGCAAATTGTCACATTCAACTTGTTCATCCTCTTCATCAGAATTTGGGTACAATTTTTGTTGGAGAATGAGGAGGTAAATAAGACTGACCACACTACCTATATTTGTCCTTTGAGCAATATTGGAAATAAGAATTTCAACCATAAGAATATGAATATATATATATATATATATATATATATATATATATATATATATATATATATCACAGAAGACATGGTTCTCTATAAAGGTTAGGAAACATAGAAGCACCACTTACAGGTGGAAAAACCAAAACAAGGAAGACAAATTTGTGACTAAGAAAGTCAAAATTTAGGGGGTGGAAAGTACCACCAGATTTTTTTCTACCTATTCCCATCTAAAAAAAAGTATCCTACAAAATGCATTGCAAAATTTGATGTTGAGCATGCAAGAACACTTGCTTGAAATATTTCCACCCAAAAGAATTTTTGAGTTGAGAAGAAAGCATAACATAAAATGGAGAACCAATTCCAGCGAAGATGAAGAGAAGCTCTTAAAGTTGGAAATCATGATATGAAGACTGTAGGAAAACATATGTAAGAGGTATAGAAGATACCAGAAGTTGTATAGAAAGAAAGGAAACCATCATTAGAAGGAGAACTATCTGAAGCATATGTAGAGGCTTTAGAAGAACCAAGGAATAGATATAAATGAGGAATATACTTTAAGAAATATTGGGTTGTGTAATCGCCTAAGATTTACACCTAAGTGCGGGAAAAGTTTCTAACCCCGCAAGGTATAACCTTCAAGGAACAACCCTCTGATTAGGAGTTGTCATCTAACGCCTGCTCACTCTGTTTAAGCTCTCTTCTAGGTAAGCTAGGGGGGGGGTAGTCCATAAGGATAGTTATAAAGGGAAATGTTGTTGCAACAACAAGTCTAGGAGACTAAGGGAAAGGCAATTATCTATCTAAGAATCTTGATTAAAAAACGTTATTGAGCAAGTTTGACTACTAAAAGAGAAATGTAAATATTTAAGAAAAAATCTCAATAAGATTAATAATACAATGACTAGATTAATAACGGTGATAAACCAATTCCAATTACTTATAACAATGCTTAATATAGATTCAACACTTGAAAAATACAATAATATTTCACGTCACAAGATAAATAATGTTGCAAGAGAAGTATTAATATAGGAAATGGCACAGTGTTAAAATATGAGCACAAAATATAACTTGCAAGAATGAAATAAAATTGTACTTTGATTTTAAAGAGATGCTCAAATAAAAGTAACAATATCAATGGGTAATGACAAAGGAAATTAAATGACAATACAATAGTAGTAATATAGTATTGCTGTTAAGTTATGGTATGTTCTATGCTTATAACAGTTTACTTCTTTTCCTTATTATATTCCAAAGATTAGCAATCACACGTACATAAAGTAAAGTGCAGATAGAACATTAAACGATCGACATAAAACAAGCGAAGGCAAGAGACACAAGATGTGGAGGCTAGCCAGGGACAAACCCCACAATGTGTGGGGAAACCCTTTGATCAAATCTTCTTTTATCTTCAATAATTCAGAAGAGAGAAATAGTACAATAAATCTGATTCATATCAGCAGTAGCAAACCCTAGATCAATAGCATCAGCATTAGCGGCTTCATTATCAAACTAGGGCGGACGATATCTTGCAAACCGTTCGTCGGATTGACTTCATTCCACCACCAAAAGTTGCAGCTTTCAGAGGAGGTTCAGATGAACCTACAACGCAGTTCCAAAGAGGAGATCTTCTAGGCCACGCAGGTCAATCTTTACTTCTGCAGTTGCAGCTTCAGTTTCAGCAGTTTCTGGCTTCAAACTAGGGCAGTCGATATCTTGCAAACCGTTCATCGGATTGACTTCATTCCACCACAAAAATTTGTGGCTTTCAGAGGAGGTTCAGATGAACCTACAGCGCAGTTCCAAAGAGGATTTCTTCTAGGCCACGCAATTCAATATTTACTTCTGCAGTTGCAGCTTCAGTTTCAGCAATTTCCGGCTTCAAACTAGGGCAGTCGATATCTTGCAAACCGTTCATCGGATTGACTTCATTCCACCACCAAAAGTTGCGGCTTTCAGAGGAGGTTCAGATGAACCTACAGCGCAGTTCCAAAGAGGAGATCTTCTAGGCCACGCAAGTCAATATTTACTTCTGCAGTTGCAGCTTCAAATTCAACAGCTTCCGACTTCACATGTGTGAGAGAGAGACCCATTTCAGTGCAGTACAGAAGAGACTCATTTCTGCGTAGTAGAAAGAGAGAGAGATGTGATGAGATGAGTGAGTCCAAATGAGGAAAAGTCCTCTTACATTTATACACAACGTTGGTGGGTGAATAGATGTGACTGTTGGGCTTCTGAGTCTACATGAGTTGTAGGTCGGCTTGATAATAATTCCATAATCAAAATAAATTCATATCTCCATGAATACTTATCAGAATCGGATGATTTTTATATCAATCCTACACCTCTCGACGAGAGGAATCTAATAAAAATATTATCAGCCATGAATAAGATGACCCACATGAAGTTTTTCCCTGGTTTCCAATTTTAACACTCCCTCTCAACCATGGAGAACTTCATCTGCAATCTGTCTATCGGTCGTTACTATTCATCCATCAAATGGACTGCCCTGTACAGCCTGTCCCTTGCCCTGCTCTGCTCTATTCTGCCTGTTCTGCTTTGTCTTGTTCTGCCCTGCACTGATCTATACTGTTTTGCTCTGTTCTGCTATGCTCTTGCATTGTTCTGTTCTGCTCTGCTTTTGTCCGAATTATGAAGAAGAAGAAATGATCGAGGATGTATTATACTGACTCAAAGTCAGTCTCAGAGTATGTACCACTGGTCCTAGACCAGTCTCAACCAACTCGAAGTCAGCGTCATAGAGAGTACAACTCCACTGGTCCTAGACCAGTATCATCCTCCACTGACTCAAAGTCAGTCTCAGAGTGCGTACCACTGGTCCCAGACCAGTCTCAGCCGACCTGAAGTCAGCTTCATAGTAAGTACCACTCCTACCACTGGTCCCAGACCAGTATCGCAGTCTCAGAGAGTGTACCACTGGTCCCAGACCAGTCTCAACCGACCCGAAGTCAGCGTCATAGTATGTACCACTCTCACTGGTCCCAGACCAGTACTGCACTGACACGAAGTCAGTCTCGGAGTATGTACCATTGGTCCCAGACCAGTCTCAACCGACCCGAAGTCAGCGTCATAGTATGGTACAACTCCTACCACTGGTCCCAGACCAGTATCGCAGTCTCAGAGAGTGTACCACTGGTCCCATACCAGTCTCAACCGACCCGAAGTCAGCGTCATAGTATGTACCACTCCCACTGGTCCCAGACCAGTACTGCACTGACATGAAGTCAGTCTCAGAGTATGTACCACTGGTCCCAGACCAGTCTCAACCGACCCGAAGTCAGCGTCATAGTATGGTACAACTCCTACCACTGGTCCCAGACCAGTATCATTGATCCCAGATCAATGGAGGTCATCCTAGCGTAGGGAGTACGGTAGATACAACGATGCATCCATCGGTACTACTATGGTCCCTAACTTCATTTCCCTGCTCATTGATCAGATGAGAGGTACTTCCCATGAGTCCCAGACTGCATGGGTAGGATGCCTCGACAAGAGAACTAATCAATCCTGTCCTCACAGGAGAACACATCAATCCTGCTACAATCGCCGTGGAGAACACATCAATCCAGGCTGCCATGGAGAACACATCAATCCAGGCCTCACAGGAGAACTAATCATCCTGCTACACAGGAGAGCGAATCATCCTGTTCCACAAGAGAGCGAATCATCTTGTCCCACAAGAGAGCGAATCATCTTGTTCTAGTGTGCACCATCAGGGGAGGGTGAGTCACCCTGTGGTCATATGTTGCTCCAGTAGGAACCGCAAGCCCTCAAAGCTCCTAGAGCTCAATGTATGCAACATGCAGGACCCTTGTACAAGGGTTTCTTGTCGACCCCAAGTCGTTTGGGAAAATCACAGATTAGATCTTTCCTCGGGGCTTTGACAAGGTGTATCAACCTGTACATCATCTTAATGTGATGGAGCTTCCTTGCTGATCGAATTACCATATCCCAGATGATGTCTATCTGCTAGAGCAATTGACGAATACGGGATTCCTCAATAATCGAATCCCACCTCTGGTTGTTACAGAGAATCACAGTGGTATCCAATGTAAATCCAAACAGCTCACTGAAGAGCTTTCGCAACCAGACTGCCTCACACGAGGTTATGCTAGCAACAATATATCCTGCTTCGGCGGTGCTCAAAGCCACCGACTTCTTCTTCCTGCTCATCCAGGATATCGAAGCAGATCCCAAGGTGAAACAGTACCCGGAAGTGCTCTTACGGTCCACCACACTGCCTGCCCAATCAACATCAGTATATCCAAGTAGTCCCACATCTCCGGCAGTGTATCTTAATCCATGAGAGATTGTGTCCTGAAGACATCTCAGAAGATTCCTGGCATCAATCCAGTGAGGCTCAACCAAATATGAGCTCACAATGCTAACTGCAAAACATATGTTCGAATGGAGGTTCACCAAGAACATCAACGTGAATGAGTTTTTGAAACTCAGAGGCATTTCCCAAGTCTGGTCCGACATCACTACCATATAACTTCTAAAAGTTAAGATCCTCGAGGTAGTCACAGGCTTGCAGTCCATCATACCAAATCTTTCCAATATATTTACCACATATTTTCCTTGAGATAGGAAAATTTCCCTTGGCTTCTGCCACACTTCAAGTCCTTGGTCCTTCATTTCAAATTTAGAAGCCATCTCCCTCTTACATTTGTGAATGAGAGGGTTTGCACCTGTTAGAAAGAGGTCATCCACATACAACACCAGTATGAGAGGCTTGTCATATTCAACCTTAAAGTAAAGGTTAGGATCAGCTTCACTCCTAGTGAATCCCAGCTTCATCAAGTAGCTATCGATCCTCTCATACCATGCTCGGGGTGCCTGCTTCAGCCCATAGAGAGCCTTCTTCAACATGCATACATGAGATTTTCAATCATAAATCTCAAATCCTTCAGGTTGCTCCACATAGACCTATTCTTTGATAGAACCATGCAAGAACACAGTCTTAACATCCATCTGATGTAGGTTCCATCCTTGTGAAGCCACAAGGGCTATGATCAAGCGGATGGTCGTATATCTGGAAACAGGTGCAAATATCATAGTCTATACCTCCCTTCTGGGATAAACCACGAGCAACAAAATGAACCTTATACTTTTCCATACTTCCATTTGCTGCATGCTTTATCTTGTAAAGCCATTTTGAAGTAACACTTGTCTTGTCCAGGGTCTGGGAACTACTTCCCAGACATCATTCTCCATAATAGACTCATATTCTATGGTCATAGCATCCTTCCATAGTTAATGCTTGATGAAATATGAGAATGATGAAGGTTCATTTTGTATGATCGTGCTCATGATGGTCAGGTATCCCTGATACCTGTTAAGTTTCTTACTTTGATGGAAGGTTCCTCAGGGTGCAGCATGTCCTTCAACATCATCAAGTATCCCCCTAAGCCATGAAGGCCTCTTCCTAGAAGAGGAAGGCTCATGTGGATGAGGATCAATCGAATCCATGGGTTCTTCTACATCAGGCATTGATTCATCATCCTTTTCTTTCGGTTCCCTGGTGTCGACTTCTTGAGAGCTACTCAAAGTCAGCAGATTGTCCACCTTGCTGAGAGCCATATCTTTGTCAAAGGTGACATCATGACTAATCACGACTTCCCTTTGACCGGTGGTGAACATTTCTTCAGGAGTTTAGGAACCCAATGCTTGATGAGGGCATCGATTTTGTACATATACGGCGGTGATTGTAGTTTCAACCCATAGAAACTTTGGAAGTCTTTGATCATGTAGCATGGCACGGACAGCTTCCATCATCGTGTGGTTCTTCCTTCCCACCACACCATTCTGCTCAGGAGTATGTGGTGTAGTAGTCTCCCTCTTAATGCCAACCTTAGGTATGCCTGAGTAAACCAATTAAAATATATCGGAGGTCTTGCTTTGGCTTGAGGGGAATGGTCCCCTTTTGAGCTTTCCTTTGGCACATCCCGGCCATACACCTTCTTTCTCTACTCGGAATTCGGGCATCCCTGTCGACATTTGTCTTACATCGGGTAGAGCTTTATAATAAAGGTGGGAAAACCTCCGATGCCAAAGTTTGGATTGAAGAGATGTGTCATAAGATATGACACCTAGCAGACTTCCATTGACCTGATATAATGAATCAACACTAAACCCAAAAGTAAAGGCATCTTTAACATTATTTTTCCATATACATACCTTGCCATTGCTGAAGGTTACCTGTAGCCTCTGCCTTCCATTGCCAAGATGGATACTAGGTTCCTTTTGAGGTCAGGTGCATTTAATACATCCTAGAATTTCTAGCCTTCTTGAATGCTTGTCCTCTTCCTTGATTCCCAGCTCTCCTCTTACCTTTGCTGTTGAATTTGTCATTCCTTTGATTGCCATCAGAGGGATTTCGAGTTGCACCACTGCATACTGTACCATGCTTCTCTAATCATGATTATCATCATGCTGCCCATGTCCATGATTTTATCCATCATAATGCTGCTCAAACTAGTGTGCATCATCATCATGCTATCCTATATGTCCATGATCTCATTCATCATGATGCTCATGATCTCATACATAGTGACTTGCTTTATCGCAAATGTAACATCGTCATTTTCTTCTAGCCTTAGGTCCAGCCTTTCCTTTTGATTTAGTCCCGGAATTATTTCTTTTCCTTGCATGAGAAGAAAAGGCAGCAGGAGGACCTTTAGGCATGGGCATTTCTTGCACTTCTTCCCTTGTTTCTTCTTGAATGCATCTAGCCATTAATTCCTCGAAACCAGGAATTACATTATAGTTCAAAAGAGTAGTCCAGTCTATCGTAGATTTCCTTGGAGGTGTCCAGTTCAGAGATGTAGGCCACCAAGTGCTTGTCGATAGAGTCCCGGATGATCTTCTATTGTTTTGACTTCTCCATTTTTCCATTTGTTCCAGGCAGCAGCGGATGCATTTGATGGAGGCTCAACAATATTGCCTCTCACATGATCCAACACTCCTTGATTCTCAAGGGTTAGATCGATAGACATCTTCCATCCGTGATAGTCATCTTTCTCACGGAGCTTGTCTTCGGAAGGAAAGAGTGTTGAGGACCCCATAGTTCTTTTAGGATAGCCTTGCCAATCTTCTCTTCGATGATTTCTCTTGCTCTTGCTCGGGCTTTGTCTTCACCTCAGATCTGATCCCATGTTAAGTTATGGTATGTTCTATGCTTATAACAATTTACTTCTTTTCCTTATTATATTCCAAAGATTAGCAATCACACGTACATAAAGTAAAGTGCAGATAGAACATTAAACGATCGACATAAAACAAGCCAAGACAAGAGACACAAGATGTGGCGGCTAGCCAGGGACAAACCCCACAATGTGTGGGGAAACCCTTTGATCGAATCTTCTTTTATCTTCAATAATTCAGCAGAGAGAAATAGTACAATAAATCTGATTCATATCAGCAGTAGCAAACCCTAGATCAATAGCATCAGCATTAGCGGCTTCATTATCAAACTAGGGCAGACGATATCTTGCAAACCGTTCGTCGGATTGACTTCATTCCACCACCAAAAGTTGCGGCTTTCAAAGGAGGTTCAGATGAACCTACAATGCAGTTCCAAAGAGGAGATCTTCTAGGCCACGCAGGTCAATCTTTACTTCTGCAGTTGCAGCTTCAGTTTCAGCAGTTTCCGGCTTCAAACTAGGACAGTCGATATCTTGCAAACTGTTCATCGGATGGACTTCATTCCACCACCAAAAGTTGCGACTTTCAGAGGAGGTTCAGATGAACCTACAACGCAGTTCCAAAGAGGATATCTTCTAGGCCACGCAAGTCAATCTTTACTTCTGCAGTTGCAGCTTCAGTTTCAGCAGTTTCCGGCTTCAAACTAGGGCAGTCGATATCTTGCAAACCGTTCATCGGATTGACTTCATTCCACCACCAAAAGTTGCGGCTTTCAGAGGAGGTTCAGATGAACCTACAACGCAGTTCCAAAGAGGAGATATTCTAGGCCACACAAGTCAATCTTTACTTCTGTAGTTGCAGCTTCAAATTCAACAGCTTCCGGCTTCACATGTGTGAGAGAGAGACCCATTTCAGCGCAGTAGAGAAGAGACTCATTTCTGCGTAGTAGAGAGAGAGAGAGATGTGATGAGATGAGTGAGTCCAAATGAGGAAAAGTCCTCTTATATTTATACACAACGTTGGTGGGTGAATAGATGCGACTGTTGGGCTTCTGAGCCTACATGAGTTGTAGGTCGGCTTGATAATAATTCCATAATCAAAATAAATTCATATTTCCATGAATACTTATCGGAATCGGATGATATTTATATCAATCCTACACCTCTTGACGAGAGGAATCTAATAAAAATATTATCCGCCATGAATAAGATGACCCACATGACATTTTGCCCTGGTTGCCAATTTTAACAATTGCAAGTAAAGATAGAGTGCTCACAAAATAACAATATGCCAAGTTAGACAAAACCAGATAGATGAATGCAAATTAAGCAAGGTGGAATGCAAAATCTAACTCTAGAATGCAAATATTGATGCAAGATTTCAATGGAATACAATGATAACAATGTTGTTTCAAGGAAAGTAAATTGCCAATAAACTTGTAATCACAAAGTAGATAAATACTTCAAAGCACAAGATTACCAGCTAATGAAAATAATCAATGAAACAATAGGAAATACTCATAGAAATAATGATGATTAGAATGTTAGGAATAATTACTCAAATACCATTTAAATGTGCTAATTAGGTGTGTTCTTTACTTATTTAGACAATTGAAATAAGCAAGAAATTTAAATGATGAAAGCACAAATTTAGGATGGCAGATGAGATTGCTAACTAAACAATTAGGAAACACTACCAAATCTAAAACACAAATGAGCTTAAGACAGTAGATACTCAACTTGTAATTCAGACCAAAATAGCTCAAAAAAAAAAAAAAAATGAAAAGATGCAAAATGAGATCTAGAAAGCAATACTAAGGAAACTGATCTAAAGATCAAGTTAGTAATAGCAAGACTAAAGAATCAGATCTAAAACTAATGCAATAAGAGAAAAATTAAGACACACACAAGAGATTCCTCCTAAAAGAGGAGACAAGGATGCCAAGGGGTGAGGACCCCAAGCTCCCTCAAAAAACAAAAAAGATGAATCTTTTATTGAAATGTTACAGAGAAGTCCTTCTTGTGACAATGAGTGAGAGGACTTTAGAACTTTTTGGAGAAGGCTTACAAAACCAGAATGCCTTCTTAAGAAAATTACAAGTTTTTTTTTTTGAAGATGTTACAAGAGAGACCCTTTGACACAGAGAAGGGCTCTTTTCAGACTTAAGTAGATTTACAATGATAAGAGGATTTAAAATAAATTTTCTCCTCAAGCAATAATGTTGATCCAATTACAATCACAACTTAAAAACACCCCAAGACAAGTAGGTCAACCTTAAATCACTGCCTCCAAACTTTGATGAACTGATAACCAATTTACTCACTGCTTAGAAAACCAAGACCTCTGCAAAATCTGAATTTCAAACTCAGAAAATAGATGAGTTTTCTGCAACAACAATGGCTTGAAGTTTAGTGAATGGTTCTCCTCAGTTCACTGCCCCAAATAGATGAAATGACTGTCAAAAAGACCTACTGCTTTGGCAATGTAGAGGCAGCAAGGGCCCTCAGCCTAGATGATTTAGATGCAGGTGACTGAGGCAAGTATTGAACTTGTGGAAAGAGGGGAATAAGCCTCCCAAAGAGACTTTCCTGGCCCTGTCAAGCAAACAAAATATTATACCAACAAATTTTATGCCAAAAACAAATGATAAACCCATTTTCTAGGAAAAAGAAAGGCTGGAAAATTTGACAGAATTTGTATAATTAATTGTGGATTTTCTGAGACTTAAATTCTAAAAACATTATGTGATAGCTTTGAAGTAAATTTGTTTCAAAACAGAGAGGGATTGCAACCCTCCTTCAAGCCCACAACTGAGAGGAAAGAAGCTTCCCAACCCTTGCAGTTTTTCCTCAAAATTTCATACCAAAATCCAATTTTCAAAATACCAAATCCTAGCCAAATTTTTGATGAGGAAAAACCCTTCAAAATTCAATGATTACTTCTGCAAAATTCCAATGATTAAATACATAAAATTTGAAACAAGAAAAGAACCTAAATAGTAAAAACCCTTCAAGGTTAGTGACTAATCTAACAAGAGAAATCTAACTGTTGAGTCACAAAATGAGTATCAAGGCTGGAAAATCAAAGCCCAAGCTAGATTTGCAAACGAAAATTTTGAGAAATAAATTTGAAGAAATTATTTACAAAATTTCTGAAATGGAAACCCTTGTCAAAATTTAAAATTTTGATATTTGAAAGAGGATCAAATCCTAGCAGCTACTCTTAAAATTTATTCGATGAAATTCAAACCCTTGGAAATTTGGTCAAAACTTCTGATGAATCCCTGCCAAATGAAGGTTACAAATTGCTGCAAAAAACCAGATTAATGAAATAAGCTTGAGAACCCCTTGAGAAAGATTCGGTTTAGAGGCAATGGAGGCCTCTAAACATTTGTGGCTGCCCAAAACAAAATTCAATTGGACTCAAGCTACAATTTTTTTCTTTTATTTCTCCTAAAACCAAAATATACAGAAATTTACTAAATCTATACCAAGAAAAATTATTTACAAATCTACAAGGACTATCCTGAAGAATATGAGTCCAACCCCATTCTTCAAATAACAAGTAATAGCTCTAGATAACAGATATTATTTAAGCACAATGATTTAAAAAGAGATAAATGAGATAAATAAAATTTTCCTCTAGCTAAGGTCTAGAAACCCTGCAAAAAAATTATTAGAGAATTCTTTAAAGTGAAATAAAGTAGATTCTCCCACATCCTCACTCAAGAGTTGGTTAGATTATGCAAAAGCATCCCCTCACAATTGAGATCCGATTCAATTAGATGTTTTATACACAACTCAGAAAAAAATTGTTAGCTTTAGATGAGACATGAAAAATATAGTGGAAGAAAATTCTAGCAACATAAGCAAAAGCACACAAGCCACTTCCAATCATAAAATATTTTCTAGATCTAATTACCAGTGTAAGATAGCTATACATTAGTAATCCTATTAAAGAAAATGAACTAAAAAATAAAATCACCAACAAAAAATTAAGCTCAAGAATTCATTACGAAATCCATAAGAGAAGAGCCACAATATTTCACCCCAAAGACTTGTGTATTATTTTTTCAAAATAGACAAAGTTTCAAGACCAAAAAGCGAGAGAACAACATCAAAAGATGTTGCAATGAGGAGTATATGCTTCCTTATATAGAAAAAATGAGAGCTCTAGAGACTCTTCCAAGTGAATAACGATTAGTTCCATGAAGGTGCACAAATTTGACTTGATCTTGGTTGATTAAATGCTTGATCCATGTCAAAATAATCTCCACCATTGATTGCTTGAGAAAAAATTTGAATTCCTTGATGATGCCTTTTTCCTTGGTCCTATATATATATATATTCCTAACTTTTTCTCCTTGAAAAATTCCCATTCACTTAACCAACTTGGACCATAAATTCGATTTTCATTAAAAAATCAAATTTTCTGGGAATTATTTCTTTTTTTCTAGGACAAAAATATTTTCTTGAATCTTTTCTTGCTTGATTTGCGGAGCTTACCTTCTTCGAAAGTGCACATTCCATTTTTCAATATTTTTCACTTGGATAAAATTTAATTTTCTCTCATTTTTATTTTCTGACCAAATTTCTGCTAATTATTTAACCACTTTTTCGTTGGAAAACCAAAAATAAAAATTAATTAATTTTTTGGCTTAAGATTTTAATTTATTTTTGGGAGAAAAATTAATTAATTGATACTAAAGGGTATTAATAATTTTTTCCACCTTTAAATATTTTGGCCATGGTATCTAAATATGGAGGACCATGCACCAAAATATTTTTACATCAAGATATTATAATTAATTCAACCCTTGAAAGGGGAAAACACCTTTAGATATAGACCCATAATAATTTACCCAATTCTGCAACCAATATGATCTAGCAAACCAAGTGACCTGTAATAAAACAATTTAGCAAATTAGCTTAAATTATTCCCGAATCATTTTTACAAAATACTCGACTAGAACACTAGGACTAACCTAAGATCTGGACGACAAATTCCACCCTAGCTTTGGTCTTCCAACTTGACTACAGATTTTTAGTATAGCATTATTAGTGCTTTCTTGTTATAACTGTTTGTCATGTTGGTCCTCATCAATTATCTGATTAGTGTAAGATCCTTCCGATGTCAGGAAACTCACAATATCAGGATCATCGTTAAAAATTCTCTAGTTTGTAACATCATCAGGGATAGAGGGCCTAAAGATTAATTTGATTGAGAGTCTATCTGGGCTATAGTCTTCTAAGGGAATGAGCTTGGAGGCTACATTAGCCAAGAGTTCAACACTAGCATTTTGAAGTTTGGGAATAGGTGAAATATTAAATGCTATAAAATGTTCAGTCAGATCTTGCACTAAAGATTGATAATGTTTCAAATGACCTGATAGACAATGTATAATATTTTGTACTTTTTTAATAACAATATCAGAGTCTCCGAAGACTTGTAGATACTTGATATCTAATCTGATTTCCTTGTACAGTCCTTGGACTAGAGCTTCATATTCTGCAGTGTTGTTTGTGCAATTGAACTCGAGTCTACATGTTAGCATAGTTTTGTTTCCCTCTGGACTAACTAATACACATCCTGCTCCTACTCTATCGTTAGACTTTGAGCCATCAAAAAATAATTTCCAAAATAAAAATTTATTTACAGGACTATCTACAAAATTAACACATTTAGAACGATCTGTTTGAGAAAAGTTTTCTAATTGAGACAAAACATAATGTTTTAAGTAAGGTGAAGTATGAGCATCGAAATTTCCTAAGAAAGAGTCAACAGAATAGTTGCCAATTATATTGTTGCTGTATGCTACAGGTTCATTTTCTCCTTCCAATTCTGTCACTATGTAATTTTGGTGTCTTTCTCGCTCAACCTTTATATGATTTGGTTTACCATTGTAAGGGAGCCACATATGTGACTAATCGGTCACAAAGTATCCATGTAGCTTTTCAGACCAATCCCTACTAAGAATTAAACCATAAAATTCGGGAATTTCTGCAACTAGAATATCAATAACTTGACATACCTTTGGATTAGATGACAACCTTATGGTAACTTGATTTAGCTCACTGATTACTTCAACCTACGATCGGTCCAGCTGAAGTATGTGTACTACAGATTTTTGTGGTTGGACGTTTAACTTTGCACATATTGTTTTAGGTAAGATATTAAATGAAGCTCTTGAATCTACCAAACAATTATGCAAGTTTATATCGCTCCAGATCGCTCCAGATCGCTCTGCGGCTCCAGATCGCTCTTCTGCGGCTCCAGATCGCCCCAGATCGCCCCTCTTCTGCGGCTCCAGATCGCCCCTCTCCGCCGTTTGAGTTTCTGAATACGAACTGAACATTGAATTCATTGAGACAGTGCTGCCCCTCTGCCGTCTGCAGGACGTGGTCAAGCAACGCTATATCTCGTGCACGTGGCCGATCCCCTTTTCTCTGCGGCTGGGCTCTAGAGCCGCAGCCCTGCTGCTTTGGTTTTCGCTGGTTTTCGTATGGTTTTCGTTGGATTATTGACATCAGATCTCTTCCGGTTCACCGTCCAGATCTCTTTTGCAAATCCCTTTCGGTTCTTTTCCTCAGATCTATTCCACATATTTCTCTGCGGCTGGGCTCTAGGGCCGCAGCACTTCGGTGGGTCGTAACGGTGACTGGAGTTTTAGTTGCCACCGTTGGTGACACTTCTGTTGAGAAGGGAGTTGAGGGGCTAGGGCAAGTAAAATATGGCTCCCACCTTCGCGAAAATAGCTGCTGGCTCAGTGCCGTCTGCTTCTGGAGGGCAAGCTGCTGCTCATATTGTCAGTGAAGCCCCAGCACCCATTATCCAGGTGGTCCAGGCCTCACTCGATGAGGCTTTGAAGTTTTCTGAAAGTGCCCTAATTTGTCGGTTCAATGGTTTATGGCCGCGGCTAACAACGCTCCACAATTGGATCTCGGAGGTATGGAAGCCTGTCATTTCTGATGAAATTAATATCTACCCCTATGCTAGAGGTTTCTTTATAATAGATTTTGAAAACCCTGAAAGCAGACAATGCATTCTAGATTCCGGCCCTTGGTTTTGGGAAAAATCAGGCCTATTCATGAAGCCATGGTACCTAGCGTTCGATCCCTCAACAGCAGTGATAACCTCAGCACCAGTTTGGGTGAGATTGCCAAGCTTACCCTTGCATCTCTGGAATCTCTCCTCGCTAAAAGCCATTGGAAATGCAATTGGGAAATTTTACTGCAGGTGCCCAGAAACAGAGGAATATGCCAGAACCACCTATGCACGCATTTGTGTAGAAATGGACTTCAGTGCCGGATTCCCAGCGGAAATAAACCTAACAAGTAAAGATTATGTATGGAACCAGAAACTCGATTATGAAAGTGTCCTCTTCCGATGTCGATCGTGCTTTGAGATAGGCCATCTAGCCAAAAATTGCCCAAAAGCCTCCGAGAAAAATCCCGGTAGAAAAAACCACCACAGATCTACTTGGTGGGAAGGAGCACAAAAAGAACACTACACTGTCATCAAAGAAGAATACTCTAGAGAAAATTCTGAATCACAAGAAATTGGGCAAGACAGAAACAACTCTCATGACAAGCATGGAGAAAGCCCTGCCCAACAACAAAAAAGTGCACTCAACGACTCCTCAAGCATCAACAGTGATGAAGATTCAAATACCATACAAAATAAATCTTCATTTAACAGCCAAGCAGATCTCCTAGACCAAACTTCTTCTCCGACTATTTTCAAAAGGATGAACACAATAGATTGCGAAGCTAAGACACCAATATCCCAAGAACCATAAGAGATGAAGGAGATGCAAGATAAAGGAAGTTGGAAGACCGTAGAGAAAAAAAAGAAAGCTACAACACCAATCTCGCCAAGAAAGACGAGGAGCCAGACAATTAAAAACTAAAAATATTATAGGTCCGATAGACCAATTTGGTCTCAATGGACGGTAACCACTATCATCATCATCATCATCATCATCATCATATTGAAAATTTCGTAAGTAAGAAGGAATGGGGGAGTATGGGATTTTGACCTACCTCCGAGTAAACAAATATCATTTGGATCAATTTTATTTGCCATATTAGTTGGAGGTCTTCCCATCTCATGAGAATCTTGCGAGATTACAATGGCAGGAAGAGGTGCAACTGGTATTGCATGTAACTCTTTCAAAAGTAGCTTTTGTTGATGTTTCAATTTGATCAATTCATGAAAAGTAATGTTAACCCTATTCTTCTTCATATCTTCAATGATATTATACTCCATTTCATCAGAAACGATCAGTTTTTTAGATGGAGTTGAGGGATCGGATTGGACTGGGCTTGTTTGAGTTTCTTTGGGTGATGATTTCATGCAACTTTATCTTTAGATGTTGAGCTTGTGCTCTTCTATTTAGGACTAGGTTGTGGAGGATCGAGTTGATTTTTGCTTCTGGTACTAACTAGTAATGCCTCTTGATCCTCTTCATGTGGAAGGATGAAGTCCCACATTCCCTGTACTTCTACAACTTTATCTTCATCAACAGGTTCCTCATTAGAAACTTCCTCTTCCTCTTCTTCTAATTCTACATTTGATATAGCATTGGGTGGCTTTGAATCAGTTGAAGGATTTTTCCTATAAGGCTTGTAGGATTTTTTAGAAGAAGTCTCTGCTACTTGTTTCTTAATGTCAACCATTTCGTTAGACATGGTTTTTAAGACTTTCTGCAATCCTTATCAAATGGGTCTTTTGATTGTTTTTTCTTAGGATCATCTCTAAAAGTAACCTTCTTAGATTTTCTTTCATCGACAACATTTTTCTTTTCTAAAGCTAAGATACGTTTCTCTACCGCTATTGCTTCCTTCATGTTTTCAGCTAATGTTGCCTTGGCAGCCCTGTCAACAAAGATAACTATGTTTGATGGTAAAGCAGATATGTACCATTCACTTCTAACTTCTTCGCTAGGCTTGGAAGCTGTCGGAATTTTATTCAAAAGCTTGTTAAAACGCGAGTTAAAATCTTTGATAGTTTCTCTGGATTCGGCCTTTAGATTTGATAGATCATTGATCAGTGTTGCTGTTAATCTGTCATCACCTAACCTAGTCAGGAATTGCTCTTGGAACATGTCCCAATTCGTGATGGATCCTGATGGTAATGAGAAATACCAGGATCCGACTGTTCCTTGTAAAGTGTAAGGAAAAAGCTGAACAACAGCATCTTCATTAGTAACACCATTTAGATTTATCGATAACATAAAGTTGTTTATGTGTTCTTCTGCTAGCATGCCTGCTTCAGGATTAAACTTGGGCAACCATTTTTCAGGGTGGGCCGGTAATTGGCTCAAGGGCGCAGGCATTAAGACTTCCCCTAGGTTATTCCATGGGGTTTGGGCCATCGTTCAACTACTGACAGAGGAAAGCGCAGACAAAGTTCCTTGTGGAAGGGATGAGGAAGTTAAAGTTCCAGTACTCTGATGGATAACAATTTGAAGTGGAGGGGTGGATGGTTGACTTTGCAATGGAGAAGTTGGAATGGATGTTGATGATGAAAGGGTCTCACTATCAGACCCTTGAGGTGACTTCCTTGCTCTTTTCCTTTTTAGTAGAGGTAATTCAGTTGGTTCAATACCAAACTTTTCACTCTGTAATTTGGTTAAAGGATGAGAAGGGTTGTATTGCGAAGTCACACTACCTTGAGATATTTCAGACTTTTGAGGTGATATGGAGAATCCTTGAAGTTTATGCATCAGAGACTCAACTTTAGGAGGTTCAATAGTAGATTTGTCTGAAATGTTTGGGTTTGTGGCAGTGGTTGTTGTTTTTACAATTTCTCGCTTAGGATTTAAAGATTCAGAATGCGATGGAGAAGTCGGGGGAGATGTTGAGGGCGATTTACTCTCAGAATGGTATTTAGATTTAGATTTACTATTCATTCACAGTTCAAGGCCCACTTCTAGCACCAAATATGTTGAAGGCCTGAAAATCGGGTCTACAACAATGGGGATACCCACCCGGTCCACACCTTGAAAGAAACTCCTTTTCCGTTTGGGATGGTGGGTCTGATTGGGGATAATGGGACCAGTTTCCCAATTTTTGTGTGTGTTGATTGATATTTCTGTTTTCTAAATATTTATAGGTAAAATTCTTTTAATCTAGTCTAATTTAAAATGTGAAATTGTATTTTAATGACAGAAATATTTAAGTCTAAAACTAACCTGGGATTTAACTTTTGATTTATGCGATCTAAACTAATTTCTAACAGCAATTGGTAATAAAGATCATTCAATTGCTACAAGAAAAGAATTTGATAAAAATGAATTGTTTCGTATAAAAAGTTAGCCGAAACAATTGTGAGAAGTATATTGCATAATAAGTCATTCATACATTAAGCATAAATAGAATAGGTATAACCGTACAAAAGTGCCAAATGATAACTCAAACATTCAAGCTTTCATATATAAATAACTGAGCATAAAATATTACTTTGACACATAAGCATAAATCATTAAGAGATAAAAATACCATTGATAACAATTTCTACTCATGAGCTTCAGCAATATATATTTATCTCTTCCTAATTCAATATCTACTAAGAGTACAAAAGTGAATTTCAGTAGTAGACATTAAACACAGATATCAATAAATCTCGTTCCATTCATTCATCAAAACCTCCTCCGAGGATGCAAAAGTGCATGTTCTGAGGAAACGTTTTTGACAAATTTCAGGACCCTTCTCTAAATGCATGAGAGGGGTTAAAATACTACTACCTAAATACTAAAAATAGTTTATTACAAAAATATAGGAGGAGGTTTAAATGACTGTTCTCATCTAAGGCAAAAATAAATCAAAATTAAAACTAAAACTAAATCTAGAAATTAACTATCTATGTATCTGTTCTCTGTGGTCGCAAGCATTCAGCGTCGACTTGAGGAGCGTCGGTTGGCCAACCTCTGATTTTAGTTGCCCTGTGAAAATAGAATCGACAAGTGTTGGCGCTATCTTCTCAGCAGAGTTCGTAAGGCATTTGAGAGTCATGCATTGACTATGCGGTTTAACCAAGTACTGCTAGTAAGTATCCCAGTTTAACATGGTTAACTTCTTGATGGACTCTGCCCTTTCCTCAACTTTCTGTCTCTAGCTTATCTGCAGTTGTTGTGCCTTTGGGAGGAATTCGGGAGTAGTTTCTAATATGAGGTTTGCTCTGTGAAGGTTTTCATTGACACAGTCAATGACGTTGTTTGCTGCTATAGCCGTTTCTTTTGCTGTCACACATCGAGCGCTGAATGGAATCACTAGGTTTCAGCTAAATCCGCTTACCACCCAAGGGTGTACCTGATAAATACCATCAATTTTGGAGTGTGGGTACTGTCTTTAGCCTTTAGCGCTTTTCCCCGTGGTTTTCCAGTTTACATGTGACTGAATGTTCAGGGGATTTCCTTCTCGAGGGGTTTTTCCTAGCGATGCACGATAAACTTTAATCATGCATCGGAAACTGCCTCCTTTTCTTGATCTGGGAATCCTTGTTTCTATTTTTCACCTCTTGCGCAGTCTCGACGAGCCTTGGTCAACGCGCTTTGCCCTTTTTCAATGGTTCTTCCCTTACCGACCAGTTTTTGGTGCATTTCGCCAAATCTTTGATTTCTTCAGCGAACTTCTCCATGAACTGTTTTTTCTTTTGTAGCTTGCCTACGACTTTGATAGATGATACATAAGCCTCAAATATTACGAAGTGAATGACCCAATTAGGTCTTGGCTCCGAGTCTTGAATTGTCTATCTGATATATCGCCACTGTCCAGTACGCACTTGACCATGTCTGTGTATGGAAGGATCTTAGGTCCGGCCGCTATCTGGTGCAAGAATGAACTTGCAAGTTTAGTAGTTGATGCCTCTGACAACCCGTGTGAGTTTGTTGTTGCTTTAACCTCCATAACCCTGGGATTTTCTTCTTCAAGCAGACTGTACATGCCTTCCCAAGTGGTTATGCCAGCATCTCTGTTACAAGTGGTGTCTGTGTATAAGGGCATCATCTCTTTGTCTTCTGCAATCGAAGCTTTTCCCTTTTTTCCCATTACGTTCTACACACTACTGCGTATATTAATTTACTTGCCACTCCTGCAAATTTACAAGCAAGGAAAGAATAATGGTAAAAGATAAGGTGATGGGAAAGCTCTTAATGCCAAAATCATATTAAATATATCACCCTATGTGAAATAACCTTTCGATTAGATCTAAATCTTATTTCATAAATGACCACTAAGTAACTATTAAATTGACATTAATGCTCATAACATGGTATTGGATTACGAGAAATGTTTTGTTGAATGCTGAGCCCTACAGATCTGCGATAAAGCGATTTTGCAATTTGCTTCGCAATATCGCAGATCGCAATATTGCAAATCACAATATCGCAGATTGCAATATCGCTAATCCATTTGTTAACAATCACTTATTACCTTATGGTCCACGAGATGCAATTTGTGAGATTCCTTATCACATATCGCCGAATCGGGATATTTTACCTTAGGTGATACTTGCAGCATATAAAATTTGTGATTCGCGATGGGTATTCAAGGCGCGCGATCTCGCATCACATTTTTGCAATTTCGAATAGCTTGTTTATATGATGTTCCCCCGTTACCTTTTTGCGATGCAATGTCTTATTTTTAAGAGAACGATTTTATTCAGAATCTATCATAAAACCTAAGTTTTTTGGGTTTTTTCAGGTGTTCTCCTAAGTTTATGATAGCATGTTTTATTCAAAGGGAAATATAAGTGCTAGTTTTTTATTTTTTAGAAGGGTCCCCACTTATTTAGCTTTATTACTAAAACTAAACAAAAAGGGGGGTTGTTGCTAGCCACAAAAAAAGTAGAGAGATGCACAATCAAAACTTTGCACTCCACTATAAAGTCCCTAAATATGCAACCAATCAAGAAAATTCCAAGTATTTCCGCTCCAGGTGATGAGGACCAGACACCAAAATAAAAGAAAGTGAATTAAAGGACCTTTCGAAGATATTTTGGGATAACTACGGCCTAAACCTACCATCGAAGGTAACATAAATAGTTAGGCTAACACCCAGACAAAATCCTTTTTTGGTGCAAGTATATGAGCTTTGCAAGGGAACCCTCTGTTGAAATTTGACAATGAATTATGTAAATATGTGTAAAAACTATATTAGTTACTTCCACGTTAGTTTTATACCGAAACAATAGTTATGTAACGGAGGAGGATCATATAAAACTAATGAATTCCCGAACTATTGTAATCATGAAGAATCATTCTTGATCAAATAAAGAATCCAATCCCTTGCCACGCAGATGTTTACTTGACACATTGTCAAGGTTTTAGCAAATAAAATCTTGTGTTTTACTCGTGTGATTGCATTCAGTTTCCATTCAGTTTCATTTCATTTCTTTCTTGTTTAATTAACCACTTAAACCTATAAGTGGTATTGGAGCCAGGGGGCCGTACTGTCTGTTCTCTGCCCGGAGAAGAGCCATCGTCATCAAGCAAGGTTCTCTCCATTTTCATTTTTTTTGCAGAGCCACAAAGAAGAGTTGTGAGGTTCTGTTGGTGGCCGAGAAAGAGTACGTAGCCATGAGGTTTTGCCAGTGGCCAAGAAAGAGTTTGTTTGTCTACAAAACAAAAATAAAAGGAGATTGTCACCGAATTTTGAAGAGGAGCCCGCTCGGATATCTATCGCTGATTTTCTGAAAGAAGAAAGTATTGCCATCAATTTTTTTTTTAAGAATAGTTACTGTAGAGACTTCGTTTGTCTGGAAAAAGCCAATGAAAGAGACTTCCACTGGTTAAAAAAAAATAATAATAATAATAAAAAAAATGTAGTTTCGATTAGCAAAAATGAGTCCGGATATTTATTTTTGCTCATCTTTAAACAAAAAAATGAGATTTTTTTGTTCAGTGCTGGTGAATTTGAAAAACAAATTAGGGTTTGAAGTAATTTTTTTTTCTTTGGAAATTATTTTCTATATACTTGAAGTAATCAATCTATGTAGTAAGATAAAATAAATTCTGAAAAAATCAGAAAGAAACCCTAGTTGAAGGCATATTATGGAAAAAAAAACCTTAGTTGAAGGCAGATTGTGGAGAAATTCAAATTCAGAAATAAACCCTAGAAGCACAATTAGAAGAAAATTAGAAAGAAATGGCTAAAATGGCGAATGCAAAGTTTTAGGTGGAGAAATTCACCATCAAGAACAACTTTGCTTTATGGAAACTGAAAGTTAGGGATTTGCTAGTGCAACAAGGGTTGCACAAAGCTTTGGACGGGGCAAATAGGAAACCTGCTAGCACGACAAATTCAGACTGGGAGGACTTGGATGCCCGAGATCTCAGTACCATCAGGTTATGGTTGGCGGATGAAGTTCTCTTCAACATTGTTGAAGAGAGTACAACTGTAGTTTTATGGGAAAAACTAGAAAAACTATATATGACAAAATCGTTAACCAATAGAATTTATTTGAAAAGACATTTGTACAGTGTTTAGATGGAGGGTACAAATTTAGAGAACATTTAAACATTTTTAATACACTTATATGCCAAATATCAAATATGTAAGTTAAAATTCAAGAATAAGACAAAGCTATAACCTTTTTGTGTTCTTTTCCCGAGTTGTGGGACCACTTCGTAACTTCAATTAGTTTGAGCATGCTTGATTCTTTGAAATTTGAATCAGTGGTGGGAGCGCTCTTATCTGAAGAAGTACGAAGGAAATATAGTACTAAAACAGCTACACTAGAAGCCATGATAGCCGGAGGACGGTGAAAGGAAAGAGGAAAAAAAACAAGGGGGTATTCTAGATCAAAATCAAAGGGAAAGAAGTGTAAGGTGAAATGTTGGTATTGCAATAAAATTTGACACCTCAAGGAAGACTATTGGAAATGAAAAGAGCCCGATAACCCAAAGAAGGAAGCAAATCAAGTTGATTCAAGTATGATAGATGAAGTATTATCTTCTGAAGAATTATGTATGATAGATGAAACTTTACCTGTATGTAATGTTTGTCAGGACTTTGAAAGTTGGTTGTTAGACTCTTGTGCTTCTCATCACATGTGTCCACAAAAGAATTGGTTTACTTCATATCAAGTTGTAAATGGTAGTTCTATGTTTATGGTTAATAATATATCATGTTAGACTGTTGGGATGGGAAATATCAAGATTAAAATGTATGATAACACAGTTAGAACATTAACTAGTGTTAGACATGTACCTGAATTGAAGAAAATTTTGATTTCTTTGGGAGTGTTGGATTCAGATGGTTATAAGTTTACAGGTCAGAATGGAGTGTTGAAAGTCTCAAAAGGCGCGCTAGTTGTTATAAAAGAAGAAAAGGTCAGAAATATTTACAGACTCAAAGGAAGTACTCAGGTCAATGAAGCAGTGATTGTGTCAGAGAAAGAAGAATAAGGTACTCGCCTATGGCATCAACGATTGGGTCACATGAGCGAGAAATGTCTTTAGGTATTGATGATCCATAAATTACTTCCTGAATTGAAATCCTTGAAGTTGGATTTCTGTAAACATTGTGTGTATCGAAAACAATGTAAACAGAGGTTTAAAACGAGAAGCCATAATAGTAAAGATATTTTGGACTATATTCATTCTTATCCGTGGGGACCATCTCCTATTGTATCGTATGGAGGTGCCTTATATTTCTTAACATTTATTGATGATTTCTCCCAAAAATTTTGGGTCTTTATGTTAAAAATGAAAGCTAATGTATTCAATGTCTTTAAACAATTTAAAGAAATGGTAGAAAAAAGAATAGGAAAATAAATTAAATTTTTAAGAATTGACAATGGTGGTTAATTTACTTCTCTAGAATTTGAACAATACTGTGAGGATGAAGGAATTGTTAGACATAAAACTGCTATTTATACTCCTCAACAAAATGATGTTGCTGAATGTATGAATCAGACTCTTATGGAAAGAGCCATAAGAATGACCAACAATGCTAACTTGCAAAAGGAGTTTGGACAGAAGCAGTATCCACTACTTGTTATTTAGTTAACAGATCACATTCAGTAGCAATAAATTGTAAAATTCCTAAAGAAGTTTGGTTAGGTCAGTCTTGTGATTATTCACATTTAAGGATATGTGGTTGTGATGCGTATGCTCTTATTCCTAAATATCGGTGTTCAAAATTAGATCCAAAATCAAAATGTTATGTCTTTGTTGGGTATGACTATGCGGTGAAAGGATACCGGTTGTGGGATCCTACGTCACAGAAGATAGTCATTAGAAGAGATGTAACATTTGATGAATATTCTCTTTTAAAATCAAATATTGAAAGAATTGAACAGGAACAGATATCGCCAAATAAACAAATTCAGTTGGAGGCTAGACCTTTTCTTGAAAGTCAGAAGGAAGGAGAGACTTCTGGAGGAAAAGGTGATGAAGATACAAAGGAAGTTGTTGAAGTTTCTGAACCAGTTCAGTAACCAGTCACTCTAAGAAGGTCTACAAGGGAAAGAAAAACTCCCAAAAGGTATGAATATTTCGCTTCATCTTTTGCTTTGATTACTGAAGATGGGGAACCTTCTTATTATCAGGAAGCAGTAGATGATATAGATAGTGAAAAAATCAAAACAACTATGGAAGAAGAGATGGATTCCTTAAGAATAATACTTGGGATAATGTAGAAATTCGTGAAGGGAGAAGTGTTGTTGGATGCAAATGGGTCTTCAAATTGAAACGGAAAGTTGATGGAAGTATCGAAAGGTATAAGGCGAGGCTGGTAGCAAAATGTTATTCTCAGGTTGAACGTATTGACTTTCATGAGATTTTTTCACCAACTGTAAAGCATGTTTCTATTCATATTGTGTTGGCACTACTTGCATTACTTAACCTTGAGTTAGAATAGTTAGATGTTAAAACAACTTTCTACATTGTGATTTAGATGAAGAGATATACATGGAACAACCAGAAGGTTTTGTAGAAGAACTCAGGAGAAGATTCGTTTGCAAGCTTAGGAAATCATTTTATGGCCCGAGGCAATGGTACAAGAAGTTTGACTCCTTCATGGTGAGCCAAAAGTTTATTAGAAGTGAGTATGATCATTACGTATACTTAAAGAGTTTAAGTGGCATATTCATTATCTTAGTTTTGTATGTTGACGATATGCTTATTGCAAGAAAACATATGGATGAGATCAAGAGGTTAAAGGCTCAGCTCTCTAGGACGTTTGATATGAAGAATCTTGGAGCAACAAAACATATCTTTAGCATGGAGATACAAAGAGACAGGGAAAATGGTAAGCTTTGATTATCACAATAGAAGTATGTGGAAAGAGTACTTGAAAAGTTTGGTATGAACAATGTGAAACTTGTTAATGTTCCATTAGCTTCCCACTTTAAGCTTTCTTTGGTTTTGAGTTCTATAACTGATAAAGAAAAGAAGTATATGTCTTGTGTACCATATGAAAATGTTGTAGGAAGCTTAATGTATCTGATGGTATCTACAAGACCTGACATTTCACATGCAGTTGAAGTTGTCAGCAAGTTCATGGAAAATCCAGGTGAAGAACATTGTCGAGCAGTGAAATGGGTGCTTCAGTATTTAAGAAGTGCAAGTGATTGTTGCATCATATTTAATGGTAGTGAAGGATCAGTCTGCGGATATGTGGATGCTGATTATGTAGGTGATTTGGAAAAAAAGAGATCTACTACAGGTTATTCTTTACTCTTGTAGGTGGAGCAATTCGTTGCATGTCAAAGCTTCAAGAAACAATTGCGTTGTCCACTACCGAAGTAGAGTATATAACTGCTTTAGATGCAAGTAAAGAAGCAATCTGGTTAAAGGGTCTACTTGATGAGATTGGAAGGATGTGGGAGAGAGTGACTGCATTCTATGATAGTCAGAGTGTTATTCATTTGGCTACAAATCCAACTTATCATAGCAAGACCAAGCACATTGATGTAAGGTATAATTTTCTGAGACATGCGATTGATGACCAAAAAGTAGCTCTCAAGAAGGTCCATACACGTGAGAATTGTGCAGACATATTCACGAAGCCAGCTACAGTAGAGAAGTTGCGATGGTGTTTGGATTGTCTTGGGTTGTGGAAGAGATGATGAATGGGAATGGGTAAGGGATTAGGAAAATTGTTGTCAAGGTGGAGTTTGTTGATATTTGAAAACGAATTATGTAAATATGTGTAAAACCTGTATTAGTTGCTGCTAAGTTAGTTTTATACCGAAACAACAATTATGTAATGGAGGAGGCTCTTATAAAACTGATGAATGCTTGAACTATTGTAATCATGGAGAATCATTCTTGATCAAATAAAGAATCCAATCCCTTGCCCCATGGATGTTTCCTTGACACACTGTCAAGGTTTTACCACGTAAAATCTTGTTTTTTACTTGTGTGAGTACATTCAGTTTCCATTCAGTTTCATTTCATTTATTTCTTGTTTAATTAACCACTTAAACATACACGCTCTAGAATTACTAATGGGAGTGATATAACATCTACCTCAGGTACCACGGGTATTCCCCACTGCAGTCACCTATGTGGTCCCTAGGAATGGCAACTAAGGTCACCATTTCGTATCGGAAGCTGGGCGGAACAACATTTGGTCGAGATCCAACAAGTAGGAGAGGGGGTATCTCTCTTCCCTACCTTCACTCACCCTTGTTCTTAACTCCGAGAAGAAAAGAGCTTTCCCAGACAACTTAACAACACTCGATTTCACTCCTTTAATAAACTTCTATGTTTAAATTTAGAGTGGAATTGGAGAGTTAACTCTCCACACACCTATTCCAAGGCCCTAAAAGACATAAACTAGTTGTTGTAACTATGAAAAATTAGAATATTCTAGTTCATTTTAGTTTTAGCGCTTGATTTTAATGGTTGTTCTTAAGTCAAGGGTAAAATGTAAGTGAAACTTATGATGTTATTTGACACAAGTAAAAGAAATATAAAACCTGGCTACATGCATATGCAACTCTTTTTCTCCGATGAAATAGATTTATACAAATGGTTCTACAAACAAACTAAGAAAGCAAAAGAAAATATTATTTTTGAAAACACATGCTCACACACTCAAAATTGTAGAAAATCATGTAGATTCACAAGCTCATGCAATGTACTAAATCACAAGACAAGAATCTACTTCTACTTTCAACCATCAGAAGCCAATTGATTGATGAAAACAATAAGAATAAGAAGAAGATAAATCAATTGCACATAACACAATAAGTATCCAGGGAAATCCACTGCTAAAACCCCCACTATCTGTATTGCATATATCATAAATATGAGTGAAGATACAAAGCTTGTTCTCACTAGAACAATTCTGCACAACTATGCTCAACTCTCTCAGCTCACAAGCTAGCTCTTAGCCAACACTTAGCCAATTCTACAGCTCTCCAAGCCCCTAATCTCTTGCGTAATTCCTAGGATGAATAGCCCATATTTAAAGGGAATTCATGCTTCGAAAAATGCGCATTCCAAACATAGGATCAATCTCTAATGCATGCATCATATTTACACTCCAATAAATAATACCACTGATAGTGCATTGCCCCTACACTCTAGTCTCAACTAGGTCTTTATCAGAATTGACATGCATGAGTTCCTCATGAGGAAATCTTTAGTTAACTCGAGTAGTACTAGTGGATGCATCAGTGTAGCAACTCAATGTTATTCATCAATTAGTTACAAAAACAATTTAGAACTAATTTAACTAAACTTATCTCAGTAAACTAAGTGATCTAATTTCCAACTCAATTTAAACTCGTATTGGACCCCAAAAGGTTAGGGAGAACATATCTAAATAAAATTCCTAAAAAAAAAATCATTATTAATAATGACTATACATATTTATAGTTTAAATTAATTAATAAAATTGTCATATTAATATTTAAGCCGACTAAGCTTTACAAAAAGATTATTCACCTAAACACATATAAATCATTAGCTCTTTTACATGATATCTTCTCAAGATATGAAGCGTTCCCCTGATGATGGACTCACTTTGTAGTCCAAAACGTTGGGTTATTAAAACTCTTTAACATGTCATTCCACACTCTTTCAATACACTCAGCCTGTATGGACTCATTATTCAAAAACATATACATGACTATAGAAAGACTTCCAACTTGAAATTCCTAAGATAATTAAGTTAATTAAAGTTAATTAATTATTTACAAGTCTCTATGAGAATAAAATTCAATTTTAATTCTTAGTTTAATTCAAGGACAAATTAAACCCAAATTTCTTATTGTCATTTCTCAACACTCCATCTCAACAAGAAAGGGATTATCAGCTACCTTGACCCTGTCTCAGTGAAACTTGAATTCACATCTTGACAATGCCTTTGTCAAAATGTCAACATCATGCTTCTCCTTGGGAATGTACTCTAACAACATAATTTGCCTCAATACACTATCTCTGAGATGATGATATCGAATATCAATATGCTTGGACCGATCAAGAAAAACTGGATTTTCATAGAGTTTGATACAACTCTGATTATCACAATAAATCTCAGTGGGATCTATACGATGACCAAACAAACCAACTAGGATCTTCCTCATCTAGATGGCCTTACATGATGCGTGATTCGCAGCCATGTACTCTACCTCAACCGAACTGAGTGCAACCAATCTTTGTTTCCCGTTGAACCAAGAAAATGTTGTTTCTCAACACTGAAGATGCCTTTTGATGTGCTCTTCTTATCGAATGGACTCCCTACCCAATATACATTGGTGAAGCCTTAAACCTTCACTCCCTCTATCCATTTGTACCACAACCCATGCTGTGAAGTGCCCCTGAGGTATCTCAACACATGAATTTTTTCCTTCCAATACAACTTGGTAGGCCTAACCATCTTTTGACTAATCTAGTTAACTGGATAACACATATATAGTTGTGTGTTCACCAAGTACATGAGTGAACCCACAAGCTTCCTATAAACACTAGCTTCCACTACTTCCCCTGAAGTAGCATCCTCCTTCCTCTAGTTACCTACTAGAGGAGTCTCCATGGGTTTTTTGCTCTCCATTCGAAATCTCCTGAGTAACTCCTTAGCATACCTGCCCTGAGACACAAACAACTCCCCATATCCCTACCATACCTTCATGCCAAGAATCTAATGCATGATCCCCATGTCCTTCATCTCAAACCCTCTTGAAAGATACTTCTCGCAAGACTTGATGAGCTGATCATCACCTGTCAGTATGAGATCATGAACATAAAGTACAATTATCAATAATTTACCTTCGACCACTATGTGGTATAGCTTCGTATCCACTTCGCTCTTTGTGAAGACCAACTCCGTGAAGTATCTATCTATCCTGGTGTGCCAAGCACGAGGTGCTTGCTTCAGTCCATACAACACTCTCTTGAGCTAGCACAAATGTGACTCACAGTCAGAGGTCTCAAAACCTTCAGGCTGCTCTATGTACACCACTTCTTCACATCCATCTGATCGATGAGTACCTTGCAACAAGAGCAAAGCTCTCATAATAGTGAATCCCCTTCACCTATGAAAATCCATGAGCCACAAATCTAGCCTTATTCTTCTCCACACTACCATTTGCAACTTGTTTTACCTTGTAAAGACAATGGGAGCTCACCACTAACTTTTCCTCCAGTGTCTGGATCACATCCCAAACACTGTTACGAACTATGGAGTCATACTCCTCCACTTTGGCATCAATCCAAATCGGCTATTGCACTGCTTCCTTAAAGGAAGATGGCTCTGTCACAACACATTCACTCATAAGAGCTACGTATCTAATGTACCTCTCAGGTGACCTACTCTGAGAAGTGAATGCTCCCATATTCTCTCATGCATCATCCAACAATCTATCAACCTCTCTGGTGCACTTTCTTCCCTCTCTAGATGACTCTTCCTGAGTGGATGTCTCCACTCCTAGATCCACTGCATGTGGATACTCCACATCAATCTGAGGCTCCTCAACCTTAGGAGATAAAATCTCCTAATCTACATGTAGCTCAAGCTCCCTCTCAAGGGAAAATCACATGGCCTTCTCCTCCTCGAATCTGACATCCCTGCAAACCACTGTCATCATGCTGGTCGGCAAGTACACTCGATAGTTTTTATGTGTATCAATGTACCCCACAAATATCCCTAACTCAGTTTTAATCTCAAGCTTCTTCCATGCACCTTTGGTCACATGGGAATATACTGATGACACAAAATATTGAAGTGACCAACATCTAGCCTCTTACCAGAATAAGCCTCCTCTGGTGTCTTCATCTCTAGTATTCGATGTGGGCTACAATTATAAACATAAACCATTGTGTTGCATGCCTCAACCCACAAGTGTAGTGGTAGGTCCTGGTCATGCAACACTGCCCTTGCTACCCCTATTATGCTTCTGTTCTTCCTCTCGGCCACCCCATTTTTCTGATGGTTATGGGGTGCTGTCAACTCCTATTTAATCCTTTCCATTGCACAAAATTTCTTAAACTCATTTGAGACATACTCACCACTGTTGTCAATCTATAGAGATTTAACCTTCTTGCCCGACTCTTTCTCCACCAATGCTTTAAACTCACAAAACTTTGTGAAATTTTGACCCTTTTCTGCATGAAAAATATCCAGCATTTATGAGAATAGTGATCAACAAATATAACATAATACCCGTGTTTGGTGGTGGATGTTGTCGAGAATGGTCCACACACATCTGAGCAAACTAGCTCTATGATAGCCTCTACTTGAATATCTTTGTCGTGAAAGGAAGACTTGGTGTATTTTCCCAAAGTGCACCCGTTGCATATATCAACTTTAGGAAATGTACCTTTGGGAAGACCGGTAGAGATCTGATGTAATACCTTCAAATCCCCAGGATGCAAGTGGACCAATCGCCTTTGCCACAACTTGCCAACATCTTAGCTTTGTACCCTTTCTGCTTTTGTGCTCAAAGAAACACACTCCTCTACCTCCGGCTTATAGACAATCTTCACCCAAATCCCTATCTTCTTTACTTGACCTGTGGCTATGCGTCAAAAGAACACCTTTCCTTTCAAGAATATCACATCATAGCCTCTATCCTCAAGCATGGAATCGGATACCAAGTTCTTCTTCAACCCGAGCACATACAAAACATTCTTCAAGGGGATTGGAGCCTCATGCTCTCTCTGAAAAGTAATCATGCCCGATCCAGTAACACTATACTTCCCATTGTCACCCATCTCGATATACATCTAGAGATCTTTCTCCTCTAGGTCACTGAATAAATCTTTGTTGCCAGTCATGTGGAATGAAGCTCCACTGTCTAACTACCACACACTTCCCATGATTGATGACACCATGCATGCAATAAGGGAAGAGTCCAATTCAAATTGAGAGGCCAAAGCCTTGCCCGCCACTCCTCTTGAGGAGTTCTTCTTGGACTTCTTGATGAAGAGCCATCCCTGGTGTTCCTCATGATCTCCTCCTGCATCAAATCCAACCACGATCATTCCCAATCTGACAACTTCTCCCAACCATTAATAGTCCTGATAGCTATGCCAACACTTTGGGAGTCATAGAAGAGAAAGAATCACCATATCATCCTCAAAAACCATGATTACAACACTTCCAAGTTCATCATGACATTTAGCGAACTTGGTCAAGTATTTTGGAATAATCTCGCCTTTATCCATTTTGATTTTTCAAAGTTTGTCCTTTAGTTCCAATTTCCTTTGGTTATTGTTGTTCTGATACATGTCCATCAAGTTTTTCCACACATCATACAGAGTTTCCTTGTCATGGAGACTCGAGAAATGTCTCAAACTCCCTCAAGGATTATCTACCTTGCCTTCACCACACACTTCTTCCATTTGGCCAAATTATGTGCATATGGTGCTGTTGGCATAGGAATTACTTGGTCAACAAATTCCTTCAAGTCATTATCCTCTAGCATAGCCTCCACTCTATCCCTATAGGCTATAAAATTTGAGCTTCCTTCCAAGGCATACTCGAGACGCAAACCATATAATTCCATCCACCCATCCTAAAGTATGTATTACGAATTTAAATTTCACTTGTAACCGAAAACTAAAAACTTTGAAATATCCTCTAGAATATTGTTCTCGACTTCGATACCATGTAGAAAATCCTGTAGATTCACAAGCTCATGCAATGTACTAAAGCACAGGACAAGAATCTACTTCTACTTTCAACCAGCAGAAGCCAATAGATCGATGAAAACAATAGGAACAAGAAGAAGATAAATCAATGACACATAACACAATATGTATCTAGGAAAAGCCATTGTTGAAAACCCCACGATTTGTATTACACATCAGAAATATGAGTGAAAATACAAAGCTTGTTATCACTAGAACAATTCTACACGAGTATGCTCAACTCTCTCAACTCACAAGCTAGCTCTTGGCTAACACTTAGTCAAGTTTCCAGCTCTCCAATCCCCTAATCTCTTGTGTATTTCCTAGGACGAATAGCATGTATTTAAAGGGAATTCATGCTTCCAAAACTATGGAATCAAAACATAGGATCAATCTCTGATGCATGCATGATATTTACACTCGAGTAGATAATATCGCTAATAATACATTGTCCATGCACTCTACTCTCAACTGGGTCTTTCTTAGAATCGACATGCATGAGTTTGTCATGAGGGAATCTTCAGTTAACTGGAATAGCACTAGTGGATGCATTAGTGCATCAAATCATTGTTAGTCCTCTATTGGTTCCAAAACCAATTTAGAACTAATTTAATTGAACTTAACTAAGTAAATTGAGTGATCTACTTTCCAACTCAATTTAAACTCATACTAGACACCTAAAGGTTAGGGAGAATACATACATGACTACAAAAAGACTTCCCACTCGAAATTCCTAAGCCAATTAAGTTAATTAAATTTATTTAACTATTTACAAGTTGCTATGAGAATAGAATTCGATTTTAATTCTCAGTTTAATTCAAGGACAAATTAAACTAGAATTTCTTATTGCCATTTCTCAACAAAAGTGTACAAAAGACTAAAAATTCTTACAGTGCATCTATCCTAATGCAAACTAAAAATTCTTAATGCAATATTCCAAGGATTTCTCTTAATGCAAGCAAATGTGTTTCTCATAGAGATCAAGAGGCCAAAATTTGACAAAAGGGAGGAACAAATTCAATCAAAAAGTTTTCCCAAAAATCAAGCAAATTCAACCTAATGAAAGACTTCACACTTGCTAAAAGATGTTAACAAGACCAAAAACAAAAATAAAGGAAACAAAAATATGTTTTTATCTTTTTTATTTTTAAGGGCACAAAGGGTTCATAGAAAAAAAAACTACTAAAAACTTGAAGATCAAATTCAAGCATAAAGAACCTCAAATTTCACAAGCCATAGGAATCATTAACATGATAAGACTTAAAGTTAAAATATGCTACAAACTCAAACAAACTGATCTGAACAGAAGCATAAAATCTCCAGCAAACAAGAAATATTTCAAGAAGATTAAGAAAACCTTTTCAAGATTGCAAGAAGGACTTTCTCAAAAACCAAGAAAAGGCCAAATATGTCAACTTTCAAGAAAGAAAGGAAAATCAATGTAAATGCTTGGTTATAAGTGAATTGAGACCAATTCCCTATTCCAAAAGCTCGGAACAGCCAAGAACTTCACTAAGAAGCCTTGAACCCAAACACAAAAACTAACACTTTAGCCAAAAGAAAACCCTAGGTTGACTAGGTTTTTCCACAAAGAGAGATAGGAAACTAAAAATTTGCAAGAAGAAAGACTCTCCCAGATAATCAATGACTAAACATAAGCAATAAAAATTAGGAAAAACCCTTTAATCGACTTAGAATCTGAAAAATTCATTCAAAATCAAGCATACACGACTGTGTAATGACATACCTGCATGTATACACAACTTTAATAAATGAAACACATGTATACACGTGTTTATTTAGGAAAAACCATGTGTCTATGTGACTGTGTCAATTAAAAATGACGTATACAAAATCCAACAAAGAAAAAATAAAAATTCAGGCCTGATCCAGAAGATCAGACTTTTTGCCCAAATTGCAAACAAGTCAAAGATACTGGAAAAACCAAGAAACCAAACAAGAAGGCTCAGATCAAGAGAGAGAAAACCCAAAAAAGGAAATACAATATTGTATTCCCCAGCTGAGTTGCCAATTCTATTGCGGCATAAAACACCCTAAGGTCTCGATTGAGAACCCCAACAAATCAAAGGGAATACACCAACAAGAACAAAGCAAACAAGCAGTTCTAATGCTTAAACTACTAAAGTGGGATGAAGATATAGTACCTGTAGATCCTACATTTGAGGATGTTCCTGTAGGGTCCAAACCCTCTGCTTCCTCCAACTCATTCCACAAAAGCATATATACTGGAAGTAGTTCAAATCATGTTCAAGATATGAATGTTAGATCATATATATCTATATATATATATATATATATATATATATATATATATATATATATATATATATATATATATAACATGAGGTCGTACATAATTATATCATAGCATGAGTTGAAGCATGAAGATCATAACATGAGGAACAAGACAAAGCTTCTTTGTTGACGTCTACAAAGAATATGGAACAATACAACCTGATTCGACCATGGCTCCAAGTGAAACCTTCCGCTGAATTTGTCCAGCCCAAGCCTCAACAAACCTCTTTCAAATTCATACACATAGATTTCAAATAAAGGAGATGGAAATCTCTATGAGGAAACAAGGGTTTCCTATAGCTAGAAGTGCAGGAGGCACTGGGATAAATCAAACTTGATCAGGGACCAATTTGATATAATATCAATATCTTATCTTTCTATCTCCTTAGGTCTTCCCATGAGGTGTATTTATATCACCCCAAAACAATTGTTTCAGTTGGGATACAGTTAGACCATGTGCTCTTGTAGGTGGGATTCTGGTGTATGCCTGTAACCCCACTCATAAAATAGGGATTTGATATTTTTTTAATATTTGAAATTATATAAGCAGGTTGGGTATAATTGGACTCGCGTGTGCATGCATGTTTTGAATGGTAGAGATGCATTTGGAATTTTTATTTTTTTTTAGTAAATGGACCAAGTCTAAAGGGAAAGGGCTACCCAAGGCCATGACTCAGACCATCAAGTATAAAAGGGTGATAAATGATAATATAACACCTGTGTCTATATAAACTGAAGAGGTTAGTGATCAGAGTGGATGACTATCTCTTTACCCAGAATGTAGTGCTTCCACTATTAGCAAGCCTACACGATGGAATACATTTCTTTATTATAGGTTGGGTACTTCTGAATTGTATCGAAAAGTGTCTCACTATGATAGGCCATTGGATGCCCGTGTTGAGTGAGGACTGCACCAATATCATAGTTTGATGAGTATGTTTTGATTTGAAATGGTTGTTGCAGGTCTAGAAGTCTGAGTACAGATGCAGAGCAAAGACATCACTTCAACTCAACGAACACCTTCTGTTGGGACTCAAACCAGGAAAAATTTGCTTTCACCCCACCCTTAGTAATCCAACTCAAAGGCCAAGTGATATGGGAGAATCCCAACGTGAACCTTTGATAAAAATTTGCAAGGTCCAAAAAGTTGTGATGCTCCGTTAGAGTTGTTAAGGTTGTCCAATACTAAATGACCTGGATCTTGGTTGGGTCCACATGCATGCCATGCTCATCTATGATGTACCCCAAGTATTATACTTGTCTCATTCCAAACGTAAATTTCTCCAAGTTGGCACATAGTTTGTGCTCCCAAAGGGTTTGAAGTACCTGCTGAATGTGTTGCAAGTGTTCTTCCTAACTCTTCCTAAAGATGAGGATGTTGTCTAGATAAACGACCATGAATGACTTCGTGAAGGGTCGTAAGATGTCATCCATTAGATTCACAAAAGTAGTGGGGACGTTTGTCAACCCAAAGGGCATAACCAACCATTCAAAATGACATTCCTTGGATTTAGAGGTAGTCTTGCATACATCTGTGGGCTCTATTGGAACCTGGTCATAACTAGACTTCAGATCGATCTTTTTAAAATACTTTCTCCCCTTGAGTTGGTCTAGCAGATCATCAATTTGTGGGATTGGATAATTGTTCCTAACAGTGATTTTTTTAATGCCCGATAATCAATGAAGAGCCTCCATGTTCCTTCATTCTTCTGTAATAGTATAATTAGGCTCCCACAAGGCGAGGAACTTGGTCATATGTTCCATTTGTACGACAACTCCTAGATTAGCCACTTGATATATTCATTTCCCATAATGGAGTGTTGATATATCAGTCTATTGGGTAGAGGTGCTCCGAGAGTGAGATCGATTGAATGGTTGACCTAATAATGCAAGGGTACCCCTGTGGGTGAAGAGAAGATGTCCCTTTATTCTTCCACTACCGCATGCACCTGCTTCTTATACTTGGAGGAACCTCTCCTTGGGGCCATGGACGTGGCTATGACCTCCCCCTTACTTTGAGAGTGAATCAGAAAGAAAAAAAATTCCTTAGTCTAGGAGATGGCCTTACTGCATTTCTTAGTAGAGATCAAAGAGATGGCAGTAGGTGGGGCTACCTCTAGTCCCCTGTATAACTTAGTACACAAGGAAATAATAATAGAGCAAGGTCTAGAATCATATACAATATGCCTCTTCCATAAGTATGGTTGTCCTAATAATACATCACAAACTTCATGAGGAGAAACATCACACAATACCTCATCCGTGAAGGGCTTGATGTTGTAGGGAAGGTGACACTATTGGCTAACGTGGAGATGTCGTCCTTGGTGAAACCACATAATGGTGTATGGTTGGGGATGTGATGTAGTCGGTAGGCCTAGCCACTTCCTAACCTCTATAGAAATGAGGTTCTTTTGGCTCCCGCTGTCGACAATGAACTTCAATGGAGAACCCTTCACCCACATCTGTGAGTGTAATAGGTGCTCCGCCTCTTCTTTATCTTCACGGTCAATATTTTGGATCTTAGTGGTGGCCACAGTGGCACTGAGCTCCCTGTCAATGATCTGCACCCCTTTTTCATTCCCCTTACTGGGCTATGACTCATAGTCAGAACATATGTCAGACTCAGAAGCCTTCAGCTCAGCCACTAGTGACTGCTTGGCCCAACACTCACTTGTGTTGTGAGTGGAGCTCTTATGGAACTCACACCAATTTTTCGTGTCCTTCCTTTCCTTCATGGTGTTGCTCTTTTCTTGTGGCTTCGTTGGGTTATCTTGGGTCACCTTTCCCTTGCTTTGGATTCACAGATCCAAAGTCTCGCTTTTTCTGTTAAAGCTCCCACCCAATATTGAGAGCATATCGGTACATCGTTCCAAGTGAGGAAATGTCCAAGAACTCCATCTCCTCCTGCATGTAGTTGTGTAGGCAGTTGTGGTACTTGAGTATGAAATGTTTCTCAAAATCCTTGATACCCAACTTCATCCGTAGGGTATGAAAAACATTGCTAAACTCTGGCACATCTTGGTCCCTTCCCTGTTGTAGTGTGGTCCACTTTATTTATTTATCCTCATAGCTCCCGAAAAGATATTACTACTCCTTGATGGAATCCCAGAACGAATTCCAAGTGGGTGTGGCCAAAAATAGTGAGGGCGTAGATTCATCCTTCTACTCGTAATAAGTTTCCCACCAGTCCTTGACCTGGGGGGCAGCTTTGAGAAGAGAAAAAGTAATATTTTCTCAGCTAGAAAAATCATGAACAGAAAAATATCCTTGTATCATATTTAACCATAAACACAAAGTTGCAGCAGAAATAACACTTCATTTCATTAATATCAAATAATGAAATATGCCTACAAACAGAACGAAAATAAGACTAGCTCGAGCGATGGTAGATTATCTCTTAAAAGAGATGTGGCGGCTACATTCCTCAGCACTATGTTACAATTACGCTAAAGGGCCTATTTGTTATTGGAAAACATGAGAAAACCCTAAACAACAAAAACCTTAACCCTGGGAGATGTAACACCAAGAGATTGTGGGCCCCACTGGGGTTAGTTGGGTATCCAATTTCCAAGGTCATAACTTGGTTATATTACCTCTGTTTGGCACATATGATACCTTGTTGGAAATGTCTCTCTGACTACTACAAGCTTTTACACAAGCCCTTGCCTATGGCTATGGGCTTGTTGCGGACCTCAAAAAATGCCATTTAGGGGGTCAAAACTGCTCTAGAAGTTCAGGACCCAAAAAATTGCTATAAATAGTAAATGTTGAAATAAATAAGGAAGAAAATGAAACTAACTTGAGTTCAAGGTGGGATAGGTGGGTGGCCACCAATATCCACCTAGATCAATGACATTGTATAATTATATTTTAAAATTTATTTATATTAAATTTTATTTTACAATTCAATAGAAGAAGATATATAATTTCTTATATCCTACATTTAATTAAAATTTTAAATTATATACATTATTATCCAAGTTTAAGGTCACTCCCAAGCCAGACATCAAATTTATGTATGCGACCCCCTTGTTTTTTGAACAAGGGACCTACCTCCGTACAACTATTTCATTGTTAATTCTACGAAGGGATACATACTCTACCCCCTCTGGGTTTGAACTTGTAACCTCTTAAGAGGAAATATATACTCTTAACCATTAGGCCCACTCTAGCTATATATATATATATATATATATTAAATATAACCTAATAATAAACATACTATACCTATTTGGAAATTCCATTTCTAATGTGGTTTGAAATAGGAAAAACTAACTTGAAACCTGTCCACTAAAGTGGAGGCATTTTCTCTCTTTCCTTTTTTGGCTCTTGATTGGGTTGGTTCATTACCTTGAACAAGATACCTAGAATAATGGGATTGGAAGAAGCTAATCCATGGCTTTTTTACCTTAGTAACAATTTTCTTATTCAATTATTACTGATACCACTATAAAGTGATACCATGTACCTTTGTAAACATTAATTCAAATTTTCCTTTGAATCTTTTGAGTTAGTGCATGAACAATAGGACCACGGAGTGAATAATATTTATGTATAACTAATACCATCATGATCTACATGACCCAATAGATTTCAATAGTCATGTTATTCTTTGGATGTAAGAATGATACATAAATATAAAGTAATAGTCATGTTATACTTTGGATGTAGAAATTATACATAAATTGAAATTAATGAAAAAACATTTGAAGACAATGTCTTCCAAATTTATATTTAATATGGAAGAAAAGTTGGATGTTCATTTTTTTTTAACGATTGATAACAAAGAATTTTAAAAAATATATCAAATGAGATTTAATAATAGTAATAAGGTTAATGTTAGAGAGAGACATGAATGAAAACACCATGAAATGCATGTTGTATGGATCACCCTTTTTATTATTCAATAGATGATTTTATAATGAACATTTGACTATTGATCTTCTTGAAGTATCTAAATATCAAATCAAATAATCATTTGAATAACTAATTTGTGATTATTGGTAGTGTCAGTCTTTGCAGCCTTCCACCAGTGATCAAACATGCTCTTACAAAGTGTTCTTAGGGTATCAAAGTCAAATTTTTTCATTTCAATGAGTCTTCAAGTAAAATTTGGTCACTAGGTATTAGGTCTAGGATTGTTTTCTCTCCTTCCAAAGTTTTCCAAGTATTGGTCTATGTCACCATTCGACTGAGTGTACCATCAATAAAAGAGTTGTCATCATTATTTCAAGTTCCAATGGGTCGTTTTACACCTTGTTTGTGCTTAAGTTGTGCTTAGGTAAGGCTCATTTCCCTCTCCTAGGGTTTTGAAGGTAATTATTCTTGGATAGTCAAATCATAAAAAAAAATTGAATCCTAATGCTCATACACCTTCCCCTATCCTTAATATACCTTCTTAAACACTTCCCATCACTGATATCTCTCAAATTAATCATTTTCCCACAAACCCTAGCCTATTGCTACAATTTGACACTTTTCTAGGTTAGGCCTGTGTTTTGCCCTTTTGGACCCCTTTCCCTCACTCAAACCTTGAAATTCCACTTTCCCCTACTTCCTAACATCCCTCCCTACCTCCCAAAATTTTCTCAAGAAATTAGAAGCCCCTAATCCCCTTCATTTCCCTTCATTTCTGCAAATCCCTTGTTCCACACATCGGGATAGGTTTTATTCAAATAATGTTTCTGAGAAAGAAATGATGAATTTGACAAACGTGAGAGAGTTTTTTGTCCATAATAGACCCAAGAAGAAAAACCTCCTTTAGTTTTTACACAAGTCTCATGGTTTGGGAGAAATTTCCAAAACATCATTTGCCTCAAGAGAGTTGATGCACTTCTGGAGTGACCTTGGGAAAATCAAGCTTTCTCCTAGATGGAGTGACCAAATGACTTTCTTGATGATTCAAGTGATAACTAGACATAGAGGAATTTCTAATGAGATATCATAAGCTCAATTTGGAGTTGAGGAAGACCTCCAAACGTTGAAAGAAACAACACTCTGCATTTTGGCAGCCTCATCCTGCACATTTTGACTAGTCTTGGGAGATTGATCTTTTGACAGGGTGAATGAGCTCCCAATTGAAAAATTCAAGATGTTCTGGAAAGTAGACTCGACAAGCTTTCCAGCTAGCTATCCCATGCTTAATTTGGACATCAGGAAGGTAGTCAAAAGTTGGATTGAAGTGGCACTGCCTGTTCAGGAGGTGGCGCTGCACGTACAGGCTGAGCGCTATGCGTAGGGTGATATAGGCAGTGTACAATAGCATTGTTGCGTGTTTAGGAGGGTGCTATGTGCCTATAGCAGGCACTGTGCATTGAGCAGCAAGGGCCAAAGGAGCCTCCAACTTCTTTAAAAAGTCCAAAATCACCCTCTCATCCCTCAAGCAAGTGTCCTCACTATACCTCATCATTGAATAGAAATTGAAGTGTTTGAAGGTAATTTACATTGGCAAAAGAGAAACCCTAGATTCTTCCTCAATTACACCCTAGAAACCCTAACCCCCATTATTTCTCCCACCACCTATCACTAAAGCCCTAAAACCCTCCCCTATATCACTCCATAACATTTTATACCCCTTCATCCTTCATCCCACAAGCTATACTTCAAAAAAGGACCCAAGCCCTTCTCCCTCATTTTCATGATTCATACTCTCCCCTTCATTTTCTAGCCCACCAAACACCTCACAAGGTCATCTCCCATTCCCTTATTCCTAATCACTCTTTCTCACTTCCTTCATCCCTTTTCTAGGAGTGCACAGCCTCAAAATTTGCAAACATGGACAGATGAGAAGGCCAAAGAGACTAGAGCTACTGAGGTGCCCAGGACCTACATGACATATCAGAGGGGCACAAGGAGATTGTTTGCAACTGATAGGAAAGTGTTTGCTCCACATGATGTGGAAGGGACCTTATCTTCTTCATCAACTCATAGGAAAATGCTTGATCCACAGGATGTGGAAAGGGCTTTGCCTTCTCCATCAACACAGCAAGAATAGGCGCAATAGCTGCAAAAAGCAAAAGAAAAGATGCCTTTGATTTGACAGAGCATGATGAGCTAGAACAACATTATATTCATCATGGCATAGAAACAATTGACTTAGAGGTTCGGGATGAGGCAGCAAAAGAAAACATCATCATACAGGAGAAAGAGGCTCAAATCTAGGCATTAATGGACAACTTAGCTAGAGCCAAGTATGTCATCACATATCTGGAACAAGAGAACAAGTAGTTGAGTGATAAGTAGGTCCTCATGGAGATGGAACTTCTCAAGATAAAACGACAAGGTGACAAGGATGAATCAACTATGCAAAAGGAAGAAGCACGGGTCACTTTGACTCCTATTGAGAAGGAATTTGAGGATGATAGAGAGATTTGGCTTGAAAGAGTCAATTTGTACCCAGAGTGTTAGAGCCTAGATTGACCTCAGGCTGAAGGGAGGCAATCCTAAGATAACAACAAACCACGCTTAACCTGGTAGCTAGCCCTACGAAGTCGGGAGATGGCTCTCTCCTTATCAATCTCAGTTGAGATGACTGAATTGAATATGGATTTTAGGTTAGGTATAGTAGCACTAGGATTTTTGGTTTTGTTTGGGTCGAAACAACAAGAGAAAGGATGATTTGGATTATGGAATTGATGTCAGTTTCTGCCAGCAAACTTGGGGAAAATTAAGTGCCATGTTCAGCCAAGTGAATATTGTAAATGTGAGAAGCATAAGGGAGAAAGCCCACTGCCCTGCAGGCATCAAACATAGGATGGATCTGCAACAACTTTAGATGAAAGAGAATAACGATATTTCTCAACAAAGCATCTAACAATGGATGAATTCTGCTAAAACTACCATTACAACTAACAACAAAATCATCATGAAAGGAGCATCATTATGGGTAAATTCCTAACATATCACTTAGATAATGCTGAAACAAAGAAGAAAAACATAATGTGTAAATGAATTACAGGAGAAAAAACATACTAAACATTTAAGCACCGTGATGAATCCCAGGCCTAAAGGGCAAAAACAACTTTATATGATATTCAATAAAACTTTACACAGTCCAAATGCTTCTTTGCTGCCAAAATTGAACCTCTACACTATGAAATTCATAAAATTTATACATTTAGCTCATCCCTATATTAAGGGAATTGAGCTCAACCATCTTCTTCAAAATAGAATCAGTTACATTAAACTTGGACCGAATTTCTGAAAATAGGTGTTGAAGATGAACTCGTATCTCCTAAACCATATCATCTGTTACAAAACCGAAATATTTTTTTGTAGATAAGGTCATGTTGGAGAAAAACCTCTCTCAAATTTTGGAAATTCGTTTCCAGTTTCTCGGAATCTGTGCCACAAAATCATCTCTAAAACAGAAAATCATTAAAAATTTAAATCTGTTAAAATGAGCTATAAAGATCTAGTCACATATCCAAATTCACGACACCTGTTAATAAACTGAAAAAGATTTGTTTTCTATGGCTCATGGTTAAAAAAAAATGTCCTTGGGTTTTTCAAATTACTTTCCATCTGTTGTAAAATGGCACCGCACTAAAATGACTAAAACAGTAAAATAAATGAAAATTTTGCTTTGTTTTAATGTAGGCTCCAAATATCACTGCATATCTCCCACATAGTAATGCTTGTGCATAAACTGAAGGAGGTTTTTGTTATTTGGTATGTGATGGACAAAAGCCTTTTTCACTTTTGTAAAATTCCTGTCCAAACATATTTTGTTGTAAACTTGTCCTTGTGTGCAGCAACTGACCTCAAAACATGCATAACCAAGAACCAATCATTCATTTTGATCATATCTTCTAATCTGGGAGTTGGTTATAGGAGTGTGCTATATTGTTGCAAATATTTTTCCAAGATTATTCTGATGGAAACACTTGTGACATATTTTGTGCTGAATATCATCTGCAAAACATCTAACCAAACCAAACCTAGTAAGAGCTCATGTTGATCCCTAGTAACAGGCTGCGAAGACTGGAACTAACATAGAGAAGCTATTGCAGAAGGCCAATAGGGACAACCAGATGATCAGGCACATGGCCTACCACTACAGGACCCAAAAAAGAATTTGCAACATGAGGGTCAAATAGATGAAAGCTAGGTTAAGGCAGGCTCTAAAGGGAACAAAATAGGAGGATATGCTTAGGTTGCTTGCTGAAGCTTCCTTGGCTCATTAAGATTCTTGATTATGGTGCTGCTCACCAATTTTCGTCAGGTTTGGAGGAGATTTTGTCATTTGCAAATTTTGGAAATTGCACACACAGAAAATCTGGCTCAATGCGCAACGCCACTGGCACTGTGCTTTTCCTAGGGGCACCCAATAGACAAATGGCTTGCATTTTTGGATTCAAAGTGATGAGTACATGCACCCTATGGATTTGCTAAGTTTTTGGGGTAGAACGAGTCCACCAAAAATTCAAAAAACACCCTAAAAATGATATTTCTGGCACTTTTTGGACACACAGAAGAAGTCTTGGGAGAATCTACTTTTGAGGGGTAAAATGAGCTTCAAATGAAGAAATTCTAGGTGTTATGGAAAGTAGACTTGAATAGATTTCCAATGAGTTATCATGAGGTCAATTTGGATGCCGGGAAGGCCTCTAAAAGGGACCTAAAAGTGGTGTTGTCCTTAGGGCCAGTGGTGCTGCACGTAGGACAAATTGCATAGGATGGAATTTTTTCTGTGTTTTGACTGTGTTCATGGATTTTCTATCATGGAGGATGTTTTATTGACGTAAAATATTACTTGGCTTGTAAATATGATGGATAATTAGTAGTAGAGGGTAGATTCATTAGATTAAAAGTCAATTTGAGCACAGATGAATCAGTTTTCTCACTTTTAGAGGCAAGTTGTTAGGATGCATATATTCTAGTTTCTTGTTCAGTGTTGGTTAGATTAGCTCCTCATCTTAGGGATTAGACCCCTAAGGATTGGAGGAGGTTGAAACAATGTGTATATCTTCTTCTTCTTTCTCATTGTAAAGGGTTGGACTCAACTGGATGCTTATGCCTTGATTGTACATCATTTTGTAGCAGTTTAGCAGGAGATTAATAAAAAATGCAGCTATTTCATTGGGATCCATGTGGTATGGCGTTTAGTTCAGTTTCTTCTCTTGTATCATATGTTAATATGTTTTGTGTACTTCATTATTCATCTCATTGCTTCTAAGTGAATGTTTTCAAGTTGATAGGCAGAATCCATAACATCACTACTTTTCTTTGGGAAAATATTCACCATTATATATTTTCTACAATTTAGGAAGGATCCATGGTAATAACATGTTATTCCTAGCTTCTCACTAGTCTTAAAACACCTCACCCATCAAGCCCTAGAGTTATAAACCTTATGCCTACCTTGCCCCATTGAACACCCTGCAATTTTAACTTAATTCCCTAGCCCTAACTGTTTGGCTCCTCCTGATCTAGCAAACCCCTTAAAAATCAAATCAAACCTTGTGCTACTATACCTAGCCTAATATCCTTTTCCTAATCCAGTCATCTTGGCTGAGATCCTTATGGAGAGAGCCCTCTCCCGGCCTAGTAGGGCTAGCTACTTGGCTAAGTGTGGTTTGTGGTTACCCTGGCATTTCCTTCCTTTAGCCTGAGGTTCAATCCAGGTGATAACAGATACTCAATCATATTCTAATGGTTCATTTTAATCACAACTGTTACATTCTTTAGCATTAATGATGCAGATATGTTTTCATTGAAACTTAAAAACAATTATTCCAAATGGTTTTCTAAAAATATTTTCTAGATCCACAAGAGTGATGACATGTGAACCATTATTGATACTCTCACAAATGAAGTGATAGAAAGTGTCAATGTGATTGTTGTTCCTATGAGACAAATGGCTATTTAACAATGTAAGTGTTAGCTTATCATCACAAGAAAATAAAATTTATCTCCTAGTCCACATGTGTAAGATCCTTCAAGAGTATTCTCAACCATATTACATTGCATGATGCTATAACAATTGTTAAATATTAGACTTCTATCAAATATATTGAGACAATGATATACTTCTTAGATCCCATGAAATCAAATTTGCGCTCAAATGAAAATAACATCCCGATGTGTTTTTCCTATGATCAATACTATCGGTAATGTCACTATATGTGTATCTATAACTATGTGTTGGAATTAATTCTTCCATGTCATGTGTAGTTTTCATTATGAGTCATGAGGAGTCAATCTAAAAGAATTTTATTCCTATGTTATGATTTCATAATTAGTCAAAGTTAGAGATTTATCTCGTATATATATGTAACTGTTGTGATCAATAATAACATATTTAAGTGTGTAATTTCTATGCACAATCTCTCTCTTCTCTTTATCTCAATTTCTAACATGGTATCAGAGCCTGTTCTTACTTGAGACGTGAGATACCCTTGAATTTATTTCAATGTAAATAGAATAGGGTAACATAATTTGTTGTGAATATTTCTTTTGGAGTGTATGATTGCTTCGATTTTACTCAAGAATTTTACTATGGCGGGTTCTGAGATATATAAATCAGAGTGTAAGAAGAATTTTGATCACTAAACTTAAGAGATTCATCTTATTGGTTTGTTTATTGTGGGATTCGTTGCTTGAGGAGATGCGACTATAGCTTGTGATGATTCTGTGAGTTGTTGGGGTCTCTGTCAGGATATTCTTATTTGGCGACAAAGTTAAGGGGAGAGATTTGTCTTTCGTTAGGCGATTTATGACCACTGAGAGCTCGAGGGTTTGTTATTATATTTGAGGCGGCACCAAGGGTTTAACTACCATCTAGCTTCCCTATAGGATTTCTGTCAAAACCTTCCCGTCTCCTATTCTATCAAATCGAATGCTGTGCATCTATGACCAATTTTCCGCATAATGGAAATGTTTGATTATTGTTATCTGAGGTCGATTGCTAGAGGCATTTTTGGGAAAAAATAGTTTTTCAGTCATTTACCTCTATGGATTTCATTTTGATAATTTATATGGACATATCGGATGAACAGAGTCATGCATGAGGAAAAGAAGCCATGATCATGTAGATCTGCTAGATCATCATTTCTATCTCGGTAAGGTCTACTATATCATGATTTCTTTGTTGGTAAATGCTTTGGAGCTACGTCAATGAGTTTCGATTTATGTTTGGGTCTGTCATTCCTGTGGACTTGTAGTTTTATAAGAACCAATCACTGAAGAATCCATAGTCGACCTGCCTGATGGTGTGACCTACTGCTGATTTATGAGACAAAGCCATAGGTTTCACTTAGCCATGATTACCGACAAAGATAATTTCCTATTATACCAGGTCTCCGTGTAGGAACATAGTGCGTGTATAGTTGGAGTGTATTACATGCTCGCAAACACTTAATTTTTTGACTTGAAATGCCCCTGGAATTCAATCTGGAAAGGATATTAGATGTGAAGTTGTTGTCGACATATTCAAAAGTGATTTTTGTGTGGATTGAAGAAAATATTTTGAATGTGTAATTGTTGTCTTAGGATTTTTATAAACCATTTAATCAAGTGCTTCAAGTTCAACCATGGTCCTGGAAACCCTTAATCTTAAATATTTGATAGCACTACCAGATTATATGAAAGTAGAGCCATGTTTGGTGCCAAAAAGCATTGAAAATTTTGATCCAACAATAACAGTTGAAATGTTTCCATATTTCACCGCCTAGTGGAAAAATTTGGAACCATGCTTTCCAATTTTTTTTATATATTCCTTGAGTAATATCGTCAACAATGCAACAGGTACCATCTTCCATTGTTGAAGCTTATGGATACGGGCTCATGGGAACAAAATTATGGCTACCTAAGATTTATTTGACTCAAAATTATCCGAGGAGTTTCCATTCATCCATCAATTCCACTGGCTCGCTTGCTACATGAGGCCAATCAAAATTGGCTTGCTTTTCTAAAAAGATCCATGGAGGAGATGATTTTATGATTATATGTTAATTTTCTTAACACAAATATATTTATGTCAGTTTCATATTTAGAGGTGTGTAGTTTATTATGTGGTGTGTGTTTCAGCTTTAGTATATTATAGTTTGTTATTTTCCAAGTGTAATGTGAAAAAACAAATGAAGAACGAATTATAGAAAAAATTAACATATTTTTAAATTGATGGTTCTTGACGCATATAGTGAAACAAGAAGATATGACTAATTTGATTATGTATAATCAATTATAAGCTAGTGGCATTGTGTGGAGTAATGAACATCACTTACAAGTAAATTTTATTATGTGTTTAAGAGGTCACCTTGTATAATTGAATTTTTAATACATTCAGTACTCATACTTCCTTCCTAGATTATTGGGGAATAATGTTAGGGTCCAACCCTAACCCCCTTATTTATGTAATAGGATCAAGTCATAGTTATAGTTAAGTAAAGATTCAATAAAGCCCATATTAATAATTGTAAGTGGTAACCCGCATTTAATGAAGGGACCACAGTTAGTTGCAAATGGACCATGGTATTAGATAGATGGTATTAATAAGAACCATGGTATTTCCCCATGGTATTGCATGTATGAATCCTATATAAAGGATAGAGACTCCCCTCGAGGAGCATCGTGTCTTATTTTGTAATTGAGCTCAGCTCTATTGGAGGTTGCCCCTCGAAGAGGCAAGTGAACATTGCTATCTGAATAATAAAATACTTGTTGTTATTTCTCATTGTTCTATGTTCTGGGTATATTTCTTTGCATATTTGGTATTCGGGTATCGTCTTGTAGGTTAAGAGCATAACAAGTGGTATCAGATCGCTTTCCAGGGCCAGTGGGATCTCTAATTTTTAGCAATTTTTTTTTTTGGCTAGAGACGTGTTCTGATGTCTTTAACCATGGGATCTGTTGTTGAGCGCATAAACCTGTGGATTTTGGGTGGCATGCACGCAGGAAATACAAGAGGTGGTCACGCTTGTTGGACTCCCTTGTAACCCTTTTAGGTACCCCTTCTAGTAGTAGCACATTAGACAAAACCACGCATGGACTGTCTTCCAAGTACCCTCTGGGTATATCGGAAGCCCCCTAACTCCCTTGAAACCTCACCATAGATAAAATGTTGGTCGTCTTGCTGTTACAATACACCGAGAACAACACTCGGGGAGATTACTCGCGTGTACGATAGGGTAGTCGGGTTGTATGGCTAAGGGTATGGTTGATCCTCCTTAGTTAGTGCCCTGAAAGATTGGGCCGAGTACTACTGTCAGACCCTTATGTATATTGCGATCTGTAGCACTTGACACTCCTAGAGACCATAGTTGCCTTCTCTATCTCTAGATCAAGCATCATCTTTGCCAGATCAGATCTCGCAGGTGTAATTTTGTCGCAGCAGCAGCAATCAATTCCGTCGTTCAGATCTATCAGATCAGCCATTCAGATCTATCAAATCCATCAGATCGGCCCTCCAGATCTAGCAGTTTGGGCTCTGTAGCCGTCACAACAATCAGATCCGCCATTCAGATCTAACTAATTGTGTTGGTTCCTATACCTGGGCGTGATTTTTGCAGGACTTTGGGTAGCATTGAATTTTCTGGGATTCGACCACTGCATTATTCCTAAGGAGTAAAGTCTAAGACCCCCTGGGACGCTTATTGGAGACTTAGCCCATAAGAATCAGGTTGATGAGCTGAGCAAGGTGGTACCATTCAATTGTTAGTGCAAAAAAATTTCGGGCGGTCCCAAATTTCAAGTACATTGGATCGTTGCATGGTACAAACTAGTGCTCAAGCTATGGCCAATGAGAGGATTGACAACCTTGAATCAAAATTGAAAGATGCACTGTTGCAGCTGAAGAACTTAAATGAAACACTCTCAAAGGGAAAGATGGAGGAATGCGTGGAGGCATATATTGGCAATGAAAACATTGAGGGTGAGTCTAGTCAGTCTCTTCACCTCTTTGGCACCCACCAACAATCCTAGCCGCGACCACCCAAGCTGGACATGTATAAATTTGATGGCTCTCACCTGGCCACATGGATAGCACAAATGGAGCAATATTTTACACTGACTCACATCATGGAAGATGCGACTCAGCTTAGTGTGGGTAGCATGTACTTGGACAATGAAAGATGGCAATGGTGGAAATGGCATCAACGTTGCTATGGAAGGCCCTTGACTTGGTAGACATTCAAGAAAGCTCTTATGGATCGTTTTGACCATGAATCTAACTTTTGGGTCATCTCACTAAGCTCTAACAGACAGGAACAATGAACGAATATATTACAGCCTTTGAAGCCTTAGCCTTCCGCACAGAAGGTCTACACAATTAGTTCTACTTGGAATGTTTTGTCAGTGGTCTCAACGAAGCCATACAAGCCCACGTCTGAATGCAACACCCTATCTCATGGATGGATGCTTGCAGGATAGCTCGTGAAGTAGAACGTGCATTAGCGGCCTAGTCCAATCACCCAAATTTCATAGCCAAGGGTCGCCCCACCCAGGCTCAAAGCACTACCCAAACACTCAAGGTTCAAAATGTGTCACCAGCAGAAATGGCAGAAAGAAGAAAGCAAGGATTGTGTTACTACTATGATGAGAAATACTTCCCCTGGTGTTAACACCCAGGTTGTTCCCTATGACTCCCAAGGGAATACGGCCGGGGTAACCACTAACCAATCTTTGGGTTACAGTTCCTAGCCTAACTGCAACCAGAGAGGGCTCTCTCTTTATGTTTTATCTTTGCTAAAGTTGTGTTTTAGGCTAGCTATGATGCTCAGGTTTTTGTTTGTGTTTTGGTTGAAGGATCTCTTTCAGTTCTTATGATGTAATACTTTGATGATGATTTTCCATTGGGCAATGGAGTCTAGATGCTGTGAGATGATCTTAAATGTTGAGTAGTGTTATAACTGCAAGGCCTATTGTGTACTTAGCAGACAAGTTCAATATTTTGAGTGATGATGTATGTCAACCAGCAGAAATCTGTTAAGAATTTTCTGTTATGTTGGCGAAATGAAAATGAACACAGAGCACAGGAGCAAAGTTATGAATTCATGTGACAGTGACCTATGTGAAAGATGTATTCTGAAAGTGCAGCAGATTAAGAATCACACTTTATATAGATTACACCTGAAGAAAACATTTATAAGCAACACAGACTGAACTCAGGGTGCTCAGTGAGCAAATCCTGGGAGTTATTCTTTTTCTCTGTTGCTCAATACTGGAAATCAGATAGCGTATATGGAATTATGACAAAACAAAATGAACATGGAGAGAGTTACAGAGACTTATTGCATGGTAAGATACGCAGGGATCCAGCAGTCATAAACAGGCACAAAACATCCTCAACACATCATAGCATCCACGAAATTCCATTGCTTTCCTTTATTGACTTTCAGAAAACAATTACAGCATAAGAAACCGTTCAGGAGAAATTTCCAACAACCCTTGCTACATTATGCGAAGGGGTTTATATAGAAATATGTATACAAAATATCTCACGTATTGAGTCATCTGAGAGAGAGAAAATATCTTCAGTAGTGTTCAGAAAGTAGGCGAGAAGTTATTACAATGTTAAATGCAGCGTAAATGCCATTTATATCTGTCAGAGGATTGTTTGACTTTTAAGGAGTCACTGAGTCGGTTGCATTACTCTGCATTAATCCTGTAGGTACGCATTTACTTTTGCCTGCGTAATGAGTTCTCGGCTTTGCCAGCTGTGGTTCTCCTTTTTCTGCTTTGTTGGCCGCTTCATCTGCTGAGTTGGCTCAGCTTTGAATTTATGATGCCTGCTGACTTTGCTGACTGTTCTTTTCATCAAAATTTGTAGAAGAAACAGGAATTGATGTATGGCTTAATGTTTACAAAATTCTCTGGATGGCATCTGTCCACCATTCCTGTGTAGGGAGCTGATGCCTGAGGATGGCCTCCATTGTTTCCTCAGCTTCTGTATACTTGAAAAAATTCGGGGCTATATCAAATAAGTGATTTATTTCATTCATTACAAAAAGTAGATTTTCTATTTTACTATAGAAGATCTGTCCTGTAATAGGCCCTGTGTCTTCTGAACTGCTGGCCTTCTCATTTACCTGTGATGAGGCAAAAACATTCACTCTCTTGGCATATTGTTCATGGGTGAATAATCTCCCTCCGCTGTTCAGTAAGCTAGGGAGTCCTTTACTCTCCAATACTTGGAATCTCTCCATGAACCTGTTTACCTCTGTTTGCATATCCTGGGTCCTTCTATCCAATGTCTGCACCAGATTTCTAAGAGTAAGAACCCTCTTGATCATTTGGATAGTCTCAGTTCTGTTTGCAATTCCTATGATGGCCAACTGAGAACTTGTCTTGTGATTGAGCACATTGATCATTCTTGTAGCAATTTCAGGCATATTCCCCAATAAGGCCCTTGATGTTCTGATTTCCCTCTGTGCCTTTGGAATGAGCTCTAGTTGCTCATGGATTGTCTCAATGTATGGCCATTGGTTGTTGATGGATTTACCAATATTGGACCATATCATTGCTCTGATTTCAGCTATGATTTTATCTAGCTTTAGCTCGTTCTCAAGTTCCTTGATTTTGTCTTTAAGGGCTTTGATTTCCCTGGCCTTCTCTCCCACTTCTCTTTTTGTTCTGTCATGCCTTTCATTTACCTTAGCCAGCTGCTCCTTTGTTTCATTCAGCTGCATCATTTGAGCTTCTAAAGCTTGTATTTCATTTTTTAGCTTTTGCATGTCTAGGCTCTGATCTGTGCTGATGGGTGCTTCTGCAGTAGATGTGGCTGGTTGTTCAGCCTGCTGAGGTGGAGGTACAGTAGTAGGAACAGTCTCCTCAAGATTTATGACCTGTGGAGGAGGCTGAGATGTCTGTCCTTCTTGTACTTGTTGTGATAATGTTTGGGCAGGTACTTGTGCAGCTTCATATTGCCCCAGTTTTTCTTGTGCCTTGATAAGCTCTTTGTAAATGGAAATTAGCAGGGCAGTGGAATCCTGCTCATACCTTTGCTTTGCTACCTCATCAGTCTGTGGATGGATAGTGGCTGGAATTTTGATCTTCTTTCTTAGTGCAGCCATATCAGCATCTCTAATTTTCAAGATCTCTTGTATCCCTTTGATGTCATTGGGATTGTGCCCAATTTCTATAATGATTTCCTCCAAGGTTTTGATCCTGTTGTCTTTGGCCTGAGAAGAGGCCCTCTCTAGCTCTAGCTGGGAAGCTGTGGCATTCAGACTGCTTGTTAATTTATAGTTGTCCAAAGTCTTATCGGCCAATGAAGCATACACCATTTCTCCCGTTTGTTTATGCAGCTCAATTTTGTCCATGGGGTGTATGTCTTTGGCAAGGACCTCTAGGTTGGTCCTGAGGTAGTCAGCAGAAGACTGTGGTTTGAGTGCCGTAGGCATGAAGTGACTCATTGTCAGTTTGCCCTCACTTACATCAAAAGCAGACATAAGTCTCTGCTGATTGGAAGGAGCCATATTTAGTAAGTGATTATACAATTGCACCTTGATCGGGTCACTCCTCCTCTTAATGTCTATAAACTGCTGCTTTATGCTCACTTGTCCTTCTTTCTGCTGGCTGGAGGAGCTGACCTCCCCTCCCATGGTCCTGTCCTGTTCCTGCTGGAAGGAACTTGCTGAAACTTCTTGACTGGGTGGGCCCATGCCCAATGCATCTCTTATTGCTACATCATCCTCTGGGAAATCATTAAGTCTTTGCCTTTTCTCTCCCTGGTCTATGGAGGATGTGAGGGGAGTTTCTCTTTCCCTTTTCCTAAAGACAAATGTATCCTCCTTTTGCGGGGTTTGGAGGACCGAGGCATCAAATGCGGTATCTTGTCTTGGAGGCAATGTTGTTTCAGTGGTCTGAGGGGTCTCCACTGTTTTCTTTTGTTGGTCAAGCTGCTCCTGCCCTTGCTCTTTTTGCTGTTGTTGCTCTTGCTGTCCTGATTCTTCTTGCTGCCCTGGCTGCAGCCCTTCTGCTTGCTGCTGTTGTTTTTGTTGCTGTTCCTGCTGTTGCTCCTGCTCCATCTCTTTCTCTGCCTCCATTTCCTTTTCCTTTCCTTTTTCTGATACTTTTCCAGCAACTCTTGTAGTTTGCTGTGGGGTGGTTGAAGAGGAGGCTGCTGCTCCAATTTGTGTGCTTGGCAGTGAGGGGACCTGTGCATAAAACTCAAGGTCAGCCATCTTCTTTTGGTTGTTTAGAGCTCTTTGATTAAGCTCTTCTTGAGTCACATTTTCTTCTAAAGTTCCTCTTTTCCACTTGCTTTGGTTGGCATATTTTTCTATTTGAGGGAGGCTATAATGACCATAAGCAGACAGTTTGTATTTGAGTCTCCTCATTGTGATGAAGTTGTTGGGGTCATAGGGTTTCCATACGAAACTGTACTTGAGACCAAATCCCCCCAGTGTTGCATCTGCTTCCTTCCACCCTTCATCCCTTTCATTGTAAATGAAATGGCCAAGTTGGCTCTTGATTTTCAGCTGTGCCTTCTTGCCTCTGCCTGAGAAGTGGAACATATCCACAAAGCCAAACTGTCTGAAGTATTCTAAGGCAAATAGCCTCATGGGCACAAATTTGGGTAGTCTAAATGGGGGCAACTCACACCCATATATTCTGATGACGGTGTGGTGTTGGTAGAGATACCAATCCCCAATACTGTATACTTTTGATAGCTGAAGGAGTCTTTTCATCTCATCTGTCAATCTGGGAGGAGGTGAACCCAACAGTAGAGTCAAGGCTGGATGGATGAAAAGATCAATAAATTCACAGTAGGTGTATGGAGAATGGCTCCTTACATGAAAAACAGATGTCCAGTATACAACTGATCTCAGATTGCCCTGTGCATCTACTCTTTTCTTTGGGAAAGAGAACTTATCATGCTGGAAGTAAAGGAGCAAATGATATAGGTAAGAGGTGTATCTAAACACCCTTTCTCTTGACAAATTCATCAACTGATCATGCATCTTGTCTGATATGTATGTGGCATAATCATAGTGGATTGGTTTCCTTCCTGGGGAAAACATCAGCATCATTTGTATAACTGTTTCATCTATATGTTCTATTGAATCATATCCCAAGATGGGACTGATCATGTCAACCAGGTCTTGGCCCAATTGGTTGAGGTAAACGCAGTTGATGGGAGGAATTTGCAAAGTGTCAACCTTGATGAAGAGCTGGTTGATCTTAGTGATTTGGGCCTCTGTGGTTCTGGCTCCCTGTACTATTAAATCAGCTAGTGACAGAGGGACCAACTTTTGATCTGTCTGGAATTGCAACATCTCCCTGATTGCTTCAGGGGTAATGAGGAACAGAATTGAACCTTCAGCATCTAGCACTGCCCTCTGGGATGCATCATAGTGTTCAGCAACTATGTGCACAAGCTCAGGGAATTGATTAACCTGAGGAAGCTTGAATATTGGGAGGAATGAATCCCAAATTCCCAGGATGTCTGTCCCCCTCTCATGTTTGATCTTTATCTCATTTAATATTTGCAGATGGAACCTGCTTCTGCTCAGCATTTCCTCTGTTATCTTGTAGTCCAAGTCTGCCAATGCTCTGGTGTTAAATGTTCTATTAGGAACATTCAGGGGAGCCACATTGAGGGCTATAGGAGCTACAGGGGGGTCCATGACTCTTGTTTTAGGATTTCCGTCTGCTCAAAGACTGTGTTACTATGCAGAGTAACAACAACAAGGTTTGTTTGCAGAGAAAGATGGTTTAGCAAGTGGAAGGTGGAAATAAGGCCGCAGCAGTTGAAATACTGCCTCTGTATGACTCTGTGGTAGCGGAAATGTCAAGGGGATACTCTCTTACGGTATATTTGTCCCCTGCAGGTAACGGGCTCACGATTGCGCGAACCAGTTGTAGTTTTGTTTTTAATTATCAATAATTGGCTTGACAGAGGCTAAATAACGTTTCTGGTTAAACTTAAATGGCAATTTAGTGGTTTTCAACGGTGAATTTCTGCTCCTAAGGCCTGCTACTCATTTACATGCGAAATGTAGGCGAAAATGGAGTTTTAGAGCACAAACGAGCAATACCTGTAAAATTGGATTGGTCAGAGCTTGTTGGCGTTGAAGGAATAGACGCTCTGGCGGTCGGGAGACGGTTTTCAGCGGCTGGTGCAAGATTGGACGTAGTTTGCATGCAGAGCAGAATAACGACGAACACACCAAAATGACAAAAAACGCGAATTTTTGGCTAACATAGACCTTTTGACGCTTTTGGCGCGAATTCGTGTTGATGTCAGCATGACGTCATTGGTGGGGTCAAGGTCGGATGACGTCATGCTGACGTCATCGGGTGACGTGGCGGGATCTGGTTGGTACACGGTGGCGGTGACATGGCAGGACAGGTGGACCAATGGCAGGGCCAGGGGGTTGACAGGGCAGCGTACCTGGGTGACGGGGCGCTGACATGTTGCTGACGTGATGATGACGTGAGTGGGCGGGATAAGGGGATCCGGAAACCAGCAGTGGTTTCATATCGCACCGCCTCCTGTACGGGGGCGGTATCGGTCAGTAGTACCTCCGACGTATGGTGGTGAGGACACGTCGCAGTGGAATGACGTCCTCCAGATACGGACGTCGGGAGATATCTATCGGTCATCGGATGGGCTCCGACGTCACGATGATCGTTAGATCTACGGACTTTGATCAGACGGCGGACGTGGGGCAGATGTGACGGGAGGTTAGTACAGGTATCGGTCAGACGTCGGAAGGGGTCCGACGCGATCAGGGCCGTCGGATCTGTAGGTCTTTGATCTAACGGTCGCCGGGGAGGTGACATGTGTGGAATATACGGATGAGGGCGGAGGCAAATAAACCTGCTTTGAGCGCTTTTCTAATGTATTTTGATAAAAACAATTACATGCGCCTGACCTTGATTATGTGACGGAAAGAGGGTTTTAATGCTTTTTTGCCCTTTGAAGCGGGTAAGGTGGTTTTTTTAGGGTTTTTCTATAGGTTTTATGTGCAAAAGGGGAGAGAGATAGAGGAACTTGCTCATGAGGGAAAAGGGGTATTTGGCAGAGGTTTATCAACATGACCTGGTGTCATTTGATCCCTGACTTGTGACTTTATTGGCTATAATGCCAAGGGGTGAGTATTTATAAGATTTTGGGATTTATACACCTTGGTGTTAGTAATATTAGGGAAAAGGGTGATATAAGGGATTTATATAATAGGGTTAGTGTTAGTATGGAGGAGGGGGTAAGTGGAGAGAGAACCATTAAGTTTATATGAAACAAACTTGGTTTTAAGAGTAGATCAAAATGAAAATAACTTTAGACAAGAAATGTGGCTTCTTAAAAATTTAAGAAACACCATGGAACCTTAGTCTTTTCCGTGAATCTTAGCTGATAGGGGAATGTTAGAAATGAAATTGGAGGGGAGATGGGGAAATTAGTCATGCTTCCTGCTGAGAATTGATGAAGAAGGACACCTTTGTCACTTAATCAACTTTGCTTTGATACCTACCATCACCATTCTTGCAATAGTAGGGATAACCTTTCTGCAACCCCAACTACCTACCCAGCTACTTACCTAGCATTTTATTTCTTCTTGGAGGGTGCACTTGGGCTTGCAGACCCTTACTTGCCTTTTCTTTTCTTTGGCTTTTTCTTTTGTTTTTTCTATCTAGTTCTGCCCTTATTTCTTCCAAGGTCCCAGATTAGGCTGTTGGGATCCTTTTCTTCTCTACCTAAACTAGTTGTCTGCCAAGATTAAGCAGTTTGGACAGACTTCTTTCTCTAGTCTATAGCACAAAATTGAACACATGGCATGATCCAGATTAAACTGTTGGATCATCCATCAAAATTTGAAATAAGGTCATCAACATTGAAACACTTTACACACCTTTTTGTTCTCTAGGAAATATGGGATCTTTGTGAACTCAAAGCAGAGCATATTTGGACTTTCTCTTGCCAATCATGAAATATGAAACCTATTGGTATAGGTATCCAACACCTGGCATAAATGCAAGGAGCCCAAATTCTTTCAAATTGATGCTACTGATCACAGTTCATCGGAGGAAGCCCCACCACTTGAGGAACCAAAGGAGGAAGAAGAGGACAACCAGCAGGACAATGTACCTGAAGAACCAGTTATCTTGCTACATGCTTTGGCCGGTATTTCTTCTCCCCAAACTCTCAAAATTAGAGGTTTTATTAGGCATCGCCTAGTAGTAATCTTGATTGATAGTGGCAATACACATAAATTTATCCATCAAAGAGTCGCGGAAGTAATGCATTGTTTTGTCCGTGCAGTTTCTAACTTCCAGTTTCAAATTGCTGATGGGGGGACAATAAAATGTGAAGGCCATTGTGAAAGTGTCAAACTTCAAATGGGGGATTATCAGTTAAAGACCCACATGTTTTCCATACACATGGGAGGGTGCGACATTGTCTTAGGTGCTGAATGGCTTCGCACACTTGGCCCAATCACAATGGATTTCCAGGAGTTATATATGAGATTTAAGAAGAACAACCACACACATACCCTCCACAGTCTCCAGGTAGGATCTCCCTCTATCATCAGTTCACATCAGATGGAAAAATTGTTAAAAAAGAGCCACCATGGAGTTATAACCCAATTTAATGCCACCCAGGCCTTCAAATCCAATTCTCTTCATATTCATACTGATATGCAACAGATCTTAAAAAACCATCTTCTAGTCTTTGACAAGCCTCATGAGCTTCTACCCTCGAGAGGGGAACATGATCATAGCATTACTTTGGTCCTAGAGGCCCAACCACTAAATGTGCACCCATATAGATATCTGTTTTCCCAAAAGAATGAAATTGAAAAAATCATCAAGGAACTCTTGGAAGCAGGCGTCATTCATCCCAGCATTATTCCTTATTCATCACAGGTTGTCATGGTGCTCAAGAAAGATGGGGAATGGTGTATGTGTCTAGACTTCAGGGTCTTCAATAAGTTGACGGTCAAAGATAAATTTCCCATCCCGGTTGTCGATGATTTGTTGGATGAACAGGAATGGTTTTCACATCCCTGGCTCTCCCAACTCATTAATCAACTGCAGGTGGATCCAAATTCCACAACCGGCTACTCGTGGTGGGATGAGATTCTTCGCTACAAGGACAAAGTCGTAATATCACCAACATCCACCCTCAAAAGCCGTATTTTGGTGGAGTTGCACTCATCTCCCACTACAGGACATTCAAGCTTTCAGAAAACGTATGCTCGCACTCGAAGATCATTTTTCTAGACAGGCATGAAAAAGGACATTCTTACTTTTGTAGATGAATGCGACATCTATCAGTGCCATAAAGGAGAAACAGTCAAATACCCAGGCACATTACAGCCCTTGCCCATCCCGACCTCAATCTGGATGGAGGTTTCTATGGATTTCATTACGGGTCTTCAAAAGTCAGGAAACAAGTCAGTCATCATGGTGGTTGTGGACAAATTTTCTAAGTATGCTCATTTTTTCACCCTACCCCACCCTTTTACACTGGCTTTGGTCGCTCAATCTTTCATGGATCAGATCTTCAAATTGCATGGCATGCCCACTTCCATTGTGTCTAATCGTGACCTGGTCTTCACCAATAACTTTTGGCAGGAACTCTTTAGGCTACAAGGTACCCAACTACAACTCAATACTTCTTATCATCCATAAACTGATGGTCAAACTGAAGTAGACAACAAATTTCTGGAGACCTACCTTAGGTGTTTCACTTCAGAAAAGCAACATCTCTAGGTACAGTGGTTACCTCTAGCCGAATGGTGGTATAACATCAACTATCATGCCACCACCAAAATGACTCCATATGAAGCAGTTTATGGTCAACTCCCTCCTTCCCCTACTTCTTATATCAAGGGATGCCCGAAGGTACAAGCAGTGGATCAACTCCTACAGAACCGCACAACCATGCTGGCCCACCTTAGAGAGAATCTTCATCAAGCCCAAAACCGCATGAAGCAACAGATAGATCAACATCGCTCAAAACACCAATTTCAAGAAGGGGATTAGGTATTTTTGAGGCTGCAACCATATAAGCAGACATCACTCAAAGACAAGGGTTGTCAGAAATTATCTCCAAAATTTTACGAACCATATCAAGTACTTCAACGCATTGGAGAAGTCACCTACAAGCTAGCTTTTCCACCCACTGCAAAAATCCATTCAGTCTTCCATGTCTCATGCTTCAAGAAAGTGATTGGGAACCATTGCAGAATTCAAACCGTTCTACCTGAAGTGGATGAAGAAGGGTCAATCTAGCTCCAACTTGAACAGGTTCTTGACACACGAGAGCGGAACCTGCATGGCCTCACGATCAAGGAAGTCCTCGTCAAGTGGAAAGACACTTCTTTGGAAGATGCAACCTGGGAATCAGCTACTATCCTTCAGCAGTTTCCGCAGCTTCAACCTTGAGGACAAGGCTATTCTTATGGGGGAGGGCATGTTAGGGTCCAACCCTAACCCCCTTATTTATGTAATAGGATCGAGTCATAGTTATAGTTAAGTAAAGAGTCAATAAAGCCCATATTAATAATTGCAAGTGGTTAACCCACATTTAATGAAGGGACCACAGTTAGTTGCAAATGGGCCATGATATTAGATAGATGGTATTAGTAAGAACCATAGTTTCCCCATGGTATTGCATGTATGAATCCTATATAAAGGATAGAGACTCCCCTCGAGGAGCATCGTGTCTTATTTTGTAATTGAGCTCAGCTATATTGGAGGTTGCCCCCTCGAAGAGGCATGTGAACATTGCTATATGAATAATAAAATACTTTATGTTATTTCTCATTGTTCTATGTTCTGGGTATATTTCTTCGCATATTTGGTATTCGGGTATCGTCTTGCAGGTTAAGAGCATAACAAATACAATGGAAGACCATTTGTTTAATAGAGGGAGCTATCTCCATAGGATTGTTAAGTATTGATATTGATGCATCATGCTCCAGGAGGTTGACAAGCGTCAGTTATGCAAAGTACATCAAAGATGGTCTGAAGCGGTTATGTCTTAAATGGATCAAGTGATAGCTGAAAGGTGTGGTAGTGAAGAAAGAGCATTGTTTACAAGTTTTCAGAGTGGATGTAAGCAATGATAAATACAAGTCAAGTAAAGATTAATATTATAGTTGTAATATGTGTTTTCAATGTTTTCCATGTAAGCATTAAGGGCAGGTGTTGGGAGTAATGCTTCCATGTAATATGTAGTGGTATTTATGACTAAGGAGGTCAATCTAGAAGTTGTTGATTCCTATGTTATGAATTCATAATTTTTCGAGTTCAGAGATTTATGTCCTATAATGTGTGATTGTTGCGATCAATAATAACATATTGAAGTGTGTAATTTGTGTACACAATCTCTTTCTTCTCTCTATCTCAATTTCTAATAGTATGTTATCTTTAGAGATTTTGTACCATAATCCATAATAGTTTTACATGTTATATATCTATTAATTCTTTTTCCAAATTTCAAGAAATACTCCACGGGAGACTCTATAAATATGCAAATGTAAGTAACTCCATATATAACATCAAGTCTAGTTGCAATAACACACATGAGGATATCCAAAAGCCTCTTATACAATGTTGAATGAAACATGGGTTCATCATATTTCTTGCTCAAATTTGTTCTTGTTGTAGTAGTTTTTTTATTTGGTTAGGATTTTCCCACTCTAAACCTCTTTAAGTTATGTTTAACATACTTTATCTGAAAAATGAATATTTTTTTAGAAAAATCCTTAACTTTAATTCCCAAAGAATACTTCATGAGAACAATGTTCGTCATTTGAAATTCTCTCTTCATGGAAATTCTAAATTCATATCTATTTGAGGCTTAAATTTTTGATTTGATAGGGTATAAATATTATAATAATTATTTCTCCTTCATAACCCATTGTTAATCATCTATTGTTCAATATGATTACAAGAAGTTATTGGACATTTCTTGAAGAAATAGAAGGCTTTCTTTATCTCATACAATTTGTATTCTTTGCTTTTAACTTCAAATCTAGTGGTTAATCTACACATACCACTTCTTATAAATTTTTATTCAAGATGGTTGAATTCATATGCATTTGGAGAACTTCCATTTGTTCTATAATGGAATTACTGTCATAGCTATAATAGTATCCAACCTTGCTAATGCGCAAATGTCTCACTATAGTCAATTTAGAAAATATGGAGACTTGTATATTGCAACTTATTTTCCTTATCTTGATAAATACTTGTGAATATAGTTGGTTTTTAATTACTTATTTATGTTATTTTCATGAAGCATTTACCAAAAATAATGAAGATCACAAGAGAAAAAATACATAAGGTATAGGCTCCAAGCCAAGACAAAACCCCTCTAAGGGGCAAACACAGAAAATGCTTCTCTACTTCTTTAGAATTTGGTTACAAATAGACTTCGAAGACCCAAAGACCAAATCTAGTAAACCATCCAAGACCCAAGCCATCTCACAGTAAGATATCTTCCAATGTAGCTACCAAAACTTCGATACTGCAACTCTACTACTACAACATTAGCCCTTGCAACATAATTTTGGTCCTACAATTTAGACCTCTTGTAGTTGCTTCAAAATTTTTGCCTCCAGCAATTACAAGCTTCACAAACCATAGCTTCATACATTTGTGGGAGAGAGATATTTAGCCCAAGAAGCTTCACTCTTATTTTTTTCTTCATCTTCCATAACTCTTCTTCCCCTTTGGTAATTTCATATCTAATTTTACTTGAGCAAGTGTACAAATGAGATCAAGCTCCTCTATATTTATAACCTCTTAAGGGGGTCGAATAACCCTCCTTTAGGATAAATTGATCTTTCTCTTTGGCCACCTTTGTCTTATGATAAAAAATGGAATTTTCCTGAGAAAATGAATTTCTTTCTTTATTACAAAGAGTCCAAAAGGGACTATGACACATTACCAATATAATTATATATCATAGGAAGATCTAGAAAGACCTAGAAAATGTAAAAGCACGAAGAACATGGTTTTGACTCAAACTTGAGTATGAAACCACTACTCCAAAAACAAAATATGATTTCTTTTTCTTTAATTTTCTTTCTTTATAAAGAATATACATTTTCATGATTAGAATTAGGTCATTATCAAGACCAAACCTAGTTACAATTTTCAACGCTCCCTCTTAACTATGGTGGTATCCATACATGGTACAAGTAATCCGAATCTTGAAGCATTCACATAAGAAGATTTGGATTTATAATCCATCTTTGCCAAGCATATTTATTATAAGTAGCAATGTCCCTAAAGGCCTTAAGTGTACAAGCTCATTTTTTTTATGAGCATTATGTTGGGAGGCTTTACATGAGGAACCCCACTACCTCTCACATACCCCATCTAAATGTCCACAAGGTATTTCCTTTTAGGACTATTCTTATCTTGGATTCTTAAACTTGAATCATAAAAGAATATCGATCCTCTTCAACTACTCTTATCTTGGATGCCTAACTCATCCTCAAAGAGCGTTAATCACCAACTTGTTTCCCTAGATTTTAAAATCAATAAGGAGTTCAAATATAGATTCTTATCCAATCCTATGAACTCCATTCTTTATTTATGGCCTTCACTAATACTTACAACTATTAGTCCTAGTCTAGTGCCTGAACCATAAACACAAGAACTATCACATATCACTCCCTCTCAATTAGGGAAGAGATATATACCAAACCAAGCTTACGCCTCAGGTAATCAAGATTCTTGTTTGGTAATGTTTTAGTCCATATGTCTACTATCTTTTTATCTGTAGGTAGATAGTGCAACTCCATGATCCTGAGTGGTCCTTAAAACAAGTTTGATAACAATTTCCTTAGAAAAACAACTTCCCAACAGATTTCTCTTGCAACAACACATTTAGCTTCAATATTTCTGAAAGAAATTGTATCCTACTTTCTACTTATACATGAGACCATGAAAGACCCAAGGCTGAAACATCCTCCTGTTATGATTTTTCCAATTGTCTCACTACCACGCAAATCTGAATTTGCATTACCTACAAGTTCTATTTCATTCCCTATATACTAGAGGTAGTGATGTATAGTTCCACTCAAATATCTTAGGATATGATTACCTACAATCTGACGATCACATTTTAGCTCCATTCAAAACTTACAGAGGACATTTACAAAAAAGAAAATGTGTGGTCTAGTATTCACTAGATACATCAAGGACCCAATCAATTGTCTGTACCAAGTAGGATCCAATGGACTAGATTCTGAACTCCTCGGGTTCTTTAAATTTATAATCATAGGAGTCATCATAGGTTTGCAATCCATCATGCCAAAATTCTTAAGAATATTTATTACATATTTACCTTGACCAAGATATATCTCACCTATCTTTTTCCAAAATTCCAATCCCAAATAAAAATTCAAAATTCCAATATCCTTCTTTTCAAACTCAATTGCTAACTATTTCTTACATTCTTCAATACAATTCTCTACTCCTGTAGTAACTATATCATCCACCTACAAAAGTATGATAATGGTTTGTCTTTAGACCACCTTGATGCATAGGTTTGGATCTACATAACTCTTGGTAAAACCAAGTCTCAATAGGTATGCATCCATTCTTTCATACCAATCTCTAAGTGCTTGCTTGAATCCATATAAATATTTCTTCAACCAACATACATGATCCTCCCTCTGATTTATTTCAAGTCCTTGAGGTTGCTCAGTGTAGACATCCTCATCAATAGTCTCGTTGGGTCTCTAAAATGTCATCTATTTCACCTTCTTTTCTTTCATTTTCCTTTATTATTTACCACATTGCATAGCTCCATAACCATGCACTAAATCATCTTCATTAGAAAATATGGGTTTATACATATTATTTTCCAATACACTTATATTGTTATCTTGAGTGAATTTATGGTTAAATATTAGAAAAATAACATGTATTTACTTATAAGTAAAAATTGGATGAGTTTTCTGATGTTTGTAGGCATATTCAAAGTTTCCATCACAGTCATATTTGGATTCTAAGTCTCAAATTTAGTTTTTCTCTTCAAACTCTTGAAGATTTGAGATCATTGATCAAACACATTTCATGGAGAAGAATCATGGAAGTTTTTATAAGTGTATCTTATCAAAGCTAGGAGTGATTTCTTAGAGGATATGAAGAGATGGTAGTTTCTAGATGTTAACACATGGTTGTAACCATACGAAATATTTGTGGATCTAGGATAGATTTGTGTATCTACATTTATGAATTAGTCATTTTAGTTTTTGTATAAATAAGAGTGTCTTCTCCTTTCAAAGGTGTGTTAGGTTTGTGAATGCTAAATCTATTCTTATGCTTTATGTGTTAAGAATTATAAAGATTGGCTATGCTTGTGTTTCATGTTATGGATATTATTTATTTTATGAATACAATTCTTTGAGTATGGTTAAACTTTCTTGATGATATATGGTGTTTCGTCAAATGGTGTCATGAACTTTCTACTTCTCATTCACTTTAGGATGTTGACTTGATGAGTATGAATGTATTTTAATGTTTCATTTTTGTAAGATAGATTATTTTATTTTTCCATAATGTTAATTTCAAATCTTTTTATTAGACGCTTTATTCCTCATTCCATTTATGTTTTTTTGTAGGTCAAGCATTATTTATTTCATTTCATAGATTCATTTATTTTATATTCATATATAGTCATGATGATCTTAATTTTACAATGTACACATCAATTATTTCAATTGATCTCTCACTCGTTTCAGAATAGGTTGTCTTTAGATTCCACAGTTTAAGAATTCAATGTTTTCTTAATATAATATTTGCTGCTTTCTAGATTAAATTTACTTTCAAGTCATTAGAATAGATTTACTTTCCTATTGATAATATAGATTTACATGTCACTAGAATAGAACTATTTTCATGAAAACAGAGTAAGTTTTCTTTCATGTCAATTGTCATTTTAATTTCATAGATTAAAAGATTATTTTCCAAGTTTTGATTTTGATACTTTTGAAAAACGAAGTGTGTGCATACTCATCTTAGATATTTTTCCTGAATAGGTTTATTTCAGTACTGCAATTTTTTGTGATAGAGTAGAATTTTTTTTGAAATTTAAAGTGAATTCCTAGCATATATTGTGTAAGTATAATTCACAAGTATATGACCTTGGATTGATAATTTAATGCTACGTAATTTAAATCATAGTTAAATTACCCAACAAGTCTCGTTTAATAATTTTTTCTTGGCATCCATTTGATGGATGTTCCATCCCATAATAGCATCTAATGAAACAAGCAATCTTATAGTTGTATACCTAATTGTGGGAGAAAATGTTTGTTCATAATCAATCCCTTCTTTTTGTGAGAAGCCTCATACTACAAACTTTGTTTTATATTTATTGATGTCCCCATATGCAACATGATTTATCTTGTAAATCCATTTTGAAGTGAGAATATATTTGTTAGTTGGCCTAGGGATAATCTACGAGACATTGTTCTTCATTAGGGACTAGTATTCTTCCTGCATAACATCCTCCATTCTTGATGTTTAGTTGCATATTCATAGGATGAAGGTTCTACTTCAATAAGCTTCATCATTTATGTAGCTTACCTTGAATACCTATTTTGTCTTTTACTTTCCCCGGAGGTCCCTGATGTTCTATGTCCTTCTACTTCTTGAAGAGTAGTTTTTAACCAAACAAGCCTCTTCTAATTTTATGGAATAATTTCTTGTTGTATAGGTTGAAAAGGACCTTCCACATCTTCTTGCGTGGATGTATGCTCTTTACCATCAATGTTGCTAGATATATCATGAAATATAGACATATGTTCTTCATCAGAGTTACCTGGAACATCCTTTGATTTCTTGTAAGTTAAACATTCACCAAAGATGGCATCCATGCTTACTTCGATTCGATGACCCTCCTTAATATAGATTTTATATGATTTAGATGAAGCACTACAATTGAAAAATATTCCCTTTAGATTGGTAGGATCTAACTTCTTTCTCTTGTCCTTGGGTATATGAATATAAACAGGACACCCAAATATCCAAAGATGATCCACACTTAGCTTCTTTCTTCTAAATGCTTCTTTGAAAGTCATGTTATTAAGAATCTTGTGAGGACTTTGATTTTGTAAGTAGATAGTTGCCATTTATGCTTATGCTCATAGGAATTGAGGGAGATATTTATCATGTAGCATAGCCCTAACACATTCTCCAATGGTTATATTCCTCCTTTGTGCCACACCATTGTGTTCAGGATTATAAGCAGTAATGAGCTCCTTATAAATTCCTCCTTCCTTAAAGAAAGCTACTAATTCCGTAGAGGTGTATTCTCCACCATTGTCAGACCTTAGAGTTTTGATCTTTCTCCCAATTAGGTTTTCCACTTCATTCTTGAACTCTAGAATCTTTTTGAATACCTCGTCCTTATTCCTGACAAGGTATAACTAAGTCTTTCTTGAGTAATAATCAATTAAGGTTACATAATATTAATGCCCTTTAAGAGACTTAACTGCCATAGGTCCACAAACATCCAAGTTTATGAGATATAAATTTTCCTTAGATAGGGCGTCACTGCTTGCAAATGGATTCTTTATGTTCTTTCCTAGAGAACATCCCTTATAGGTTCCTTCACATTCTTCCTTTAAATCTAGGATGCCTTTGACACTTTGACATAGAGATGGAAAAATCCTAAAATGAAGGATTCCATACCTTCTATGCCATAGTTCAGAAGGACTCACATTCATGTGAACTAGAGCCTAGGCTAGAGCTGTATAGAATCTATAAAATGTCCCCTCGTGAATCCTAATTACCCTAGAATTATATACACTTGAGCCCTTACCCTAAACCAAAGCCTTTCCATCAACAAAAGAAATTATATCACCTTTGTCCTCTAAACAATAAATATAAAGTAAGTTTTTCTACAAACCTGAAACATATAAAAAAATTGAGGTGAATGCTTCCACCTGACTCGAGCTCAAATGATGTAGATCCATTTCCTTTCACTGGATAACTCTTGTTGTCTCCAAGTTCAATTAAGTGAGATGAATTTCCTTTGGACAATGTCTGTAGTTGACTACATTCACCTGCCATGTGTATAGAAGCACCATTTTCAATAACCCATATATTCTCATCCTTGAAAGTGTTGAATAAAGTGGAGAACAAACTTCCTCCTACTACTCTTTTTTCTAGGTTGGAGATGATATTCATCATGCAATTTTTGATGGATGTAGCGATATTTTTAAGAAACTTGAAACCCTTATTCACAACCCTTTTCATAGTCCCAACTAAACTATGATCTTCATTCTCCTTCGTGAACCTTAGCTCTGAAACCATGTTGGAAAATATGTAGACATGTAGATTATAACCTAGTTTCCTTACCTTGATAATTAATTGTGAAGTTAGTTTGTCTTTAATAACTTATTTGTGTTATTTTAATCAAGCAATTACCAAAAACAATGAAGATCACAGGAGAAAGAGTAAACAAGATATAGGCTCCAAGCGAGTGAAAAACCAGTCCAAGGGGGAAATCCATAAAATTATTCTCTACTTATTTATAATCTACTTACAAAGAGACTTCCAAGACCCAAAGACAAAATCCAAAAAACTATCCAAGAACCAAGCCAACCCCCGGCAAGATCTCTTCCAATGCAGACACCAAAAATTCGATATTGCAATTATGTTAATGTCACTTACAATAGATTTTCAGTCTTGTAATTTTGGCCTCCCACAACTACTTCAAAATTTCGGAATTTCGGCCTCTTGCAATAGCCAACTTCACATGTGTGTTTGTGAGTGAGTGAGAGAGAGAGAGAGAGAGAGAGAGAGATTTAGCCACAAAAACTTCACTCTTCTTCTTTTCTTTGTCCTCCTTTGCTCTCCTTCTCCTTCACTAATTGCAGATAGAAATTGACTTGAGTGATTGTATAAATGAGGTCAAGCTCCTTTGTATTTATAACTCTTAAGGGGGCCGAATAACCCTCTTTTAGGCCGACTTGATCTTGCTCTTGGGCCTACTTAGTCTTGGGATACAAAATGAATTTTTCTTGATAAAATAAATTTCTTTCTTTATTACAAAAAGTCCAAAATGGACTGTGACACATGATCAATGTAATTATTAATCCTACAAAGACTTAGAAATACATAGAAAACCTAAAAGAACAAAGAACATTCTTTTGAATCAAACTTGAGTATGAAACCCATACTCCAAAAATAAAATATAATTTATTTTTCTTTCTTTATAAAGAATATACAATGTAACGATTACAATTAGGACATTATGAAGATCAAACCTAGCTATAATTTTCAACTAGTCAACATCTAGCTATTAGGGAAATATTTTGGCAACTAAACTTTCCTTTCACTTCTCCACCTTGTATTTTCCATCTATTATTTTCTTGTATAACTACTTAACATCATTCTTGGTTTTATCTATTGGGAAATAAACAATATTCCATGTCTCAATCTTTTTAATACGATCTCTTCATTCATGGGTTGTGCCCAATGGTCAAGTTTCATCACCTATTAAGAATAAGTAGGTTGACAGGGTACTAAAATCAAAGTGAGCTTGTTTATCCATTCCATCACACTTCTCATAGGTTTCACTCGAGCTCATTGTCTTTTATTTCTCTTGGAATGTAATTACTCACTACTAGAAGAAGAATTATTTCTCTAATTTTTCATTGAATATTCTAAGTCTATACTAGAAGAAAAATATCTTCTTCACCTTGAAACTAGAACCTTGGCAATATTCGTCCAATGAATTACCTTCCTAAGATTTCCACTTGTGATTTATTTGAAGAGATGGATTTTTGGTATCAGTTATTTCATTCTCTAGGTCTCTCCAAAACTTTCCCCCAAAACTATTTACATATATCTTCACCACAACGTTATTACTGGCTACATTATATATTGTATACACTTTGAGGTACTCATCATACCCAAATAAAATGAGTTTTTTGGTAATGTCATCAAGTTCCCTCAACAGCTCTTTATGGTACATCTTCATATGTGATATGGCCAAAAACCCTGAAGTGGAAAAAAATTCACTATGTTACACTCCACACTTCTTGAATTTATTTTTCATTTCACAAAATTTTTGGTACTCTTTTGAGGCATAATCTTTTCATCCATCCAATATAAACACTTTGACACATTTTCCAGTTTTCTCTTTCATCACATCCCTAAACTCTTTGAAATTTGTGAACTTCTTAGATTTATTTTTCATAAATATACCCAAATTTTCCTAGTGGAATCATCAATAAATGCTAGAAAATGAAAACTTTCACCAATAGCTTGAGTATTCATGGGTTTGTATAGATGTCGAGGACATATTTTAGATGCTACTTGGAAATGTAGGAAGCATCTAGAAAATTGTCACTTTGATTCTTTCAAAGAATGAAACGCTCACAAGCGTTGGTTTGATCGTTTACCTCAAGAAATCCTTTAACCATTTTCTAGTTTTGCAAGATAATAAGACTCCTATAAGGTAGGTGGCCATACCTAAGTTGCCACAACCAAGTCCCTTTTGTGATTGAGATAATTTGTGGATATGACTATGACATATGTATACTTTTCAAATTGAATTGAAACATTATGTTCCAAGTATTTTGAACCTTTGCAACATGTTCTACTAGGTGACTTATCTAAGATTGTGCATGTAGAGTCAATGAATCTAGCATTATAGCCATATTGACTCAACCTCCCTTAGTAGATTATATCTTAGATTTTTTACAGAAAAGATATCCAAAATATATTTCTATGCCTAGTTGGGATAGCCAAAATAATTTTCATGTGGCCTTTACATGATAATTATCTCCTAATGTAATTTCATATTGAAAAGAGAAATCATTGATATAAAATAACATTTTTAACCTATCATATGATTGTTGTAGCCATTGTCCAAAAACCAAAAAATCTTGTGTCATCCTTTTTAGTGACTTGACATGGGACGAACATTGAGTTATATATCCCTTCTTCAATATTCGAGACATCTACTCTAGTCTTGCTCATATATCATTGTCTCTTTCTACATTCACTTTCATAACGACAATAATTTTTATAATAATAACATTGTAACTTTGACTTTTCTTTCCATATTCCACCTCTTCCCCTCTAATTCTAAGAGTGTTTCGCATGATTTGAGTGTTTTGACTATTTTACTGTGGTTCTTCCTTTTTATTAATCATTACTTCTCCATTGGATACTTTTTCCTTTACCTTTATAAGTGAACTTTTAGTTTTGAAGGAATGCTCTAAAGATTACATTTTTGTGTTAATCCTTGATTTATGGAACAAAAGACATTAGATAAGATATTATACTTTCAATTTGAATAGTTTGTTGGACTCTTCCATGTCAATGAAAACCATCCAAAAATTATGAGGAAGAGTTCTAACCAATTTTGCCACAATTTTATGATCTTAAATTGTCTCTTTATGAGTATTCAAATAATTCAAAACTCCCTTCACTCTAGTCATGAACTGGTCAATGATATCTACTTCTTTCATCTTGAAGGTTTCTAACTCTCTCACGAGTTTTTGAAGATTCACAATCTTCACATTGTCATTACCTTGATATGCTAGATCCCAAATATTTCAAGTTCATTTTGACTAGATTTTCTCATCATATTAGGAAAAATTAAGTCATTCACTCACCTATGGAGCCAAATCTTAGCATTTATCTCCTTTCTCCTCATTTGTGTAAGATGGCTTGTTTATTGATTTGACTCTGAAAAATATGTTTCCACCTATTTCTAGTGTTCATGGACTTGTAAGAAGGTCTTCATTCTCAAATATTGAAAGACGTAGCTCTTGTGAACAAGAATTGGTCCTTCTTTTCTATATTAGTTGAGGAAGCCATTGAAAAAATTAAAATATATATACTTTTTTAATTTTTTTTTGAATTTTTTTTGTTTTTTGTTTTTTCTATTTTTATCTTTCCAATATTCTATACTATAAAACCAAACACTCAAATGAACACCACTTTATTCAAGTATACCTACTTCATTATTCCTAAAATATGTAATGGTACTGAAAATGCAAATTCCAACAAGTTTTTCTTGACATTATTGGATAAAGAACATAGATACTCCGAGCTTCATTTCTTGTACCAGTCTCATGAACACCTCTACTAGTGTTGTTGGTAGAAATTTGAAACAGGAACGTATTAAAAAGGAAAATGGTCTGTATTAGAAGTGGCCCTTTTGTCTTCCCTTTTTGGTTGGTTTCTCACTAACATGGTGGATAGTCCAAATAAAAAGAGCTCTAATCTCTACTCAAACTTGCATTGCCTCAAAAAACTTGCATTGTTTCTACTACACCTCGCTTGGATCCCATGAAATATTTTCTACAAAGGATCAAGCGAGGGACATTTTTTGTCAAATAGCAGAAAAGAAAGAAAAATAATTTCAAAATTGATAGAAAATTGAGTCAATGATTTGTTAAACAATAGGAATCATTTCCTTTTGTTTCTCTACTATTGATGGTAGCATATCACTATGGTAACTAGTTTAGGGTTTTATGAACTGATGACAGATAAATCAGGGATATGACATTAAAATGAAGTGGCAATTTATATAACCCCATGCACCCTAAGTGTATATGACATTAAAATGAAGTGGCAATTTATATAACCCCATGCACCCTAAGTGTAATATAGAAGCTGACCATTTTTCTTTGAGGATTGATTGTTTATGCTCACAATGCTCATAACAACTATTGCTTGATTCTTCAATGACTTTTATAAACCAAACTCTTTCCTCAATCTACAATGTTATCTTCTCCCTAGCTAATAATGAATCTATGCTTCATAACTACATATCTCAAACCTCAAACTTAGACCTATATACTCTCTTTCTTCATGATCTAATCTCCACTTTGTAAAAAAACCTTAAACCTACTTTACTATGATACCATATTAAACCTACTTTGATAACATGCTAGATTCATAGAAAAAATAAAAACAACTAAAAGCTCATGGGCATGGCTTGCTCTTCATACTATCAAAAAGAATATTTTACAATGAAAATTTGACTAAAAAGAGACTTGACTAACATTTTATAAATAACTAATTCAACTAACTATCCCACTAGTTAATCTATATGCATATCCAATCACCAAGAAAAATTAAATTATATTTTAACAAATAATATACAAATCTCGAAACAAAAGGTTTTATTAATTTCCTTTAATAAAAAATAGTTATATGACATATAAAAAAAGCAACCAAAACACGGAAGTGCAGACCAAACTATACCTGTTTGAATGGAACTCAGACCTCCAACGTGCAACTTACATGTAATGGATGCAGGCTTCGGCAGAAAGTATTCATTCACGTGAAATTTGGCATCTATACTGTTAAAATTGTTCCATTTGTTGAGACGATATCCGACAGTCTTCGATCAGAAAGGTGAGGCTGTTCTTCCATCAAATTCGAATTCAATTCTTTTTGTTGACATTTAGTGATTGATATGAGTTAAGGACTCGGTGGGGAGATGATGTTATTGTGACTTATCCACATACTTATCATCTTCCTGTGGAATGTCGGTAGCAGCAATAAACTTTTGACCATCTTTTTGGTTCCACGAAGTTGGTTTGAAGTGTATATCTCTAAACCAATTTCTCTTTCTGTCCAAGTGACAGACTCAGACGGCTCACATGCATTTTGTCTGTCCATCATACGGATGGCCCACGGCTTCGTACTTATCCGTGGCCGCCAAACCGCCAAAATGGTCGGTTACCACTATAACGCATTTTCAAGGTTCTTTCCTGTACGAAGTTACTTGAATGCTTGCAAGTTGCAACATGCGACAAAACCCTAACTTTGAATACCACGAGATCAATAAATTTTGGAAACGGCCAGCGAAATGAGAAGGAGATATAATGTACCACTTGTTTTAAAAAACCGTCACGTCAAAAGGAAACAACAGACAAATTCCTCATGAATTGAGGAAGTAGTGTGTTCAATTATTTCATATAGCCGTAGTCTATACTGTTTGACAGGTCCTCGCATTGAATGAACAGTCTCGTCCCTCCGCCATTCTGTAATTTCCCAAAATTTCCCCATGTGTGTGAGCTGGTTTAGCTGGTTTAGCTTTTGACATCTTGACTGTGAAGTTTGAGAGCACTGTTTCGTTGCCCGCCTCTTCCACCATGTTGACGGAACGTCAAACATAAACCCCACTGAACTTCTTGGCGCTTTGATTATCTGCAGATGCCATTCATCAGACAAACTAAACTGTATATAAATATTTATCAGTCACGGTTAATCGAAGTGGGTGGTATGCTCGGCCTTGGCCGGAAAAATGAATAGTTGGGGGTGCTACCGAAACTATTTGACTGCTTTTATGCGTAAGAGTGAGAGAGCGGCTCCGATGTACGTACCGATGAGGCACGAGTTCCACTTGGAAATGCGGGTGGGAAATTACATATAAATAGTGAATCAACGGATAGGAGAAACAAGGCAGAGAGAGGGTCATTTACTGCATGTTCTGGGGACCCGTGTTTAGGCCTTCATTAGGAACAGGTTACTGATAAGAAGGAGGCATATCTATGACTGAATCTACTTACTTCGTATAATGTAAACTATATTCTCCAGCGCGCGTCCGACACATCTCATTGGTTGCTTCTCGGGGCCGGCAGATTAACCAAACTAATCTGGGTATAGGGAAATTGGGAACACATAATTCATGATCATGATCTCACTAATTTAATGCTTTTTCCCTCTAGCTAAAAACTTCCCAATTGAGTTGGAAAAGTGCCTGCTGCAACATCAAATTTATATTATTTGTTCACAATAGTCCATTCGTCCAACTTTACCATGAAAATATCGACAACCTTATCGTTTCAATGAGCTCCTTCAAATCTTGTTGGCAGGACATGCAAATATCGACAACCTTATCGTTTCAACGAGCTCCTTGAAAACGTGTTGGCAAGATATGCTGGTCTGGTTATTTGCAAAATTATTGATATCAACGTTGAAGAGTTCTTTGGGCAATTGTGTCTGTCACAAAATTCCAATAGTTAACCAACCTTCACTATTTTATTGCAGTTTTAACCTTGGGGATGCGATAACTGCACTAATGTTTGCAGTTTCAGTCTCTATCTCGGATGGATGGCAACCCCACTCATATGTGTTTGAGTTGGCCAAAGCCCGTTTGAGTTGGCCAAAGCCCACCAGGGATTTTTATTTTTATTGAATGTTCTTGTCATATTTGAAATTTTACCGATTCACAAACTGCTATACAAAGAGAGACTGTGGAGGGATTTTTATTTTATTGAATGTTCTTGTCATATTTCAAAGTTTCTCGATTAACAAACTGCTATATAAAGAGAGATTGAGATTGTGGATTTGTGAACGCAGTTCGCATAACAATAAGACAAATTTGGTTCTATTGGTAAATTATGTAGTTATTTTTTTTAAGTCTCACAGTTCAAAGATATTATAGCAAGTAATTAGTTCGTTCATATCTATTTGTACTTAATTTCAATTAAAAAAATATTATTTAATAATTTTTGTTTTATTATTTTTTTTTGTTGATGGTTAAAATGTTTTGATTGTTGTTCGGATAATCACATTATTGACCATATGATGTAGTTTGCCTTGGACAAATGTGAAAAAATCAATCTCTTCAAATTTTTAAATAGAAAAGATGTATTTCGTTCAAAGTTAAGATTTAGCTGTTAGTAAATTAGTTGTTGAATTAATTAATTAATTTTAATTCTATTGTTTTAGAAATATTAAATTAAATTAAATTAAAAGATATAATTAAAGACTAAGTAATATATATTTATATAAAGAAGATTTAATAATAAGTATAATAATTTTGAGGAATTAGTTCTAGAATTTTCTAACAATTGGCTATTATTATAATTAAATAACCGAGAATATTTGAAAATAAATAAACAAATGGAACAAGATAAAAATAAAATAAAATAACTAATAAATAAATAAGTAAATAAAAATATAACGATAATAAAAAATAAAAAATAAATAAAATAAAAATAAAAATAAATAAAAATATTAAATAAATACAAATTAATAAAAATAAAATAAATTAGGAAGAGAGCAAGGATCGAACTCTTATTTAATTTCCACTTGTCGTCCCTTTTAATATTAATCTCTTATTACCCGGATGTGGGTGGCAATATGTTTACCAGCAATGGGCAGCTGGCATGACTTTGAAACCTGGCAGGACGGCCACACCAGGTGGCTCTGCCATACTTTAATGCCATTAAAGGCCGAGGTGAAGATTATGCAGAGAGGAGATGGCTTCGAGCGAGTGAACTTAACGGTTCTGTACGCAAGGTTGTTGGGTTTCGTAATGGAGGCCTCCAGAGAGTTCAGCATAGGGAACTACATAAATGCGCATCTGTGCCAGAATGAGAATGTCTGTGGTATTTTCATGCTCTGCTCTGAGCAAAGAGGAGAGGGTGCGATTTCTGGAGTTGTGAGCGGAGGCAGAGGCCACACCTCTGCTCAGGGGGCGCTCTATCGCTCTAAGCCAAGAACTCATAACCGGGTTCAGCGTTCAAATAGTGTGGTTCGGGGAGCTCAAGTTCTGTGTGAGGAAATTCGGTTTCACATCGTCAATCGCCCTCAAGTTTCAAGGTTCATGGCGCCGAGACAGCGTGGAGTCCCGCGCAGAGGCGGTGTCTGGGGTATTAGTAGAAGGGAGGAGGTCCAGGCAAGGGAAATTCCACCATTGGCTATGGCTGCGCCTCCGTCTTCTCCGTCAGAGGAATCGGACGAGCAAGATAGTCAAATGCATACCTCCAGTTTCACTTTCAGATGCCGGAAAAAGAGATTGAAGGTGTCTTTGCTAATCACTGTTATTGCGACTGAGGAAGATGATGAAGATTCAGATAGCCAGGAGGAAGATGCTGGGGAGCTGGCTCAGGCTGGCATTACTCAAGAGAGGGCGGAAATTGGTAATGATAATCCTCCTCCAGGCGTAGTCAACCCTGAGGAGCATGCTCGTGTTCTCGGGCCACTTCAATCGCCAGCATTCCCGCCGGGTTCCCGTCAGCCAGTGAACGAAGATGAAAATACACCAGAATTTGACAACAAAGCATAAGGTGAGCCTTCGAAGGCTAAATTTGCTGTTTTTGTTGCTGCACAGTGATTTGGTTTTGGAGTTTTGGAGGGGTCTCTTTCTTTCCGAGATGCCCAGTTTTTGCTTTAAGGGTAGCGGTATGCCCAGATTTCGCAGTGATTCCAGATCTCTGGAATCCCCTGTCATCCTACCCTCTAATGCCACAATGAATTCAGCAGCAAGGTGCGAGAGGCATGCAAAGGCTCTTTGGTTCTACGATTATGCTGCTGTTGTTCTTTTTGGAGGAATTTCTCTTGTAAGTCAGAGGACTAAATGCTGCTGTTTTGTCCATGCTCATTTCTATTGCATCTATCTTTGTAAATCAGGTAGCCTTGTGCACCTGTACTGCTTTTCAGATGGAGGGTGAAGTTATTCATCCTCAGAGGCCTGTTCCTCTCTCTGTAAATATTTTCTTTTTCTTAATATATTAGCTCAGTCTTTACATAGAAAAAGAAAAAATATTAATCTCTTATTTAATTTCCACATGTAAGGATTAATTACATGTTTCTCGATATCAATAACCTCTCTTAACTTCCTATTAATATTAATATAGAATAAGATTATATTAATATTAATAATATATCATAATTTAATCTTTAATAATAAATATATAATATTAAATATTGTAATTTATCCCGATTGGGATCAGGATTGGGATGTGGGCCGACAACTGGGAGTGCAAGGGTGTAGTTATGTTGGGTACCCAGGCACTTAATACCGTCGTCCCCCACATGCTTGAGGCAGGGTGTAAGGACCTGCGGTTCCTTGGCACGCCCACCCAATGTGCGAAGTTGGCTTGTTGGTGAACGAGCGACTTGAACGAACTAAGTGCGAAGTCCTACGACCGATGTGTGAAGAGACATGTTATAATGCACATGAGGAGAGGACGAGCAAAGTATTTATAGCGTGGGAGCATGCTTGTCTAACCCACGGGCCGACCTACGATTCAAGCAAAGGCCGACACACATAATGAAGGATTTGCGATGGAGTAGGGGGCGCTCATTACATGGAGGACGAGTCAGCTTGGGCAGCTCGACTCGCCCTTCCATCCGTATAAAAACAACAATGTGTGGAGTCATTTGGCATCGAACTTTTGGTCATCAACTCGAGCAAGAAGGAGGTGCACAGTTCAAAGGTGAAGCCGCAGTAAGAAGGTGAGGCGTAGTTCTATGCGCCCAACCTTGGGCAAGGCCGCACGAAGGAAAACACACGGGTCTTAAGTCTTGGGTGAGAACGCGGGTAGGAGCACCCGTCGTTCGGACGAAGGAGCGCGGGTGAGACTTGGTGAAGTCGCCAAGCGTGCAAACATAACACGATGGTGTTGGTGAGACTATCGTGTGTAGGGGAAACGAGGGTGTCTTGGTGACTTGGTGGAGTCGTCCGCCCGTCGACACAAGGTTTAGTTGTGAAGTGCAGTTGGCAGCTTGTGTGAGGGTGTGCCTACCCGACTTGGGCAAAAAGTCTTGGTTATCACACGGACATGTGAGAAGTTGTAATTTTGGCTAAGTATGAAACTTGGTGTTTCCCAAGTATACTTGTAAAGCTTTGTAATATTGAAAGATTGTATAATATATTATTCGGGCAGACTCATTGTTCAGGGAGTTTCCACTCCCTTTATACTGTGCAATTGTGTTCTCTTGTATAATTGCTGATGATAATGAATTTGCATGGTTGTTCATTGGTATAAATGAAACATAATAATTACTTGGTTGAGAAACACAAACTAAGTAGGACATATGGTTAGGTGTAGTCCATGAACATAAGTATTGGTGAAAAGAAAGTGTTCGGTGGTGCTGCACCTCGCCAAGAGCGGTTGAAAGACTACCGCCATCTCCGGCGACGTGACAGGTGGTATCAGAGCTAGTCTAAAGACTTGGTGGTGAATATGTACGGTGAACTCATAACATCCCCAAAGGCCGCCATCGTTAGTAGGAACCGGCTCGTCCAAGCACAACCCAGAGTAGAAGGGTTGGGAGCCGTCCACAAAGTAAGGGAGACATAGGCAAGCCAAAGCGTCTTAAAGGGCATTATTTATATCTTAAACTGCCCGATGAGCGCCTGTGGGCGATATACCAGAGCATCGAAAGGGTGGAAAACTGGCTATTTATATTATATATAAGGGCATCATCCGCTGCTGGATAAAAACGCCAAGGTAATATAACCCCTGGCTAGTGCAAGCACCGGCCGCACAGGAGCTGCTTTGCGGGGTTCGGCAACTAGATGGTCCAAGAGAGAAAGCAGATTCAGGGTTGAAGAAGCTTGATAGTTGGTGACAGTGAAGCAGGTACTTGCAGGTGAAGGAAGTTGTTTCACATACAAGTGGAACAAGGGTTGATTCAGGCTGCAGGCAACTTGGTGAAGGTATTGGATGGTTGAAACTAGATCGCAAAGAAGGAAACTGTTAGCAATGGCAGGTGAATCTCAAGTTGGATCTAGTCATGGTGCGAAGGATGCTTCGCTAACTTTCATTGGTAAGGTGTTGGAAAGAATGGAGGACTTAGAGTCTTACTAGACTAAGAAGATGGACTTGGTCTTAAAAGATCAAGAGGATACTTCGAAGATGAGGGAAGAACTCAATGAACTCCGCGCTCAACATGACTACACTAATATTAAGTGTATACAACTTGAAGTGAAGGTCAAGGAGATTGGAGAGGCAAGAGATTGAGGTCTGGCAGAGATCGTGAACATGCAGAAATCTCTTGATGAAGCCAAAGATGAGATCACGGTGTTGAAGAGGGTTGTGAGGCATAACTCAGGTGGAGGAGTGCCTCATGTGAAAGTCAAGGAGCCGGAATCTTATGATGGTACAAGGAGTGAAAAGACTTTTGGCAACTTTCTATGGGATATGGAGCAATACTTGGAATGCTTGGGTCTATCTGATGATGAGACAAAGGTGAAAGTAGCTGCTCAATTCTTAACGAAGGATGCTAAGATGTGGTGGCGAAGGAGAATGGATCAGATTTCCAATGGCAGTGCTAGTGACATAACTTCATGGGATGAAATGAAGAAGGCTTTATAGACCCATTTTAGTCCTCAGCATGAAACATGGGAAGCAAGGATGAAGATTAAGTTCATAAAGTAGACAGGGAACCTACAGACATATCAACGAGAGTTTGCAAGTGTGGTTTTGGAACTTCCTAACATGGCGGAGAGGGACAAGGTGTTCAACTTCATTATTGGATTGAAGCCTTGGGCACACAATGAAGTAAAGAGGCAGAAGATAAAGACACTTGAGGAAGCTTTTGCTACTGTGGATCGACTGGTGGAGCATTATGATGAGACTTCTGATGATAGGAAGAAGAAGCCCGATAAGCCGAAGGAGAAGAAGAAGGATGATGCTTCGAAATCGGATGATAAAATGAAGACAAAGAAAGACTTGAAGTGTTGGATATGTGCTGAACCACATACGGTGAAGAATTGTCCTTCAAGACCGAAAGTGGCCGCTATTGCACAGTCTAATACGAAGAATGAAGAAGCTTCTATGGGGATGATGCAGATACTTGGAGCTGCTGCTGCTATAGAGGTGGTCTCTCGGAGAGATCCTGAGAGGAACAGTTTGGAGTATGTTTGGATGAAGATTGGGAGTGCTGATATACTCACTATGGTGGATAGTGGGGCTACTCACAACTTCATGAGTGAAGATACTGCGAGAAGGATTGGGTTGAAGTTTGTATCGGTGAAGGCACAAATGAAGACAGTGAATTCTCCTCTTGATTGTGTTCTTGGTCTAGCTGAAAGAGTGGACACAACACTAGGTGAGTGGACCACGAAAGTCGACTTCACTATAGTGCGGATTGATGACTATGAACCTGTACTAGGGATGGAATTCTTGAAACAATTTGATGCTATGATTGTTCCACATTTGAAGACGCTGTACATTTACAATGGAAGGGAAGATGTACCCATTGGTGTTCCAACCATTGGTGTGACAAGGCCTGATTGTAAACTAGAAGTAATGAAAATGGAGGATGAGAAGTGAATGGAAGGCATGAGTACGCGATTGTCTATGGTTGAGGAAAAGCTTACCGAGCAGTCATTGGTCATCAGAACACTATCCGATAGTATCTTGGATTTGTCAAGAAGGCTAGAAGTGGTTACGGATGATGATTATGATGAGGAGGTTTATGTGAGACCGAATGTCCGAGAGGAGGATCGGGTGGCATATCTACAGAGGATGGAGATAGAGAATCCTGACAGATGGGTTGAGCTTATTAGTGAGGGTGAGCCTTCAGGTTCTACTCCCTCCACATATTCTTAGATGAAATAGAAGATGGGGCTCATTATTAGCTGCTCATGGCAGTGAGTCCTTAAAATAGGTTGAGTAGGTATGGTAGATGGTGCAGGGATGGCTTGGCATCAAGAATCATGACATGTTGCAAATGGGATGGAGTTTCCATGGACCTGAGCATGGGTGAGATTCTTGGCGAGTCCAAGATGTGGCAGAATCCGGGATAGACTGGTGAAGGCATAAGGATGTTCACTCTCATGGCTTGAGCATGATCGTTGGATTAGCTACCCAACTAGTTCAAACATGGGGTCTGGAAGTGTGCGGAGAGGTGTTGGCATCAGGCAGGCAAGGAGGACAGTTCACAGGATGGGACGACACATGATGGAGATGGCAGTTCTACATATGTTGCAGGGATGTTTGCAGTATGTGGAGTTGATATCATGGACCAAGGATGATACAGTTGTTGATGTTGATCTTGGTGGATGGCTACCAGGATGGGATGTTGTCGAGGACGACAACGACTTTAGGTTGAGGAGGATGTAAGGACCTGTGGTTCCTTGGCACGCCCACCCGATGTGCGAAGTTGGCTTGTTGGTGAACGAGCGACTTGAATGAACTAAGTGCGAAGTCCTACGACCGATGTGCGAAGAGACATGTTATAATGCGCATGAGGAGAGGACGAGCGAAGTGTTTATAGCGTGGGAGCATGCTTGGCTAACCCACGGGCCGACCTACGATTCAAGCAAAGGCTGACACACATAATGAAGGATTTGCGATGGAGTAGGGGGCGCTCATTACATGGAGGATGAGTCGGCTTGGGCAGCTCAACTCACCCTTCCATCCGTATAAAAACAACAATGTGTGGAGTCATTTGGCATCGAACTTTTGGTCATCAACTCGAGCAAGAAGGAAGTGCGTAGTTCAAAGGTGAAGTCGCAGCAAGAAGGTGAGGTGCAGTTCTATGCGCCTAGCATTCGGCAAGGCCGCATGGAGGAAAACGCACAGGTCTTAAGTCTTAGGTGAGAACGCGGGTAGGAGTGCCCATCGTTCGGACGAAGGAGTGCGGGTGAGACTTGGTGAAGTCGCCCAGAATGCAAACATAACATGGTGGTGTTGGTGAGACCGCCGTGTGAAGGGGAAGCAAGGGTGTCTTGGTGACTTGGTGGAGTCGCCTGCCCATTGGCACAAGGTTTGGTTGTGAAGTGCGGTTGGTAGCTCGTGTGAGGGCATGCCCGCTCAACTTGGGCTAAGAATCTTGGTTATCACACAGAGGTGTGAGAAGTTGTAATTTTGGCTAAGTATGAAACTTGGTGTTTCCCAAGTATACTTGTAAAGCTTTGTAATATTGAAAGATTGTATAATATATTATTCGGGCAGACTCATTTTTCAGGGAGTTGCCCCTCCCTTTATACTGTGCAATTGTGTTCTCTTGTATAATTGCTGATGATAATGAATGTCTATGGGTGTTCATTGGTATAAAGGAAACATAATAATTAATTGGTTGAGAAACACAAACTAAGTAGGACATATGGTTAGGCGTAATCCATGAACATAAGTATTGGTGAAAAGAAAGTGTTCGGTGGTGCCGTACCTCGCCAAGAGTGGTTGAAAGACTACCGTAGGCCTGGGGGCGTGACACACGGGGTGCGGTGTCCCTTGGCATGATGGCAAGCTGGAAGTGGGCAAGGTGGCAGGACTGGAGGAGAGACAGGGTATAACAGACAGAGGGGCATTTTAACGTGCAGCCTTAGCACGATAGTTTGTGGAGTAGGGTGGTGTCTCAGAGTTGGTGGTGATCATCAGAACATGAAGAACCAGGGTCGTCATCGAATAGCTACGGACTTCAACTATGTTATTCGACTCCACCTCAAACTTGTAATTATGGTCTTGCTAGGGTTTAGCTGGGATGTAAGGGGGTATGTCTAGGGGATAGGAAATTGTTGGTGGCAATGGGGCAGGAAACTGCTCACCATGGCCTCATTCTGTGTCTTTTCCTTATGTCAAATGGGTGAAACCCATGACAGTTGGGGGTGCAATTGCCTACTGTTAGGATGAGAAGCTCCGCGTTCTCTCAACAAGGTGGCGGGGAAGCTTGTGTGTTGCGAAGTAATGCAGGAGGGGCAATGAAGCATAGATGGGGGTAGGGGAAAGCAGCTGGTAGGCAGCCTAGGATGCAGCCATACCCGAGATTCGCATAGTAAGCACTGGGTTACCTGGAACCCATGTCGGAGTGAGGGTAAGCCCATAAATTGTGGGTGGAGACCCAGCTGGGGGAAACAGAGAGGCAAGAGCTCTAAGGCTAAGGAAATGGGGGAAAGGAATCCGAACCATAAGTGGCATGTAACAAAATCCAAGGGGGGCCCACGAGCTTGGCATTGGCATGGGATGGTAGACCTGCATACGACTGAGAGAAATTGGAGAGGGGGAAAAGGGCGCTTCAAGGGGCAGGGGCCAGGGCCTTTCCCATTGGGGGTTGCAAGCTCCAACCCACCCCAGCATGACTGTGGGGAAAATGGGCAGAGAAGAGAAGCAAGGCAAGAAGTACCCCGCTGCAAGTAATAAGGAATGGGTGAGGTGGTGTATTGTTTCAATTTTGTGTTTCAAACTAACTTACTACGGATGTCATCAGTGCTCAGGACAACAGGGTATGGCGCATGCTGCATGAGGCCGTGGACGTGGTAGGAGAGGCCCGACACCCAAGCAAGATAAGGGGTCGAGAAAGTCAGAGCCATGCAAGGGTAGAAAATTAGTAGAACATCTCATAACAGAGGTGGAAAAAGGTTACTGTGAGGGAACAAATGAGGGTGTTTGGAAGCTGCAGGAAGAGTGGGAATAGGAAGTGAAACAAGGCAGTGAGACAGAGGAGGAGATGGACAACTGGAGGGCCTTAGTCCTGGATCCAGGAAACACCTGCAGAAGAATCACTCAGTTCAAGAAAACTCTGTACCTGTATTGGCTCATGAAGAGTCTATTAGGCAAGGCTATGGAGTAGATCTCAGTGGGGATGGCGGTGACACTACAAGGATTTCCGAACTACAAGAAGGATATGGAGAAAATCCTCTTTCAGCTGCATAAGCAAGATATTTGGCTGGACAAAATTGACCGCCATATCCCTTGCATCCTGGAGCTGTATGGTATGCCTGGTACATCCGCCTAGGACCCGACACCTGTTGCATCTGTCTCAGAGGAGAAGAAGGATTAGAACAACACCCATGCATAATTTTGTCTTATGCAGATAGCTTTTAATTTCCATGTTGCAATTATTAGTTTATATAGTTATGTAGTGTTTGGTCATGAAGTAGAGACATATCTAGCCTGGCTGGAAAGACTAAGACAATATTGTTTTTGGATGGCTTATACTGCAGACCGGTGGCCAACAAACTTGGTTTCCCTCTCGGGGCAAGTTGAGGCCACTCGGTTTATCTATGTGGTGTAAACTTGTTTATATTTAATAGAAAATGGAATGGTCCTGCCAAACTTAACAAACAAAAAAAATATTAAATATTGTAATTTATTAAATTTATTATTTGAGTGAATATGTAATTTAAATTATTATAAATAAAATGAAATAATTCATATATAATTTTTTATAAAATTTGATTTTAAAATTTAAAATCCTTTTATAAATTTATAAATATTTATTAAATATAAAATTTAATTAACATAAAAAAAATCATATAATTATAATATATATATATAATTTAATAGATCTATTTTAATAAATTAATTAATCTTTAGTTTATATGGTTTTAGTTATTGCTATGTCTATAGAATATTTGTATCATTTTGTGGCTCTAAATATAGAGCCACTTTAAAAGATTATTTAATTCAAATATAAAGTTTCACTGAAACATAAAGCTATATATTTTGTGTAATATGAAATATATGCTCTTTAGTGATTTAAATTGCATGGCTATAGATGTCTACATTATTTTAAGTGTAATTTTATATATTATACAACAAATAACAAATAATTAATATTAATTAATTATACTTTTTTTCTTTATTTAATATTATATATAAATATATGTCCAGAGGTCTTGGATAAATGGTGATCCAATGTTTGTGATGTGGGCCCATCCAAGGTGATATATTGACATGTTGAAGATGTAATCGTGCTAAGGTTACAAATTATTTTTTATATATAAATATGTAATATTAAATAAATTGTTAATATTTAATATATGATAATCTAAGTTAATAAATTTAGTTATTTAATAAAAGCAATAAAAATTTTAAAATTAAATTAATTAAAATTTATCTTTATTTTAAATTTATTAAATATTCAAATCTTTCCAGGCTTAAATTTTTTTTGGAGGTTTGTCCAGTTTAAAAAATTCTTACAAAAATTGACTCTCTCTCTATATAGTATCAACTCCATATTAATTATAAAATGAATTACATATCTTCCTCTGAGATGTAGCATACCATCAAAATGTTTGAATGGTTACAAGCATGTGCTTCCTTATTCTAGGTTATGGATTCAAAAGTAAGTACCTTATCCTACAGTTAAGTTATCCCTCTAGTTTTCTTTTCTTAAATTGAGATTATTATTATTATTATTATTATTATTAAATTGTTCTCAATACAAATTTCTCCTTGAAAAATTTAATCTTTTAATCTTTATAATAAATAGAAAAGTAATATAAATTTAGATTCATTTTTAATATATACCTATTATATTTCAATTTTATATTAAAAAGTCAAAAACATTATTGATTCTTTTAATACTTTTGATTTTCTTTTTAATTTTTTAAGAATATTGATGATGGTGGTTAACGTTCACTGAGATCAAACTTTGGTCTATTGGACCTAAAGAAACGAATTATTTAGTTTGATTTATGACTTTATTCCTATGTTCAAAAAGCTTGGAGAGAAGCCTCCTGAGCTCCCATAATCTTGACATCATAAAAGGGTAGGAAGTTCAGTATTGCAACAAATATTATGAAACTGAGATCTAATGTGGTTGTATGTAGGGCACTATAAGAGGAAGTGATTTTCATGCTCGATGTTCATATTCTCACAAAGATGGCAGATCCTTTCCATCCATGGTGATCTAATGTGGTTGTATGTAGGGCACTATAAGAGGAAGTGATTTTCATGCTCGATGTTCATATTCTCACAAAGATGGCAGATCCTTTCCATCCATGGTGTTTTAGGAACTGTCCAACAACCCGTTTCACTATGGAGCTCATGAGAATTTGTTCTAATCTTGGCTATATTAATTTTCTTCTTTGAGCTAGTTAAAACAGAGAGATACTTTTGATCTTCTAGGATGGGGTTGATGACCTCATTATAATATCCCATGTCATTTTTTCACAATAAACAAAAGCAACTTGATGAAAATGTGCCAAAAAAAAAAGCAAAGGCAGTGACATTGCCACCATATGACTCTTGTTTAAAATAAATATTTTTTTTTTTAAAGTTAATTTTGGGGAAAGTCTGGAACTTATCTCTAACTCATAGGTTTTAGTAGGGTAAAATATATTTAAAAACTTTTTCTTAGTAGTGTAGTTGCTTTAAGGAAATCTAATTCAATATTTTTTTGAAAATAATTAAATAATGGTGTTTTATTTTTAATTTTTTTTGTTTAACTTGGAAAATCAATTAATATAATAATAATAATGAAATAATAATAATAACGGTAACTATGATTGTCGTTTACTAGCCCATGTGATCTATTAGACCTTAAGAGAGTACGAGATGATGAACAATACTAAATGGTTTGAAATACGTTAACCTAAATATTCCAATGTAATTTTCTTGAAGATTCTATATATAAACCACATAAGCTTATCACACAAGCTTACACAGAAAAACTAAACATTCTTAAAATTAAAAAAGAATCTCATAAATTTTGTAGTGAACGTTGATTTTGGTCCATTACACAAACACCATAAAATTATTTTTTACTAAATTATCAATCATATACTCACATTCTATTTTAGTTACAAAATAATGGTTACACTACCTATCTGCTTCTTGATCTTCAAAGTTAGCAAATATCTTAATATTCATATAAATAAAATGTAATTTTTTTAAAGCAATCTCTTACCTTGTTAAGGTTAAATAAACTATATCTTAATTACTACCATTAAAATCATAATCTACCATTATTAATAATTTTATATGAAATATATATATATATATATATATATATATATATAATCTACCATTATTTATTTATATATATATATATATATATATATATATATATATATATATTTATAAAATATTATAATAAATGTTATTCGTTAATAATTATTTTAATGGTTACATATTTGCATCATTCCACCTTCCTATTTCTATATTTGATTAATCTTAATTATAATAAATCCAAACTCTTTATTAACTGCATAAATTTACTATAATTGAAATGAAATTCGGTGCCCTTGTGTCCGGCAATACCCAGTTAAATTAGATAAAGATGACTCTCAGTTCAAGTTCATGACACGGGCTGGAACATGATCAACTCTAATAGCATGAACATCAAGTCTAGAACTCGATCAAGTCTAATACATCGAACGCCACAAAAGAATAGACGATGTAAAAAGTAAAACCAAATCTAATATCGAATCGTATACCTTGCAAACCTTTAATATTCTCACAAATATGTACACTGTAGACAAAAATAAAATCAATCTCGGCCGCTGTCAATAAGGGCCTCCGCTATCATTAATCTTCCTTAAAAATGTATACATTTCGGAGGGAAAGCAAATTTATCTCATGAACCCTCAATAAGGGTTTCCAATTTCAACATGACTGCTATGCCAAATTTTAGATAAAGGCTCACTGGTTGCTGTTTAATTCCATACGCTCCTTTCCCTGGAAATTAACTCCGGCAGAAGCGCCTGGATTGACACCTAACCGTTTCCACTACCATGCATCCTGAGATTGCTAAAATCCGAGAATATTGATTCAAGTTTCATCCTCATAGACGGCAAATGTTGCTGAGGATATGACTCCTCTCGTGTTAAAGGAGTGTACAGGAACGATAAATTGCATAATTCTGCACACTTAGTATGCGTAGCCCATCTCCTTTTTGAAATCAAGGATTTCATCTAGCTTCGAATTTGCATGTACTGCGTATTCCTTTTTTCCAAACATGGACGTCAGATATTCGAAAGCAACTTCGTCACAGGGAAGGGTGAGCCCCGTCCGGTGACCAAACCCATACTCCTCTTCGGCCGCCTCTAACAATGCTCGGAACAGAGAATGATTGAAATAAGTGGCAGGAATGATAAACCTCCTTCGTTCCTTTCCAACATACACCGCACAGTGTCCGTTGGGAACATCTGTCGGTAGAGCACTGCATGAGCTGCCCAGGGCCTCATCGTCCATGATGAAGTACCGAGTCCTCTTCGGAGAAAGGGCATATCTGGTCGCCTTATAGCCCTCTGCAAACTTGCAAAGTACTTTGATTATCTGCTTCCGAAGAATAACTTGAGGATTTCTCAATCTTCTTGCCATTGCCACAGACTAGATAAGACTGGGGGTAGTAAATCAAAATCAAACATAAACAAGACTTATGCCAAATGAAAGCATGCGTTTTGTATATATAACCAGTGAAAGTGAGAATCTAATGAGCAGCAGCAGAGACTTCATGTGATAAAGATGGTAATGGTGTATAACAATAATGTGGCCCACTCTGTTCTTATGTACCATAGACAAGATGCTTCGAAGACGAACTTTTAGGCCCACCTGCAGTCAGAATCGACAAAGCAGCACGAGCGTGGCCCCTCCATGTGTAGAGATACCTGAAGACCAAGATCAATGAGTGGAATTAAATTGTCTTTCTTATCAACCATAAACTGTGTGGAGTCTTATCGGAACCGATTTTCTAGGCATTGCAGCCCTATAAAGTAGAATTAATGGTTACTCCTTTTTCCCATTTGTTGTTTTCGAATGGCCGCTGTAATTGTCTCTCGATTTGTCTCGAATGAATTCCAGTGCGATTGTCTGTGTCCGGCGAAAATATCGGGCATGATGAATGCGAAGTAGATGTTCACGTGTAAATTGGCGTTGTTTGCGAAAGCTGTTGGATTTATTGAAGGATGGCCGACAGATTAGTTGAATGTCCTCCTCTCGTCATATTCAACTGTTGCTGGCATGAAACGAGTACTATTTGTTTCATAATTTTCACATTAGACATTTTCTAGATTTTTAGCTCATACACAAGGAATTTTAGGGTATTATTTTATTTACTAAAAGTTTTTTATCATATCCGCATTCAAGCAGTTGCTGCCATGAAACAACTACTGTTATGCTTAGCATAATCATATTCAAATTCATAGTGATTGTATCCTTCATGTTTAAACATTTTTTTGCGTTGATCAGGATGGATAAACATCATGCTAAAACATATCCTAATGGGATTAGAGGAATGAGCTTATCTCTTAAACATTTGGGGATTTCAAAATATAACTTTGTAGTTAAGTTTACTTTGCATTTTCATAATTTTTTAAAAAAACTATATTTTATTATTAACAATTATTTATTAAAACATAAAATAAATATTTATTTTTATTAATTATATTATTAAAAATATGTGCATTTATGTGAAATAGAATAAAGAATAATGGAGTGTATTTTTGAGTCACTCTGTTATATGAAGGTTATTTATTAAAAAAAAAATTAGTCATATAGGCCGTGGCTAGATGAGATCTTCAAAAAGAAAAATGTAAATGTAAATGTTCCTCATAACAATTTCTCAAACTAAATATTAAACCTATAACCATCTTTTTAAAATATTAAGTAAAAATATTAATAACTTGAAAATAAAATAAATTAATTAAAAAAATTTAAATAATTAATTTTATAAATTTATATATAAAAAGAAAATAACAACGGTGAACATCAAACTCTGACCACAAGAACTTCGGCTATTTAATTAGAAGAAATACAATCTATCCATCTTTCAACCATCCGCATAAAATCATATTTAAAAATAACTAGTTTACCTAGTAATATACTTAATCGTATAAAGTTTGTGTATCTTATTGAATAGAATATATATTGAAACATTTTTTATTCACTTTCAATGTAATTTAATATCGTGGAGGAATTTTTTAAAGAAATCTATGTTTAAATAACCATTTTAACTATGTCAATTACATTAAGAACATATAACTGCTGTATTTTATTTATTTTGAACTAACTGCTGTATTTTATTTATTTTGAACTATATTCATAACATGTCATTATTATGTGTTTATTTATTTTAAATAAAAGTAATTTTCTTTTTAACGAAATAATAGATATTTATGTTGTAAGTATTATAATAGTTGCTCTATTTGTTTATCACGTTAATTGCAAACCCAACATTCATATCATGAAATTAATATCGAAATTAATGTGATAAATAAATAGACCAAATCAAACATTATTAATTATTATTTTGTGTATTATATAATATATTTTATTAATTTTTAACTACATTCGTAATTTTTGTATTATATAATATCTTTGATTTATTTTGGAATTTCATTCGTAACATTTCAATATTATGTGTTTATTTATTTTAAATAAAAGTAATATTTTTTTGGGAAACAATATATATTGATGTTAGAATTATCATATTACTTTATTTATTTATTACATTAATGCCTAATGCAATATTCATATTATCAAATTAATATCAAGATTAATGTGATAAATAAATATAGAAAATATAGCATTAAATTTTATGTTTTAATAATTTTTTAGAAGTATAGGTATATATTTATATATTAGATGTTTATTTTCTACTGTAGGTCTTTCATCTTGATTAAACATGCAGTCATTTTTGGATTTTGTTAAATATGCTAATTACTTCCACATGAGGAGTTGATTAAAATTAGATAGTCAATTAACTCAGTGTTGAGTGTTGACTATTGAGCGTTAAGTCAAATCAAGTGAGGTCATAGTAGAGTTGAGTCAAGTCGAGTTAAGTCATAGTCCAATTAAGTGTGTGGTTGCATGTCAAGATATTTTAGGTCAGTCGTTAGTTGGAAAAGGTTAAATACTCTTCGCCAGGTTCATTGTAATTATCAAGTTTTGTGTGATCAATAGAAGAGCCACAATATAAACCATTATTACCCAATCCATATTTAAACATTAATTCTTATATGTTTAAACTATATTATGGACATAGATATGATTGAGGTTATCGAGGAGTTTGGAATAATATCACTCGGATTTATCTCGTATGATTGCTTACATGCTGCATTGGCTTGACTCCACCTGTCATCACCTCGAGAGTTGTGATGGCTCTCCCGCCTGTCACTTGGGGTTTCAAATTAATGCCGAGGTCTGACCTGCTGCCAGAGAGCTCGGGTATTGAATGCAAGCCCATTCACCACCGGATCCATGGTAGGTGGATCCAACGGCCCTAGACCTTTCACTTGTTAACCCTAACCTTTCAATGCTTATTGGCTAGGTATTGATTTCATTCTTCTCGTGGCACTAAGGGTTCAAAGCTTTACAACTAGATATGAATGGTAAAGGGGTGTTAAGGTTCTGTCCTCTAATCCTTTCGACCATCAGAGGCAAACCGTCAACTCAAAGCTCCATGAACCACCGTCTTCAGGTGAAATTTTGGTGATAAGGTAAGGATGTGAGCTAACCCTTAGCTGTCTTTTATATTATCTTTCTCCTTTACCATGAATGGCACCCAATGGCGGAATATTGTTGCAGGCATTCTTAATGACGATCGACGATCGTCTTGTTTCTTCCCTTGGTGAAGATGTCAGTACGAGGACGGTCTTCTACAAGAGAATTCTAGGTTTTCCCTATCACTAGATTAACTATGTGAGAATTTTTTTTTTTGGAATATTGGTTTAACGTTTCTGTTGTTTTATTAGGTCTTCAAGCTTCCTCAACCAGAATGATTCCCTTCAGGTAATGCTAGAGTAAATTGTGTTTATAAAAAAATGTGAAGGTTTGTGAATCCAGAGTTCTAACCCTCTGGTGGGTCTTGCAGGTAACCATCTGTCCTTGCTAATGAGGCTGAAACGCTCTTAGACGATAACTATATCTGGTAACCTAACAATGTGTCTTCTGCTATGCCTCCAGGTTGGTTTGTTAAAGACTCCGATGGCATTAATCTGGGTATTAGTTTTTAGTTGTTGTATAATGACTAGATTTAACTAAAGGGTTGTATAGTTTAGATGGTGGGAGGTTTTGTTGGCTCTCAGCATACCCAAACCCTCACCGCAGCCAGCAATTCCTATCCTTTTCAGCTAGATCAATATAATGAGGCATAAACTGGATGTAATGTTATTTTGATCCATAGTTTTGGTTGTGTGATACCTTAATGTATAATTCCTTTTTTTTTACTGTAATATTTTTAACAGTAGTGAATTTTATGGCATACGCTGCCTCACTTAAGATACTCTGTTTCACACTTGCAACGTACCACTCCTGAAGGTTTATATTGATATTTGTTGTATGACTCGTTGAGTCTCGACCCTTTCTGCAGAAAGGCAGAGGCTGGAAACGATCCTTCTACTTTTCTAAGTTTTGGAATATAAATATAGTCATTTAATTGCATTAGCCGTATAGTTGGAAGAACCCGTGAGTTCATACTGAAAGTCGTTCATGCGTTTGGAAATTTTGTTAGCATTTATATTTCTTGATGGTCTTCTCTATCAAATGCATTATGTTTAATTTACTCTACTTCCATAGCAGATGTTCTGGTAAATAATAGGGAAGTCGGAACTAAACTCATAATCTCAGAATTTTAATGAACATAATTTCTCGTTTAAAAACTAGAATGAATTTATACTTCAAGGTCTAGTTTTAGACTTCTCTACTATAGTTACAGATGCAATTATTCTATAGTTTTTTATTGATGTGAATAGTTCATTACAATCTTTAGTTCTACACACACACACACACACACATATAATAGAGTCTGTATCATTATCGCGTTTGTCAATGGCACTGTATTATCTCCATCAGATTTAGGAACGACAACCGTGTATTTTATTTATTCGTAATGTAATGTTGGGACGAAGAAAATGTAATGAACCTTTCTATGATAGTTATAGCAGAATATACGAAAAGGTTAATCATAACAATACTTATGTATTTTAATGATAACAAATAATACTGATAGACTTAAGTATCTATTCCTAACTAAATATATTTCCAGCTGACAATAATAAGCACATAGTCGATTACTTATCTTTTCTGATTATTTAGTACTGTGCAAAATAATATTCCTTCTGGAAGGCCTTACCACCCAACCATGGACCTAGAACTCATATCCACTGTCTCCCCCCCCCCCCTCGAGTACTTCATGCTCCTGACAGTCACTAAACTTAACACAGTCTGGTATCTTGGGCTTCAAGACTATTGTCCAACCTCATGTCACACACCAATTCGATTGTTTACCATAGTTTTGTTTTCCCACTGGTTATTCCTGCCTAGCTCAAGGATAAAGAAAATTCAAGCATCCCTCCCTGCTTCTTGTTCCCTCTTTTTGGGGAAAAGAGATGGCAATTGTTTTTAATTGTTCAAGGAGTTATTGTAACTGTTTCCATTTATTTTTTCCTTAATTAAACACTATTCAATTTCTTTAAACAAAATTTCATGATGCTTTTGCTTTTTCCAGCCTTAACTTCTTAACAACTATGTTAAGTAAAATTAAAAGTTTCTAAGTTCTGCATAAATCTTGGTAAAAACAAAAGTAAATATTGTGCAACAAGGGGTGTTACAGCTCTCCCCCCTTATGAGGAACATCATCCCCGATGTTCTTCTAAGAAAATAATGTCGGATAGGCCTATAGCATGATCTCTTCTTCTTCCCAAGTGGCCTCCTCCGAGCCAAAGTGCTTCCATTTCACTTTAACCTACGGATGGTTCGCTTCCGTAAGGTGGTTTCTCTACGATCTAGAGTATGAAGAGGCTTTGCCAAGAACTCTCCCTCGGGCTTTACCTACAAAATTTACAATTAGCTGTTAGAATTGCACCAAACAACAAATTTTAATGTCACATATTCACTTATTTTATTACTTGTATATTTTCCCAATTAATTATATGCTGAGGGTTGTATACATATTTTTTTAGCAAGGATACATGGAAAACATTGTGAACCCAGATGTGGTCAGGGAGTGCTAATTTGTATGCCACTGGTCCAATCCGTTCCAATATTTGGAACGGTCCACAATACCGGGGTTCCAGCTTGATGCAATCCCTCCACTGTAAGGTGCTTTTTCAGGGTTTAACTTTTAATTCCTAACTGAAATTCTTTATGAGTCCAGTTTTTATCAGCATAAACCTTTTTCCTATCCTAAGAAACCTTTAATTTCTAGCGAACCTTTTTCACTGTGGCCTCCATTTCAGCTAACATATCAGGACCCAATGCTAAGTTATTAAGCGGGTTATTCCAGTCTGCGGGTACCCAACACTTCCTTCCATAGAATACCTCAAAAGGGCTCATGCCCAAACACTCGTGATGTCCATTGTTATACGCAAACTCTACTAAATAGAGGTAGTCCTCCCACTTGTGTGGTTGCTGCATAACAAACATCCTTAACATATCTTCCAGGACTTGGTTCACTCATTCCATTTGGCCATCTATTTACGAATGGTAGGCAATAATGAATTGAATCTGGGTACCCAATCCAGTGAAGAAGGTTTTCCAAAATGCGGATGTAAATTTTACATCCCTATCGGAAATTACTACCTGGGGTATTCCATGTAATCGGAAGATTTCCCTCATGAATATGTCTGCGATTTCTATAGTCTTGTAGGTGGATTTCACAGGTACAAAATGGGTTGTTTTGCTTAACTTGTCCACTACCACCATAATTGAGTCATGCTGCTTCTTGGTGCAGGGTAGTCCTGTAATAAAATCTAGAGTGATCGTCTCCCATTTCCATTCAGGAATGGGTAATGGTTGCAATAGACCAGCGAGATGCTGATGCTCTGCCTTCACCAACTAACACTCCAGACACTTTGATAAGTATTCCACAACATCCTTTCTTAAACCTAACCAGAAATAACTTTTCCAGATAGCTGTCAAAAGTTTCTAGTATCTTAGGTGAGCGGCATAAGGCTTCCTGTGAAATTCATCCAGTAATAATTGTTTGACAGAATTTTGGTTGGGAATATAAATTCTGTTTTTGAATGTTAACAATTCGTCAGAAGTTATATCATAGTCAGACTGTTTTCCCTTTTTATGATCCTCCACTGCCTGTTGTGAACGAAAAGAGTATTTAGCATCTTTAAGGGATGCTTCCTTGATAATTTAAGGTTATATTGTAATTGACTGAGTTGTATTTCATAGACACAATGCATTTTCTTGCTTAATGCATCGACCACTCGATTTTCTTTACCTTTAAGGTGCTTCATATCGAAGTCGAATTCGCTCAGAAATGTAGTCCACCTAGCCTGACAAGCATTTAAACTTGACTGATTAAAAAAATTTGTTAAACTACTATGATCGGTTAAAATCGGAAATTTCTTTCCTAAAAGGTAGTGCCACCACATTTTAAGTGCGTGTACAACTGTTGTTAACTCTAGATCGTAAGCAGAGTAATGCTGCTCATAGTCTTTCAATTTATGTGATTCATATGCTATGACCTTTCCTTCTTGAGTTAATACTCCACCAACCCCTTCCTTACTTGCATCTGTGCATACTACGAATGATTTTTCTAGATCTACTACTTTTAATACTGGTGCAGTGGTAAGAAATTACTTCAGCTGCTCAAAACTTTGTTGGCATTCTGCTGTCCAATGAAAGGCACGCCCCTTTTTCTGTAGCGAGGTCATAGGAAAGGCTATTTTTGAAATTTTTTTAATGAATCGGCGGTAATAACCTGCCAAGCCCAAAAAAGATCTAATATCTGCAACATTTTTCAGGGTTTTCCATTCCATTATAGTTTTGATCTTCTCTGGATCTATCGCTATACCCTCAGCTGATATAACATGGCCCAAGTACTGAATCTTGTCCTTGTAAAAATTGCACTTGCTATACTTAGCATACAGCTGATTGTCTCGCAAAATCTGCAAAACTATTCTTAAGTGCTTTTCGTGCTCTTCCTGATTTTTTGAATAAATTAATATATCATCAATAAAAATCAACACAAATTTATCTAGGAAAGGCTGAAATATGTTGTGCATCAGGCTCATGAATGTGGCTAGGGCATTGGTAAGGTTGAAAGGAAGTACTACAAACTCGTAATGACCGTAGTGAGTTCGGAAGGCAGTCTTACAAATGTCCTCGTCCTTTATTTGGATCTGGTGGTAAGTAGATCTTAGATCAATCTTAGAGAATACACTGGCCCCATCTACTTGGTAAAATAAGTCATCAATAAGAGGAAGAGGATATTTATTTTTGACGGTAAGTTTGTTTAGCTGACAATATTTGATGCATAATCTTAAAGTCCCATCCTTCTTTTGAACAAACAAAACAGGGGATCCCCGTGACGATACACTAGGGCGAATTTACCCTTTGTCTAAAAGTTCTTGAAGCTACATTTTGAGTTTTGTTAACTCGGGATGCTCATGCAGTAAGAAGCTTTTGAAATAGGGGCTGCTCCCGGTATGAGCTCGATAGTAAAATCGATATCATGTCTAGGGGGCAACCCAAGAATAGTTTCAGGAAATACATCCACAAAATCTTGAATTACAAGAATTTTTTCTAATGAAAACATCTTGTTTCTGTCATTAGAGTATCCTACCTAGACATCATAAATTTGGAAGCCCCTTCTAATGTATTTCCCAAGCTAGTTAGCAGTGATGGGGCGTAGCTTCATGCTTTTCTTGATTCCTTGAATTTCCTTCCTTTGCCCCAACTCTGTAAGGTAGTTCAAAAATTTCTCTTTACAATCCACTAAGGACCAATGTCCTTCTAACCAATCCATTCCTATTAATACATCGTAGGAACCCAAGGGCAATATATTTATATTAACATGAATGAGCTGTCCTGAAACTGCAATTGGGCAGTTTTCTATTTTAGCAGAAACCTTTCTCTTAGCTCCGGTGGCTAGTTGAACTGGCCAAGATTTCTTAAATATGTTGCTTGGCAGCTGACAATTTTGTAGCACCTTGGGAATAATATAACTTAGGCTAGCACCTGGATCAAATAAAACAGAAACAGGTTGATTAGCAATCATACCTTCACACTCGATCATGGTGGGTTGGTATTCTTCTTGATGGTCATCCAAAGCGGCATTAATTCTGGGCATACTCCTTGCTATATCTCCAACTATGGAGGCTTCTTTCATATTGGAAAGTTGTTCCGTTCGAGCCTTGTGCGGGCAGTTCTTATAATAGTGAGATTCCCCACAACCCCAGCATTGCAGAGGTGGCTTTGGTGGTTGGTCAGTTGCAGGCTTATTAATTCCCTTTGTCTGTTTGCTTTTGGGGTATGCTGGAAACTTGCACGGATTCCTGGTAAATTTTCCAAAGGTTCTCTATTGATTATTCTAACCATTTCCTACTTTCTATTGCCTTCTTGGAGTTAGATTCCTCATTCTTCTGCCTGAAGCTCCTTTGGGTGCTTCACTTTTCTATTTCATTTGCTGGTAATAGATACAGTATTTTCGCACCGCATCATCCATCAATCTAGGATAGTCAAATTCCAACTTTTCCTTCATAAAATTAGGCAGACTACTGATAAACCGTTGAATTTTTTCTTTTCCTCCTGCATGTATGGGACATATCGTAACAAGGAGGTGAACTGCTTCACATATTCATCCATAGTCAAGGTTCCCAACCTTAGCTCATGGAACTCCTTCACTTTTTCATCATAATAATGCTCAGTGAATTATTTATCCTCAAAATGTTTCGAGAATTGTTGCCACGTCACTTGTTCTTCATCAATATTTCTCACTGTTTTGATTTCTTCCCACCAGAGAGTGGCCTTTCCCCATAACTGATAAACTGCTAATTGTGCTTTGATTTTGTCAGTATATTCATAAATCTAGAAATATTTTCCCATGTCAATCAGCCATGCTTCGGCTGCCTCCTCAGATTCTCCTTCAAACAATGATGGTTTTATTTTTTTAAACTCACCCTGAAATTTCATCTTCTGCTTTTTGGTTTTTATTTTTTCTGAAATGTTATCTGAACGTCCTTATTCATCCTCCTTATGTCCCTCTACTGATTCTACATTCTCCACACCATGATGGGTTGTTTGTGTTCTTTCTCTGTCCTTCGTGCTGTGGTCTGGCCCTCACTGATTCTGTCGGTCGAACAAACTCTTGAGAATCTTTTCTTGCTCCTGCCTCATGCGTTCATTGTTTGACCTTAAATTTAACATTTATGTACGTAACTATTGTACTATTTCTAGGAGGACAACATTATCTTGCTGAGGCTCCTCTACTAGCTATATCCAAATATTCAGATTGGCCTCTACATAAGGCGCCTCTAGTAGATTTGATATCCAAGGGCTCCTCTACATGTTTGTGTGTTGGTGTTGACTTCTGTCTATGTGTTCACATTTACCAGCTCAGTTATTTATTTCATAATTATAAGCATGCTAGCACTTAATTTTTTGTGTAATATTTAACCTAGAAGCCTTAGTATGCGAAACTGGCTCTAATACCATTTGTAACACTTCCTACTATAAAAAAAATTCTTTGAATAAGCACATATAAACCATTATTAGCCAATCCATATTTAAATGTTAATTCTTATATGTTTAAACTACATTATGGACATAGGTATGATTGAGGTTATTAAGGAATTTGGAACAATATTACTCTAATTTATCTCGTATGATTGCTTACATGTTGCAGTGGCTTGAATCCACCTATCATCACCTTGAGAGTTGTGATGGCTCTCCCACCTGTCACTTCGGATTTCGAATTAGTGTTGAGTTCCGAACTGCTGCCAGAGAGCTCAGGTATTGAATGCAAGCCCATTCACCACTGGATCCATGGTAGGTGGATCCAACTACCCTAGACCTTTCACTTGTTAACCCTAACCTTTCAATGCTTATTGGCTTGGTAATGATTTCATTAGGCTTGCGATGCTAAGGGTTCGAAGCTCTACAACTATATGTGAATGGTAAAGGGGTGTTAAGGGTCTATTCGTTAATCCTTTCATCCATCAGGGGAAAACTGTCTGCTCAGAGCTTCATGAACCACCATCTTCAGGTGAACTTCTGGTGATAAGGTAAGGCTATCAACTAACCCTTAGTTGTCTTTTCTCTTATCTTTCTCCTTTACCATGAATGGCACTTGGTGACAGAAGATTGTTGTAGGCATTCTCAATGGAGGTTGTCTCATTTCTTCCTTGAGGTAAGATGTCAGTATGAGGATGGTGTTCTGCGAGAGAATTCTAGGTTTTCCCTATCACTGGATTAACTATGTGAGAATTTATTTTGTTTGGGATATTGGTTTAACATTTCCATTTCTTTATTAGGTCTTCAGAACTTCCTCAACTAGAACGATTCTCTTCAGGTAATGCTAGAGTGATTTGTGTTTATAAAAAATTGTGAAGGGTTGCGAATCTAGAGTTCTAACCCTGTGGTGGGTCTTGTAGGTAACCTTCTGTCCTTGCTAATGGAGCCGAAATTCCCTTGGAAGGTAACTGTACCTGGTAGCCTAACAGCGTGCCTTCTACTATGCCTCTAGGTTGGTCTGTTAAACACTCCGACGACATTGATCTGGGTATTAATTTTTAGCTGTTGTATAATGACTAGATTTAACTAAGGGTTGTATAGTTTAGACGGTGGGAGGGTTTGCTAGCTCTTGGCATGGCCAAACCCTCACTGCAACCAACAATTCCTATCCTTTTCAGTTGGATGAATATAATGAGGCATAGACTAGTTGTAATGTTCTTTTGATCCATAGTTTTGGTTGCGTGATACCTTAATGTATAATTCCTTATTTTTTACTGTAATATTTTTAACAGTAATGAATTTTATGGCATACGCTGCCTGACTTAAGATACTTTATTTCACATTTGCAATGTACAACTCCTGAAGGGTTATATTGATATTTTTTGTATGACTCGTTGAGTCTCGGCGATTTCTGCGAAAAGGCAAAGGATGGAAATGGTACTTCCACTTTTCTAAGTTTTGGAATATAAATATAGTCATTTAATTGCATTAGTCGTCTCGCTGGAAGAGCCCCTGAGTTCATACTGAAAGTCATTCATGTGTTTGGAAATTTTTTTAGTGTTTATATTTCTTGATTGTCTTCTCTGTCAAACGCAAATTATGTTAATTTACTCTACCTCCATAGCAGATGTTCTGGCAAATTATAGGGAAGACGGAACTAAACTCATAATGTAATAATTTTAATGAACAAAATTTCTCTTTTAAAAACTAGAATGAATTTATACTTCAAGGTTTGGTTTTAGACTTCTCTATTGTAATTATAGATGGTATTATTCTATGGTTTTATACTGATGTGAACAGTTAATTATAGTCTCTCTCTATATATATATATAATGATAGACTTTGTATCATTCTTTCATTTTTCAATGGCACTGTATTATCTCCATTAGATTTAGGAATGGTAACCCTGTATTTTCTTTACCCGTAATGTAATGCTGGGATGAAGAAAATGTAATAAACCTTTCTATGATAGTTATAGCAGAATATACGAAAAGGTTAATCATAACAGTACTTATCTATTTTAAAGACAACAAAGAATATTGATAGACTTAAGTATTTGTTCCTAACTAAATATATTTTTCCAGCTGGCAATAATAAGCACATAGTCGATTACTTATCTGTTTATGATTATTTTAGTATTGTGCAAAATAATATTCCTTCTGGAAGGCCTCACCACCCAACCATGGACCTGGCAATCACGTCTAGTATCCCCTACCCCCCTCCTCCCGAGCAGTTCCTGCTCTTAACATTCATTAAACTTAACATAGTCTGGTATCTTGGGCTTCAGGGCCATTGTCCAACCTCAAATCGCACACCAATTTGATTGTTTTCCATAGTTATGTTTTCCCATTGGCTATTCCTGCCCAGCTCGAGGAAAAAAGTAAAAAATCAGCAGCCCTCCTTACTTCTTTTTCCCTCCTTTTGGGGAAAAGAAATGACAACTATTTCTAATTGTTCAAGGAGTTATTGTAATTGTTTCCATTTCGTTTTCCCTTAATTAAACACTGTTCAATTTCTTTAAACAAAACTTCATGATGTTTTAGATTTTTCCAGTCTTAACTTCTTAACAAATATGTTAAGTAGAATTAAAAGTTTCTAAGTTCTGCGTAAAGCTTGGTAAAAACAAAAGTAAATATTGTCCAACAAGGGGTGTTACAAAGCTTCTCTTACAAAGTGTCTCTGTTTTTCCAACAAATTCGTATCAGAATTGAGGAAAGATCACAAGATCTGTAGTTCCTATAGAGCCAACAAAAAAAACCAAGCAAAAACCGCAGAGGATTTATTTTTTTTTAAATTGCTTTGCAAATTTATCGAACTATAAAAAAAAATCGAAAATCTCATGTTAATCGCGTTGTTTTTATACAGTCCGGTGAGGGCAGGTTGTTAATAACATAGAAACCTCGAGTGAAAGTTGCGTTAATAAGTCAATGTGAACTTATCGTTCGAAAATCTCATGTTAATCGCGTTGTTTTTATACAGTCCGGTGAGGGCAGGTTGTTAATAACATAGAAACCTCGAGTGAAAGTTGCGTTAATAAGTCAATGTGAACTTATCGTTTTTCGACAGCACGTGGAGTACCTTTCAAATACTTCAAAAAAAAAATGTGTTTAAGTCAATATTTATCCATGAAAAGCTCATATAGCTTATGAGAGATTTTGAAAAGATTTTTTTAATTTAAGTTTTTATATGAGCGTGAGTGATTTTTAAAGTTTTTATAAAGGGTGTATTAAAATCTTTTTTAAAAGAATTTTTTAAAAAGGGTTGTTTTTTATGTTTTTAAAAGGATTTTGTAAAAGTTTTTTCATTGAAAAAAACTTAGGTTTATTAAAGGAGTTTTAAAAGAGAAATTTTAGGGATTTTATTCTAAGGGTTTTGAAGGGTATTTTTGGGAGAAGATGGTTTTTTCAAATTTCCAGCCCCAATTCCTACCGTTTATAGGGAATGATTATGATGTGTGGGCCATTAAGATGGCGACCACGTTGCAAGCATATGATGTTTGGGATTATGGCCAATTTGGATTTTCAAAACCTAAGGATGAAGTAGAAGAACAAGCTCTCACTAATGGAGATAGGGAACAATGGAAGAAAGACAAGAAGAAGAATGCATAAGTGTTGCAACTTATCTAGCAAGGAATGGACCAAACAATGTTCCAAAAGATTATGATCACATCTTTAGCAAAGAAAGCATGGGATACTTTGGTGACAACCTATAATAGTATGGAAAAAGTAAATATTATTAAGTTGTATAATACTAGGAGAGATTTTGAGAGTCTGCAGATGAAGGAGACAGAGGACATCAATTATTTCATGAATCGGGTCATGATTGTCATAAATCAGTTGAAGATTTATGGTGAAGAAATTAAAGATAAAACAGTGGTTGAGAAGGTCCTCAGATCTTTGTCTATCAAATTTGATGTTGTGGTAGCACCCATAGAAGAAGCCAAGGATTTGGCATCATTAAAATTTGATAAGCTTATGGGATACTTCCATTGCATGAGGCAAGGATAGACGGAAATAAGGATTCCACTTTAGAGACCGCTTTCAAAAGTCAGGGTTCTATTTCAAGAGACAGAGGTCAAGGCAAAAGTATATTGAGAGGCAAAGGAGGAGGCGAAAAATATGGTGGTCAAAGAGATGGCCGAGAAGAGAATGAACATGAAAGTGGATGAAACTGCAGAAACTTCAGCAATAATCAGAGATCTGAAAAATCAAAGTTGAGATGTTATTATTGCAATAAATTTGGTCACTATGCTCGTGATTGCAGGAAGAAGATAGTGGATCAAGGGAAACAAAGAGTTAATATCACTAGAGAGAGTACTAACTCCATGTTCGTAGCTTGCCATACCATGTATGAACCTTCTGATAATGTGTGGCTATTGGACAATGGTTGTAGTAACCACATGACAGGAAACAAGAATTTGGTTAGAAATTTGGATCAATATATGAAAACAAAGGTAAAGTTGGGAACTGAAAAAAATTGTGGATGTAAATGGAAAAGGAGTGGTCGACATTCTGACCAAGCAAGGGGAGCCAATGACAATCTTAGAGGTATATTATTTTCCTAGTCTCAAACATAATTTGATAAGTGTTGGTTGATTCACAAATGAAGGATACAAAGTTATCTTTGAAGGTCAAGAATGTGTTATATATGAAAAGACCCTAAGCAAGCAGTTGTAGCGAAGGTGTAGACGACAAGGAACAAACTCTTTCCTCTAATTATGAATTACAATGATCAGGTCAGTTCTTTTACAATTTCATGTTCTAATGATTATTGGTTATGGCACTTTTGGTTTGGATACTTGCACTTTTCTGGTTTAAGATTATTGTAGCAGAAAAGATGGTCAGAGGATTACCTCCCATCGAAGAACCTGATAGTACTTCTGAGTGTTGCATCTCGGGAAAGCAACATCGTGAAAGTTTTCCAAACAGAGTTTCATAACGAGCAAAGCAACCTCTTGAGCTAATGCATACAGACTTGTGTGGACCCATAAGGACACAATGAATTGGTGGAAGTTGTTACTTCCTCACGTTCATTTATGACTATAGTAGAAAGACATGGGTTTACTTCTTGAAGCAAAAGTTTGAAACTTTTACAAGGCTTAAAAAATTCAAAGCATTAGCAGAGAACCAAAGTGATTGAAAGATCAAGGTATTGAGGTCAGATCGTGGTAGAGAATATGATTGAAAGTCATTCCATGATTACTGCAAACAACATGGAATCATCAGACAATTTACAACTAGGTTCACATCGCAACAGAATGGTGCAGCAAAGAGAAATAACAAGACAATTATGAACATGGAAAGAAGCATGTTGAAAGGCATAAACTTAGCTAATGAGTATTAGGCATAAGCAGTTCCATGTGCTATTTATGTCATCAACAAATCTCCTACAAAGAGCGTGATGGATAGAGTACCATAACAAGCATGGTTAGGTATGTCTTGTAGGGTATCTCATCTCATAGTATTTGGATGTGTAGCTTATGAAAATGTGCCTAAGGAGAGAAGAGGAATATTTGATGATAAAAGTGAAAAGTTCATATTTACTGGTTATAGTGAGAAATCAAAATCTTACAAATTGTATAACTGTGTCACCAAGAAGACCATAATTAGTAGACACGTTGTGTTCAAAGAAAAAGAGTTGTAGAATGGTACTATAGACAAAACAGTTGATGCACAAGTGCCAAAGATGGAAGAAGATGATGTAGTAGAAAAGAAGTAGCAAGAATCACAGGTGAAGACACCAAACAAAGACACACCAACAAGGACTCCAAAATTTTTTGAGCATCATGGATCGTCAAGTAGATCAACAAATGGAGGTTCAACTAACAATCAACCAGGTGATGAATCAAGCAATGGTAAGAGAAAGATGACAAGTCTGAAAGATATTTATTATTATTTGGATGTCAGTTCGAATTTTGCATTGTTGTCATTCCAACCTTCTTCATTTGAAGAAGAAATCAAAGATGAAAATTGGGTGCAAGCCATGGATGAAGAAATTGCAGTTATTGAAAAGAATGATACATGGGATTTGATTGGTTTACCAAAGGAAAAAAATCTCATTGGTGTGAAGTGGGTGTACAAGACAAAGTTGAATGAGAAAGGTGAAATTGACACATTTAAGGCAAGACTTGCAGCAAAAGGATTCTCACAGCAACCAGGAGTAGAATTTGGAGAAACATTTGCTACAGTAGCCAGATTGGATACTGTAAGAGCAGTTCTAGCCATAGCGGCTCAGAACAAGTGGAAAGTACATCAAATTGATTTGAAATCAATCTTCTTGAAAGGAATTCTAGAAGAAGAAATTTATGTGCAACAACCTCTAGGTTATGAATTTTAATGTAGGATAAATTTTACAGGTTGAAGAAAGTGCTCTATGGACTGAAGCAAGTGCCTAGAGCTTGGTATAGTAGAATCAACAACTACATGATTAAGAACGGATTTTGCAGAAGCAACATTGAGCCTACCTTGTACACAAAGGTAAATGAGCATGGACATATTTTGATTGTTTTCTTATATGTTGATGGAATGATTTTTACAGGTGATTTTGAGTTAGATGAATTTAAAGCAACCATGATGAAAGAATTTTAGATGGCAGATCTTGGTCTCATGAAATATTTTGTTGGCATAGAAGTTGAGAAATCTAAAAAATTAGATTTTATTTGTCAAAATATATATGCCAAAGATTTGTTGAAAAGATTCATGATAGAAAATTGCAAACCCGTCCCTACACCAGTTGCAACAAGTACAAAGTTAAGAAATGATGATGAAGATTAGATGTCAATCCAACTCTATTCAAAATATTGGTTGGCAACCTCATGTATCTCAGAGCTACAAGACCGGACATTATGCAAGGAGTGAGTTTGATTTACAGATTTGTGGAGACTTCGAAAGGCACACATTAGAGTGCAGGAAAAATAATTTTGAGACACATAATGGGAACTACAAATTGTGGCATAATGTATGAAAGCATGGAAAAGAAGGAATTGATTGCATACATAGATAGTGATTTTGTAGGCAGTTTGGATGATAGGAAGAGCACTTCTGGGTATGTGTTCCATATTGGTTCAGGTGTGATTTCATGGGCATCTAAGAAGCAGCCCATTGTGACACTTTCATCAGCATAAGCAAAACATGTAGCAGCAACATCAACATCATGTCAATTAGCTTGGTTAAGAGGATTATTTGATGGAATCGAGCAGAAACAACAAGGATCAACAAAAATATATTATGACAACACCTCAGCTATTATAGGATAGTGTGTTTCATAAAAAGAGCAAGAATATTGATACTAGATATCACTTTATTAGAGAAGTTGTGAGAAATTGAGAAGTTCACTTGAAGCCTTGTAAATATAGGGATTAATTGGCTGATATATTTACTAAGTCATTAGAAAAAGATGTGTTTGAGTTTCATATAAGAAACTTGGGTATCGTAAACCTAGCTGAGACATAGGCCATTAGGCATGTTTGAGTTGTCATGAATTATGTCCTAGTTTAGTAGTCGTAATTAAGAGGGAGTGTAAAATAAGCTATTTACTCTAACCTAAGGAGTTGGCTAAAATTAGAGAGTCAGTTAACTGAGTGTTGAGTGTTGAAGCATGGAGTCCAGTCAAGTTAAGTCATAGTCAAATTAAGTGTGTGTTGCGTATTAAGATATTTTCGGCTAGTCGCTAATTGGAAAAGATTAAATACCCTTCACTGGGTTCATTATAACTATCAAGTTTTGTGTGATGAATAAAAGAGTCGCAACGCGTGTGTTTTGTGTGTGAATTTGTGTTTAAGCTTCTATGCTTTTCCAACAGATTTGACAACCATGTGCCTCATGCAAATTCGATAGCTGGCTGGCATGGATTGTTTCAATTCATTGTAATTGGTGCACTCTCTCACTTTGGGTTTTTGTACTAGATCTCCTTCGCAACTTGGAGGGTAATGATGGTGATTCATAACTATGCGTCTTGCTATTCATGGAGGTTGTGTATGGGAAGCGTCATGGCCAACTCACACACTTCCTAACATCCATTTACAAATGAGGAACACTATTAGGCAGGGTCATCTCTCCTTTCTGTAATGTCTATTCCTATCTCCTACCATGCTCACATTCTTGATCATTTCCCTCCACTCATTGACTTGTGCTTTCGTTAGTCTGCACTAGTTTTCACAACGGATCCCTCGCAACGGTGGAGTGTAAGCATTGTTATCATCTACTACACCTTTCATTCGCATTCGTGAATATGGGGAACATTGTGACTTTCTGAGCGTTTTCGACTCACAATAACAATATGTCTCTCATAGTGGATTCTTGGCTTCTAAGCTCAGTAAGTAGGTGACTTTGAGTGGCCTTCATTTCACAGGAAGCTCTCTATTGTCCAGCAATGGCTCCCACATTGAACGTTCAGTGTGGTCTCATTCTTGCACACTCAACTCTGTTAAGGGTGGAATTTGGGTCTCTATATTGTAAGCTTACCTCTATTAATGGTAATAACTGGATGTCTCCTTCCTATGTATCTTGGAAGATATTGTTCGTGAAGGGGGATTTGGCAATTTTAGAATTGGGGTCTCAATATGGTAGGCTCGACATAGTTACTTGTGGTAATTAAAAGCCTCCCTCCTATGTCTCTTGAAACTCATGGTTCCCAGAGGTAGATCTCCTTGCTTCAAGAATGGTATACCTAGCTCATGCTCTAGTGCTTTGGGGGTGGTGTCGATGGGGTGGACGAGCACACTATGACAACACTGTGGTGGCTTACAATTGATAACAATGCTTTGCAACAAGATGTAGTCAACAAATGATATATTATTGTAGGGTTCCATAATGGTTTTTATCGACATGTTCAATGGATGGTATGATCTCATCATGGCCCTTCATTGCTTGTGGCTACTTACCATCATGGATGTGCCTCTTAGTTAACTAGCAGTTCATGGGTGATGCATTTAAGGCCGACAATGCTCTAATGGGTCTCAATGCGGCGAATTTAGCCCCGTGATGGCTATCCTCACTAGTGGCTTAGGTATTTGTTGGAATTATGATACATATGTTGTACTTGATGGCAACCCACTCATCTCAGATGATAAATTATAGTTCAACAAAGTTCACGCACTTTTATGCAGAGAAAAGTTTATTTCATGTAGAGAAAAGTTCACGCACTTTTATGCAGAGAAAAGTTTATTTCATGGAGAGAAAAGTTCATGCACTTTTATGCAGAGAAAAGTTTATTTCATGTAGAGAAAAAGTTCACGCACTTTCATGCAGAGAAAAAGTTCCTTTCATGAAGAGAAAATTTCATGCACTTTCATCGTTGGCTCATTGTATTAGTCCGACAGTTTTTGATCCTATGGTTTTGGTCCGTGGTATTACATCCAAAAGTGTTGATCTCACGCACTTTCATGGTTGGTTCATGGTATTAGTTCGACAATTTTTGATCCTATGGTTTTGGTCCGTGGTATTGCATCCAAAAGTGTTGATCCCAAGTATTGGGTCCGTGGCATTGTGTTATTATGGTTTTGGCCCGTGGTATTGTGGAAGGCCTAAGACTACAAAAGAGGAAGGAGATCATTTGGAAAAGCATCATCGAATGAATTGAATATCTAATAAGTGCTAGATCTGAAATATTTGTGATTGGGTTATGGTGCAGATCTAGATCTCAATGAAGGAGGAACCTTAGTGCATAAAGAAGGATAAGTTCTTTTGATGGGTCATAATCTTTATGCTTGAATAATAGTATCTTTGCATGATTTTGATCTGTTATATGAGGCGCATGCTTGATCTATAAATCTGACAATCTGGGTTAATTAGTGTTTGAATATTTGAAAGAAGGAATTATCCTTTATAGATCTGCACGCAGGTTTCAGGTTGTTGAAGTAGCGTATATCTTTAAATTATGATCTAGTTGCATCTGTCTATTGCTGCAGTATTATGGGTTCATAATTTGGTGTGTGGTTACTGCTACTGTGTTTTGGGTACAACTGTCAGAGAAGTGTTTACTTGATTCAGTGCTAATTGGGAAAGGAGATTGTTTGATGCAGATATACTTGATGATTGATTGATGTTCATGGATCCAGTCTGAAAATTTATGAAACGTGGTCCCTGGAAGAAAGAGAAGGTTGTAGCCTTCAGTAGGCCAGCACCTACGTACTAGTATCTTGGCTAGTACAAGAGCTAAGGGGGTTGTAGCTCCCTTCTAGGAGAAGCTGGAGAACGAGAGAGGGTTGTAGCTCTCTGTAGGTTGTAGCCTACGTACTGGTAAAGGACTGCACCAGTACAAAATCATTGTAAAAGGAGTCTCTTATTAAAAGAAGATAGAGACATATTGCAGCAGGTGGTTTTCACCCACATTGGGTTTCCACCTTATATCTGGTGTTCTTTTGTGTGACTATTTTCTTTTCTTGTTCCTGCTCATTATTTTATGATACTGACATACAAAGTAATGATCAATATTTGAAGAATTATTCAAAGTATAAATAAGGAAGATAGATTGAAAAGAATTTGATAATACTGATTCACGCCCCCTCTCAGTATTATTTCCAACAATTGGTATCAGAGCAGGTCCTTCTGAAGAAGCTTGATCACTTGAAGGAAGATCTAACATCATGAGCAACTACGAGAGGGAAGCATCAATCAGGCCACCGATTTTTGATGGGACAAACTTCGTATATTGGAAGGTAAGAGTTACTGCCTATATTCAATCTTTGGGTACAGAAGTATGGGACATTATAGAAACAGGGTATACTTTTCCATCAGCTCTTCCTACAGATTCAGCTGAGAAGAAGAAATATGAAACAAATGCAAAGGCGGTTAGTACTCTTCTAGGATGTCTATCTCAATCTGAATTCGTGAAGGTTATGCAATATAAATCTGCAAAAGAAATATGGGACAAGATTGTTTTGAGCTACGAAGGAGATGAATAGGTAAAACGTGCAAAACTTCAAACCCTCAGGATTCAGTATGAGAATCTCAGAATGTATAATGATGAAAGTGTGGCTAACTATTTCCTTCGGGTAGATGAGATTGTTAATTGTATGAAAAACTTGGGTGAAGAAATAAAAGAGGCTGTTGTGGTTGAAAAAGTCCTAAGATCATTGTCCCCCAAGTTTGAATCTAAAGTATCTGCAATAGAAGAAAAGGAAAATCTACAAACTCTTACTATGTCTCAGCTACACAGAATTCTAATTGCTTATGAAATGAGAAAAGGAGGTCCATCAGAGAGGAGAGAAGTTGCTTTTAAGGCTTCAGGAAAAGGAGACTACTATGAATCAAGTCACGTACCAGAAGAAGAAGAAGAATCAAAGTTTGTCAGAAATCTTCAACGGGGTACTGGAAGGTTCAGAGGTAAGCTACCTTTTAAATGTTTTTCTTGTGGAAGAGTAGGTCATTATGCTGCCAAATGTCCTCATAAGGATAAGATTGACAAAGGAAAGGAACCTGCTAGATGGAACAAGAAAGAGAATGCAAATATGAAAAGCTACTACACTCATGAAGACAGTGATGGTCTATCAAATAGTGATGAAGATGAACGAGGTAATGACTATAAACTTTTAATGGCATTTGAAGATGATGATTACATGGATGCTATAGATGTGGATAGTTTTTACGATGCAATTTCTAGACTTAAGACATGTATAGAAGAAAAGAATATGATCATTGATAATCTACAATTTCAAATTGATGAAAAAGAAAAATATCTTGAAAAGTTAGAAGGTGAAATTGTTGGCCTTAGAGAAGAAATTGAGAAAACAAAGGCTATTAATCTTAAGTTTGTCAAAGGATCTGAAACTCTGGATGAGATCATCAATGTACAACTTTCTCCGCTAAACAAGACAGGTCTGGGGTATAATGGAGAAACATCTCAAGCATCCACCTCAAAGAGTTATCTTGATGCAGCAAGAAGGAATGAGCAAAAGCACAATGGAGATCACCAGGTAAAGCAGGGACGAATTACATCAAGAACGAACAAAGACTATCAGGTAAACCAGGGGCAATCTGTCTTAAGGATGAACAAAAGCTACAACCAGCCACAGGTAAAATCTTCTCAATTTGCTTCAAGAATGGATGACAATAGAAATTAAAATCATTTGGCCAGTAGATTTGATAATCGCAGAAGTTTCTTCAATGGGAAATGTTTCTCTTGCCATAACTTTGGTCACAAAGCAGCTCAATGTGTTGCATATAAAACAATCATGACTAGAGAAGCTCAAAAACAAAGAAGTATGATCGGGATTACAAAAAGGACCTATAACAACTTTTCGGCTCTTGAAAATGAAGTTGAATGTTCTATTTGCAATAACTTTGGTCATGAAGATTCTGAATGCAGGAGCAGGTTTCAGCAGACAAAGGAACAAGCCTCAAGCACCAGAACATGGAGAATAAAGGAACCACAAACAGAAAGATGTGGGATAGCATTTTATGCAGAAGGACAAGAAAATCTATGGTTAATTGACAGTGGATGTTCGAAACATATGACATGTGATAAAGAAAAACTTGAATCATATTTTTCTTTAGAAAAGGGAAAGAAAGTTTCTTTTGGAAATGATACTCCTGCAGCTATAAAAGGAAAAGGCATTGCTCAGTTAAAAGAAAAGGTCAAAGCTGGAAATGTTTTGTATGTTGATGGATTGAAGCATAATCTTCTAAGTGTCAGCCAGATGTGTGATCAAGGAACCGAGGTGATATTTAGATCAAACAGATATCGTGTTCGTGCTCTTGATACAGGTGAAACAGTGATCAAAGGTAGAAGAACTCCAAATAATCTATACATATTTGAAGAAGGATAACAACAATGCTATTTGAGAAAGGATGATGAACACTGGTTATGGCACCAGAGGTTGGGGCATCTAAGATTTTCACAAATAAGGAAAGCATGCAAATATCAGGCTGTTCGTGGTCTTCCAGATATCAAAATTCCAGACAACACCATATGCAAATCATGTCAGTTTGGAAAGCAAACCAGAACTAACTTTCCAGAGAAGGAAGGATCAGCTAGCATGCCTCTTGAGCTAGTCCATATAGATGTATATGGTCCATTTAGGAAAAGGACACCTCAAGGAGAAGAATACTTGATATTATTCATTGACGATTTCTCCAGGTTTGTTTGGTTAGGACTTATGAAGCACAAAAACGAAGCATTCGAGAAATTCAAATCCTTCAAAGCCTTGGTTGAAAATGAATCAGGTTACAAAATTAAGTGCCTCAGGTCTGACAGAGGTGGGGAGTTTACCTCAAATGAATTTTTCGATTTCTGTGAAGAACATGGGATAAGAAGAGAATTCTCTACAGCTATAACTCCTCAGCAAAATGGAGTGGTGGAAAGGATGAACAGAACAGTCCAACAAATGGCTCGTGCTATGCTGGATGAGTCTGGAACTCCCGCAACTTTCTGGGGTGAAGCCGCATATGCTGCCGTTGTTATTCTCAACAAAACAAATATCCAAGTGAACATCACTCAAACTCCTCATGAGCTCTGGTATGGTGAGACTCCTTCGGTAAAGCACTTCAAAATCTTTGGGAGCAAATGCTATATTAAGAATACTGATGAGCAACTTGGCAAACTTGAACCTAGAGCAGATGAAGACCTTATTCTTGGTTATTCTCCACACAGCAAAGCATATAAGTGCTACAATAAAAGACTTGGAAGAATTGTTGACAGCATTGATGTAGTGGTTGATGAAAAGGGATACATTCCTAGGCAAGTAAATCATGAAAATATCGAAGAATATGAAGACTACCCTCAAAGGCAGAATGATGAAGAAGAAGAACCTCAAGAAGCACCAGAGGAACAGATAAGGATAGAAGAGAAGACTCTATCCCGATACGTTCAGAAGAATCATCCAGAATCTCAGATTTTGGGGCAGAAAGAAGAAGGTGTACACACAAGAAGAACAATTGCAGAAGCTTCAAGCTATTTGGCATTACTCTCCTCCACTGAACCACAAAATGTAAAAGAGGCATGCAAAGATGAATGTTGGGTCAAAGCAATGGATGAAGAACTTGAGAAGATCGAAAAGAACAACACTTGGGAGTTGTTTCCTAGACCAAAGGATAAGAATGTTATAGGGACAAAATGGGTCTTCAAAAATAAGTTGAATGAAAATGGGGAAGTAATTAGAAACAAGGCAAGACTTGTTTGTAAAGGGTATGCGCAGCAAGAAGGAATAGATTTTGAGGAGACTTTTGCTCCTGTTGCAAGACTTGAGGCCATCTGAATGTTCCTTGCTCTCTCAGGCTTTCAAAAGTTCAAAGTATTTCAAATGGACGTGAAATCAGCCTTTCTGAATGGAGACTTAGAAGAAGAAGTATACATTGAGCAGCCAGATGGGTTCATTCTTGGAAATGATTCAAATCTTGTATGCAGACTGAAAAAGGCTCTCTATGGTCTTAAACAAGCTCCAAGGGCTTGGTACTATCGTTTGGACAAATATCTTCATCAACAAGGTTTTTCAAAAGGATCAACAGATAGCAATCTTTATATAAAAATTGAAAATGACAAATTGCTAATACTTGTTGTGTATGTAGATGACATTATCTTTGGCAGCAATGAAGAATCTATGAGTCAAAGCTTTGCCTTGGTCATGCAGAAAGAATTCGAAATGTCCTTGCTTGGAGAATTGACATATTTTCTTGGCCTGCAAATCCAACAAAAGGAAGGAGGGATCTTCTTGTCTCAAACCAAGTATCTCAAGCAAATTTTGAAGAAATCTGGCATGGAAGATGAAAAACCAGTATCTACACCCATGGTCACAGGATGTAGCCTCAGTGCAAATGATGAATCAGCAGTAGTACATCAACCAACCTACAGATCTATGATTGGAAGTCTACTTTATTTGATAGGTACCCGCCCAGACATCATGCATGCAGTGGGAATAGTTGGAAGATTTCAGGCAAATCCAAAGGAAACTCATCTTCAGGCAGTAAAGAGAATCTTCAAATATCTTCAAGGGACTCAAAATTATGGCTTATGGTATCCTAGAGATACAGATCTCGCACTTCATGCTTATACTGATGCAGATTGGGCCGGAAGCGTGGATGACAGGAATAGCACAAGTGGTGGTGCATTCTTTATGGGTTCCAGATTAGTATCTTGGTTCAGCAAGAAACAAAGTTTGATTGCCTTGTCTACAGCTGAAGCAGAATATGTTGCTGCTTCATCTTGCTGCACTCAACTCCTTTGGATGATGCAGACCCTGCAGGATTTTCAAATCACTTGTACACCACCTATCTCCATCTTATGTGATAATACAAGTGCAATCAACATTTCAAAGAACCCAGTCATGCACTCAAAAACCAAGCACATACCAATCAAGTATCACTTTCTCCGGGAACAAGTGCTTGAACAAAAGGTCAAGTTGGAGTATGTTCCTTCTAAGGAACAGGTTGCCGATATACTCACCAAACCATTGCCTAGGGAGACCTTTGAATACCTCAGGCAAAAGCTGGGGGTTGTTGATGCATCATCTTGTTGTTGAATCTCTTCTGATTGTTGGTTGTATGCAAGGTTCATTTGAAGTATATGCGTACATGTGCTGGGTTGCGGATTGGTCAAAGATCGAATGGCACAGGTTCAGGGGGAGCATATCATGCATTGTTGGCATTATGGAGGAAGTACAGAAGGAGATCATGGATGCTGGTCTGAATATTGCTGCAATACGTCTCTATCTCTTTCATGGTCATTTATGGTGTTTGATGGATTATGGTTCTTCTTTTCAAATCTGGTTTATAGTCAGAGGGAGCATGTTCTTAGGGGGAGCATAACCCTTTGCCCTTGATGTCAAAGGGGGAGAGTGATTGGTTGTTGTTGCCATCAAGTCCAAAGGGGGAGATTGTTGGCATTATGATACATATGTTGTACTTGATGGCAACCCACTCATCTCAGATGATAAATTATAGTGCAACAAAGTTCACGCACTTTTATGCAGAGAAAAGTTTATTTCATGTAGAGAAAAGTTCATGCTCTTTTATGCAGAGAAAAGTTTATTTCATGTAGAGAAAAGTTCACGCACTTTTATGCAGAGAAAAGTTTATTTCATGGAGAGAAAAGTTCACGCACTTTTATGCAGAGAAAAGTTTATTTCATGTAGAGAAAAAATTCACGCACTTTCATGCAGAGAAAAGTTCCTTTCATGAAGAGAAAATTTCACGCACTTTCATGGTTGGCTCATGGTATTAGTCTGACAGTTTTTGATCCTATGGTTTTGGTCCATGGTATTGCATCCAAAAGTGTTGATCTCATGCACTTTCATGGTTGGTTCATGTTATTAGTCCGACAGTTTTTGATCCTATGGTTTTGGTCCGTGGTATTGCATCCAAAAGTGTTGATCCCAAGTATTGGGTCCGTGGTATTGTGTTATTATGGTTTTGGCCCGTAGTATTGTGGAAGGCCTAAGACTATAAAAGAGGAAGGAGACCATTTGGCAAAGCATCATCTAATGAATTGAATATCTAATAAGTGCTAGATCTGAAATATTTGTGATTGGGTTATGGTGCAGATCTGGATCCGAATGAAGGAGGAACCTTAGCGCATAAAGAAGGATAAGTTATTTTGATGGGTCATAATATTTATGCTTGAATAATAATATCTTTGCATGATTTTGATTTGTTATATGAGGCGCATGCTTGATCTATAAATCTGACAATCCGGGTTAATTAGTGTCTGAATATTTGAAAGAAGGAATTATCCTTTATAGATCTGCACGCAGGTTTCAGGTTGTTGAAGTAGCGTATATCTTTAAATTATGATCTAGCTGCCTCTGTCTATTGCTGCAGTATTCTGGGTTCAGAATTTGGTGTGTGGTTACTGTTACTGTGTTCTGGGTACAGCTGTCAGAGAAGTGTTTACTTGATTCAGTGCTAATTGGGAAAGGAGATTGTTTGATGCAGATATACTTGATGATTGATTGATGTTCATGGATCCAGTCTGAAAATTTATGAAACATGGTCCCTGGAAGAAAGAGAAGGTTGTAGCTGTCAGACCAGGGTAACTCCAGACTTGGCAGAAAAGACTGATTCATTATTTCATTAGGTAACTATTGTTTATATACAGATTTTTGACTGATCAGTTCATCTTCTTGATGACTGTTCACATTCCAGTTTACCCAACCGCTGAGGATTAGGTGTCAACATTCCCCCCTTAATCTGAAGGGATGTTGGTGAGTCCAAGCATCATTCTGAATCTTTCAAGCTTTTCTCTTCCAAGCGCTTTGGTGAAGATGTCTGCAATTTGTTCATTTGTGGAACAATGACGGAGATGGATTGTTTTGGCCTCAACATGATGTCGGATTAGATGATATTTAGTATTGATGTGCTTAGTACGATCATGGAACTTTGGGTTCTTGGCCAACTTTATTGCAGAGGTGTTATCAATCATGAGTAGAGTTGATTGTACTTGTTTTACCTGCAAATCTTCAAGAATTTTCCTGAGCCACACAATTTCTTTCGTTGCTTCAGCTGCTGCCACGTATTCTTCTTCTGTTGTGGAATCTGCTGGAACTGATTTTTTGCGTGATCTCCAAGAGACAGCTCCTGATCCAAGACTCATAGCATATCCTGAAGTAGATACCCCAGTTTCTTTGTCTCCATCGAAGTCTGAATCAGAGTATCCAATCACGCTGAAGTCGTCCACCTGTGTATACTTGATTCCAAGGTCTTGAGTTCCCTTCAAGTACCTTAGAACTCTTTTTGCAGCAGACCAATGTCCCTCACAAGGCTTTTGCATAAACCTGGAGAGGATTCCAACAGTAAATGAAATGTTTGGTCTGGTAGTAGTGAGGTAGATGAGACTTCCTACAAGCTGTCTATACTTTGTTGCATCCTCAAATTCCTTTCCTTCAGTAGATGTGAGCTTCAAGTTTTGTTCCATTGGAGTAGAAAGAGGATTGCACTATGTCATGCCAAATATGTTTAACAAATCTCCAATGTATTTCTTTTGAGAAAGAAATATGGATTTTGGATGTTGGGTTACTTCAATGCCAAGATAGTAATGAACATAGCCCAAATCAGTCATTTCAAAACTTTTTCCTAATTCTTTCTTTATGGATGCAATATAGCTTTCATTGTTCCCTCTCATTAAAAGATCATCTACATATACCACAAGATATACAACTGTTTTGCCAACTCTCTTGACAAATAAATTTGCATCATCAAGATCAAAATGATTGAAGTTGAGTTTCAGAAGATGCTCAGTTAGTTTTTCATACCAGGCTCGTGGTGCTTGTTTGAGGCCATACAAGGACTTCACAAGTTTGCATACTTTATGTTCATGTACTTTCACAGCAAATCCTTCAGGCTGGGACATAAAAACATTCTCTTTTAGATCTCCATTCAAGAATGCAGTTTTTACATCCATTTGATGGACTTTCCAGCCGTTCTGAGCAGCTAGTGCAAAGAGTGTCCGGATGGTGGCCCATTTTGCTGTGGGGGCAAAAGTTTCCTCATAATCAACCCCTTCCTTCTATGCAAAACCTTTTGACACAAGCCTAGCTTTGTGCTTGTCAAGTGAGCCATAAGCTTTGTACTTGTTCTTGTAGACCCACTTGCAGCCAATTGGTTTGGTTCCAAATGGAGGATCAACCAGCTTCCAAGTGCCATTCTTTATGATAGCACCATACTCCTTTTGCATCGCTTCTTTCCATTCATCATGAGAAGCAGCTTCTTTGAAGGAAGTTGGTTCAAAATCTGTAGACAAGTTCAATTCACAATCATAAGTAACATCCATATCAACAGGTGAATTAGAGTCATCTACATCACCTCCATTTTGTCGATTTGAATTTCTGGTTCCTGTTTTTCCAATTTCATCAGGATGAACACTTTCAAGTGTCTTTGTCAGCCACTTTGGGGGACCTTTCTGAGATTGTCCAGGCTGATCTGTTGATTGAGTTGGGACTGAATCAAGATTGAGTCTCTCAATTCTATCAATTACATCACTTAAAGCATCATCCGTTGTTGGAGTGTCATGCAGGGGAGATTGTTCTTCAGAAGAAGATTCCACATGTTGATCTAGTATAGGAATCCCCCCTTCAAGATGTGGAATCTGATTATCAAACTCTTGAAATGATTTCGTTTTTGTGAATCTATCCAAGCGATCAAGTTGCCGCTCAACAACACTGTCAGATTTGGATGATTCAAGAAAAATGACATCTCTAGATACAAAAAACTTTTTATTTACTTCATCATAGAGACGATATGCTTTATAGGTGTTTGAATACCCCAGGAAGATACACTTACGACTTCTAGCACCAAGTTTGTTTATATGTACCTTTGGTATTAAAGCATAACAGGTGGAACCAAAAATCCTGAGATGTTTTACCGAAGGAACATGTCCATACCACAATTCATAAGGAGTCTTGTTTCTTATAGCACTAGATGGACATCTATTCTTTATATATGCAGCACATAGAACATCATCAGCCCAAAACATTATCTTTACATTTTTGAAGAAAAGCATGGATCGTACCATATTCAAGATTGTTCTATTCATTCTTTCAGCTACACCATTTTGTTGGGGATTATAAGGCACATTTGTTTGATGTTTGATCCCATGTTGACGAAGATAGTTTTCAAATTCATTTGATGTATATTCTTTTCCATTATCAGTGCGAATAGACCCAATATGAGATTGTGCATCATTTTCAATCCATTTATGAAAATTCTTGAATGTTTGAAAAGCATCAGATTTGTTCTTCAATAAATAAACCCAACACATTCTGGTGTAATCATCAATAAATGTCATGATATATTTATTTCCATTTGCAAAAGGAACATGCATTGGACCACATAAATCTGAATGAATGAGTTCAAGCTTTCTATGTGCTCTTGAATGTGAATCATGAAAAGACTGTTTGCTATGCTTTCCTAGAATGCAAGCATCACATTGCTTATGTTTTCTAGGAATTGTAGGCAAACCAACAACACCATTTTTCTTCAACAAGTGGAGACTATCATAGTTTGAATGTCCAAATCTAGCATGCCATAATAAACTTGACGAAAGTGTACCTTCTTCATGATGAGAAATATATGAGAAATCTTGTGCATGAGCAGAGGTTCCTTGTAGTTTAAGAAGTCTTTCCTCTTCTATTCCCCTCATGACAAATGAGTGGTCAGATGCTTTTCTTACCTCAAGCTTGCCATCAAACATATGAATGGAGTGACCTTGCTGGCGGATGTGGACCAAGGACAACAAGTTTCTTTTGAGCTGTGGGAGATATAGAACATGATCCAGAAGAAAGTCTGGAAGACCAGGCAGTTTAAGCCTGATTGTGCCAAGCCCTGATAGCTTGATTTTTGACTAATCTGCAAAGTATACTGCTCCATCAACATTGTCAGTGAAATCTTCAAAAAAATATTTTCTATGAGTCATATGACAGGTTGCTCCTGAATCAAGCAACCAATCATTTTTCGAAGAAGCAAGTGAAGCATTAGATAAATCTTCATTTACTCCAATGTTACATTGTGCCTCAATATAGTGAGCAGATTCAGGTGCTTTACCTTTGTCTGTATCATCAATTTTACCTTTCTGCTGGTTTCATCTCTGCTCAATTTTGTCCCATGGTAGCTTGCATGTAGAAGCATCATGTGATCCATTTCGTTTGCAGCGAATGCAATGCAGATCTGCCTTTTCTCCTTGAAAATGTCTGCCCCCCTGCCTCTGAAGTATCTTCCTCTTCCTCTTCGTCCACCTCTTCCTCTTGTAGTATCTTGAGCAGAATGCTTTTCTTTATGAGCAAGGTAAACAGTCTCTTCAGAAGATTCAGGGACTACAGGCCAAATCGTGACTATTTTGGCCGTAAAAGTAAAATTTTCCAAGTATGTCATTAGCTAATCTACTTCTCTTAGAAAATGGCTATTCAAAATGGAATAAGCTAATTGTGCAGAAAACAGAATCCCATTGCAGTTATTCATCCCCGTAAGAATTTTGTCCGAATTCTGGAATTACACATTTAGATTGCAGAATTTGCAATATCGAGGTACCCCATGAAAATGAAGGTGAAGGACTCCATTGGTAATTTGTCAAATGATCTGACGGCTCCTCTGAAAATCTCTAAATTTCAATTGAAATATGACTTGGTAAATCGCGGAATATAAAACTAATTTAAACCGCTGTGTGAAGCGACTCTCATACCATACACAGTTATTTTAAAGAGGGGTGCGAAGCGACAATCATAAAATTAAATAACTGTGCAAATTCAGTGCCTCGTTCCTATAATAAGTTGGTATGAATTCCTCGCTTCTGTTGAAAGGAACGGTAAAAGCTCACCGATTTGATCGATAAACCCCGTCACAATAAATTATTTTCCACAGATGAAAGGGTCGGATACCATTCTCAACGGAGCAGACTAAAACAAATTGTTTCCATCTCTATTGACCAGAAAAAAAAAACTCGATGAATCATACCACCATGCGTTTGCTGATGCTGAATATACGGTTTCTGTGTGTCAATGTCAGGCAGCGTTCAACAGCGTCCACAATCAGGCAGCGTGCAGCGTTCAACAACGTTCACAATCAGGCAGCGTTCAACAATCATGAGCGTTGGGTCCAACGCATCTCTGGGCAGCGACAGAGGTAGTGCAGTGCACCATCATTTCTGGGCAGCGAGCATGGAGTCTAACGTTCAGGCCAGACAAACGTTCAGGCCAGACAGACTTTCAGGCAGATGCGTTATGGCCAGACAAACGCTCAGGCAGATGCGTTATGGACAGAGGAGTTACAAGGAATCTGGGACCTGCGCTCTGATACCATGTCAGGCCAGGGTAACTCCAGACTTGGCAGAAAAGACTGATTCATTATTTCATTAGGTAACTATTGTTTATATACAGATTTTTGACTGATCAGTTCATCTTCTTGATGATTGGTCACATTCTAGTTTACCCAACCGCTGAGGATTAGGTGTCAACAGTAGCCTTCAGTAGGCCAGCACCTACGTACTAGTATCTTGGCTAGTACAAGAGCTAAGGGCGTTGTAGCTCCCTTCCAGGAGAAGCTGGAGAACGAGAGAGGGTTGTAGCTCTCTGCAGGTTGTAGCCTGCGTACTGGTAAAGCACTGCACTAGTACAAAATCATTGTAAAAGGAGTTTCTTATTAAAAGAAGATAGAGACATATTGCAGTAGGTGGTTTTCACCCACATTGGTTTTCCACCTTATATCTGGTTTTCTTTTGTGTGACTATTTGCTTTTCTTGTTCCTGCTCATTATTTTATGATACTGACATACAAAGTGATGATCAATATTTGAAGAATTATTCAAAGTATAAATAAGGAAGATATATTGAAAAAAATTTGATAATACTGATTCACCCCCCTCTCAGTATTATTTCCAACAGTCTTTGCAAAGATTTATTTTGTATTTCAACTATTAATGGGTAATTCCATTTAATTTAAGGTTACTCATAATTACTTTGTCAACCAGACCTCCCATAATTATGCTCTCATGCCTATATATATGTACTCAAAGATTATGTTTTCTTTTGGTCATCCAAATTGCTTAAAAAAAAGACGTTCTCAATCTTAAAACTCTGTATGTGTGATATTGGTCTCGAATCTTAAAACCCTTCATGTGTGGTATTGCTTTGGTTTCTCAACAGATAGACTAATAATACAATGAAACATCTCGTGTAAAACTATATTGTAGTACTAAAGAGATAATCTTAATTAAAAAACAGAAAAATTACTTAAATAACAAATTGGATAACCTTTATTTTACTTTAATTTCTTGTAAGTGATAATTGAAAAGAGCAATTAGTAAATAAATTTTCTTTATTACTTTATGTTACCTTAATTTCATTTAATTGATAATTGAAAAGAGCATTTAGTAAATAAATAAAATTGATTGACTAGTGCCTACCTTCTACTAAGGATTATAGTTGTCGCTTAGGCTCAAAATAACTTATTTTTAGCTAATTTTATCTGCGTGATAACCATGTGCAAATTTTTAGAGATTCTTTTAAAATTTGTATTTTACCGTCGAATTGAAACAGCTATCAATTTCAATGGCCCCAGATGACGATGAACCAAAGATTCAGGGAAGGAAATTGATAAATAAGTGAATACGCTAAGGAAATGAAAACTACTTGAATTTGGTAGAGGTAGAAAATGTGAATTGACTAAACGATAAGAAAGACACAAAACATTGTCATGCCAGATGTTTACTCTAAATTTACCATGAGTTTTTTTATTTTTTTAAATGGTTCAAATGGTTTTTCATTCCGTGAATATTTTTGGAAATCTAAATTAGATAATCAAGTTTCAGAATTTCAAATACTCACAAAATTTGAGCACACTAAATATATTTTCACCATTGAAAGAAATATTCAAATACTCGCAGTTTCGGATTTACTAAATTTCAATAAGAAAATAACCAAAATTGTCACCCAGTCAAACAAGTCCTATATTACAGACATCTATACATTGTGATGGTACGGTTCTCCATATTACGAACTTCTATATATTCCCATCGTACGGATTCAAAACCATGTTTCAATTATACAAATTGATCAGTCCGTCAAAGTTATACAGCCATTATTTGCTAAAAAATCGAGGTTCAAAGTCATCGGGTAATGCATTACGCTTCTAAGTACTTGTCAGAAATCTGAGAAGATTCATCGTGTAGTGAGGATAATAATAATAATAGGTGGAAGGGTGGATGTTTGCATATGGTTAAGATCATAACAAAGATTGATTGTAGAAAGGTTAGTCAACATTCTTCCCCACAAGAGAGCACATAGTACCTTGCAGTTTTATCCCATGTCTTTTAGGAACAGACGGTAGGTTGAAAGTGGCTCAGTCTCTGCTGTCGGAACTGGAGAGAAGAGTCGGGATGCAACTAGAATATGCACATTGAACGACCTACTTACACCTTCCTATAATACTAAAAGGTCGAGACAATTTACGAGGCCTACATTTTTCAGAGGATATTGGAGCATTCTTGATCCAACAAGAGACTCTGGAGCTAGCTAGTCCCTATCAAAGGTCCCAGCGGGAAAATGCTGCATGCCTCAGCAACAGCTAACGCAAAAACAAAAGTGGCTTGAGTTCTGGACAGTTATATAATACTATAATGCACATCGCTTCCATTACCAAATTTCAAGTTCTAGCTAAACTGTTGGGTGAGGCAGGGATGACCTATCTGTTTTCATGACCAATTTTCTTGTACTAGCTTAATTTTCATTCTTCTTAGGTAGAATCATCTTACTATTTTGTTTTTGTTATTTTCTAGTTAAAAAAATAATAATTATACTAATAAATAATCATAAAATACAGGTTGCACTCTGCTAATTGAAGGAGATATGCAGCCCTAGCTAGCGAAAGATGCGAGAAGTCTCGCAGCTGCCCCTCAGTGGCCTCCTCCTGTTGCTGGGATTTGGGCACCATGGACGCCTCAAAGGATGAAGAGCCTCTCTCAGATGAACATCAAAAAAATGATGGAACAACAAAGGCCTTTGCCTCTCTCATCTCTGCAATAGGCCCGGCAAAGAATAGAGCTTCAGTTACCAAGCTCATTAAAAGATTGGAAAACATCCCTGAAATATCACTTCCTCCTGCTCTTCCCCGTCGAGCAACACTTTTCTTGGCGGAGGGTGGACTAGTGGGGCAGTTTACCGGGTTATGGCCATCGCCCAAAACTGTGCAAAAAATGGGTAGAAAGGAACTGGACCACGTCAATAGATGGAAAAATCTCAATCAGGTTTTGAGGAAGAAGTTACTATACCTTTCATTTTGAAACCAAGGAGGATCGAGATCTGATTTTTAGGAATGGACCCTATTTTATGGACACAAGGGATTGTATCTAAACATATGGATGCCAAATTTCAACCCAGAAATGGATGTTCCCAATGCTATTCCCGTCTCGGTAAGATTTCCACACCTTCCTCTTCACTGTTGGGGGGATGATTCAGTCAAAATCATAGGAAACGTAGTGGGGAAATATATAGACAGATGCGAGCTAAAAGAAAATATGCATGCATGCGCCTGAATCTGTGTAGAAGTGGATCTTGAGAAACGACTACTGGAAGCCATCAAAATCAAAGTGGACCAGTGGATGCACATACAATAGCTGGATTATGAACAAATCCCCTTTAAATGTAAGATATGTCAGGAATATGGTCATTTTGCAAATAGATGTACAAAAAAAAGAATCAGAAAATGAAAAGATTTAAGATCCAGAAAATAAATGGGAACAGGTTAAAAGAAAGAATACAGTCCACAAACAACTAAATCTATATTCCTTGCAGCCCTCCACATCCCCTGATCTCCATCCCTCATTATCCAAAGAAGATAACAATCCCCTTGCCAACCTTAACCCTTTTGAGCCTCTGTACCATTCAACCCTCCCATCCCCTAGACCAAGATCTAGATCTAGATACAGATCCAGATCCAAATCCCCACAACACACCCCAGCCCCGCTGCAACCCCTTTGGCACCAACCTCTCACACCCCTTTCCCCCCCAACGTAGACAGAATTCTAACCAGAAATCAGTCAAAGGAAGCTCCCTCAAATGTAGAATATCAAAAGAAAGTTGGAAGATAAAAAAACAAAGAAATTAGGGATGAAGCAACAACAAAGGAAATGGCATTGGGAATGCAACAACCTATGGAAACATTTTTAGGAAGGAACACAGGAAATAACGAAAAGAGCCACGGGCGAAAGGAGCTATGCATCACCCAACAAGTAAATAATGATAGTGGTCCCCTGAAATTGTAGAGGAATGGGATCAAATTTCAAAGGAAATGCCACAAGAGACATTCTGGCAAAAGAAATTGCAGATATCCTTATGATTCAGGAGACAAAAAAAAACAACCAAGAAACTAAAAATATTAAAAAAAAATCAGAAATTATGAAGGGGAGGCAATATAGGCAATAGGAGTGTCTGGAGGTATTTGCACAATATGGAAAAACAGAACCTTGGAGTTAATAAAATCCAAAAAAGATTAGCAATGGATTCAAATAGATCTAATGCAAATCAGCACAAAAGAGAGGTACAATGTTATAAACATATATGCTCCAAATCATTACAAAGAAAAAGAGCAATGTTGTGCCACCATAAAATAATCACTAAAAGAAATACAAGCTGGGAAAATAATTCTAGGAGGAGATTTAAATCTAGTAAGAATCATAGAAGAAAATTTCAAAGGAACATACCACACTTACCCATCCAGGGATATTCTAGAAGAAATAATGGAACAACACAATTTAATAAACATTCCACCAAGCAATGAGAAATACACTTGGAGCAATAAAAGAGTGAGCAAAAGCAATATAAAAGAAAGGCTGGATAGAATTCTGATATAAGAAAATATAGTAGCAGTGCATAGCTCCATCTCAAAAATCTTACACACCACCGCATCTGACCATAAACCGGTGACAATAGTTGTGGGAAAAATAGAAAACCAGGGTCCGCTCCCATTTAGATACAGCTCAACTTGGGACAACAACACAGAAATCCGTGAACTAGTCAAGGAAGCATGGGAGCCAAGAGTAATAGGATCACCCCAGTATATTTGGGAAACAAAATTAAAAACTGTTAGAGCCAAATTAAAGGAATGGGCAAGAGCAAACAAAATTTAAAAATAAAATTAAAAGAAAAAGGAGTTACAGTAGAGAATGGAAAGAATGCAAATTGAAAAAGAAAATAGAGAAGAAGGCAAGCAAGATTATCTAAGAGAAAAGGAAATATTCCAGGAAATATATAGGGAAAACAGAAAAGAAGAAAAATAGGCAATATTGAAATCTAGGAGTTTGTGGCTCAAGGCAGGGGACAAAAATACTTCCTTCTTCCACAACACAATGAAAATAATAAGGGCAAGAAATCAAATAGAAAAAAATCAAGTTGAAAGCCAAGAGGTTAGAGGTGCAGAGGAACTAAAAAATGTAGCCTATCAACACTTTAAAAACTTACTCTCAGCTAATTGAGAAATGACTGAGAGTGAATATTTCTTAAAGCACACAAAAAGAAAAATTAAAAAGAACAAAATGCTGCAATGTGCAAGGACCCCATAGAAGAAGAGGTAGTGGTGGCAATAGGAAGCATGCATCCTGATAAGGTTGTAGGGCGAGATGGTTTCACAATAGCATTCTACATATCTCATTGGTATACCATCAAAAAGGATTTCTTAAGAATGGTGAAGAATGTCTTCAGGAAAAAGAAAATGGGAGGCAATACAAAATCTTCCTATCTTGCTCTAATCCCAAAGGAAGCTAACCCCTCAACCTTCAACAGGTTTCACCCTATCTCTGTTTGCAATTCTTCTTATAAGATAATAACAAAAATAATTGCAAGTACTTCCAATAATCATATCTGAAAACCAAGGAGGATTCATGCCTAATAGGCAAATCATAGATAATGTAATTATTGTTCAGGAAGATGTACACTCCAGTTTGCTAAGGCAAGAGAAAGGCCTCATAATCAAGCTAGATATGGCTAATGCATTTGACAGGGCCATCCATCCATATCTATTGGCTGTCCTTCAAAAGCTTGGCTTCTCAAGAGATATAATGGAAGTCATATAGGCATACATTTCAACGCCTTGGATTGCCCACCTCATAAATGGAAGGCCAAGTGACTTCTTTCAAAGTACAAGAGCCCTCAGGAAAGGCTGTCCTCTCTCTCCCTTCCTATTTATTATAATGGCGGAAACTTTAAGCAGGGCTTTGGAAAACCAAAGAAAGGAAAGAAACATCAAAAGGATCAGAATACCAAAAGGAGTTAAAACAATAAACCATTCTCTATTTGTTGATGATACTTTCCTGCTGGGAGGGGCCTCAAAAATAATAGCAAGGGGGTTCAAAAAAGTTCTAGATGAATTTCTACATGTCTGAGGTGGGCTACTAAACAATGAAAAACGCAGGATATATGGATGGAACACCCCCCTAAGAACTATGCAAAGGATCTCACAAATCTTAGACATCCCTGTTAAGGAAAAATGAACACAGTTCTTCTACTTGGGGTTTCCAATTTCCAAAGAGAACATGAAGACAGAAATATGGACTAAACAAAATGAAAAAATGAAAAAAAAAAATCAAAGTTAGGGTATGATGTGGCCGAACATGGAAGGAAAGGTAATACTAATCAAAGCACTCCTTATAGCACTACCTATCTACCAATATGCAATAATCATGGCTCCAACAAGTGCCCACAAGAAAATGGAGCTCATCTTAAGAAGTTTCTTGTGGCAGGGGGGAAGCAAGAAACCAAAAAATATAGTCTGGTTAGGTGGGAGAAAGTTGTTCTCTCTTATGAAGAAGGAGGTTTATCAATTCGGATACCTGGGCTCATGAATGTAATGCTGGGAATGAAAATAGTATGGAGATTAATAACAGGAAAAGAGAGTTGGTGGAAAAAGACTCTTTTATCAAAATATATGGATGGCACCAAGGAAAGATTGCTTAATGAAAATATACGAATAAGAAAATGTACCCAAGTCTGGAAGCTTGTTAAAAAAACAATACCATTAATGAGTAGATACATTTCTAAAATTCCAAGCAATGGAAAATCAATTTCAATCTAGGAAGACAAAATCATGGGGAAAGAACCACTTTAGACTCATCCAGAAATTGAAGACATACCAGAGTGGGTGAAAGGTAAAGGTTTTAATACTTTATGCTCAATCTCTATTTGGAACCAAAAGGAGTGGCAAGACTGGAAAACCTCAGCAATTCCGGCAGACCTGGAAGGGCAATGGAGCAAAATCAGGCAATTCTTAAAAGGGCTAGTGCCAATACACCAGGATGAGGAAGATGAATATCTCTGGGACCCAAGCGGTGGACGATATATAGTTAAGACTAGATATAAAATCCTCCAAGACCAACCAAATCAACAAGATTGGGATTCTTGGAAAATAACATGGAAATCATAAAGTTTGCCTAAAATTAAAATGTTCATCTAGACTCTTTTAAAAGAGAGAATTTTGACCAGTGAAAACTTATAGAAAAAAGGCTTTCAAGGCCCAACAAGATGTCCATTATGCATGCAGGCTGAAGAAAACATTCAACATCTTTTCCAAGAATGTATCTTCGCCAAAGAATGCTGGCAGCAACTGATAAGTCCTTTGGAAATAGGAATGGTTTTTGAAAAGCCCTTTCCGGATTTTCTTCAGAGCTTGGAGAAAGCCTACCCATACACAACAAAGAAAAAAGCCAAAATTAAGAGGATTTGGAAATGCATTCCATTGGTTCTTTGTTGGAAAATTTGGTTGAAAAGAAACAAGTGCATTTTCAAAAATCAAATTCCAAGGATAGGGAAGACTCTCTAAAAAACATGGGGTCTAACCTCCGAAATACTCAATGTCAAAGGAATAGCTCCAATAGACTATCAAATTCTTCAACAGGAAGAGCGAGATTTGCTCAGCAAAGCCATAATAAATAATAATGGGCAAAGAGGACAGAGGAAGACAAGCGCAGGAGTTATTTGGGAAATAAGAATGAGTGAAGAGGAATTGACAAATTGGAGGAAAAATCAGAATAGATATTGTTTATACTTTGATGGGGCTTCAAAATATAACCCAGGAAAGGTAGGGGCAGGGGGAATCATCCTAGATCCTGATGGGAAATAAAATGTGACTTATGAATGGGGCTAGAGACAAATCTAAAATAATAAGGTGGAAGCATACAACTTGTTGATGGGAACCAAAAAAAAAAAAAAGTGAAATCCAAAACCCCATCATAATAGGTGACTTAGCCATAATTATAGGGGTAATGGCAAGAAACGAAAAATCAAGCAATGAGATGAACAAAATCTTTAGAAGAATTAGGAAGAATGTGGAAGGCTCTGGCGATGTAATTTACAGACATGTCTTGAGAATTCACAACCAACAGGAAGATTATTCTGCAAACCAAGCAATGAAAAAAATGAAGGGCATGTTCGTGAAAATCAGGAGGAATACCATAGCTCAGTTCCTTAATAACCAGCAAAATCACAAGCTTCAAGCCAATCAATTCCAAAGGAAATCTCACAATGAGAAAATCAATAAATCAAAAAATAACAGTCGTAAACCAACAAAGGACACAACACTACAGCAACAACCAAGAAAACATGGGAAAGCAAAAGAAAAAGCATGAAACTCCAGACTCTCGACTGAGCAACAACAAGAATGAAGACAAGAACCACTCTGCAATCTATCTCATCGAAGGTAGGTTCCGAGCTGAGATAAAGCATTATAAGGACATAAGGCACCTTCACAAAAATTGCAGCAGCAATTTCAATGAGGAAAACTCCTTTTTCTAGGATATTATAATAATTCTCTAGTGTCAACGACCCTCCCTAAACTCTCTAATAGCTAGCGATGTTTACCCTCCTCAACATGCAGACTTCATCTTAAGCCCTCAATCCTTTGTTTATTCAGAAATCGCTTTCCATACTTATTTTTTCCCTTCTTCCCCTCCTATTAGCAAGCACAAATCCCTTCTGTACACCCGCGCCCTCCATCTGCCCCTCTCATTATATCAATCCCTAACTGATCTAGCTAGAAGTGGGCCCCCCTACAACTTTGTCATTGGCAGGGACTTCAGCTCTATTGTTTCACAAAGGAAAAATCAGCCTCTGTGCCTTATTTGGATTTCAAAAAACCTTTCATTTGAATCTATTACTTTTGTCGGGCCCACTCTCCTAAACCTTTTTCGTATCACTGTACCCTCCTCTCTCCGATCTACAAACAATTCAAGGCCGTTGATCAGGCTCTTGATTCGACAGTCGTGAATCAACCTGTCTATTCAAACCTACACGAATCTTCCCCACCATCGATCTGTACACAGAAAATCGGACGACTTACACCAATTTCGGGCGGTTAACAAGCATGGAGATTACCGCCCGAAAAGCGGTTTCTTCTCTTACCTCTGATGCTACGTGTTGCTTGGTTAATGGAATCGAGCGATCTCTCCCTTTTATCACTTATGGTTTATATCCTGCTCAATATTCCACCTTCGCCTCTCTTCCCGCCTTTCTCCTTTGTTAACACGCAGACATGTTCGATCCTGATAACTGTTGATCCCAAAGATCGTCATTTGATACGGCTCCTCCAGTCTCCTCTTGCGCCTCTGATAAATCCCCACAGCACATCCCTTGACCCCAATCTTTGTGAACTTCTCTTGGCCGATACTCTCCTGACAACCTCGTTTGTTAACTCATCCATCGGCCTCCGTTTATACCAAAAGGAAAGTGGAAATCAACAGCCTAAGAAGAAGCACTGCAGGCAACACAAAATCGAAGATGCACAACAAAATTCTGAGCAGAAAGTAGAGACAAAGGAAGAACAAGCAAACAAATCACATGATATCAATCCAATAAAGAAGAGAACTTTTTGAGCAGCGAAGGAGAGAACCCAGGCAATTATGACAAGAAGAATCAATCAAATCAGGGGCAATCATGCTACAAATCTCTCAGAGAATCCATGACATGCAAATTTCTCTTTTTAGTAGGTCATTTTGTTAGGCAGTACACTAGAATTCACAAAAAAAATTGAGAAGTCCTGAACTCAAGCCTAGGAGAAGAGACTACGTTCCTATCTCATGGCTTAGAGATTCTTCATGGTACAATCTCTGTAATGGGAGCTTGCTCCATCAAAGCTTTTTGGTAATATTAAAACTAGCCAACCTTGTTAAAATAATAATAATAATAATAATAATTAGCACAACCATATTAATAAATATAATTAATATATTCAATAAAATTTAACCTAATATATGCTATATTATAAAGTTATAATAATATTATAATCTTTCTAAAAATTAATAATATTATAAGCTACCTATAGATTAATAAATGCAAGGGATTATTCATATTATAAACTAGAGAAATTAATGTTATAAACCCTAAAATTAATATTAATCCATATTAATATAATTCTAAATGTTAATATTATAAATCTAATAGATTATATACCCAAAAAATCAATATTCAATCTTAAAATTAATATTGTAAACCCTAAAATTAATATATCAAACCTAAGATTAATATCAAAAACTCTTATATATTATTATACATATCAAGGAATAATATAATAAACCTAAAGGAATAATATTAAAGCAAACAGATTAATAATAAAAAGTCAAGGAATTATAAACCCAAGAGATTATTAACATTATGAGTCCAAGGAATTAAGAAACCAATGGTATTAATATTATAAACCAAAAAAGATTAATAAATTAAAGAGATTAATATTAAAAACCGAAGTGATTATTAATATTAAATACCTATGAAATCCTTTAGATTAATATTAAAAACCCAAGACATTATTAATATTAAAAAACTTAAGATGTTGATAAACCCAATCCATTAATATTATAAATCCTTGGGTTGAATATTATAAACTCAATCGCTTAAAAAAACAAAGAGATTATTATCATTATAAATCCAAGTGGTTACTATTATAAACCCTTTGGATTTAATATTAAAATCATGGGTTGGATTTAATATTAAAATCATGGGATTAATAGGCAAAAAAAAAACTCTAAGATTAAACAAAGAGATTATTAACATTATAAGCCTACGTGATTACTATTATAAACCCTTTGGATTTAATATTAAAATCACGGGATTAATAAACAAGAAAAACTCTTATAAACCCCTATGATCCAAGGGAATATTAAAGCCACACCAAATTGGTGTATGAGACCCTCCAATCCAAGGGAATATTAAGGCCACACCAAATTGGTACATGAAACCGTCTTATTTGTAAGCCAAACCAAATTGGTTTATGAGACCATCTTGTTTGTGAGACAAGAGAAGCTTATGAAGACATACATACTCTAAAGAGATTATTAACATTATAAGCCCATGTGATTACTATTATAAACCCTTTGGATTTTATATTAAAATCATGGGATTAATAGACAAAAAAAACTCTAAGATTATAAACCCCTACGATCCAAGGGAATATTAAAGCCACACCAAATTGGTGTATGAGACCGTCAGATCCAAGGGAATATTAAGGCCCCACCAAATTAGTGTTTGAAGCCATCTTGTTTGTAAGCCAACCACCAAATTAGTGTATGAAGCCGTCTTGTTTGTAAGCCAAACCAAATTGGTTTATGAGACCGTCTTGATTGTGAGATAAGAGAAGCCTATGAAGGCATACATAGTCTACCCCCTCTTGTTTTGAACCTTGACCTCTTAAAAGGAAACACATACTCTTAACCATTAATCGAACTCATGAAAGCCAAAAAATTAATATTTTAATGCCAACATATAAACCGTAAGATAAATATTACAAACCATAAACCATGGTTGATTTTTATAATGTTTTCTTTACTTATTAAAATAATAAATAAAATCTAATTTTAAAAATTTAATTAAACTAAAATTAAAATTAATATGTGTACTTATTTATTTAAGGAGAACTCTAATGTTTTTAATATATATTTTCTGTGAATTGTTCGTAAAATCTAATAACTATTTTTTAAATAACAAATTTAAATATTTTAAGTTTAAATTATATTAAATTTATCTATATATCTGAAAAAAAGAAAACAAAATTTACATTTAAAAAAAAAATCCCATCAAATTTTAAAAAATGGGAAGTAAACCGGGTATAAAAAATAAAAAATAAATGCACTTTCAGGGAAGCATCTTAACGCGTTTTCACATCACACCTCCGAACAGGTTTTCACCGTTTCAACTTTAAAGGAAGTAAACCGGTTTTCACAGTTTCAAGAAAGTATCTTAACAGTACGGAATTTTTTTAATATAGTAAATTTTTAAATGGTATTGGATAGAAAAATCACTCAGTGATGAACAATTTAATCAAATTCCATCCTTGATTCATCTCTTTCTGATCATATCATCCACAGACTGATGATGATATTATCCACTTTCGAATCGTATCATTTCAGACAGGGTGTCAGAACCGATTTTGTAAGGAGCACTGCAGCCGTATAAGTAGGATTGATAGTTTATTTTTTCATTTATTTCTTTGGCATATGTAATTGACACACTTCCTTTTCTAACTATCTTTGTCGAGAAATATAGAACGGTGTAGATTGAACATTCACAACTCACAAGGCTATAGCCAACATCTAAATTTCTAGCTAACTTACTGCATAGTATTAATTACAGGAATGGCCTTCATTGATTTGGGTTCTCGGAATTTTGATCACAAAGGATTAGGGAAGCATTGAAACAATAACGGTTGCTTACCAATGGATTCTGGGCGAAGCCGAATATTATTTTTCTTCATGAGTTCAAATCGGCTGGCTTTAAGCTTTATAATCAAATGAACTAGCGCTAGAATTGTCCTGAGTTGAGCAGATAGCTATATATGGATGTAGCGTTTAGTGGATACTTTTGTAAGTTGAGGTTAGTTTGGGTTTCTGGTTTTGTAAGTTGAGGTTAGTTTGGGTTTCTGGTTTTTAGATGGGTAGATGGTTTTTCACAAACTTATATGTTGCATGAGTTTTTAGAATTTTGGGAATGTTGCGAACTTGGATATGGGTAGAGGTTTCCTTAAAATTTACTAGAAATTACCGACTAAGAGGGTAATATTATATAATAAAAAATAAAAAATATTTTTTTAATTATATAATTTATATAATAATCAAAATTAATATTGAATCAAAATATTAAAATTAATTTCAATATATAAATAATAAATATATAATCTCTCTTATATATAAATATATTCTTTGTGAGTCTTTCTTTTTATATATAAAATATTAAAATGTAAAGTTCATTATCAGTTCTCTCATACATGAAAGTCTTTGAAACAATGTGGCATAAAAATACAAAGGAGCAGTTTTACATATGTTTCTCTAGTTGTTCTTGAGAAAAAGTAAAACAACTTTAATGTTTAAGCATTAACTACCACATACAATATACACACACAATCTCCTACGATATATATAGATAAACAACAAAAGAACTATTCATCAACATGACATCCCAGATATCGTCCTTGCATAGAGGTGTCACATGCTTCCTTAAGCCATCAAGAGATTGCTCCAATTTATCAATTAAGAATATTGGTGTTAAGGATGTCTTTGGCCTTTCTACCTTGGAAGGTTTCAACATAGCCTCATGTTTTGTATGCGGTTCAACATATAGTTCCAACTCCCGGGAGAGGGGGAACCATTGGAAGAGTTTCCCAACTCTTAGGAGTGGTTCCGGTGTAATATATATATATATATATATATATTCCATGCTGAGTGTGGAAAGAATGATATTTATTTTTCATTTTGAGCAATATATATATATATATATATATATGATGGTGGGCATTGAAGGAATTGTACATCACTTTTTTGTTTTGAGCAACATAAATAAAATGTTCTAGTGATAAATTTCTTCATGAAATTATAATCGTTCATTGTTTAAATTATAACTTTGAATGTAGAAATAGATTCAATGCCTTGAAAAATTTTATGGACATTAAGATTATGAAGATTACACATCTTAAAATGGAATTACATTAATTTTTTGTTGGATTCGAGTAAAATTCACCAAAACTTATATTTCAGAAAACCCAAAACTTATTCTAAATGCTTTAATCATTAAAAAAAAATTGGGTTGATATCCCCTCTACAACCCAATATAGAGGAATGTACAACTCGGTATGGTGGAGATGTTGTAATGTTAGTAAATAAGTGTAAACATTTAAATGTTAGCTTCATATAAAAGAGACATTATAGTGATTGTAAATGGGTGTAAATATTTAAATATGGGCTCAATATGAAAGAGATATTATAATGTTCGTAAAATAAAATATTACATAAAATAATAATAATATTAATAAACTATAATATTGACTCAATTTAAAGAACAATAAAAAATAATAAAAATAGTAATCCATCCAATTCAATTTGTTCCATTATATTTTTTTATTAATAAAATTACAATTAAAAAAAATCCAATATACCTATCATATTCAAACAATAGTAATTCATATTTAAATCATATAACTAATAAACATTATGTGACCAATACACTACACTATTTAGTTTTTACTGGTAAGGAAAATGCTTTCGAAGTGGGGATAACCTAATAACCAGACGTTCCATTAGAAATAAATTGTATCCAGGTATTCAAGAAGCAATCTTTGTTTTTGTTTTTATTTTTATTGTGTGATAAATGTTTCACCTAGGATATATTCCTGCGAGAGAGTTCTCTAATATTATATGCTATAAAAACAATGACCGAATTAATAAAATACTTCAGTGCATCCAGAAATGATTTCATCAATTATGTCATCATATTTAAAATATATGAATTTATCAAAGTAAGACATTGAACTACTCGAAGTGCAGCAGATAAAAGGGGGAGCCTACACATGTAGAAGCCACTAAAGTGGTGCGGGCGAACTGGATACAACACATCAATAGCGAATCCAGAAATCATGCCATCGTATTCGAGCTGCAGAGTACTTTTCAAGCTTGCAAGCTTCCACTATACCATCATAAACTGGTGGTGAGGTGGTGAGACAAATTAAATACCGTAAACATGTTCTTTTTGGGTCAGAAAGGGAACATGCATTTGGTCATTAGCCACATTAAAATTGAGTCTATAGCCACTTGTCAAAATTATCCATCTTCAATAATCTTTAATTTTATAATATAATTATTATAAATGAAACATTAAATGTTAATAAAGTAAGGTTGAAGTAATGCTAACCTTGCAAAAAAATTTCAATCAAATACTTGCTTAATACATGCTTTTGTCCTAACACATTTGTTAAAGTTCTTTCTTAGAGAAAAGGCCAAATAAGATAGCGGCAAAACATTGGGTTAAAAAAAATGATAATAAAAATATATATGTGTTTGTTCAAGTTTGACTAAAACAGTTCATTGCACCGCCATAATTCATTGGTTTTTCTTCAAGCTTAATAAATAAGGGGCCAATGGATTACTATAGTAGCTGCATCCCTATAAGCAGGGACTAATAATAGGTGGAAGGCTGGATGTTTGCATATAGTTAAGATCTCTTCAGTGCGCAGTTGAGATTTGAACAAAGAATGATCGTAGAAAAGGTTAGACAACCTTCTTCCCCACAAGAGCGCATAGTTCCTTGCAGTTTACTCCATGTGTTTTATGAACACAGAGTATGTTGAAAAACTTAAAACATAAAACCTCACAAACTTTATTCTGATCAACTGCTCATAACTAATTCTGTTCAACTGCTTCATAACTAAATTCTATTTCTACATTATTCTCACATCCTCCCTTAATGGAGAAATGGATTTTCTACCATACCTAACTGACTTCTAGAACTTGTACTTTGAACATCTGCTGTATTCTCTAGATTGATCTAACTACTGCATTAACAGAGGGTAGTTGGGATTAATACCTTTCTACCACTCCCCCTTAATTCCAACTATATAACAAACTATATATTCTTAATGATGACGACTTTAACTTGCCTGCTGGTCTAAGTCTCAGATAGGCTTACAACAAAACATTTCATTTTTGTCTTCTTATTAAAAGGTCCATGCTTGTTCCTTTTCCATTGCTGGTGCAGTTTCATCTTCACTTTCCTGATGAAATTCCTTTGCTCCTTGCTTACATACTTAACGTCAACAACCTCTTTTGGATTGAGAGGCAATGCAAGATCTCGAATGAGGTAATTTAATTCATGTTCTCCCCACTTTCCATGAGGAACCAACGAAGGAGTCACCAAAATGCAGTCATCTTCGAACATGAGCGGCCTTCGAAGAACATCCATGGTAGTATCCTCCAAAGTAGCCGTCATCTGGAAAGTAGATCCAATAAAACTTCTAACAACCGGGCAAGTTTTAATCTCAGTGATTTCTTCAACAGCGTGATCCTCAACAACATGAGTGATTTCTTCAGGGACATGATCTTCAACAACATGAAACTCTTTGTCAATGGACTCAAAAACACTGCTAATCCCAAATGGGTTCATGAGAAAATGATCATTAAAAAGATCATTGTCAAAAAAGTCGAAAATAATAGACATATCAGTTAGCTTTATCACACTTCAAACAAAACGTCGTTTCTACGGCCTCTCTCTGCTCTCCTTGGCCCTCCGGGCTCCTCCAATCAGACCAGCTGTCACAAATGGTGCTCACTAACAGCACTCTCTTGAACAAGACCCACTTACACAAGTTTTTGCAACAAAACAAAGAAAACCGGGCCGACTGAAAAAGAATATGACCACGGTAGTTGCACAACACACCAGCAAAGTTCTGGCAGCAAGGTTTCAAGAAAATCAAAGAAACACACGAAGGGAGTCTCCGTCTTCTTCTGGACGCACCGGTTCTCACACCAGCAACTGCTACCCGAGTTCTTGACAGGGGTCTTGGCAGCACGCGGACCTCAACTGCTACCCGAGTTCTTGACAGGGGTCTTGGCAGCACGCGGACCTCACGGCTCACTGTCGGTGCCCAGCAACTGCTCACACAGCAGATTTCGGCTCTCGACGGAGGTCTGGCAACGGTTCTTGACAGCACTGGACAGGGCCAACGACGGCACCCAGTCCACACAAAGAGTAGAGCAGATGGTAACACGGACGCACTCCACGCTTCAGGGGCGTCAGCACTTGCACCAGAGACGGTCTTCGACAGCACAACTGCAAACGGTTCAATCCACGGCAGAGTGGGTTCTCAACAGCTTCTCGACCAGAAAACTCACACAGTCTTGCTCCTCGACGGCATACGACAGCACCAATACCCGAGTTCTGGACAGGGCCACACTCGACGCACTCGCTTCAGAACTCACACACAACACTCCACTTGGACCAGACTCTGAATTAAAACAAATACACAGACAAATACATGGACAGAAAATCAGCAAAAGTGAGACAAGGCTCACACACCACTTCAAACAGCTTTATCACACTTGCCTCTCTCTGCTCTCCTTGGCCCTCCGGGCTCCTCCAATCAGACCCGCTGTCACAAACGGTGCTCACTAACAGCACTCTCTTGAACAAGACCCACTTACACGATTTTTGCAACAAAACAAAGAAAACCGGGCAAGTTTGAATCTCAGTGATTTCTTCAACAGCGTGATCCTCAACAATATGAGTGATTTCTTCAGGGACATGATCTTCAACAACATGAAACTCTTTGTCAATGGACTCAAAAATACTGCTAATCCCAAATGGGTTCATGAGAAAATGATCATTAAAAAGATCATTGTCAAAAAAATCTAAAATAATAGACATATCAGTTAGCTTTGTTTTTAAAAATAAAATACGATTTGCATTAGAAGTCTCATACAAACTTTTAAGAGTGTCCCATGTCGCCTTCGAAGTTTCACAGTCCCGAATGTGAGGAATAATATTGTCCTTCACTGACATACGGAGCAGCACCCTTGCTCTCACTTCACGCTTCTCCCAATCTTGAGTGTTAGTAGGAGGTTGAGGCTTGGTCTCGTCACCTTTTACAATCGACCAGAGATTGTATGCCTCCAGTACTGTGATGATCTTAAATTTCCAATTTACATAGTTTTCTCCATCAAGTTTTGAAGACTCATTTAAATATGAATTTGCAAGGGGATTAGCCATCTCTCCACCAATCACAAGCTTCTTAAGGTTGAAAACTGGTTAATTAATAAATAAAACTCTGCGTAGATACTTCACACTCAGAAAAGAGCCAGAACACTCAGAAAAAATAGTGCAGTATGACAGTCGCCCGGATAAATGCAATAAATTTCGTTACACGATGGATTTTTGCTCAAAATTGCTTCAAGACACGGTGATGAAAGGTTTCAGAAAGTTTCGAAATTTCAGAAAGATTCGAAACATCTAACTCTGCCCTTTATAGAAACAGTATCTAACTCTGCCCTTTATAGAAACAGTATAGCTGCCGCAGAAACTAAAATAACAAAATAGATCACCCACAGACTTGAATTCTTGCAGAATAAGAGATTCTGGAAGGTCGGCCTCTTTTACCGAGCAAACTAAATGCACCAGACAAAGGTGGGTGGGGGTATCACTGAGCCCAACGACGCTATGAGTAGCAGGTATGACGAAGGAAAAAAAAATTGTGAAAACAGAAAACTCACACAACTTTATTAATTTCTTTACTCAATTACATCATGCTTATATAGGAATTCCTAACCACTCATAACTAACTCTGTTCAACTACTTATAACTAATTCTGTTCAACTGCTCCATAACTAAATCTATTTCTACATTATTTTCACATCCTCCCTTAATGGAGAAATGGATTTTCTACTCTGTATTCTCTAGATTGATCTAACTACTGCATTAACAGAGGGTAGTTGGGATTAATACCTTTCTACCACTCCCCCTTAATTCCAACTATATAACAAATATATACTATAGCACGATATACAAGAAACTATATTCTTAATCATGACGACTTAAACTGTAACCTGCCTGCTGGTCTAAGTCTCAGCTAGGCTTACAACAAAACATTTCATTTTTGCCTTCTTATTAAAAGGTCCATGCTTGTTCCTTTTCCATTGCTGGTGCAGTTTCATCTTCACCTTTTTGGGTTTCCTTATGAAATTCCTTTGCTCCTTGCTTACATACTTAACGTCAACAACCTCTTTTGGATTGAGAGGCAATGCAAGATCTCGAACGAGGTAATTTAATTCATGTTCTCCCCACTTTCCATGAGGAACCAACGAAGGAGTCACCAAAATGCATTCATCTTTGAACATGAGCGGCCTTCGAAGAACATCCATGGTAGTATCCTCCAAAGTAGATTCAATAAAACTTCTATCTCACTCTCGGTTGGCGACTCTGTAGCAGATTCCCAGCGGCAGTCTCTTTATGGCAACAGCACGAGACAGGGCACTTCAGCGGCAGTCTCTTTATGGCAACAGCTTTTCTTCACAGCAGTTTTATGGCAACAGCGGCAGCTCTCTGCGTTATTTCCTTCAAATGACGACTTCAGAAAACAGTCAACTGCTACAGCAACAGTTCTTGACAGCACTGGACAGGGCCAACGACGGCACCCAGTCCACACAAAGAGTAGAGCAGATGGTAACACGGACGCACTCCACGCTTCAGGGGCGTCAGCACTTGCACCAGAGACGGTCTTCGACAGCACAACTGCAAACGGTTCAATCCACGGCAGAGTGGGTTCTCAACAGCTTCTCGACCAGAAAACTCACATAGTCTTGCTCCTCGACGGCATACGACAGCACCAATACCCGAGTTCTGGACAGGGCCACACTCGACGCACTCGCTTCAGAACTCACACACAGCACTCCACTTGGACCAGACTCTGTGCCTTTTTTTTTCACACGCAGCAGGTCGCCTTTCACGCACGCAGCAGGTTGCCTTTCACGCAGGGCCTAGTGGCTCCTTCACACAACGTGCAGCCTAGTGGCTCTCCTTCACACGCAGGTCTCTCTCCTTCACACGCAAGTCTCAGTCCAGACAATGAAAAAACACAAAGCGAGACACGGATTCCCAGCGGTCTGTTTTTAATTATAAAACTGCTACAATGCAACATTCAGTGGAATGCAACATTCAGTGGATTCATGGATATATCTCACTCTCGGCTGGCGACTCTGCAGCATATTCCCAGCGGCAGTCTCTTTATGACAAAGCACTCGGTTCCACAGCTTCGCAGGTGGCAACAGCAGATCCCTTCCTCACCTGCGCTCTCACCTCAGCTCAAACCCTGAGCTCTGATACCAACTTAAAACATAAAACCTCACAAACTTTATTCTGATCAACTGCTCATAACTAATTCTGTTCAACTGCTTCATAACTAAATTCTATTTCTACATTATTCTCACAGAAAATAGCTCAGGCTCTGCTGTCAGAACTGGAGAAAAAAGTCGGGATGCAAGTAGAATATGCACATCGAACGACCTGCTTGCACCTTACTGTAGTAGTAAAATGACGAGACAATTGACGATGTCGTCCTAAGTAGTTCAAAGGATATTGGAGCAATTCTTGATCAAACAAAAGACTCTGGAGCTAGCTAGTCCCTGTCACGGGCCCTATTGGTAAAAAGAGGTATGCCGCAGCAACCGCTGACGCCAACACAAAAGTAGCTAGACTTGTGCATAGTTATATAATGTACATCGCTTTGGAAATGAATTTTTCAATGACCAAATTTCAAGTTCTAGCTAGCTGCTAAACTGTTCGGTGAGGCAGAGATCGCCTCTCTTCTTTTCAATTATTTTTCCGTTATTTACTCTTTGAATTACCAGTTCAAAAGAAGAAAATCGACCATAACTGAAAAACAATGAAATTTTTATCACACCCATGTGAAAATGATTAAAATCATAAATTAAATAAAATCTTGAATTAAAAAATTTGATTAAGTAAAATTAATATGTATTTTCATTAAAATCATGTTTTTTAATATGGGTTTTCAATCTATTTAGTTTAAAATCTAATAATAATTTTTTGAAAAATAAATTTAGTATATACATTTTGAATATTTTAGAATTTTTTTGAGGATTAAACTTATTTTTTCTTTTAAAAATACATTTATACTAATGCATCAAATTAAAAAAAAAACACACACTATAAAAAAATTAACAATAAAAATGATGGGGATTAAATTCTACACAACGGGACACTTCGAAAATGTAATTCCTACTTGTGTTAGTTCTGATGCTTTCCAAATATAGGAGTTTATTCCTAGTACTTGGGAGTTCGTTGTTCTCCAACTAGTTAGGGTGATGCTTTCCAAATATAAGAGTTTCTTCCTAGTACTTAGGAGTTCGTTGTTCTCCAACTAGTTAGGTTGTTAAATGGCATGTGGTTGAGATATTCATTCGACCAAGAGATTGTATGTCCAAGATAGATTAGCTATCTCGAGACATAACTTCTTATATCTATATTGTATTATTATTTTATTGTCAATAGAATTTAGTGTGCATTATGCAAATCTAACTTGGTATCAGAGCCTGTATGCACCTGACCTCCCCATGGTAGAGCCCGTATATGCCAGACCTCCCCATGGTAGCACTGAGGGATATAGAATATGTGCACTTGTGTATTTTTCTTTGTATAATAGATTGTATGGCGTGTGTGCTTTGCCTATCCATCATATTAATGGCAGCGTGAGGAGCCAATCCTACGTATGGTGACGAAAAGTTGTCCTCTTCTTTTCTCAAAACTCTGGAAGGGTCTATTTGTGTTGGTTCTCTTGACATTTGGATAGATGAAATCGGCCAGCAACAAATTCGTTCCATAACCACATTTTGATAAGTCGACATTTGTTGTATCGCATAGGTTGAACTCAACCAAAGCATGGTGCGGTGGCATGGTTGACGAATTATTTTGGCGAAGCACGTTCAGTTAAAGAGTATTGTGGTGTGTTTGTTAGGATTCTGGCGATGATTGTAGACATTTCATGTATGGTGTGATGAAACAGTGTCGGTGGATTCAACTTCTAGGAAAGGATCAATCAACATTTTGATTGTTCAAGTGCCTCTAGAGTTGATTCAAGACTAATCTAGTTGAGTTGCATCTTGGCATTGCGCACAATAGGCGTGTTATAGATGTTGTTGTTGCGTGAAGACCATTAAAGTGTTGTGATAAAGATTTTGTGCAATCCATTTTTGAAATTATCATCAGTCATTCATTGGTTGTTAAGATATGTGGATACCGAAAAGAGATGGACTTTTCATGTGCTTTATTTTTTTATTAATATTATTTTGGGTTCACTGATTTAAAAGCCTAAGGAGCGAGGGAAGCTACCCGACTTTTTGAAGTGTTGCCACATTGGAAGCCTGTGAGTAATGGGAAAAACATTGCTTAGCATTGTTGGCATCACAAAACACAAATTCATTGGGATTAACGCTAGTGATATTAACACCCTAGAAAAGGAGAAGCGTGAGAATTTCTTGCATATTATGGAAGCTATGTACCCACAATGGAGATTTGAACATGATGCTAATAATGGCTAATGTCTCCATGGAAACTAATCCCTTTGTGGTCTCATGGTACAAAAGGCATGTCCTGCTCTGTGTTACACACCACCTTTGGGTAGTATGCATAAGAGAATTTTTTTTCTCCTAGACGATCATGAGTGGGCAACCAACAACCCCTTATAGCCATCAAATAGATCGATGTGCCATTATCTCTACCACCCGAGCTAGCCATGTGGTCCCTTGCCTATCTCTTATGATCGCATGTTTGAAGATGGGCCTCCCGACCCCTAAGGTATGGCTTTTGATTAGTATAGTTGAGTAAATTTCCTTACTTATTATGAACACTTTTAGGCATGGATTGGTGGGAGGATTTGATAGAAAGAGTGTGTTGAGTCTGTACTCTTGTCTCCTCTACCAGATTTGGTGGTTAGCCTTATATCCTAGTCCTGTGGGATCTCGTTTAGTGGCCATTAGATCTAGGGTTGGAACTACATGGGAAATCCAAATTTTGGTTGCATGGTCCTGCTTCCCGACACCATATACATCAGTCCCCTCCGCTCATTTTAACCCCATTCATCTATTTTCCCATCTGGGTCCACATGTGTCCACTGGGTCCATAAAGGTTTATCATTCCCTTCCCCTTGTCCACACCTTCGATTGAGCCTGGAACGAGGCCTTGGAGGTCGATGCAACTAAAAAGAAAAGAAAAAAACACAATTTTGCCACTCTCAATAGGAAATGTACCACAAAATTCAAAATATTGTCGGGACATACAAATTTAACACGTGGGAAAATAAAACATGAGCTCTACCCCTTATTTATGGCCATCAACCTAGTTCCCATGGGCCCTACTTGAGCCCCATCCACATTAAGGAACCCATGATTGTCCCAACCCCCAGTGGGAAACGAAATGCCCCACCTTAAAAAGGGATTATCCATTTTTATATTCCATGCATCATGCTTTCATCCCGTGGAGCCCCGAGAAGTTATGAAGAAAAATCAATCAAAGGCAAAAGGAATATGAACAAGGGTGGAAAGAAAAAGGTTGAGGTAACTCATGTACCACGATTTTCTCCCTCCTATAATTGTATGCCCAGGTGTGGGCTTCCCTAATCATATCTACCCTTCCACCATGACATGTGGCTTAGAGCCTTCCCTTGATTCCCACCTTGTCCCATCAGTATATCAAATGCCACCTACCCATTCATGGATGTACCATGGACATGTCACCCCCTTTAATGGTTGAAACCACCTAATAAGGTCCTTGGTTAACACACATTTTTAAGCTTCGAGACACCTGTACATGCCAAAGCCAAATATGGAAGGGAATACCACCATGAACTATCCTCTCAATTCCATGATTTTTAAGAATCTTTACTTGATTACTCTAACGATTTGTTGTATTGGAGGGAAAGGGAATGCATTGGATCTTATGAAGGATTTCAAGTGGGACCCATTTTGGGTTTTTGTCCCCCTATACTGGGTCCAAACCATCCATAAGGCCACATTGACACTTGTAGAGTGAGAATTCAAAGATGTGGGAATCCACCATAACAAAGAGTACTTCATGGATCCCTAGCACCATTCAAAGATTGTTCATGATCCACCTTTTCGATGAGGATGATGCACTTGGATCACCATGCCCAACTAGCTCCACACATGTACCACACGCTTGGTAGATGTTCAAGAGTCTAGATGAGGATATGTCTCAGTACAAGAGACAAAGGGAGGGCTTAAGCCATCATCCTAGCCTTTACAAATTCGTTACAAGCATTATCGATCCACTTGGAGACCCATGGGGATGTCATTATGCACCCACAACTAGTTGAGAGAACCACATGCGACTTTCTTGGAAAACAAGAGGCCAACCCCTTGTCCACTATGTTTGCAGCTATTTCACTCAACTTTTCACATTTGGACTCTATTAGTCCTCCTCAATGGCCCAACGAATCATCATATTCATTATTTTTCCCTCTTGAGAGGTTATTATTTTTATTATTGAGCTATCTTGATGGGATGGTCACCAAGTCATGTCATTATTATGTATTATTTTATTATTTGGGGCTAAATTAGGCTAATTAGGCAAATTAAATCCTCTTTATGGTTGTATAAATATGAGAGAGGCCCACCCTAACTTCTCATCATCACTTGGACTAGATTGGTATCTCTTAATATATTTTCACACTTTTAGTTGGGAAAAGTTTTGGAGATTTCTTGATGCACTATGATTTTTGGTTGTTTGCTATTGTCTTTGGAACTTCCTTCTAATGAAAATATGATGAATGGATATATTCTTTGTCTCATGTAAGTCACATTTTTATGTTATTCTTTTTTTTTAATGGTTTACTACATGTTATGGTTATCAATATTCTTGTATGGGTTAAATTATATGCAAAATTCTTATGGGAACCTTGAATAAATCATTTAATGCATGCATTGTACTTGAAGAGAGTGGGTGAATTTTCCCAGATGAACCTAATAGGTTTTAATCCTCAAAACTTCATCTCTTTGGGAAATTTGAAGTATAAATCCCTATTGACCTAGTTACTGCCCTTGGAGAGGCTAGAAAAGATCAATTCGGGATCCTTAGCTCACGAAAATTATCTATGCATGTTTATCTTGACCCCATTCATCCCAAGAAATAAGGCATGGATCCTCATGTCACTTTGCTGGTCAAATTTACCCCTCTTTTATTCAATTTTCCAATTTCTAGGCTTAACCCTAGAAGGTCACCTAGGGCATCAAACAAAACTATTTATAACCATCCAAACACCTTGAAAATCATTCCACTACTGTATTCTAATTTTATCAAGGCATCCTCCAAATTTCAAGCAATTTTGACAGTGGAATCCTTAGATATAGCAAGCCCTAGCCACAAGACCATATCTTGCCATAGGCTGATTTGGGTTAGTGCCCTCACTTCAGTCATTTCATTTTTATTTCAAATGAAAATCATTCCTTTGATTCATTTATCCTCCCCAATTAGGTCAAGCCCCTCTTCGAGTGATCAACTCTATACACTTGACCTAGTTTGGGTCCACTTGGCTTCTTTATGGTCCCACAACTTTGTAACTCATATTTGATAAGGATTACATCAAAGCCATATCTCCACAATGATCCTTAGACCTAGGAAGCCTCTTGTTAAGATATATTCTCAAACCTTAGGCTTAAGTGTCCTCCTAACCCTTCCCAGAGAACCAATCACTTTTCTTCTTAAGAAAGCCATGTATTTGAGCCTCTCTTGCGAATAGGCTCTAGGAATCACCATCTATCAATTCACTGATCTTCTCATCCTTATGACTCCTCTTATATCAGCTCTCCTCCCATTAGTGAAATTCTATAAAGAGTAGGGAACCTTAGCTAAGGTGACAATATGTTATCACTCCATTGTTTCCGCTTGACCTAGTAGTTTCTCTATAGGATTCCCTCCTGGGACCCCTGCTAGTTTGAGCGGTAAAATTTTTGGTGTCATTGTTGGGGACACAAGACATGTGTCTTTTTCCATGTACGATAATGTTGATATATAATTGGTGACTCCATTGTAATAATGAAGCACTAGCTCTTCATCAAACTTCGTAGTTAATGGTTGTAGGGTGAAGCAAGCATCTCTTAAGGAATTTCAAGTTCACCCTGGTGACTTCAAGTATAGAATCTTATAAAAATTGCATGGAACTAAATGGATTATTGGAGAGGTTTATTTTATATGTTTCAAGATGACGATCCTCGACCCAATGATTGTGAGGAGCTTGATTCCCGTCTCGATGAATCTCTTGGGAGCCATGAAATTGATTAGCCTTCCCAATGCCCTGAAAAGGGGTTATGGTTCTTCCCAAGATATAATGATTGTAGTCCATGAAGAGGATATGCTTGAGCTTGTTATTCATCAAAATTTTATGATTTTGGTTCTTGAGTTCAACATATCGTCATTGTAATAAAGGTTGCATGAGTTGAATTCTTATCTTCCCTCCTCATCCATAACTCTTGATGCATGGTCCTCAAATATACCCACCCCCCACTCTTAGAATTCATCAAGAAAATCCTACAATGGGAAGAATATTATTTGGGTCCCATGACTCATGATGGTTCATAAAGGAAATTTTTTTTATTTATCGATTTAATAATATATTTGGTACATTGGCTATATGAGTATGCTTAAAATATTCTTAATGTGGCATGCATCGTAGGTTAGGGTGGATTTCATGCTCATTTTCTCTTAAGAACTAACATCATATTATAGTATCATGATATACTAGCTCTATTTAGATTAAAAGTTGCATGGAAAATAATTTTACTTTCTTGTTGATTTTATGGTCTAATAATAAGCATGGGTGATCATAAGACACCACAAAAACATTCTACTCTGTGTGACTGGATTTTTAATATGTACAGGTAGTAGGTTTGTGGTATCAAGAGATTGTTGGTGTTCTCATGACCTCCTGGTCAAGTAGCTTTATGTGATTTTTTGAGAGCTCATGTCCCAATTTGACCCAAATGTTACCCACAACTTCTGAGTAGTGTTTAGAGGAGAAAATGTTTCTCCTAGATGGTCCTCAGCTGGCAACCAGCAACCCATTGCAACCACTAGATAGCTCAATGTGCCATTATCTCTCCCACTTGAGCTAGCTATCTAGTTCCTTTCCCATTTTTTATGATCACATGTTTTAAGGTCGGCATCTCGACCTCAAAGGTATGGCTTTAGATTAGTGTAGCTGAGTAAATTTCCTTACATATAATGAACACTTTTGGGAATGTATTGATGGGGTACTTTGTTGGGAATAGTGGGTTGGGTTTGTACTCTTGAATCCTCTTCCAGATTGGGTGGTTAGCCTTGTATCCTAGTCCTTCTTTGGAACTTCGTGCAATATCACCACATCCCTAATGAAGATCTGTGCTACATCACTTCATGAGAATGTAGACTTCACTAGAATCAAGTGCACTAGCTTTATCAACCTGTCCACCACTATCATGATGGAATCATGTTTCCTCACTGTCCTCGGAAAACCTGTGATAAATTCCATGGAAATGACCTCCCATTTCCAGTTTGGAATCATAATTGGTTGTAGTAGTCCCCTTGGATGCTTACACTCTTCTTTGACCTACTGAGAATTCAAGCACCCAGCCACAAAATATGTTACTTTTCTATTCAAATTCGACCAATAATATGATTCATTCACTATTTTCAACGTCTTAGGATAACTTGTGTGACCTAAATATGGTTCCACATGAAACTCCCTCAATATCACGTTCTTGATCTCACTTCTATTTGGCACATATATCTAGTCCCTAAATCTAACCAATCCATCTACCATGAGACCATAGTCCAAGTTGTGTGCACCTGCATATGTAATTGTACTTATACCACTACCTATACCTACACCACGACATATACCACCACCTGTACCTGTACCCGTATCACTACCTGAACTCTACTCCAACCTGTGCATATCTCCATATATCTAACATTCTGCTGACCTTCTTGCAAGATCCTATCTTGGAAATTTGTCTCGTAGGAGCTCATAGTTTCTATGTGATTTACATATATCTTCCCGCTAAGAGAATATGCCACCATGTTATCCTTACCTTTGATATACCTGATCTCAAAATTGGACTCACTAATTATGGTCAACCACCAAGTCTGCCTACCATTCGATTTGGTTGGTCAAATATATACCGCAACCCACTATGATCACTCATGAATATAAGCCTCATTCCAAGAAGATAGTGCCTCCACATCTTTAATGCATGTATGATCACTACCAAATCAATGTCATGTGTAAGATAGTTCTGTTCTTGCTCATTTAGTTTCCGTGACTCATAAAATACCACCTCTCAATCCTGCATAAGGACTCAAAAAAGTCCTCCCTTGCAAGAATTTGTACATAGTACAAATTCTCTTTCTAGATCTGGAATATTTAATATTAGTGCATGTGTCAACAACTACTTGAGTTGCTCAAAACTAGCTACACACTCCTCTGTCTTACCCATGCACTGTGCTTGGGGGTAGTGCGAACACATGTGGAGGTTATAGTGGAAGTCATTGGGGATCACCATTGTGTTACGCGAGTACGAGAGCCAGTGCATTACTGATTCCACCAGCCATAAACAAAGATAGAGAGAGAGAGAAATTACACAACAATATATAAATTATATAAGAAATAATACAATATCTTTCCCTTGGATTAGTATGGGTGATTCCTTGTGATAGTAAATTGATTGATGAATTACGATATAGATAATATACTTCATGTATTTTTTTATTAAGGGTGTGGTTTCAACTATTTTCAAGTATGAAATGGACATTTCCTTTGAGCCAATGTAAAATATTCAACAAGAATTAATGTCATAAAGGGAATAATATGAAGAGGTATATGAGGTGGACTATAGTTAGGATGTGTCTAGTTTCTATGCAATATTCCAATGGTATTCTGAATTTCTCCATCTATAACATGTTAGTAGGGATTGCACAATGAAGGATAATATGTTATAAATTGTGACACCTAGCTTTAATTTGAGGATTGTGACAAAATATGTTGATGGTCAAAAATGACCTCATCAAGATGTAAGGGAGACGTCTTGGTCATAACCCCAATTAAACCCTTATCAATTTGATGTAGTGGTTCCAACTAGTTCAACTGGATCCAGTTACCCAGTATCTCTCCCCGCTCGGTTGTAATATATCTATCATTTACTAGTAGAAAGAGAGAATTAAGATCAACCCCCTTGTTGTGCACATGCAAGCAAGAAAATCCTTAAGTTGATTTTATGGCTCATCCAAGCCGCAATGAAGGTCTTCTTCTTTGTGAGGGGACTTCTAGAATGTAGAATTAAATCTAAATTCAGATATACTCTATTATGCGAGAAAATAACTAAACCTATCTCGACTTAGAAAGGGATAACCTTCTCTCAATTCAAGAGCATATGAATTATCTAAATAGGGGAAGAGAACTATTTATATAATGATTTAATTCAGAAAATGAGATTAAATTGTAACATGCAAAATATTTTTTATTTTACAATTGATTAGATCGTTTTATGCTTATTGAATTTACTTAAAAAAAAACTATGAATAGAAATACATATCTAAATCCAAATATGGTTGAATTCATAATACGGTTTTCATAAATTAAGAGAAGTATTTCATTTAATGAATGAAAGAGAAAAGAAAATATGAATGCATTTAAAAAAAAGAAGTTATTGTTGAATGCATTCAAATTTTAATGAATTCATCTTAATTTTAACTCGGTTATGCTCTTTCGAGATAACTCTTATAGAGCTTCAATAACATATAGAGATTGATACAACAAAAGTGCATAATATCAAAGAGCAATACATTATTTAGAACAAAAATTAAAATCAATTAGAGAAGTTACGACAATAGTGGATTAACTTACAATCCAAACAAGACTGCATTGGAATAAAAATTTATTAAAATCATACCAGAACCTCATTACAAATTTTCCTAGTCCATGAGCAACTTCAACTCCTTGAGAAAATTTGTTTACAAAAGTGTAAAACAACTCTTCTTTACATAGCCAAAATTCTCTATCTCTTTGCAACTCAATTGTTTGTTCCTTACAAAAGTGGATATGTCTAGCAAGAAAAATCACAAAGATTACCCCAAATACCTCATATTTGAGTTATTCTCCCTACACTACAACTAAAAAAAAACCCCTACAAAAGTGCTTCAAGATCCCGTAGCTATAGAGAAGAGGAACCACATCCTCATTCAGAAAATTGGTATTTATTCATTTACAAGAATATTAAAAAATGGAGAATTGTTGAGAATACCTTCCCAGATCCTCAATTAGAGCTAGAAATTCTCCATTATTTTCTTTGTTGGTCTCTTTCCATTGCTCCAAAGTGCCTCAGTTTCAACTTCTTCAATTGATCTCCTGCTACAAACTAACCAAAATCAAAACCAAAATAAATTAAATTGCATACTAGAAATCACAAAAATAAACACACATGAAATTGCTAAATTAAAATAAATAAAATCTAAAGAAATTTCCATGTATGATTTCCTCAAACGGATCTGATTAGCCTTTGAGTATTACTAGGGAATGAATTAGTGATAACATTTTCCCCAAGTCAATGAAATTTTCCCAAATTGAATAAGGAAAACTATTTTTTGTTGCAAATTCATTACTTTATCTTCTACTAATTTTTTATGTCACTAGATGATTAGGTTTGCTAAACTTAACATTCCCATATTATTCTCCTTGGTCTTAGCTTTCTAACAAGCTATTATGGACTCCATTTGGCCAAGAAAATACCCAGATATGCTTCTCCAAAGCCAAGATATCAAAATTGCAAGAATTGTAAAACAATGCATATCTCAACCAAAATTGGGCATTTTTAATTAAAAATTATGAGCTTAATTAATTGTAGAAATAGAGTTAAATAATTATTAATTAATAAAACATTTAAATTAACAAACTAAATAAATTATATACAAATTAATTATAATTTTAAAATTAAATTATAATTACACATTATTAATTTAATTAATTAAACTGATTAAAAATATAAATTTATTTAATTAAAATAAATTTAATTAATTTAATAGAATATTAAAAACATGGGGATGCGTGCCAAGGTGGATTGATGACCTTCAGAGAATGGAAAGGAGTTAAGGGGCACTTTATATATGCATGTATATGGAGGTATAACGTGGAGAAAAGGGGGATAAGTAGGTCTCAGGAGCTATAAGAAGGTTGGGATAGGAAATTTAGGGTCTCAGATGAATAAGGAGGAGAGGCATAAGGATTTATGAGATATAGAGACTTTGAGTTGAGGTGAGGAGGGAAGGAGGGAGTGAGTGAGGTGAGGAGGGAGGGAGGGAGGTGAGGTGGGGACCATGTGGGAGTATGACCTCGTTTTTTCATATAAATTATAACCACTTTTATTTCATAACCTTTCGCTACTTGAAGTATTAGTATCATTGTTTGTTAAAATTGAATTATGATGATGACATAATTATGTAAATAAATGTTTTATTGATAAATAAATAATAAATTTGAAACATTTGAAATTTTGAAATTTGGATACTTGTAATTGATATATGATATTCTATATAAGATAATTTTTCCATGATAAGATTTCTGGGAAGAATTATGGATAAACTTGATGGATAGGAGAGAAAGATCTATTAAGTGTTTGAGATAAATAGTAAGTTTGGATTCACATAAAGCATTATTGAAGATAAAAGTGAACTTTCAAAAAAAGAGAGAGCCTAGGCTAATAGTTGGAAAAAACCACAAAAGCCAGATGCTTTTAAAGGAGGAAAAATCCCACCTGAAAAGAAAGCATAAAATGCCTATTGCAAGGATCAACAAAGTTGTTGATATCTTAAAATGATTATGTGATGGGGTGAACGGAGGAGAAACCGTTCTATGGTTGGGAGGAAAACAATGTCTATTTTCGAGCGTGCATTCATTATAACAACACTGGTTAGATCGTTAATGTTACTGTTAGAGATTATTCTTCATTGCTACACATTAGAATGTACACAGGCATGTAGAAAATGTTATTCACATGATGACTAGAGCTAAGTCTGTATGGTAGTTTAGGAATATTTTAGATCTGTTATAAAATAATTTTTGAAAAAATTAGTCACCGGAATTAACGTAACTGTGGTAATCTGTGTTCGAATTTATTATTGTGGATGGATATTTTTTTTTCTTAGATTAAAGATTCTGGAATCATTTTTATTGTGGAACGATGAATATATCATGTTTAGATTAAAGTTGTTGGAATTATTCTACCGAGCTTAGAAACCCCATTTCCGCTATAAGAGTGAACCTTTATAAATATGTGCTTGTGCTGTTATATATACATGTTATATCTAAGGAATCTAAGGAAAATCCGTATAAATTACAGGCAAGAAACTCCAAACTATAACATGTTCAGATCAACTGTAGGAGAATCAAAATATAGCAAAAAGCACATTTTTATTAAACCCGTGAAATATACAGAGAATGCAAGTATACGACAAACCCATATCAAAAATACCCTGAAATAGGCTGGTATGTATAATTAAATACAAAAATTCTCCAGAGCATAAAATCTGTTGGACCTATCTATGAAAACATAAAAGTTAAGTGGACAGTTAACAGAAAGGAAGTGCCATTTAAATACAAGATGAGCATAGGTTTCTTATTTCTCCATGAAGCCACCCAAGGAACAATGTTCCCAAAGAGGCGTCGTAGCGCTCTGCGTTAGTGTGACAATTGAGATTAAAGAAAGATCACAGGTAATCCAATACTCAAGCCCCATCGTAGTAGAAGAGGTAACCAACCTGGAGAATGACACAATGTGGTAATCACTAAAATGAAGAGTGAAACCCTGTTAACAACAAAGTTGAACCATAGTCAAATGAGTACTTATGCAGCTGCAATAGAAAAGAAAAACAAAGACCCAAGATTAGAAGGAAAATGTCTACGACTTGAATAATCCACTAAGGAGGTTGAGCATAAGTTAAGGGACATGATTTACTCATTGAGTAACAGGGGAACTGGAGATTAGACCCTAAAAGCTGTGCCGAGCAGGAAAAGAGCACGACAGGGAGAGTGAATATCAAACCCTCGTTCCAGAGCGACATTTCCTTAATGAAGCCAAAAAACCAAAATGAAAAAGAGTTGATTACCTAGGGTTCCTTAGCACATAATCCATGTCGAATTAGGGAACCTGGGAACCCTGATGGCGGAAGAACACTTTGAACTCACACCCCTGCACATGGAGAAACCAGTATGTTAAATGAGAACTAAAGCAATCCAGAATACACTTAAAATAAAAACCAGAGCATGGCAGGGTAAATACATTACCTAAAGTTGCTCGCCACGCCCAAAGTATTTCACAATAGAAGGAAACATCCGCAGAAACTCTCGAAGCTGCTCACCAAAACAGAAATCACTCTTAAATATGGAGAAGTAGCAACTGTTACATCGAAAACCATTGTGAAATTGTAGAGACATGTGGGTATAGGAAAGCTGAGGACCAAAGAAAAATAGTTGTGAATTCCAAGACAAGCTAGTTGTGGTCATAGGCTCGCCTGCCGACCACACAGAAATATGGAAAGGTTATACGCATGGTTCCCTCTTAGAAAGGATGCCAAAGAACTCTGTAAACCACTAAACACTGGTCGTGGTGGAAATTGTGAGGAAATGTGAGTGAGGCTAGGTAAAAATATTCTTAGGGTTTTCCCACCCAAATCTAACCATCGATTACCCCAAAGGGCCATCACCACCATTCAACGCATAGCAAGAAACCCTCAATGCATGACATGGACACCCCATCTCATCACGTGAGATGGTTGAGATAGAAGAACGACACTGAAATGACTAAGTAGCTCTAGGCGGGACAAAAGAGACTTGTTAATAAACTTGCGCAAGGTGTTGTAGTTAAGTATTCCGACCAAGGTGAAGTGTAGACACATATTATCATTACACTTAACCTTAGCGCTTTCCCTCAACCATTTGGTCAATGTGGTCCTAGGTAGCGGTGATTAACTTTTGAAGGCGGGTGCAATTTTTTTTTTTTCATAGCGTACATGTATAATAAAGGTATTGCATTATGGCAAACCATAAGAAATATATCCACCAATCAATGTTCAAGCGCTAACAAAGATATGTGCACACACAAGGAACCAAGGTAAAGGTAGGACTTGATAGCAACATTAAAAATATTTAAGAAGCCTATATAATGTGGCATCCACCTTTACGTGCATTAAATATATAGGTCATGCCTAGGATAATTTGAGAAATGTTAGAAGAGGATGTGTGTTATAATGAAAGTAATAAAATTTATGCTATACATAAGCCTATATAGACCTAAATGATAATGTGGAATGAAGTAAGTTATGCTCTAACAAACTTCTTTTCTTCTTCTTCCTTTTTTTTGGTTCTGATGTTTTTTTTTTCATTCAAAATGAGAGATATGACTTGGTTCTCTCGGATCTCGAATTTCATAATTTATTTAAATTGCAATTAAAATAGCATGTGAGACCTCAATTTCTTTTTAATATTTTTTTTAATTATTTTAAATTATATAATATATTTTTTTATAATTATTATTTTTAATTAATATACAATTTTGGTTGCAGTGGTTTTGTAGAACATTTGTAAAACAAAAGTTAATTAAAAAATAATAAAATTTAGTATTTACATAAAATTAATTAATTTACAATAGTTAAAGTGATATACATTGTATACATTTTTAGCTTAGGTGGTGAAAATCACCAAACCTTGAATAAGCACCATTTCCAAACTGTGAGTCCAAATGATATGAAACGAGAACCAATCGAAGTATAGCGAAAAATAAAACACAATGATCTAACCATAATGAAAATCCGAAGAAAATAAAAATCTCACAAAAATGTCACACAATTAACCAAAAGAAAATATTAAAGGGTGATATGGCCAGAATTTATGTAGAGGATCCCCATTATTACTATGAAGGTAATAAACTAAAAATGGGGGGTTTCGGTTTTTCCACAACCTACAGTTATTACTCTTTTCAGATATAATAATGTTTATGACATCAACAACGAGTGAAAGGGAGGGGAAGAAAAAAACTTGAGGCCTTGTGGCCTAGTATCAACACTAAGTATAACAAGTTGAGACACCAAAGAGGAGTGTAACCCTTCTAAACACCTACAGCATTAGAGATTAGCCCAAGATGACAAGGGATAATGCTAAAACCCTCATGGCTAGGGATAGAAGAGCCTCCTACGGTTGTGCTAAGTCAATATGATTGATGTGTTTAGTTTTAAACCCTTAACTAGATTTTGGACCCAAAGGAATGATGCAACTCTTCCAAAGATCCTTCAAACATGAAACGTTAGCCCTAAAATATGAATCAAAGCACCAAATGCTAGTGGCTAGGATTGAAGGGTCTTTTAAGGCCAACGACTAAGGTATAATGGGCCTCTAGGCCAAACAAGCATGGCTAGAGAACTCGTAGGATGGATGAATAAGAGATAAAAATGAACAAACTTCCCTCAAACGGATCTTAAAACTGCAAGAAAAATGATTAGCCCACAAAATAATAAATCCAAGACCCCTATGAAAATTACTTAATGAAGTATGATGCCAAGACTTGACAAAATATTTATTTAAGCCTACACACACAAAGAGTTTGTGCCAAAATTTATTGCAAATGAAATTATCAAGTCCCCAAGGCCTACGCTCAGGGTTGAAAGAGCCAACAAAGGTCGCGACTAGGTTTCTATGACCTCGTTGGGGTTGTAGCTAGGGCTAAATGCCCTAAAATGCTTGTGGCTAAGCTTGAAAAATGCCTCTTAGACCTGTGGCTACCTTCAAGCAAAAGAGCTATTCAAATTTAAGCCTATGTAAATGATTGTACCACCTCCAATGAGAAACCCTCATATGAATCCTTTATTTTTTAGTAATAACACTCTAGGGCTAGTGAAATCCTCCAAAAGCTTGAGCGTTGAAATTATAAGACATAGGTATCATAAATCAGGGTCTGTAGACCCCATATCTAGCCTCACAAGTTGAATGATCTCCTTCAAATTGTTAGACGAATCCTCCTCAAGTGGCTAATTTTTCAAACCCTATTTGTCTAGGCTAGGTGAGGGATTAAGCCCTCAAGTTTCGAATTTGTCATTGAATCCTTAAGCTATGGCACCTACAAGTTAGATAAATTGAGCTAATCTGAAGATCTAAAAAAATTGAAAATAAAACCCCAAACATTATGCGGACAATGAACAAATAACATACAAGGGTTATTAGATTTATTCACAAATTATTCACAATATTTATAAGAAAAAAATAACTCTATTAAGTAGATAAACCTTTATAACCCAAGTAGATTTCAAAAATATCTAAAATAAATAATTCTTTAATTAACACACTAGGGAAAACGCTGCACCATAAATCATTACGTAAGCCAAGAAGCCAAACTAAACATAGTCTCCTCAAATTCTATGTACTTGGGGGTTTCCCAAGGGATAAATCACCTAAATATATCTACACACTCGAAAGATAGATTATTAGATCATAGGGGTTTGACTCACACAAGAAACCCAAAGATATAAATATACCTGCTATATCTACTAGATTTATAGTGCTTACTTTATCCCAATACCTAATGCATGCTACATGTGCAAATAGATAATCCAAACACTGGTAATGAAACAATAATCTTCAGTAATAAAACATTAGAGCATTAAAATCATTCAACACATACAATAAATCATTGAGAGAGAGACACTTGGAATTGAAGCCCCAAATACATTTGATTTTATTGTAGAAAAATATCCAACAAAGCTTACCTCATTACATCAAATCATGATTACAATGAGGAGCCCTAGGCTTCCTTATATATAAAAAATGAGAGTTCTAGACCCCTCGAAGTGGAAAAACTACTAGTTTGACTTGATGGAAGGCTTGATCCATGGCAATAAAATTTTATCCCTTGATAAGTTTTACAAAAATATCCAAAAAGTTCGAACCCTTGAGAAAATAGAACTTCTAGGTGCACCTGGTCTTTTGGAGAATCTTCAAATTAGAATTGTCATTACTTGTGCAAAAAAATTAATTACCTGGTCCAAAAAAATCGATTTGTTTGGAAAATATTATTCCTAGGTCCAACAAATTTCTTGACTGGGTCATCCTTCCTTGGAAATGAGGCTCTTTATTTTGTATTGAATCTTTCCCCTTGAAAAATAGCCTCAATAATTTTTCGATAACTTTTCCACTTACAGAGTAATTATTTTTCCTCTCATTTTATTTTTTGACAATTTCAGACTAATTTGTTTTTAGCTTTGCTAGAAAATAAAATAGTAGAATTGAGGGGGAATTACTCATATTTTCCCACCATCTATGTGGGTCTAAAAAATATTTTGGTAGTGATGCTCTAATTATGAGTAACCATTTACCAAAAATATTCCTAAACCCACTTTGTACATCAAGATATTACAATAATCAACCCTTAGAAGGAGAATTTTACACATAGACACAACCACTTTAGACACAATAAAATTCTGTGACATAAGACACATGATCTAGTATGATAAAATCACATAGACTCAATAACACTAGGACTCATATAAGACCTTATCAATTAGTTCCACCATATGTTTGGGAGAAACACTATGCTAATTATTTGTGTTTAGAAACAAAAATAATTAGGGAGGTTAGAAAACTACCTAGAGTGTGATAAGGTCCTATTATATAGGAATCCTAGTCACATTTGTCTTACTATTTCATTTGAGGTCATTTTTGTAAATATTAGTTGTGGTTTCAAGAGTGTCATGGTCTAACAAAGTTTTTTCTACAAAGGGGCCAAATTTGAAAAGTCGATATGTTGAGTAAAAGAAGAGTCTTGTTTCCATAATTCAAACTATAAGGTCACAAGGAGTCATGATTTTAATTGTCAATCATGAGGGGGGAATTTATCTTTATAGAGGAGTCTAGGGGTCATATCATCAAACCTTGAGTATCATAAGTGGGTCACCTAATTTTAGAGGTTAAGTCTACATCAAAGAAACAATGAGAAGGATTAGGCACATACTTGGAGGTTGTGGTGAGTCAGTTTGAATATTATTTCAATCACAGGTTATGATTTCAGTGGGAAGATCACGGTCAAAAGGACAGTCCTTTCCTTTTTCCTAGGCACAATGTTTTCTAAGAGGTGTTGCACATTCATAATTTCCATTCCCAATCACGATTATCGTCATCATTCTCACTCGAGACCATTCTAGGTGATCATTTAAACCTATCTTTTTATCGCTTATCACTCAACTCTTCATCATCTACATTGGGAAGCTTAGGTTTCTTGTTTCATTCACTGTGCAAGGGAGGCAAGGGTGCTACAAGTTCACACATTGCTCAAATTATTGCATGCCGACGGTAAAAATTCCCTCACAAGTTTGAAAGGGGTATCCAGCATGGTTAGCATTATGCTAGCATCATGAAAAGGATTTGCATCTTGATGAAAGATATCATTGTTGATCAAAACCTATATAAGACTGTTGGCATTGCATTTTCTCATTAGCGCTACATAGTTTTATGAAAGTGAAATTTAGAGATTTTGGAGCTTTGTGTGATAAAATAAAATTTGTAGGGAGAAATATGATGTTTTGCAAACCTTTTCATATCTTATGAAGTCATCAAGCAACTCAAGGAGTGACCGCAGGTATCTCAACCATGGAGCATTGTGCTTTTGCATTGCGTTTTCACATAATCGTAATATTTTCACCATATATCTTAGGACCTGTACCCATTTTCCCTGAAATTTGTACAATAAATGCGTGGGGGTGAGATGAATAAACTCAATTAATTTTAGCCCAAACGCTTCACAGTTTTCGAGAAACAAGCTATTGTACCCTACAACCATTTTTTGATTTTCTCAAAATCCATGAGTCAGATTTGGATCAAAAGTTTTTTTTTGGAGATTAGGTATCATTATAGTAACTTTATATAATAATTTCATCTCCATCTATCTCAATGTTTGGAAGGTACTAAATAAATATCAATCGCATTGTAAAAGTTGACAGTTTTGTTGTGAATGTGAGGGGCAGTCTAAAAGGAGGTCTTCAAGAAATTTGAATATTATTTATGAGTTTGAATACCATCACAGAGGTATTTGAAGCATGCTCATTTAATTCATTTTGACAAAGGAAGGTTGCAACCATCCAAAATATGGAGGGTTACTTCAACTAGCTAATGTGCTGCAAAACTGGCTAATGTGCTGCAAGTCTGGATAGTTAGCACCATTTCATTTCAAATTTAGAACTTTTTCCTTATAGTAGTTTAGATGATGTGGATAGGTGGAAAATGGTCTTAGGAAGCTTAGTTAATTTTTTGTCTCAAATATTCCAAGTAGATGATGTATTACAAAAGTTATAATAAATAGGTGAAAGGTAGTTTCCTAGTACCTAGGAAAGTGGTTTTTGTTTTCTATTTTCATGTAATTAGTTTTATCTATTAAGGTAATAGGTGGATTTTGAAACTCTTAGACTTAGGAAGAGGATATTGTATATAATTCATGAATTATCAAGGAGAAAGGTTTAGCGAGTGTAAGAGAGAGAGTTGGGTGTATGTTGTGATGGATTATTTTCCATACTTAGCGATTAATGAAGAAGGGCTAAAGTTGTTACCTCCAACGATTCCCATGCCAACAAGTTTTGGTGATGTGTTTTCTTCTTTGTTTATGTGTCTTGGTTCCTTTCAGTTATTCATGAGTCTTCTTTCCTCATTATTTGAATGAAGTTTATTTTAATACAGAATTCCAAGATCAGTGCTTTGTTTTCTCCTTTCATATAATATTAATTTTTTTCATCTAAAGATAAATGTAGAATTCATCCTTGATAGATGATTTATGCTTAGTGTACTATAATTCTCTATTCCTTCACCATATACTACAATACATTTTGAGGATCCAAATCACTAGTTATCTTTCCCTTTGTGAAGAACTGCTCATCATTCCATTTGGATCACTGATGTTTACTAAAATCAATTAATTCATGCCCAATATATGTCTCTGTCACTCTTCCATCAAACCTTCAAAATCCATTATTTTGATATCTATATCTAGCCTAATAATCAGATTAATTGAGAAACCTATGTGAGAGATCCCTCTTCAAGGATAGAAGGGCTAGATTACTAAAACTGGTTTTTCATTACCTCTGGAATTTCACTCCTTAGCCTAGGGAAATTTATGGAGTGCTAACATTAAGTCTCCACTATTGGGGATTGAAAGGTTCCATATTCCCTAAAAAGATCATTAGATTTCAGATCTGATTGTTGATGGTGGACAACACTCAAGCACAAGAAGGTTGTAGCTTTCACTTGGCGACTCCAATTGAGCAGAATCCATATTTGTAAAGTCTCACTAGTGTCTATACACTTTTAAGATGAGTTCTTAATCTAGAAGTTATGCTCCCATGAATTAAGATCACATTCCAGGTTTTCCAAATCATATGCCCTATGTAGATTGGAAAACTTATTTTCCAAAATTCAGAGATCGAGATAAAGATGATGGTGCACATCATTTGTTAAATTTAATATTCATGTGCATAGAATTAAGATTAAATTTCGTGAATATTTCCTAATGAAGATGTTTATGGAAACTTTAGCAGGAAAAGCCCAAACTTGGTATGAAGGATTTCCATCTACTAGTATTTATTCTCTTAAAGATTTTCGTTCAACATTTTTTGAAAAATATAGAGAATCTTATCCTTCTTTGTCTTTGGTTGAGAATCGTTGTGACCACTTTGAGGGTTTTATCCAAAATTTGGAAAATACACATGGTGAGGAAGAATTGATGGATGGAGAAATTATGCAAGCTTTGAACGAGAAACCTTTCCATTACCAAGAAGAAATAGTGGCTGATATATTGAATGAAAAGGAAACTTAGCAGGATTTAAATAATGTCAGACAAGTTCTTTTTTCTGAAATTGATGAAAATGTGTAGCAGGCTGCTAAGTCTTTGTATCATCAAAGGTATGAAGATAGTCATTCATTTGTTTAGTCATATTGTTCCTTTTGTGGGTTTTTATTTCAAGAGCAAGTTTGTGAAGACCAAGATGAGGTTTATGATGAAATCCATGAAGAAGGATATATGGACATCCATCACTCATACGTCTCTCTAGCTCATTCATTTTCTGAAGCCTTCTTTCAATAACAGATTTTTGTAAATCAGAATTTCGAATTGGCATGTGTGGAAGTTACAAACAATGTAATTATGGCATAAAATAATTATCAAACATTGCAAGTAGATAATGAAGAGGAGCAAGCTTCTTTTTTTAATTAGACTCACATTTGATGATATCACAGGTATAATTAATATTCCTATGGATGGTGAACTTGGTAAGTTGAAGAGTGGTTGTTAACGCAAAGGAATCTAGAGTCAATGAGGCAAATTAAAAAAGAATTATAACTATATTCTTTTGTTTTTAATGACGTAGTGGCTGATTATGTAGAGGGTTTACATAGTCAAAATTTTTAGCTAGTAATAAATCATGAAGCATAGTCTTCATATGATCATGAAACTGATGCTAATATATTTTTTCTTTATCAATAAAAGGTAATCATTCCTGATGTTAAAGATCCTTTTCCAAACATGTTGCAATCATTTTTCAAGGTATATCTTTTTTTGTTCACCAGCGCAAAGATTGGATTCAATTTAGGGTTTGAGTTGTTTTTGGTATTTAATGTTCTAGTTGTGATCTTATTGAAGAAGAATCAAACAACCACATTATTTCAGCATCTTTTGGACTGGTTATATTGGCATTTAAATGTCATTTGTTTGAGTAGTTGATTTCATCGATTAAGTAGGAAATGGTGTGCAATAAGCTTGCTTGGTAGACATTTCTTTCAAGAGGTGTTTTTCAGATTGTAGTTTAATATATTTCTCCAAAAGTGTGAAGTTATCATTCTCAAATGTATAGTGTTTTTAGGTCTCAACGTCAGTTTGCAGGTGTGTACAGTTTTTATGAGAGCTTGAAGCTCGAGAAGAAGGCCCTAAGACTTTGTTGATTTCTTATCAATTCTCTTCAAAGTTTTAATCTTTGTAATATATGTAATGAGTCAATTGAGTTACTTTGAGTTAGTATTAGTCAGTTAAAGGTTAGACTCCATTCCCCAATGGATAAGGCTAGAAGTCGACTATGTTCTTGGCACCTCATAGAGAGAATGTCATCCCCATTGGAGCCAATGCTAGGGTCATATTATATAGGAATCCCAGTCACGTTTACGCTACTATTTATTTATTTTCGCTAAAGCAAGAGTCGGACCTTCTATTAATTTGTGTCTAAAAATATGTTACAAAAGTTACAACCGGTGTAAAGAGGAAGCAATTCCTCCAGCAAAGGGAATATTTTTAGCAGCACTTAGTACCCGTACTAAAAAGGAAGCCCTGACAAAACAATTGGCAGACATAAAAATGAGGCCAGTTTTGTAAATATTAGTTGTGGTTTCATGAGTGTCATGGTCTAAAGGGGGTTTTTGTACAAACAGGCCAAATTTGTCAAGTAAATATGTTGACTCAAAAAAGAGTATTTTTGCCATAGTTCAAACTATATGGTCACAAGGAGTCATGATTTAAATTGGCAATCATGAGGGGTCATTTGTCATTATAGAGGAGTCTAGGGATCATATCATCAAACCTTGAGTATCATAAGTGGGTCACCTAAGTTTAGAGGTTAAATCTACATCAAATCAATCATGAGATGGATTAGGCACAAATTTGGAGGTTGTGGTGAGTGAGTTTGAATATCATTTCAATGATAGTTTATGATTTCAGTGGGAAGATAACGATCAGAAGGATAGTCCTTTCCTTTTATCGAGGTATTGTGTTTTCTAAGAGGTGTTGCACATTTATAATTTCCATTCCCAATCACGACGATCATCATAATTCCTACTCTAGGCCATTCCAGGTGATCATTTCAACCTTACTTTTTATCCCTTATCACTCAACTCTTCATCATCTGCATCGAGAAGCCTGGGTTTCTCATTTCATTTGTTGTGAAAGGGAGGTAGGGGCAGTGCAAGTTCACATAGTGCTCAAATTATCACATATCGACGATTAAAATTCCCTCACAGGTTTGAAAGGGGTCTCCAGCATGGCTAGAATTATTTCAGAATCATGAAAAGGATGTGCATATTATTGAAAGAAATCGTTGTTGATCAAAAACTGTAGAGGACAGGCGGCGCCGCGTTTTCTCACTAGCACTGCATTGTTTTATGAAAGTGAAATTTAGAGAGTTGGGGACTTTGTGAGATAAAAGAAAGTTTCTAAGGAGGAATTTGATGTTGTTTAGGCCTTTTCACACCTTTTGAAGTCATCAAGAAACTCAGGGAGTGAACAAAAGCATATCAACTATGGATCATTATAGTTTTGCATTGCGTTTCAACACAATCACCATATTTTCACCATATCTCTTAGACCTTGAACCCATTTTCCCTAAAATTTGTACAGTAAATGCAAGGGGGCCAGATGAATAAAATCAATTAATTTCATTCCAAAATGCTTCACGTTTTTCAAGAAACAAGTTACTGTCACCTACAACCAATTTTCGATGTTTGTGACATATATGAGTCGGATTTTGCTCAAATCATTTTTGGAGATGAGGTATTATGATAGTAAATTTCTAAAAAAATTTCGGCTCCATGACACTCACCGTTTGGGAGATATTAAATAAATATCAGTCACATTGCAAAAGTTGATGGTTTTGCTACGAAAGTGGGGGATAGTCCAAAAGGAGTTATTCAAGAACTTTGAATATTATCTAATAGGTTCAGTACCATAATAGAGGTATTTTAATCACACCTATTTTCTTCAATTTGACAGAGGCAAGATGCAACAATCCAGAACATGGAGGGCTACTACCACTGGCTAATACATTGCAAAACTCACTAATGCACTGCAAGTTTTGACAGTCAGCACCATTTCATTTCAAACTTCAAATTTTTGGCTTCTAGAAGTAGTTAAGATCATGTAGGTAGGTGGCATATTGTCTTAGGATGTGTAGTTAATGTTTATTTGAAAATATTCCAAGTTAATGATGTATTAGGAAAGTTATAACAAATAGGTTAAAGGTAGTTTCCTAGTACCTAGGAAAGTTTTTTTTTTCTTTCTATTTTCATGTAATTAGTTTGATATTTTAGGGGAATAGGTAAATTTTGATCCACTTAAACTTAGGAAGAGAATATTTTACATAATTCATGAATTATTAATGAGAAAGGTTTGGTGAGTCTAAGAGAGAGATTTGGGTGTATGTTGTGATGGATTATTTTCCTTGCTCAATGATTAATGGAGAAGGGCCAAATTTGTTTCTTTCAAGGATTCTTGTGTCAACAAGTTTTGTTTACGTGCTTTATTTTGTGCTTATGTGTCCTCTTTCCTTTCATTTATTCATGAATCTTCTTTATTCATTATTTGAATGAAGTTTATTTGAATACATAATTCATCCAAGATATGTTCTTTATTTTCTCCTTTCAAATAATATTAGTGTTTTTCATCTAAAGTTAAGTATAAAATGCATCGCTCATAGATGATTTATGCTCAGTGGAATATAATTATTTATTCTTCCACCATATACTACAATAGATTTCGAAGATCCAAATCATTGGCTAACTTTCCCTTGGTGAAGAATTGCTCATCATTCCATTTTGAGCATTGAGGTTTACTAAAATTAATGACTTCATGCCTAATAGATGTGTCTGTCACTCTTCCATCAAACCTTTAAACCCAATCTTTTGATCTCTCTATCTAACCTAATAATCATATTAAGTGAGAAACCTAAGTGAGAGAGCCCTCTCCAAGGCTAGAAGGGGCTAGATTCTGGTCTAAAAGTAGTTTGTGGTTACCTTAGGAATTTCTCTCCTCAGCCTAGGGAAATTTACAGAGTGCTAATAGAGTGAAACCCTTTGATAAGAATCAGAGGCTTACCTAAGTGTTTTTAAATGGATTAATATTCATACTATAATAATTTTTACAATAATTTCAAAATATGGCATTACGATGATGATAATGATTAAAAAACATTTGTCTATTGTTCTACACCTTGCTTCTTGGAACTGTTGACATGTAATTGGTCAACATAACACAAGAAAAGGATGTCATCAACGTCATATGAGGAGGAGGAATAAATTAACGTTTTTTGATCTAATTGTTTGGATAAGTTTTAATTTTCATGTACTAAGCATCATGGAGCTTAATAGGTGCTAGAGATTATGGAGGAAGTTGAAGCTCCAAAAGAGTTGAATTGTGTTGATGAAGAACAATAAGAGAAATTTGGTTTGAAAGATGGATAGTCTCGAGGAACTATCACAAAGGAAGGATATATATAGTTATCTCATGAATACCATGGATAAGCTCAGACCAACACTTTCCAAGTTATGTCTTCGTTTATTGAGTGTTTTTTGGGTTATTTTTGAAAATATCTTGTCATGGGTTGAATATAAATGGAAATTGGGAAAAGGGAAGAAATTGCATGTTTTGCAGGCTTGTGGATTGGTTCAATATGAAGATGACAGAGAGAAACCGGTAAGAAGTCCATAAAACAATACAATTCAACTAATCCAAAGGAGGTTAAAAGGACCCAAGGATAAGAGGAAACCAAAAGTTTGTTATTGACAAGGAAGAGACACCATTTTCTCATGCAATCAGAGAGATAAAAAGGTTGGATTATGAAGGAAATTGTGAACCAGGAGTACCTCAAGGGATAGAAGCATTCCCAAACATGGATGAGAAGGTTTATGTAGAGAAATTAATGGTTATATGGAGCAATGACAAGGGTGTCATCTAGGAAGCCGCAGGAGATGGTGAAAGGCTTCAAACCCATAAATTTGCAAGGGAAGGTGAGGAGGGAGAAAATGTCATCCATAATATGCTTGTTGTATGTCTAGGCATGACTAGAATTCAAAATTATGGAGATAGAAACAAACAGAATTTCATAATGCCAACAAAGAATTTGGTGTGGAAACCATGTACTGTTGAGATGCATGGAGAAATTTGGGAGAAGACACTTCCAATTCATATACAAAACATTGTTGAGGGAGAGGAGGGTTGTAGAGAATGTGAAGTTGTAGTATGCAAACTAACTATTTCACCAAGATTAAAAAATGAGATGACCATTAAGAAAAGAAAGAAGAAGACTGCTGAAAGCAAAATTGAAGATGCAGAGGAAGGAAAAAAGTGTTGTCAAGAGAAGAAAGCATGTAGGAGAATGAGACAAGTTTGTCTCATGATGATTTATTTCAATTAAAAATGAGAAACATGGGGCATAATTTTATCTTAGAAAGGAGTCAACCATTTGCAATCATGTATTTTGTTGAAGGCTCTCAGGAGGGTAAATTGTGTTGGTATGAGTACATACACTATATAGGAGGCCTATTCTATGGTGAAGAATGTAATGAGATAGAGAAGGAAATCCTTCAACTTTGGGAAACGTTTATGCAGATGATGACTGATAGCAATAATTTGAACCAACAAAGGAGAGGCAACATCTATTATCAATAAGACAAACTTAACATTAAGGTTAAAGAATTAATCATGCTAATAAAGGGATTACCTGAGACATGGTACAATGTTAAGGCGAAAGTGATAAGTTTCAATACTTGACTAACTGGATGGAACTACATTAGCATGGAAAAAATGAAGAAATTACAAAGGAGAACTTGGGATCGAGGAAGAAAGAGGGTAGCTAACATCAAGTTGACTATGTGGAAATGCCTCAATAAATCCAGTGGTATAGTGATGAATCAAGTGTGGGATCTTGGCAACCTGAAGTTAGGACTAAACCAACAACATGACCATATTTGTCAGCAACAACAATAATTTTTTTGGGACCGTAGAGACTTTTGTAGATAATTGACTAGGAGGTCAATTTTTCATCTTGAGAGTCTCATGTAGGAGCATCACCCTAAGGGTCATTGAAATTATGAAAGGGATATTATTTTCCCTCATTTTTATTTGTATAAATTAGAATTAGGAGAACTTGTTCTAAGGCTACGTGTCTTCGTTCAAGAACATTTAACTATTAAGATATTTTTCCTAAATGGGCTTATGTAAAAATAAAATAGCAAGTGTTAGGTTAGCTGTTAGGTAGTTCTAGAGTACTAGATAGTTTTCCAAATCCTCTTTTTCTATGAATATATTTTCCTTAGCATTGTTAATGTACATACAGGAATGAGTAGGAAAGGATCCTAGTGTATTTTTGGAGAAAGGGTTCAGATAGGGGCCTGTTAAATTCTTTATATATATTTATGGCTAATACTTGATACACATTTTCCTCTAGTGTATGTGCATTAATGCTCCGCGTGGTCTTAAACTCAATAAAAAAGAGAGAATCCAATTGAATTTAATTGGTAAACATACTCAGTGTACATAAGAATGCAAAGGCTCGGACATGAGGGAGTTTCATTAAAAACGTTGTGCTTAAACAACATTCAACAAAGAAGAATCCCATGCCTGTGTGTATGCTAAATGATTGTAAGAAGAAGAATGTGTTTATGGTTATGTGAATACCAAATCCCAGGATTGATAAGGTAGAGAGAGGGAAGTTTCGTTCATATGCGCTCAATAAGAATGTGATTTAGATTTATATTCAACGTCAACACCTATGGAAATACACCCTATGATAGGTAAGAAAGAAGGATTATTTAGCTCATGTGTTTTTTATGCGCTTCAACTCTATTGTCTAGGAAATGGGTTCCTACTCTATCTGGTAGAGCATTCTCTAATGAAATATAAGGAAAATATTTCCTAGGTTGTAGATTGTCTATTTTTATCACTATATGATCACGTAGCGAAAGGATTATGTAACAAAAACCATCATGGTAGTGTTACAAGAAAACTAAGAAAGGTCTTAATCAAGAGGATAACGCTATGAATATTGTTCCGAAAAAATCTCGTATGTGTACTCGGCTCATTATGAAAATCATGTGAATTGAGATATCTGTGTTGAGGAAAATGACTAAGTGTTTTTGGTTTATTTTGCGTTGGGCCAGACCATAGTTGGGTAGTTTGGCTCAATAATTGTTAGAAATTGATATATGAGCAAAGAGAGATTGCACAACATAAAAAAAATCACACACTATGATCTTATTCATCACAACAGTTACATCTATAGGATATATTCATTTATAATTACATATATTCATCACAAATCACACATTATGATATTGTTCATTTGCAACCATGGCATCTTGGTGGCATCCATAGGGTGTCGCTTAAGAATAAATAAAAACATACATGAACCACTATAATTTCGGTAGTGCTTGGCATTGAGTTTGTCCGGATTCCCTTTCGTGGCTAATATCCTTTAAGCGCATTAGGCATCTGAGGGTGAGCAGGTCTTCTCCAGACCCAAAATCAAGTAAAAATAATCTTCTTTAGCATCCTTCATTTCTACATTTAAATCGTCACTAGAGCGTAAGCTCCACATGGCCACAAGAAAGACCATCACCTTAAGGGCTTGTCAATGTTAACTAGGCAACAAAAAAAATGAAATCATCTCACCATTTTCTAACAAGGCACCTCAATCTCATAACCAATATTCTAGTCGTATTACACATCAGACAACCTAACTCACCAGGTAGGAAATCTTCTGGAATTCTACAATGCTATAACCAGATGTTAAAAATTTTACATTATAGAGGAAAGGAGTTTATGCATCAACAAATCAGTTGTGGAGATCAAATCTTTAGTTGCAGTGACAAAATTACAAATAGACAGGAGCTTGTAAAAACACAGAAAACAACTCATAGTAGAACAAAGTAAAACATAGTGGTTGGGGTAAAACTAGACGTGAAGATTAAAATCCATATCGCAACAAACCATACTTTAGATTAAGATATCAAAAAATATGAAAATACATTCTCTTTATAAATGGAGGTTGTAGCTCCAAGTAAAAAAAAATTCTTACTATGGTTTGGACTTCATCAGGGGTCACAGAGTAACTCTCTGTAAAACTCCATAACAAATTATTTTCACCCACCCACCAATATTTTCTTCACGATTTTCTCCCTTCCCCTGTCAGACTTACATCCTCGAGTCTTTCTCTACTATGAAAAAATACTTTTACATTCATATTTATCTAAAACATACATTTTGACTCATTAATACATGTCATAGAAAATCATTAAGACACAAGATGGATGATTATACAAAATGAATGATTTTCTAAACTTGGAGAGGTTGCAGACTTCAAGTAATAGTTGCGGAGTGAATGCTTAACTATACATTTCACTAAATCTGTATTAAATACCCATTTGAATTTAATTATCTGATGTGTGTTGCAGAATGGAGAACTCATACTCCCACTCATAACTTCTATCGTTCATCCTACAAACCACTCCGCAACCTGCAAAAATTTGTCTCACAAGTATGGTTTCTTTTCGTGTGTTTAACGCAGTGATTGGGATTAATTTTCCAACACTCCCCCTTAATCACAATTTCTACCATTGAAAATTCCCAAACAATTTTTGAGATAAATAAAAATTTCACATGCCAACGGTTTTGCGAAAATATCAGCAAACTATTCCTGTGACCTGTATTGATGCAACACAATTTCACCATTATTAATTAACTATCTAATAAAATGATATTTAGCATCAATATTCTTGGTCCTCTTATGAAAAAATAGGTTCTTTGGTGGTGTAATTTAGGAACTATTATCGTAGAAAATAGTTGTTGTTCCCTCTTGGTTGTGGCATAGATCCCTCAACATCCTTCTCATCCAAACTGCCTGACAAATTGTTGTTGTTGTGGCGACATGTTCAGCTTTTGTTGTTGATAATGACACTATTGGCTTCTTCTTGGAGGCACATGAAATGGATCTAGAACCGAAATGAAAAATGTATCCTGATGTGTTTTTTCTGTCAACACTTCCTGCCTAGTCACTGTCATTGTAACCAACCAACCTAAAATTATTTGTTGCGGTGTACAAAATACTATATTTTTTTTCCATTGACATACTTCAAAATCTTTTTGGCTGCTTTCCAATGTGTCTCATTGGGTGTCTCCATTAACCTCAACGCTAGGCTTAATACATACATTATATCATGCTTAGTGGCGGTCAAATACATCAAGCTTCCCACCATACTCTTGTATAATGTTAGATTGACATTGTTGCTCCAATCTTATTTTCTCAATTTCAGCTCCATGACATTTCGAGTTGGTGCGGGCTTGGTGTTCAACATATTAAACCCCTCCAAAATGTCTTCTAAATACTTTTCTTGGGAAATAATAATACTATTTTATGCTTGCTTCACTTCTATGCCCAAAAAATACCTTAACAACCCCAAGTCAGTCATTTCAAATTCACTTTTCATGACTTCTTTGAAATTAACGATGAGGAAATCATCACTGCCTATAAAGATAAAATCATCTACATATTCGAAAACAATAAGAAGCTTACCATCACTCTCTTTGATGAAGAGAGTAGGCTCTCCATCACATTTTTTGAAGACATTGTCCAACAAGTAAGCATATATCTTGCTATATCATGTGTGCAGTGCTTTCTTTAGCCCATAAAGATATTTCCTCAACCTATACAGCTTGTCTTCTTGGCCTTTTTCCTCACAACCAGGTGGTTGTGCAACATAAAATTCCTATTTCAACACTCCATTCAAGAGCGTTGATTTTATGTCCATTTGATACACTTTCCTTCTATGTTGTGTTGCAATCAACATGAATGTATGCATTATCTCCATTGTTGTGACTTGCATAAATATCTATGCATAATATCTTCGATGCTGCTTCTTGTATCCTTTGACAACTAGCCTCACTTTATGCATTCTAATATTCCCCTCAATGTTTCTCTTGGTCTTATAGACCCACTTCACTCCAATGACTTATTTTCCTTGCGAAAGGTATGCTAACTCCGATGTGTCATTCTTTTCTATTGCTTCTATTTCTTCCTCCCTTGCCACAGCCCATTTTACTTCCTTGACTGTGTCCTCAAAATAGATGGGGTCATTTACATGAAAAAACAATGTAAATAAGAAATTTATACCAATGCTACTATTAACTTCATCATGTTGATAAATTTCATTCAAATTTCTGAATTTTGGTCTTCTTATGCTTGCGGAAGATGGGCTTGACGTGTCATTTGGTGTTGTGCTTTGGGAAGATGGGCTTGACGTGTCATTTGGTGTTGTGCTTTGCAGTGTGCTTGGATAAGCACTTGCTTGATTGTGCGATTTTGTCCTATTATTGGTTGACATGGTACTTGCTACCTACTTTGTTGCACTTGAATAGGAGTAGAGTGAGTCACAGTTGATGAATTACTTGCTGTGGTCAATTCCTCTTTGTCTTCATATGGCATACATGATTTTACATTGACTGTCTTCTTTAAAATTCCATCCCACGCCTCCTCTTCTATGAACTGCACATCTCTGTTGATTATGAACTTCTTGGTTGATGGATTGTAGAGCCTATATGCCTTGGATTCATCACTATATCCAAAAAATATGCATTTCTCCCCCTTGCTGTCAAATTTCTTCCTCAACTCATCTGGGATGGGTGCATACACCACAAATCCAAACACTCTCATGTGAGTGACACCATGCTTTCTTCCACTCAATTCCTTTTCACGGATTACATTCCTGACACTTTTGGTTGGACACCTATTCATGATATATGTTGCACAAGAGACAACTTCAACCCAATAATCATTTGGCAAATGTTTTGCCTTCAACATACTCCCTTCCATTTCCATAATGGTGTTATTCTTCATTTATGTGACACCATTTTGCTGAGGTGTATACCTTGTTGTAAATTTCTTGTGAATTCCATGCTCCCTACAAAAACAAAGGAATTCATTTGATATGTATTCAACACCTCTATCATTCCTCAAGACTTTGATGTAGTGTCCACATTGTTTTTCAACAAGAGCATTGTATTGATGGAAGTGCTCAAACACTTCACTTTTTTGTTTTAGGAAGTAGACACATGTCCTCCTTGTATAATCATCTATGAAAGTCAAAAAATAGTAGCTGCTACCAATTGATGGTGTCTACCTTGGTCCACACAAATATGAATGCACAATCTCCAAAGGTGCCTTTGCCCTTGTTGACTTTCCTGCTGGAAATGTCTCTCTATGTTATTTGTCCAAGATGCATCATTGAGATAGGTTGTCCAATTTTCTATGAGTGGAAAACCCTTCACCATACCTTTCCTATACAGCAAATTCAAACCTCCAAAGTTGATATGACCAAATATCAAATTCCATAACCAATTTTCATCTTTTGCCTCTGCTTGAAAGTTTAATTGCATGACATCTACAACTTTTCTTTCATCCTCTTGTTAGTTCATTGATAGTTGTGCTTGTGCATCTTCTTCCTTCAAATCTGATCTTATCTTTAGGGGAAGCATTCTATTTCTTGTCATCTAAACCTTTCCGATCAGCTGTCTCCTTGGAGGCTTATCCAAAATTGTGCATTCATCATTTTTGAAAAATACATTGTATCCCTTTTGCATGAGCTGTCCAATGCTTATGAGGTTATGCTTGAGACCAAGGAAAAAATAAACATCTGACATGTATTTCTTCTCCCCCTTCTTTGTTAGAATATTGACTCTACCTTTTCCCATGACAGAGACTTTTCTATCATTCCCTAATGTCACTCATGGAAAATTTTAGTGGCTAATATTCCCAAGTGGGCTAATTTTCCATGATTTTTCCAAAAAAAAATTCGCCACTTTTCATTTCTTCTAAAAATAATTTGCCCAAAATTTACAGTATAAAATTATTTCATCCTAAAAATCACCAAAATTATATGGACTCTACCTATAAAATAATTATAAATTTGGATATCCTTACAAAGATATGAACAAACATTTTATAGTTTTCATATTAGACACTAGTTATATTTTCCAAGATTTATAAAATTTAAAATAAATCTCCATCCTTAAAATTTTCTCGGATATCACTTCAAATTTCACACTTTCATCTAAATTGGAAAACATTTCTATGTTCCCTGAAATGTGGTTGCTACACCCTAAATATAGAAACCATACATCACTTTTTTTCTTCTGATACATTACAAGGTAAAAACATACTATCATGGTTCTCATTTTCCTTTGTGAAATTTACACATGGTTTGTTACTTATGTCATATTGCTTCTTTCTACATTCATTTGCATAATGGCCATACTTCTTACAGTAATGACAATGGACTTGAGATTGATCATACCTTTGACCTTGTGCTTGATTTTGGCTTGGGCCCTGACTTGGATTTTGATTTCTGCCCTTTCCACTTGAGCTCGAAGGCTACCTATTCCACCTTTGTGTGGGCTTATTCCTCTTCCTCTATCATTTGACCTTCCTTTGCCTCTGCCTTGACCAAATGCAAATTTTGTCTTGAATTCATGCTCCAATGAGGAGCTTGTTTCTCTATTCAGTCTATTTTCATGAGAAGCTAGTGATGCATGAAGCTTATCCACTGAAGACTGTGAGAGATCCTTTGTCTATTTTATGGCCACAACAATGGTATCAAACCTTGTTGGAAAAATTCTCAACATTTTCTCAACTATTCTCCTTTCCTCAAGTGTCTCACAATGAGATCTGATTTGAGTAACTTGTCCAATTACATGTGTAAAAATTAAGTCTATATTCTCAGACTCTTTCATACAAGTTGTCTCAAAATCTCTCCTTAGTATTTGTAGCTTTGTTGTCTTCAACTTTTCCACACCTTGGTAGGTTGTTTGGAGGGTGCCCCACACTTGGAATTCTTGAAAGACGTGTAAGAGAGATTTTGCATCCTTCTTCTTCTTGTCCCTCAACAAATCCCTTTCTCGTTGTGTCAAGGCATTGATGTTGCTGCATCCGCTAGTTCTTGAAAACCATTCTCCACCAAATCCCAAGCGTCTTGAGAAGAAAATAGAACCTTCACTATTATAGCCTAGTAGTCATAATTTTTTCCATTAAACTTAGGTATTCAAGGATTAGTCAATCTTGTGCTTGATACTGCCATTTCTCACTCTAAAAAAAAAAATTGTTGCTCAAAACAAATTTTAACTCCCATTAAAAACAATTTTTTTACACTAACAAAGTTTAACCCATTCTGATACCACGTTAAAATTATTACAGGGCAGAGGAGAGGATTTTATGCCTCAACAAATCAGTTGCGGAGATCAAATCTATAGCTCCAAGTAAAACAAAATTCCACTTCATGAGGGGTTGCGAAGTAACTCTCTATAAAACTCCGTGACAAACTATTTTCACTCACCTACGAATATTTTCTCCAAAATTTTCTCCCTTCACCACTTAGAGTTACATCATTGACCCTTTATCTACTATGCAAAAATACGTTTACATTCATATTTATCTAAAACATACATTCTGACTCATTAATACATGTGAGAGCAAATCATTAAGACACAAGATGAGAGATTATACAAAATGAATGATTTCTGAAGTTGCAGAGGTTGTAGACGGCAAATAAAAGTTGTGGAGTGAATGCTTGAACATACATTTCACCAACTCTGTATTGAATAACCATTTGACTTTAATTATCTGATTTGTGTTGCGGAATGGAGAAGTCATACTCCTGCTGAGAACTTCTGTCCTTCAGCCTGCAAACAAATCCACAACCTCCAAAAATCCACCTGACAAGTATGGCTATTGTCAGTGTAATCCATCTTAGAATTATGACTATTGTCAGTGTGTTTAATGCGGTGCTTGGGATTAATTTTACAATGCCAAAATATCGCCTGACAACACCCTGACCACCTATCACTTTATGATTTTTGCATAATCAACGAAATCCATCCTACAAGGCTTTCTTCGTTGAGGGTTTTCACGGGATTCTCGTTAAATCCAAGATCCCCACAAGAAGGAAAATTTCATTTACTAAAGCTTTCAAGCTCCACACATAGGCCCTGCTTACTGAATTTAAAACCTCGACAACAAATCCAATGCAAATCCCTTCCCCACCACAAATAATGGCCATAACTCTCAAAACATGAGGGCTTCTGCTTCCCACAACATATCACACCATGAAATCGCAGCCTAAAATGGTTGGAGGTTCAGAGTAATTGGATTATGTTCAGAAAACACCTTAAACTATAAAAGAAAATTAAAATCAAATATGATAATATTAGATGATGCTAGGTCATTCTTGCTAGGCCAATGCCCAACAATCCCTCAGTCATGACAATGCACAGATCACATTATCGAATAAGCAACAATTCACAATTTAGCAAATTGTATGGGCTCTCACTGAGATTGATTAGTGCAAATCACATTCTCTCTACCAATCTAGATATGAGACTAGGCCTTTGAGATCTCTGTTCAATAAATCTGATCTCTCATTTTGAATAATCCTAGGACACTCTTTCTTGGCTAATTGTAATGACCATGGACATATAGAAAGAATAGTCAATGTTCTAATCTGCAATCCACTATGCACCGAATCATGTCGTCTTCACAACCAGCTATGGATAGGCTCTCAACCACATACATGATCCCTTACATATTCCAGCTATGCAGGCCAATGCGCTACCCATTAATGACTTAGATCAACACAAAAAAAAAAATTTCTCACAACAAACGCTCTACTCAATAGAATTTTCTACCCTAATCTATTTACATAATATTAATAAACTCAAGGCCCTCTCACATCTTCTTGGCTCTCTTGTGAAGGACTCAAGCCAGAATAGGCTCTAATACCATGTTAGAAATTGAGAAATAAGCAGATAGAGAATGCACAATACAACACAAATCACACACTATGATATTATTCATCACAACAGTTAAATATATAAGACCTAACACATTGAATTCGACACATCTAGATCATGACTCCAACTCATAACATAGGAATCAACAACTTCTAGACTCGCACTTAGGAACTCACAATGACAACTACACATAACTGGGAAACATTAATTCCAAGAATAATAAGTTGGGCTAATGTGCGTTGATCACCAAGCCTTCAGACAAAGTTGACCCAACATTTGAAAAGCATTGTTCAGAGGTCGGCTCTAGGATAATTAACAACTCCCGAAGGTAGATAACCCCAACTCCTGATCTGCTCCAGTCGAGATTTGGACCCAACCCCTTGGTATTAATCCTCAGTACAATGGTGTGGATCCTTCAACACTCATGTAACGCGTGGTGGTAATTGAAATTGTGTTTGTGCATGTAAGGCATGGTGGTAATTGAAATTGTGTTTGTGCATGTGAGGTAAATATAACATATATATATAATGAGAAGTGTTATTTAACAAGTCTCGTAAAGAATATAAAACTTTAAATGTGTTTTGTATGTAGCCACGTTAAACAGAAATGATCAACATAATGTCCTAAAAATCATTTTATTTTAAAACCTGAAAAAGGATCTTTCTGCTAAGTGTTTTGAGGCGTGTGTGGCGTGTTTAGCTCGCATGCAGTTTTGGATAGCTAAAAATATTTTAGTGTAACAATTAAAGGAAAAACCTCCATAAAAGACAAAAAAAGTCCTGGGAATATAGGGCAGACCACTAGAGGCGCCTGCTATCATACCGCTTCGTGGAGAAAGATGAGGTTTGGTCTATCAACATTTATCAGCTATTCAAACTGCACTTGTAAACCAACACCAGAAATATAATCACAAAACTGTCCACCCCAGGGCTCTTTGTAAACAATTTTCTTTTGAACTCCAGTGTACATAGTCACTCACTGCATGTTATTTCCATCGATTCACATATGACGAGACAAAAGATTTTGCTCGTGGGTTGTGTAAAGTTTAAACACGTTTTGAAGTTATTCTAGAAAAGTCATATCTGGTTCAAATGTTTTTTTGGAGATGATGAATATTATAGCAACTTTGCCTAACAATTTCAGATCCATCGGAGGTAAGTGGGGGGTAGTCCAAAAGGAGGTGTGTAAGAACATTTAATATCATCTAGAGGTTCAGTACCATCACAAAGGTAGTTTAAGCATACACGTTTTCTTCATTTTGACAGAGGAAGGTTGCAACCATAAAAAATATGGAGGGTTACTTCAACTCGGTAATGTGTTGCGAAATTGGCTAATGCACTACAAGTTTGGACAATCATCGCCATTTCATTTCAAATTCTGATTTTTTGGCTTGTAGAAATAGCTTAGATGATGTGGATAGGTCGAAATTTGTCTCAGGAAGTGTATTTAATGTTTATTTTAAAATATTCTAAGTTGATGATGTATTAGGAAAGTTATAATAAATATGTGAAAGGTAGTTTCATAATACCTAAGAAAGTGGTTTTTGTTTGCTATTTTCATGTAATTAGTTTTGTCTATTACGGTAATAGGTGGAATTTGAACCCCTTAGACTTAGGATGAGGATATTGTATATAATTCATGAATTATCAAGGAGGAAGCATTGGCAAGTGTAAGAGAGAGAGTTGGGTGTATTTTGTGATGGATTATTTTCCATACTTAGTGATTAATGAAGAAGGGCCAAAGTTGTTTCTTTCAAGGATTTCTATGCCAGCAAGTTTTAGTGATGTGCTTTCTTCTGTGTTTATGTTTTCTATTTGCTTTTAGTTATTTATGAATCTTCTTTCCTCATTATCTGAATGAAATTTATTTTAATACAGAATTCATCCAAGATAGGTGCTTTGCTTTCTCCTTTCAAATAATATTAACGTTTTTCATCTAAAGCTAATTGTAAAATTCATCCATGATAGATGTTTTATGATTAGTGGACTATAATTCTCTATTCCTCCACCATATACTACAATAGATTTCGAGGATCCAAAGCACTGGCTATCTTTCCCTTTGCGAAGAACTGCTCATCATTCCATTTGGATCACTGAGGTTTACTAAAATCAATGAGTTCATGCCCAATAGATGCCTCTATCACTTTTCCATCAAACCTTTAAAACCAATTCTTTTGATATCTATATCTAGCCTAATAATCAGATTAATTGAACAACCTAAGTGAGAGAGCCCTATGGAAGGATATAAGGGCTAGATTTTGGCATAAAACTAGTTTGTGGTTACCTTTGGAATTTCTCTCTTGAGCCTAGGGAAATTTATGGAGTTCTAGCATTCCGGCTCCATTGTCGGGGATCAAAAGGTTCCATATTCCCCAAAAAGTCATAAGAGTTCAAATTTGATTTCTCATGGTGGACAACAATAAAACACAAGAAGGTTGAGCCTTTCACTTGTCCACTCTAATTGAGCAGAATCCTTATTTTTAGAGTCCCACTGGTATCTATACACTTTTAGGACGAGTTCTCAATCCAGAAAGTATGATACCATGAATTGAGATAACATGCTCCATGTAGATTGGAAAGCTTATTTTCCAAAATTCAGAGATCGAGAAAAATATGATGTTGCACTTCATTTGGTTAAATTTCATATGAATGTGCGTAGAGGTAAGGTTAAATTTCATTAAGATTGCCTGATGAAGATGTTTATGCAAACTTTAGAAGGAAAATCCAAAACTTGGTATCAAGGTTTTCCATCTGCTAGTATTTATTCTCTTAAAGATTTTCATTCAACATTTTTTGAAAAATATAGAGAATCTCATCCTTCTTTGTCTTTGGTTGAGAATTGTTGTGAACACTTTGAGGGTTTTATCCAAAATATGGAAAATACATATGGTGAGGAAGAATTCATGGATGAAGAAATTCTGGAAGCTTTGAATGAGAAACCTTTCCATTACCAAGAAGAAATGGTGGTTGATATATTGGATGAAAAGGAAACTAAGCAAGATTTAAATGATGAAAGTCAAGTTCTATTTTCTGAAATTGATGAAAATTTGCAGCAGGCTTGTAAGTCTTTGTATGATCAAAGGTATGAAGATAGTCATTCATTTGTTTATTTAGATTGTTCTTTTTCTGGGTTTTTATTTCAAGACCAGGTTTGTGAAGACCAAGATGAGGTTTATGATGAAATGTATGAACAAGGATATCTGGAAATTCATCACTCATACGTTTCTCCATCTCATCCATTTTCTGAAGCCTTATTTCAAGAGAATATTTGTGTCAATCAAATTTCAAATTGGCATTTGCGGATGTTTCAGATCATATAATTATGGTAGAAAATCATTATCAAACATTGCAAGAAGATAATGAAGAGGAGTAAGCTATTGTTTTAATTCTCATGTTTGATTATATTACATGTATGTTTAATATTCCTATGGATCATGAACTTGATAAATATTTTGATCTTGATTTTTCAAACTTTCCTGTTGTGTTTTCTCCATTGACAAAATGATTTTTAGCAATCTTAAGAACACAATCAACCTGCATTGTACAATCTTTTTAATTGTACATAATAGGAACAAGGTAATGAAGTGGACGAGTGGTGGTTAATGCAAAGGCATCTAGAGTCAATGGGGAAAATTAAAAATGAATTACAACTATGTTCTTTTGCTTTTAATGACCTAATGGATGATTATGTAGAGGGTTTAGATAGTCAAAGTTTGCATCTAGTAATAAATCATGAAGAGAAGTCTGCATATGATCATGAAGGAGATACTAATCTATTTCTTCTTTATCAAGAAAAGGTAATCATTCCTCATGTTAAATATCCTTTCACAAACCTGTTGCAACCATTGTATAAGGTATATCTTGTTTTGTTCACCAGCGTAGAGACTGGATTCAGTTCAAAGTTCGAGTTGTTTCTAGTATTTAATGTTCTAGTTGTGTATTGATTGAAACTGAATCAAATAACCACATTATTTCAGTATCTTCTGGACTGGTTATATTGGCATATCAATGTCATTTGTTTGAGTAGTTGATTTCAACTATTAAGTAGGAAATGGTGTGCAATAAGCTTGTTTAGCAGGGATTTCTTTCAACTGGTCTTTTTTATATTGTAGTTTAATATCTTTCCCTAACAGTGTGAAGTTATCATTGTCAAAATGTACAGTGTTTTTGGGTCTCAACATTTGTAGGTTTGGATAGTTTTTATGAGAGCTTGAAGCCCAGGGAGACGCCCCGAAGGCTTTGGTGAATTTTTGTCAATTCTCTTCAAAGTTTTAATCTTTGTAATATATGTGATGAGTTGATTGAGTTAATTTGAGTCAGTATTAGTCAGTTAAAGGTTAGAATCCATTTCCCAATGGACAAGGCTACTAGTCTACTATGTTCTTGGCACCTCACAAGGAGGACATCATCCCCATTGGAGCCAATGTTAGGGTCATATTATATAGGAATCCCAGTCACTTTTCTATTACTACTTCATTTGAGGTCATTTTTGTAAATATTAATCATGGTTTCATGAGTGTCATGGTCTAAAGGGGTTTTTGTACAATGAGGAAAAAATTGTCAAGTAAATACTTCTTTGTCAAAAAATAGTACTTTTGCCATAATTCAAACTATATGGTCACAAGGAGTCACGATTTAAATTGGAAATCATGAGGAGTCATTTGTCATTATAGAGGAGTCTAGGGATCATATCATCAAACCTTGAGTATCATAAGTGGGTCACATAAGATTAGAGGTTAAGTCTACACAAAAGAAATCATGAGATGGATTAGGCACAAATTTGGAGGTTGTGGTGAGTGAGTTTGAATTTCATTTCAATGACAGGTTATGACTTCAGTGGGAATATAACAGTCAAAAGGACAATCCTTTCATTATTGTGAGGCGTTGTACATTCATAATTTCCATTCCCAATCATGATTATCATCATTATTCCCCCTCTAGGCCATTCCATGTGATCATTTGAACCTTCCTTTCTATCCCTTATCACTCAAAATTTCACGATCTACATCGAGAAGATCAGGTTTCTCATTTCATTCGCTGCGAAAGGGAGGCATGGGTGTTGCAAGTTCACATAGTGTTCAATTTATCACATTTCCACGGTCAAAATTCCCTCATAGGTTTGAAAGGGTTCTCCAGTATGGTTATAAGTCTTTCAACATCATGACGTGCATATTTTTCAAACAAATCACTGTTAATCAAAGCCTATAGAGGACAGGTGGCGCTACATTTTCTCGTTGGCGCTGCAATTTTTATGAAAGTAAAATTTAGGGAGTTGGGGGATTTGTGAGATAAAAGAAAGTTTAGAAGGATGAAGTTGATGTTTTTTGATTCATTTTCACACATGATGAAGTCATCAAGCAACTCAAGGATTGATCAAAGTTATGTCAACCCTGAAGCATTACACTTTTGCGCTGCGTTTTCACACAGTCACTGTATTTTCACCATATCTCTTGGAACATGTACCCATTTTCCATGAAATTTGTACAATAGATGGAAGTGGCTCAAATGAATAAAATCAATTAACTTCATCCCAAAATGCTTCACGTTTTTCAAGAAACACGCTACTATCACCTACGAAAAATTTTGGATTTGCGTGACATACGTGAACCATATTTAGCTCAAATTGTTTGTGGAGATGAGGTATGATGATAGTAACTTACTAAAAAAATTTCAGCTCTATCACACTCACTGTTTGGGAATTATTAAAGAAATAGCAGTCGTGCTACGAAAGTTGACAGTTTTGCTGCGAAAGTGTGGGATAATCCAAAAGGAGTTATGCAAGAACTTTGAATCTTATATAAGAGGTCCAATACCATCATAGAGGTATTTAAATCATACATGTTTGCTTCATTTTGAAAGTGGAAGGATGCAACAATACAAAACATGGATGGCTACTTCCATTAGCTAATGAATTGTGAAACTAGCTAATGCGCTACAAGTCTGGACAATTAGCACCATTTCATTTAAAATTTTAGCTTTTATCTTCTAGAAGTAGTTTAGATGATGTGTATAGGTGGAATATTTGTTGGGTTGTGTTATATTCTTTCCACGACTAACCTACGTAGTGAACCGAGGGGTTAGAGGGGGGGTAGAGCCCCGCCTTTGGTTTGCCAATTGCGCAGCGGGGGGGGTCATAGGGGGGACGGCAGCCCCCCTGTCCGGAGGATTTGAGGGGGGCGGGTAGCCCCCCTCTATGGGGTCTAGGGCAGCACCCCCAGGAATTTTTTTTTGGACCCTATATTAGGTTGGGCGAACCTAACTATGGTTTTCGGTCCATGGTTTTGGACGCGATGGTTTTCGGTCCATGGTATTGGATGCTTCGGCATGTACAAATATGTATTGTAACATTGAAATGAACATAATAAAAAATCAAGCTGGTAGTCCCGGTTTTGGGATCCAAGGGAAAATATCTGTGTATATGTGTTTTATGTGTTATGCTCTCGCATTGTTTATTTTTCTATGATTTAGAATTCGTAGGTAATTTTTGTACGGGGTTAAAACCTACATTTCGTATCAGAGCTGTTTTGGCTTCAAGGGGACGCCTTTGTTGCTGAGGGGTTTTGCTCGAGCCTGTGGTAGACATTGTTCAGTGGGAGATCTGCGAGATCGATTCTGGTGGTGAAAGAAGATGGCGAGCAGCGGAAAGATAGAGATCGAGAAGTTCAATGGTTAGATTTTTGAGTTGTGGAAACTCAAGATGGAGGATCTTTTGGTGGATAAAGATCAGTGAATCGCGGTAGATCCAGGTACTAAACCAACGGGAGTGACCGATGAAGAATGGAAGAAGTTGGATTGGAAGGCAAAGAGCACAATACGATTGTGTGTCTGAGATTCAGTATTGCTGAATGTATCAGGGGAAGCTACGGGGAAGGCTTTGTGGGACAAGTTAGGGACTTTGTACCAATCTAAGTCTCTGCTGAATAAATTGTTCCTGTGGAAAAAGTTGTATAACCTGAGGATGAAAGATGGAGACTTGGTGATAGAGCATCTGAATGCATTTAATACTGTGGTAAGTCATTCAGCGTCTGTTGATATTAAAATTTCAGATGAAGATAAGTGCATCAGTTTGTTGTGTTCTCTACCAGATTCGTGGGATAGTCTGGTTATTGCAATAGGTAGCAATGCAACTGCTTTGCAGTTTGATGAAATAGTCTCAGCCTTGCTGATGGAGGAGATGAGACGGAAAAATATGGAGAGCCAGATTGGTGATGCCTTGTCTGTACGAGGACGGTCCCAGAATAAAAATAAAAATAAGTCATCGAGAGGGAGATCTAAATATAGAGGGAGGTCTAAATCTCCAGGAAAACCTGTAAAGGTGGTGTGCTGGAAATGCGGAAAGGAAGGGCACTTCAAAAGGGACTGTAAATCTAAAGCTCCTGATAAAGGAAAGGGATCAGATGATGCTCCTTTTGCAGAGGTGAAAACCACCTCAGATGAAGGCGGGGATGTGTACTTGGCTTCTTCAAGTACACATGTAGATCATGAGCCATGGTTGATTGACTCAGGTGCATCCTTTCACTTCACTCCCCATAGAGAGTGGTTCTGCGAGTATGAGAAATACGATGGTGGTGATGTCTTCTTAGGAGATGATAGGAAGACTAGAATCATTGGTCGTGGAAAAGTAAAGTTGAAGTTGCGAGGTGGAAGGGTTAGAACACTTCCGGGTGTTTTGAATATTCCTGCATTGGCCAGAAATCTGATTTCTGTAAGCAAGTTGGATGATGCAGGTGTAAAAACAGTGTTCGAGAAGGATACCTGCAAGATGGTTCGGGGAGCACTAGTATTAATGCGGGGAGTTCGGACTGGAACTCTGTACAAGCTACAAGGTAGCATTGTTGTTGATGGGTGCAACAGTTCTATAGTTCCTGAAAGTGGAGCTGAAAATCTAGTGGTCTCTGGAGAGAAGACCATGCTGTGGCATCAAAGGCTTGGACATATTGGAGAGAAGGGCCTTCGAATACTTCATGGTAAAGGTATGGTAGAAGGTATGAGTAATAGCTCTTTGGATTTTGATTTCTGTGAAAATTGTGTATATGGGAAGCAGAATCGGGTGAGTTTCCCCTCTAGTGCTAAGAGGGCGAAACAGATATTAGAGCTTGTGCACAATGATGTGTTTGGACCTGTGAAGGTTCCATCATTGGGTAAGTCTGTGTACTATGTATCATGTATAAATGACTTCTAAAGGAATACATGGATATATTTCCTTAAGAAGAAATCTGAAGTCTTTGACAGGTTTAAAGAATTTAAGGCTCTGGTGGAAAATCAGATAGAGAAGAATATAAAGGTGTTGAGGACAGATAATGGTGGAGAGTTTTACAGCAAGGAATTTGAAGAATTCTGTAAGAAGTGTGGCATAGCACGACAGAAGACTACTCCATATACACCTCAGCAAAATGGAGTGGTAGAAAGAATGAACAAGACATTGATGGAAAGGGCAAGAAGCATGCTCAGTGGTGCCAGGTTAGGACAGGAATTATGGGCAGAGGCGGTGGATACTGCATGTTACTTGGTCAACAGGTCACCTTCATCAGCGTTGGAGGATAAGACTCCACAAAAAGTATGGACTAGTAAGAAACCCTCTCTTTCACATTTGAGGGTATCTAGATGTGATGCATATGTACATGTTCCAAAGGAGAAACGAACCAAGTTGGATAGTAAATCTGAAAAGTGCATCTTTATTGGGTATAAGGATGGTTTAAAGGGTTATAAGCTTTGGAACCCTGTAACAAGGAAGGTTGTGTATAGCCGAGATGTGGTGTTCAGAGAGGTGAAAGATGTTATTAAACATGAAGTCCAACCAAAGCAACCTGAGAAGATAGAGTTTGAGCTAAAGGAGGAAGAATCAGACTCTACAACAGAGTAGGAATTAGAAGATGAAGAGCCACAAACTCCGGCTCTGAGAAGATCAATTCGAGAAAGAAGGCAGCTAGAAAGGTATAGTTCATCAGCTTTCTGTTCAAATTTTTCTTTATCTGTTACCGATGATGATCCCAGAACTGTGAAGGAAGCAGTGGATTCAGAGGATGGAAAGCTCTGGAAAAAGGCCATGGTTGACGAAATGGCATCTTTGCACAAAAATGAGGCTTGGGATCTGGTGGAGTTGCTGGCTGGAAGGAAACCCATTGGCAGCAAATGGGTGTTCAAAAAGAAGACAAATGCAGAAGGGAAGGTGGAGAAATACAAAGCTCGGTTGGTAGCAAAAGGTTATTCCCAGGTGTCGGGAATCGATTTTGGTGATATTTTTTCTCCTGTTGCCAAGGTAACTTCTACTAGGTTACTTTTATTTGTTGCTACAGCTTTTGATTTTGAGGTAGAACAGATGGATGTGAAGACAATATTTCTTCACGGGGATTTGGAAGAGGAAATCTACATGAAGCAACCTAAAGGATTTGCAGTGAAGGGTAAGAAAGAACTGTTATACAAGTTAAAGAAGTCTCTCTATGGGTTAAAACAGTCACCAAGGATGTGGTATCAGAAATTTGATACATTTATACGGGGACTTGGCATCACCAGAAGCAAAGCAGATCACTGTGTGTATTTTAAATTAATTGGTGACCGTGTTATTTATCTGGTCTTGTATGTGGATGATATGTTGCTGGTTGGAAATGACAAAGAAATTATCCAGGATTTGAAGACCCAATTGTCCTCCAAATTCGACATGAAAGATCTTGGTGCTGCAAACTATATTTTTGGCATGGAAATTAAAAGAGATCGGGCAAAGAGGAAGCTCTGGTTAAACCAGAGGAAGTATTTCGAGACAATACTGCAGAGGTTTAATATGCATGAGAGTAAACCGGTGAAGGTTCCTATTCCTGTAGGTGTGAGGTTATCTGCTGAACCGTGTCCCAAGACACAAGAAGAGGAAGAGGACATGTTCCGTGTTCCATATGCGAGTGCAATCGGTAGCCTGATGTATGCAATGGTCTATACTAGACCAGACATTGCACATGCAGTGGGAGTATTGAGCAGGTTTATGTCAAAACTAGGGAAGGAGCACTGGACAGCAGTGAAGCGGGTTTTCAGGTATTTGCATGGCACTAGTGATTATGGTTTGTGCTACCAAGGAAGACCAAGATTGGACAGAGTGTTGGATATTCGTGGCTTTGTTGATGCAGACTGAGCTGGAGATATGGATCAGAGAAGATCTACAAGTGGGTATGTGTTTAACCTATTTGGAGGTGTAGTCAGTTGGATGAGTAAGAAACAATCTGTAGTGGCACTATCAACTATATAGGCAGAATTTATGGCATCAACTCATGCAAGCAAGGAAGCAGTTTGGTTGCAGAGATTGTGTTCAAGTATGGGGTTAGTACAGGGAGCTATAAGAATAGACTGTGACAGCCAAAGTGAAATTTTCTTGGAAAAGAACCCTGCTTATCATTCAAAGACAAAGCACATTGATGTTCAGTATCACTTTGTGAGGGATATGATAGAAGACAAAAAGGTGTTGTTGGTAAAGGTGGACACTTTGAAGAATACTGCAGATGCATTGACAAAATCTGTGAGGTCTGAGAAGTTCTCTTGGTGTAGAGAAACAATGGGCATTTCAGGGCTGGAAAAATGACTAAGCTCTCCTGTGGCCCCCTTTGGAAAGAAAAAAACAAGTGGGAGATTATCGGGTTGTGTTATATTCTTTCCACGACTAACCTATGTAGTGAACCGGGGGGTTAGAGGGGGGTCGGAGCCCCCCCTTTGTTGCACCAATTGCGGAGTGGGGGGGTCACAGGGGGGGCAGCAGCCCCCCCTGTCCGGGGGGTTTGAGGGGGGCGGGTAGCCCCCGTCTACGGGGTCCGGGGCAGCGCCCTGGGAAAAAAAATTTTGGACCCTATATTAGGTTGGACGAACCTACCTATGGTTTTCGGTCCATGGTTTTGGACGCGATGGTTTTCAGTCCATGGTATTGGATGCTTCGGCATGTATAAATATGTATTGTAACATTGAAAGGAATATGATGAAAAATCAAGCTGGTAGTCCCAGTTTTGGGATCCAGGGGAAAATCTCTGTGTATATGTGTTTTATGTGTTATGCTCTCGCATTGTTTATTTTTCTATGATTTAGAATTCGTATGCAGGTAATTTCTGTATGGGGTTAAAACCTACAATATTGTCTTAGGAAGTGTATTGAATGTTTATTTGCAAATATTCCAAGTTAATGATGTGTTAGGAAAGTTATAATAAATAGGTCAAAGGTAGTTTCCTAGTACCTATGAAAGTGGTTTTTGTTTGCTATTTTCATGTAATTGATTTTATCTATTATGGGAATAGGTGAATTTTGACCCCCTTAGAATTAGGAAGAGCGTATTGTATATAATTCATGAATTATCAAGGAGAAAGGTTTGGTGAGTCTAAGAGAGAGAGTTGGGTGTACGCAATGATGGATTATTTTCTATACTCAATGATTAATAAAGAAGGGCCAAAGTTGTTTATGTCAAGGATTCACGTGTCAGCAAGTTTTGGTGATGTGATTTCTTCTGTGTTTATGTGTCCTCTTTCCTTTCTTTTATTCATTAATCCTCTTTCACCGTTATTTGAATGAAGTTTATTTGAATACAAAATTCATCCAAGGTAGGTGCTTTCTTTTTTCCTTTCAAATAATATTAATGTTTTTCATCTAAAACTAAGGGTAAAATTCATCCCTCATAGATGATTTATGCTTAGTGGATTATAATTCTTTATTCCTCCACCATATACTGCAATAGATTTTGAAGATTTGAAGCATTGGCTAATTTTCCCTCAGTGAAGAACTGCTCATTGTTCCATTTTGATCATTGAGCTTTACTAAAATTAATGACTTCACGCCCAATAGATGTCTTTGTCTCTGCCATCAAAAATTTAAAACCCGTTCTCTTGATCTCTCTATCTAGGCTAATAATCATATTAAGTGAGCAACCCAAGTGACAGAACCCTCTCCAAGACTAGAAGGGCTAGATTATGGCCTAAAAGTGGTTTTTGGTTACCTCTAGAATTTGTCTCCTCAGCCTACGGAAATTTACGAAGTGCTAATAGAGTTAAACAATTTGATAATAATCATAGGCTTACCTAGGTGTTTTTAAATGGATTAATAGTCATACTATAATCATTTTTACAATAATTGCATAATATGGCATTACAATGATGATAATGATTAAAAATAAATTGTCCATTGTCCTGCACCTTACTTCTTGCAATTGTTGACATGTAAATGGTAAACACAACACAAGAAAATGATGTCATCAATGTCATATGAGGATGAGGAAGAAATTAATGTGTTTTTATCTAATTGTTTAGATGAGTTTTAAATTGCACACCCTAAGCATCATGGATATTAGTAGGTGCTAGAGATTATGGAGGAAGTTGAAGCTCCAAAAGAGTTGAATTGTGTTGATGAGGAACAATAGGAGAAATTTGGTTTGAAATATGGATAGTCTCAAGGAACTCTCACAAAGGAAGGAATATATATAGTTATCTCATGAAGACCATGTGGATGAAGACCATGGAGAAGCTCAGACCAACACTCTCCAAGTTAGTGAGAGAAAGAGTACTCTTAGAGGTATAATTAATTGGCTATGTCTTCGTTTATTGAGTGTTTATTGGATTATTTTTGAAAATATATCGTCATAATTGAATATAAATGGAAATTGGGAAAAGAGAAGAAATTGCATGTTTTGTAGGCTTGTGGACTGGTTCAATATGAAGATGATAGAGGGAGAGCTCGTAAGAATCCCATAGAAGAATACAATTCAACTAATCCAAAGGAGGTTAAAAGGACCTAAGGATAAGAAGACAACCAAGAGTTCATTATTGACAAGGAGGAGACATCATTGTCTCATATAACCAGATAGATAAAAATGTTGGAATATGAAGGAAATCGTTAACCAAGAGTACCTCAAGGGGGTGAAGCATGCCCAGACATGGATGAAAAGGCTTATGCAGATAAAGTCATGGTTTTATGGAGCAATGAAAAGAGTGTCATCGAGGAAGTTGCAGGAGATAGTGAAAGGATTCAAACCCATATATTTTCAAGGGAAGGTCAGGAGGGAGAAATTGTTTTCCATAATATGTTTGTTGTATGTCTAAGCATGACCAAAATTCAAAATTATAGAGATAGGAGCAAGAAGACTTTAATAAGGCCAACAAAGAATTTGGCATGGAAACCATGTACTATGGAGATGAATGGAGAAATTTGGGCAAAGACACTTGAAATTCAAGTAAAAAACATTGTTGATGTAGAGGAGGGTTTTAGAGAATGTGAAGTTGTAGTATGGAAACTAACTTTGTCACCAGGAGTAAGAAATGAGTTGACCATTCAGAAAAGAAAGAAGAACACTGCTAAAAACATAATTGAAGATGCAGAGGAAGGATAAAAAATGTCATCAATAGAAGAAAGCAGGCAAGAGCATGAGACATGTTTGTCTCATGACAATTTATTTCAACTGAAAAAAAGAAACATGGGGCATAATTTTATCTTAGAAAGGAGCCAACCGTTTTAATCATATATTTTGTTGAAGGCAACCAGGAGGGTAAATTTTGTTCGTACAAGTACATTCAATATATAGGATGCCTATTCTATGGTGAAGAATGTAATGAGATCGAGAATAAAATCCTTCAACTTTGGGAAATGTTCATGTAGATGATGACGGGTAGAAATAATTTTAACCAACAAAGGGGAGGCAACATGTATCATCAATAAGACAAACTTACCATGAAGGTTGAAGAATTATTAATTGTGCCAATAAAGGGATTACCTGAGACATGGTATAATGTAAACGATAAAGTGATAAGTTTCAATACTTGGCTAATTGGATGGAACTACATTAGCATGGAAAAAATGAAGAAATTACAAAGTAGAATTTGGGATCGGGGAAGATAGAGGGTATATATCATCAAGTTGACTATGTGGCAATGCCTCAATAAAGCCACTAGTACAATGATGAATCAATGTGGGATCTTGGCAAGATGAAGTCAGGATTGAACTAGAAACATGACCATATGTGTGAGCAACAACAACACTCTTTCTGGCACCCTAAAGAATTTTGTAGATAATTGACCAGGAGGTCAATTTTTCACCTCAAGAGTCTGATGTAGGAGCGTCACCCTAGGGGTCGTGCAAATTTTGAAAGAGATATTATTTTCCTCATTTATAATTTTATAAATTAGAATTCGCAGAATTTGTTCTAAGGCCAGGTATCTCAGTTCAAGAACATTTAATTGTTAAGATTATTTTCTCATATGGTCTTATGTAAAAATAAAATAACAAGTGGTAGGTTAATGGTTAGGCAGTTCTAGAGTAGTAGACAATTTTCAAAATCCTCTTTGTCTATGAATATATTTTCCTCAGCATTGTTAATGTACATAAAGGAATGTGTAGGAAAGGAGCCTAGTGCATTTTTGGGGAAAGGGTTCAAATGGGAGGTCTGTTAAATTCTTTGTATATATTTTTGGCTTAAAATTTATCCACATTTTCCTCTGGCATATGTGCATTAATGCTCTGCGTGGTCCTAAACTCAATAAAAAGGGAGAATCCCCTTGAATTTACTTGGTAAACGTACTCAGTGTATGGAAGAATGTGAAGGGTCAGACACAAGGGAGTTTCATTAAAATCATTGTGCTTAAACAACGTTCAACAAAGAAGAATCACATCCCCATATGTATTCTAATTGAATGTAAGAATATGAATATGTTTATGGTTATTTGAATACTGAATCCCAGGATTGATAAGGTAGAGAGAGCGAAGGTTGGTTCATATGTGCTCAATAAGAATGATATTTAGATTGTATTCAATGTCAACGCCTGTGTAAATACACCCTATGAGAGGTAAGAAAGAAGGGTTACTTAGCGCATGTGTTTTTTCATGCGCTTGAACTCTATTGTATGGGAAATGGTTTCCCACTCTCTTTGGTAGAGCATTCTCCTAAGAAATATATGGTCAATTTTTCCTAAGTGTGAGATTTTCTATTTGTCTCACTATATGATCACATAGTGAAAGGAACATGTAACAAAAACCTTCGTGGAAGTGTTAAAAGAAAGCTAAGAAAGATCTTGCTCAAGAGGAAAGCCCTATGAATATTTTGTTCCGCAAAAAATCTCGTATTTGTAATCGGCTCATTATAAAAATCATGTGATCTGATATGTCTATGTTGAGGAAAATGAATGTGTGTTTTTGGTTTCTTTTGATTTGGGTCAGACCATAGTTGGTGATCCGAATTATATCCGTGAAGATTATCAAGTACCATGACTGTATCAAAATAGGACAGACTTCGAATTTATGAACACAGAGCGATAAAAAAGACCTTTGGACATTGGCAGATTGCGGCCAGCAAGGAACAACAAGGACATCAGTCAAAGCGCATTAACCGAGGCCCATGGAGTCTGCGCAAGAGTCAAAACTGGCACTTGGGAAGCTCAGATCAGGAAATGAAGGCCATTTATGCATCTCTGGGCAAAACCCTTGGTGAAGGAAAGGCCCCGAGTGCTCGCTCGACTGGGAAGCCGGTAAACCATGGGGAAAGCACTAAGGCGAAAGGCAGGACCCGTGCTCTAAAACCGATGGTATATCAGGGGCACCCTTGGGTGGTAAGCGAATTTGGCTGAAACCAAGCAATTCCATTCAGTGCTTGACACGTGTCCGGTGGATGAGAGACAAAACCACCACTCAACGAATGCTAACGGTCGAGTAAGTCAACCGTGCGAAATGAGCGAATAACGTCAGATCTGGGGGCTCCAAATCTAATGGTGGAGATCACGCCCGATGGAGAAACTGGATTTGACAGGGGAATTAAGCTACAACATAAAAGTTTGAAGTCTGATTTGACCACTGAGTTGGCAGATGAGTCATTCCACAGTGCAACTGGATTACCGAACTGTCAAGGAAGAGCTAGCGCAGTTCGTGAGAGGACAAGTGGCCACTTCCCTGTGGACGATGGCGATGATGTAGAGGCAGGGAACTCCAAACGAACAGTAGCAGGCAAACCGAAGGGGCGAAAGAGGAATCTAACAGTCAAGGATGGATTGGCTTTAAGCCATGAACATACAGAGAATAGAACATGACGAAGAAGGAGAAGAAGAGAACGAAGACAGATAGAGTGAGAGAAAAGAAGAGACAGTGAATCAAAAAGCAGAAAATAGAGAGCCGAGCTGACCTAAGGCAGCATCGAGCAAACATAAAGCTTGAGAGGTTCAAGCAACCCCTGAGAGGATCTATCTGGAATTGAGCACCACATTGGACTTCCCCCATTAAAGACCAGAGAGGTCAAGATCTGGTAAGGAAAAGAGTCTGTGTACTGTAGTGGCCTGGGGAATCCAAGAACCACCCTACCAAGCATCATTTGTTTCAGGAGACTCTAATTGAGCTCCTCACTATAAACAATCTCTACTTTGAAGACACAATAAAAGAAGGCCACCACTGAAAGCTGTATTGGAGATGTAGCCCTGGAGAATAGGGTGAACTCCTTATTAAATCTGTTGTGTTCTTGCATTTGCTTACTGTGTTCCTCTTACTGTTTTCCATTCTTCTAATGTCTATGTATTTTGCAATCTGATCAATCCGTTGCCTAAAATAACATAGACACACACCAACACATGAGTCTGTAATACCTTCATTCAATAATTCTTTAACTGAGATCACTCAAGAGTGATTTTCAGATCAAGTGGTATCAAAGCTTTAGGTTATTAAGGTTAGAGAATCTTGTGTTGGTTTAGCTGTTGAATGCTAACTAGATCAAAGCTCAAATTTGGAGAAGGAGAGTTAGTCGAAACTAATCCTGAAATTGGCAGAGTCTATCCTAGGAAGACAATGTCAGAGGAAGGTTCTATGGGGCTAGACCCTCAATTCATAGATAGTTTCTTAGCCATAAAATCCATGGTAGAAGAAATGTATAGGGACTTTAAAAAACATAAGGATGAAGATTTATCAGGCTCTAAGCAAGACAAAAGAGAAGATGAGTCACACTCCCATGATCACTCAAAAGGCAAAGGGAAAGAGGAAAGCTTTCTCACAGCTCCTGATAGCCTAAAAAAAAATAATCTTTCATCAAACTAGATGTTAAATTTGATCTACCTATATATGATGGAGAGTTGAATGCAGAAAAGCTGGACAATTGGATTAGACAAATTTATGTTTATTGCAGAGTGCAGAATATTGAATCAGATAAGAGCAAGATTCAGCTGGCAAGCCTACGCCTTGGAGGCACTGCCTTGGTTTAGTGGGAAGGCAGAACCCAAGCTAACATGAAAAGACATGGTAAGACCATCTCTGTCTGGAGTGAATTTGTTTCTACAATCAAAAAGCAGTTCTATCCACTGGCCTACATGCAGCAAGCCATGATGAGTTGGAAAACTCTTTGATAGTTGAAAGGGCAAAGTGTGCGACGGTACACTCAAGAATTTAGAAAGAGAGCATTGATTCTAGGAATATCATTAGACTCACTTGAGACTCTGTTGAAGTAAATTGGTGGTCTACACAGCTACATGAGGCACACTATCCTCATGTTTAGTCCCACTAGTATAGATGAGGTATCTGTACAAGCTACTCATCTATAAGCTAGAGGAAAGAATGGAAGTCCAGAAGTTGGGGGATCATCCCAACCCACTGCAAGCAAGAATAAGGAGAAAACAAAGTAGAAGTGGAAAGAAAGGAAGGCTAACACTACACAGAAAAGCAAGGCTTCTTGCACTCACTATAAAAAGGATGGGCATGATGATGAGCATTGTTGGATTCTGCATCCAGAGCTGAGATCTAAGAAGTTTGAGGGCAAGAAGAAGAAGACTGCTACAACTATTCAGAAAGATTTGAGGTCAGACTCGGGAGATGAAACAACCATTGCAGCCACAAGTATAAGAGGTAAGAATTCCGAAGCATCTACTAGTAATTCTGCACAATCTACTACTGATGAAGAAAATGAGAGAAAAAGACATGAGCTTTTCCATACTCAAGTTATTTCCAAACATCAAAAGATTGATACTTTGTTTGATAGTGGCTCACAAGTAAATTTAATTTCTGAAGCAATTGTAAAGAAGTTTGGATTAGCAACTACACCTCACAAGAAACCATGGCCATTAGGATGGTTAAATGATAAAGCACAACTACAAGTGATTAGATAGTGCAAAATCAAGTTTTCTTTTGGGCCAGCATTTGTAGATGAGGTTGAGTTAGACATAATTCCTTTGGATATATGTGGAATTGTTTTAGGAAGTCCTTACTTGTATGATAGAAAAGCTATTTTCTATAGAGCTGAGAACAAGTATCTACTTTTTAAATATGGAATCGAATACTTCGTAAGAGCTCATAAGCTCAAGAATAATTATACTCTCATAAACTCAGGGCAGATGAAAAGAATGATAAATTCATGCAAGCAATTCTTACTGATGGTTGTAAAGGAAAAGAAACCTGATAAAACATCAAGCTGTAATGCTAAACATCAAGCTAATTTAGAAAAGGTTGTTTCAGAGTATGATATCTTGTTTCAAGAACCTAAAGGTTTGCCACCCAAAAAGGAAATAGTACATGATATTATTTTGCAACAAGATGCTCCATTGCCTAACATTGGAATGTACAGGTTGTCCGCTTTAGAGAATGCTGAAATCAAGAAGCAGGTGCAGGAGTTGTTCGAGAAAGGGTTCATCACACCTAGCACATCACCATGTGGGTCACCAATCGTTTTGGTGAGAAAGAAAGATGGCTCGTGGAGAATGTGCATTGATCGAGCACTGAATAAGATAACAATTAAAAATCGTTATCCCCTTCCTCACATAGATGATCTTTTAGATTAATTGAAAGACGCTGTTTATTTCTCCAAGCTAGACTTGCACAGTGGATACCATCAGGTCAGAGTTGGAGAACATGATGCATGGAAGACTGCTTTCAAAACAAAGCAGGGATTGTATGAGTGGCTGGTTATGCCTTTTAGCTTAACTAATCCTCCTGCTACTTTCATGAGATTAATGAATGATGTACTCAGACCTTTTCTTGATGATTTTGTTATTGTGTATCTGGATGACATTCTGATTTTTAGAAAAACGTGGGAAGAACACTTAAAGCATGTTAAGTAGACACTAGATGTTTTGAAAAGAGAAAAACTTCATGTTAAACTCTCAAAATGTGAATTTGGAAAAACATCACTGAATTATTTGGGTCATATAGTATGGGGTGGTGAATTGAAGATAGATCCCTCTAAGGTGGCAGTCATTGTAAATTGGCCTAAAGCCAAATCTGCTACAGAAGTTAGAAGCTTCTTAGGAGCAGCACAATATTGGAGGAAGTTCATTTCTAACTTTTCCTTAATTGCAGCTCCTTTACATGCTTTAACAGGATTGAACAAGTTGTTTCAGTGGGGAGGCAAATAGCAGAAATCCTTCGACACCTTGAAAGAAAAGATTAGTATAACACCTGTACTAGCACTGCCTGATATTCAAAGACCATTTGAGATCCAAACAGATGCTAGTGACTATGCCATGGGAGTAGTGTTGACACAACACGGTAAACCCATATGTTATCATTCTGAGACTTTTAATCCTACAACAGTTAACTATCCTACATATGATAAAGAATTGTATGCATTAGTTCAGAGTGTGAAATAGTGGAAACATTACTTAATGGGAAAAGAGACAGTAATACATACTAATCATCAACCATTTCAATACCTACACTCCCAAACTATGTTGTAGCAATCAAGGCACTATAGATGGATGGGTTTTCTACAACAGTTTCATTTAGTCATCAGATATAAAAAGGACATACACAATAAAGTTGCAGACATGTTATCTAGACCTATTATAAATGCATCCACTATACTTAAGAATAACTATGTGCGACATGAAAGCTACATTGAACAATATGCTCAAGATATAGACTTTAACGATGTATATACAACTTTAAGTCAAGGAAAGAGAGTAGAAGAATTGGATTATCATATAAAGGACCGACTCTTATACCATTGTGGGAAGTTATGCATTCCACAAACTGAGAGAGTAAAGATAATTAGAGAAGCACACACTTCTTTGATATCAGGTCACTTTGGGGTAAGTAAAATAGTTGCATAGCTACAAAGATTTTGTTATTGGAGAAAAATGAACGAGATAGTTTCTAGATATGTAAGAAGGCATACTATGTGTACTAAAAGCAAGCCCAACAATAGAAAACTAGGCTTTTGCACTCCATTACTAGTTCCTTCTCACCCTTGGGAAAGTGTTTCCATGGATTTTGTTGGAGGACAACCTAAATCTAGGAAAGTTCATGATTATCTATATGTTGTTGTGGATAGGTTCAACAAAATGTGTATTTTGATACCTTGTAATAAATATTTACAACTGAACAAACTGCAAAACTATTTTTTGAACATGTATGGGTTCATTTTGGATTACCCACTTCCATTGTATCTAATCGAGACACCCGATTTGTGGGGAAGTTTTGGTCAAGTATGTGGGAACGGATGGACACCAAACTGAAGAAAAGCACGACTTTTCATCCACAAACTAATGGCCAGACAGAAGTAGTCAATAGGACAGTGATCCAGTTGCTCAGAGGATATTGTAGCAAACATCCTAACCTTTTGGATGAACATTTGTGTTATGTGCAGCATGCTTACAATAGAGCAAAACATTCTTCTGCATAGAGATCTCCTTTTGAGACCTGTTTTGGTTTCACACCAAGGTATCCTTTGGATTTTTTGTTTGGTAAAGATACTACAGTTGATGGACACAATGATGTGGATAGGGAAACTAGGTTCATTGAACAGATCCAAGAGATCCACCAGGAAGTACAGGAACAACTAGAAAAGAGCCAAGCCAAATATGAGGCAAGGCATGACAAGCATCGGATGGAGCATAGTTTCCAAGTTGGTGACCAAGTCTGGCTGTATATCAGCAAGGACAAGATGCAAGGTGAAGGTAAAAAGCTAAAGCCTATCAGGTATGGACCCTTCAAGATACTTCAGAAGATTGGTGAGAATGATTTTCGCCTTGATCTACCAGATTACATGCGCATCTACTCAGTCGTAAAGGCATATTGCTTGAGATTGTTTGAACCCTCTCTAATTTAGGATCTCAAAGAGTAGAGTCAATTGATTTCTATTGTTGACCTACTACTTGAATACCTTAATGAATTATAGGAAGACACAATTCTGGACAGGAAGGTGAGGACAATGCGGAAAGGAGATGTTGAGTACCTCAGAGTAGGGCTCAAGGGTTCAAAGTCGAGCAGTGCAAAGCGGATAGAGATTGGACAAGTGAGAAAATTGTACCCTCACTTAGTCGATGCTTGAAAACCAACTTTTGGTGGTCCAAAATCTTTTTCAGTGGGAAGGTCGTGATTTGAATTATATCCATGAAGATTATCAAGTACCATGACTGTATCAAAACAGTGTAGACTTTGAATTTATGAACATAGAAAGATCAGGAAGACCTCTGGATAGTGGAAGATTGCGGCTAGCAAGGAACAAAGAGGACTTCGGTCAAAGCGTGTTGACCGAGGCCCATGGAGTCAGTGCAGGAGGTAAAACTGGAACTTTGGAAGCTCGGATCAGGAAAAGGAGGCCATTTTTGATGCATGATTAGTGCTTAGCACTAATTGCGCATCGCTAGGAAAAACCTCTCGAGAAGGAAAGGCATCGAGTGCTCTGTCGCATGGGAAGTAAGTAAACTATGGGGAAAGCGCTAAGGCGAAAGGCGGGACCTGTGCTCTGAAACTGGCCGTATATCGGGGGCACCCTTAGGTGGTAAGTAGATTTGGCTTAAAATGAACGATTCCATTCAACGCTCGATGCATGTCCGATGAATGAGAGAGAAAATAACTACTCATCGCATGCTAATGGTCGAGCAAGTCAATCGTGCAAAATGAGCGAATAACGTCGAATCTGGGGGCTCCAGATCTAACGATGGAGATCACGTCCGGTGGAGAAACCGGATTTGATAGGGGAATTAAGCCGCAACATAAAAGTTTGTAGTCCGATTTGACCGCTAAGTTAGCAGATGAGTCATTCCATAGTGTAACTGGATGACCGAACCATCGAGGAAGACATGGTGCAGTTCGTGAGAGGACAAGTGGCCACTTCCCTGTGGACGATGGTGATGACGCATAGGCAGGGAACTCCAAACGAACAACAACAGGCAAACCGAAGGGGCAGAAGAGGAATAAAAAAGACAAGGACAGATTGGCTTTAAGCCATGAACAAAGAGAGAACAAAACATGACGAAGAAGAGAGAAGAAGAGAATGAAGATAGAGAGAGTGAGAGCAAAGAAGAGACAATGAAGAAAAAAGTAGAAAATAGAGAGCCGAGCTGACCTAAGGCAGCACCGAGCAGACAAAAATCATGAGAGGTTCAAGCAACCCCTGAGAGGATCGATTGGGAATCGAGCACCACACTGGGCTTCCCCCATTAAAGACCAGAGAGGTCAAGATCTTGTAAGGAAAAGAATCTGTGTACTCTAGTGGCTTGGGGAATCCAAGAACCACCCTACCAAGCATCATCTATTTGAGGAGACTCTAATTGAGCTCCTCACTGTAAAAAAACTCTGCTTTAAATACACAATAAAATAAGGCCACCACTCAAAGCTGCACCAGATACGTAGCCCTGGAGAATAGGGTGAACTCCTTATTAAATATGTTGTGTTCTTGCATTTTCTTACTGTGTTCCTCTTACTGTTTTCCATTCTTCCAATGTCTATGTATTTTTCAATCTAATCGATCCATTGCCTAAAATAACATAGACACACACTAGCACATAAGTTTGTAATACCTTCATTCAATAATTATTTGATTGAGATCACTCAAGAGTGATTTTTAGATCAGTTGGGTAGTTGAGCTCAATAATTGTTAGAAATTGAGAGATGAGCAGAGAGATTGCACAACACAACAGAAATCACGCACTATGATATTATTCATCACAAAAGTTACATCTATATGATATATTCATCACAAATTACACATTATGGTATTATTCATATGCAACCATGGCATCACGGTGAAATCCGTAGGGTGTCGCTTAAGAATAAATAAAAACATACACAAACCACTGTAATTTCGGTAGTGCTTGGCATTAAGCTTGTTCGGATTCCATTTCATGGCCAATCTCCTTTCCACATTTAAATCTTCACTAGTGCACGAGCCCCACATGACCACAAGAAACACAAACACCTTAAGGGTTTGTAAACATCAACCAAGCTACATGGAAAACAAAATTATTTCATCATATTCTAATAAGGCACCTCAATCCCGCAACCAATCTTCTCATTGTATTACACATCACACAACCTGGCTCACGAGGTAGGAAATCATGTGGACTTCTACAATGCCAGAACCAAATGTTAAAAAATTTAGAGGGTAGAGGATAGGAGTTTATGCCTCAACAAATCAGTTGCGGAGATCAAATATTTAGTTGCAGCGAGCAAATTGCAACTAGAAAGGAGCTTGTAAAAACACAGAAAATGACTCATGCAGAACAAAGTAAAACAAAGTGGTTGTAGTAAAACTAGACGTGAAGGTTTAAAGTCATATCACAACAAACCATTCTTTAGATTAAGATATCAAAACATATGAAAATACATTCACTTGATAAATGGAGGCTACAACTCCAAGCAAAAAAAAATTCTTACTGCAATTTACACTTCACCAGGGGTTGCAGAGTAACTTTTTGTAAAACTCTCTAACAAACTCTTTTCATGTGCCCACTAATATTTTCTCCACAATTTTCTCTCTTCATGTCTCAGACTTACATCCTTGACCCTCTTTCTACTATGAAAAAAGACTTTCACATTCATAGTTATCTAAAACATACATTTTGACTCATTAATACATGTCAGAGAAAATCATTAAGACATAGGATGGGGATTATAGAAAATGAATGGTTTTCTGAACTTGCTAAGGTTGTAGACTGCAAGTAATTGTTGTGGAGTCAATGCTTAACCAAACATTTCACCAAATATGTATTAAATACCCATTTGACTTTAATTATCTGATGTGTGTTGCAAAATGGAGAACTTGTACTCGTGCTCATAACTTATGTCCTTCAACCTACAAACAAATCTGTAACCTGCAAAAATCCATATGACAAGTATGCATTATGTTAGTGTGTTTAACACGGTGGTTGGGATTAATTTTCTAGCACTCGCCCTTAATCACAACTTCTGCTATTGAAAATTCCCAAACTGTCTCTGAGATAAACAACATTTTGACGTGCCAATGGCTTTGTGAAAATGTCAGCAAACTATTCCTATGACAAGCAGTGCTGCAACACAATTTCACCATTGTTAATTAACTCTCTAATAAGATGATATTTAGCATCAATGTTCTTTGTCCTCTTGTGAAAATTATAGGTTCTTTGATAGTGTAATTGCGGAAGTGTTGTCGCATAAAATAGTCTCTTAGTCATGGCATAGGTCCCTCAACATCCTTCTCATCCAAACTGCTTGACGCATTGTTTCTATTATGTTGACATATTCAAATTCTATTGTTTTGTCCCATTAACATATTGTAAAATCCTTTTGGCTGCTTTCCAATGTGTCTCCTTGGGTGTCTCCACGAACCTCAACACTAGGCTTACTCTATACATTATATTAGGCTTAGTGGTGGTCAAATACATCAAGATTCCCACCATACTCTTGTATAATGTTGGTTGACATTGCTGCTGCAATCTTCTCTGCTCAAATTCATCCCCGTGACAATTGGAGTTGGTGCGGGCTTGTTGTTCAGCATATTAAACCTCTCCAAAATTTTTGCTACATACTTTTCTTGGGAAATGAAAAGACCATTTTATGTTTTCTTCACTTCTATGCCCAAAAATAACCTTAACAACCCCAAGTTAGTAATTTCAAATTCACTTTTCATGACTTCTTTCAAATCAACAATGAGGAAATCATCACTACCTGTAAAGATCAAATCATCTACATATAAGACAACAATTAGAAGCTTACCATCACTCTCTTCGATGTAGAGAGTAGGCTCTCCATCACATTTGTTAAAACCAATGTCCAACAAGTAAGCATCTATCATGCTATACCATGCACACGGTGCTTGCTTTAGGCTATAAAGATCTTTCCTCAACGTATACACCTTGTCTTCTTGGCCTTCTACCTCATAACCAGGTGGTTGAGGAACATAAACTTCCTCTTTCAATACTCCATTCAGGAACATTGATTTTACATCCATTTGATACACTTCCATTTATGTTGCGCTACAATCGACACGACTGTATGCACTGTCTCCATCCTCGCGACTGGCGCAAATGTCTCCACATAATCTCTTCCATGTTGCTGCTTGTATCCTTTGACATCTAGACTCACTTTATTCCTTTTAATATTACCCTCAATGTTTCTCTTGGTCTTATAGACCTAATTCACTCCAATGACTTCATTTCCTTGCAGAAGGCCCACTAACTCCCATGTGTCATCCTCTATTGCTTCTATTTCTTACTCCATTACCACAACCCATTTTTCTTTCTTGACTGCGTCCTCAAACGGATTGGGTCATATACATGACAAAAAAAATGCAAATAAGAAATTCAGACCAACGCTACTATCAAATTCATCTTGTTGATAAATTTCATTTAAATTTTTGAATTTTTGTCTTCTTATGCTTGCGGAAGATGGGCTTGACATGTCACTTGGTGTTTTTCTTTGCGGCGTGCTTGGAGAAGAAATTTCTTGATTGCGTGGTGTTTTCCTATTATTTGTTGACGGTGTTACTTGCTAACTACTTTGTTTCACTTGAATAAGAGTATAGGGAGTCACAGTTGAGGAATTTCTTGATGTCGTCAATTCCTCTTTGTCTTCATGTGGTATACATGCTTTCACATTGACTCTCTTCTCTAAAATTCCATCCCATGCATCCTATTCTATGAATTACACATCTCTATTGATTATGACCTTCTTGGTTGATGGATTGTAGAGCTTATATGCCTTGGATTCATCACTATATCCAACAAATATACATTTTTCCCCCTTACTGTCCAATTTCTTCTCAACTCATCTAGGAGAGGTGCATACACCACACATCCAAATACTCTCATGTGAGTGACACCATGCTTTCTTCCACTCCATGCCCCTTGTCACACGGAATCGGTCAAGGGTGCGGACACAGCTGACCTTCCTAGAAGTCTAAGACATTCTAATGACAAACAAAACAAACTGGAGCTATCCTTCTCTAAACATACATTATGATATGAGAAATCAAGGTGTTTCGTTCTTACCTCTGTCCAAACGATATTGTAGAAGTCCAAGCTTTGTTGATCCGGATGAGCTCCTCCCGTTCTCCAAAACCTGCAATCACCAACAGTTCAAACAATTAAATAGCACCTGATTATAACATAAAACAAAGCATATTCAACATATAGACCAAGGAGTACATGAAATAACCCATTAACAACAAGCTATTGAGAAGAATGGACCAATTTGCATTAAAGGTAATCAAAAGGAACCATTACAACCTGAGCCTTGGTGTTGTGCAAGCTCCTTCCAGGGTCCACAAGAGTTTTCCTCTACTTTGACAAAGCTCACCCACTTCCAAGTAGAACAAGTAAGGGTGACAATCTCTCCTCACAAACTTCTAAATGGGAGTCCTAATTCCTGCAGCATTTACCCTTAGAAATCTATAGCTTTCAACCTCCCCTCCCTCTGGCTCAATGTCTTTATTTATAGTGCTGTAAAGAGGTTATTCAGGTCCACCATCAATGGGATAATCCCCCTCTTTGGGTGGGATAGCTCCCTTATTGATGGGATAAGTTCCCCCTTAATAGAGATACATGAACCAACTGGAGGCGCATCCATTTCATCAAACCGACCTCTAGAAGGTTCTAGAAGTAACCACAAGTAACTTTTTTAAGATGAAACTCGCGCATTTTGCCTTTTACAGAAGGACGCACCTGTCCCTTAACATACAGAGCGTCCATGGACGCAGCTTTTGTGAACATGGTGAGCGTCCCCGCAGGTAAGGCTAGAGAGAACCTGCGACCCCAGAGATAAACATATTTTTTACAAGACTTTCTCTCTTCTTTGAGTTTGAGATGGATAGCAGAGGCATAAGACTTGCCTAAGAGGGTAGCATGACTGTTGATTTGAGCCATACTAACTGTAAGTGGTCATGGTGACATTTTTTAGTGTAACAGATTGCCCCCTAAAGTGCGAAGCCTGGAATAGATTAGGGTTTTGTAATTCTAGGAAGGGTGAAGCGCTTTATCATTTCAAGGATTGTCTTGTGGATGACCTGGCTGGAACCTGCAATTTTCAACACAAAATACATGTATAAGATTATATCATCACTGAGGTAGGCATTCCCATACTCAGATTCAAAACTTTAACTAATGGACTAACTATTCTGATACAGGAATGATCTTGCAGTACATCATTTTTATAGACTTTTGTAGACGCAGTATGGACGCAACCATCTGTTTGTGATTAGTCTACATAGACAATGAATACAAAACTCCTCGCAGCCTGGATGGTAGAAACTAGATCCAGGGTCTTCACTTCTATTTCCCGAATTGGTACGATTCTAACCATGTGATTAAATGATTTGATGTCAAACATGTTAGAAACCACTTGATTACCAGTCGATGATGTGAACTGTTAACAAGCGTGAGAGAGACCACCAGTAATATCAATGGTTCTCAAAGTACCAAGCACAACCCGTGAAATGTGAATAGATGTTTTGATGTCGAACACTTCACGGAATCCTTTGATCGAAAGTCAATGATGTAAACTGACGTCAAAGGCGAGAAACCTGCCATTGATGCATGCAGACTTCAAGGTACTGTTGATTCCTAAGTCATCTTTCTAGATAATGTGTCGATGTCGATAGAAAGCGACTCGTTGCAAGCAAGCCTGCAACACGAAATCATTGTTCAAGTTGAAGAAATGTTGCTGTAAGGACTGACTCAGGGATGGTCAAATGGATGACAAGTATTTTTGCAGATGAAAGTTTTGCTTGCAGACCTCTTGAACACATAACGACACGACAGATGGCTTGGTGACGAATAACTCAAAGTTAATCCCCGGAACCAGGTTAAAGATTTTCAAAGTGGTTTGGTCAACTGTGAGGTAAAAGATTTCCCAACCCAGGTGAATGAAAAAGTGTCGTGTTCAAGAGCGGTAATAAAGCTTCTTTTGAGACAAAAGGTAACAAATAGGCTCATTCTTCTCTCTTTTCCCCCACCATTTCTGGCAAGTACCTCTTTATTTTTAACAAGCTTGAGGAGGATAACATATGCTTGATTATAAGCTCATCCTTCGGACGAGTCCAACCTAGTTTAAATTCGAACCCTAGGAAGGAGTGGTTCGTTCCTGTTTGTAATTGAACAGGTCCTTTACTGTAAAAGTTTAACGAGCCCAGTATAGGAGAAACTCGGCGTTTTTCAATTTTAGAGAGTCTGAAAAACTTAAGGAAACTCCACGTTGAACTTTTTCGTAAATTTGTGTCCCTCAAGCCCGAAAAAGTATAAAATAATACCTGGGGGAACCGCTTGATCTTGCGACCAAGGAGTACTTTCATAATAGTGTCGTCGACCTGAAAAGTAAAAAGCGATCAAGGACACGCCGTTTTATTTCCTTATCGAGTTTGAAACGACAAAAACCCGGCAATCTTTTCCTGATTTTACGGTCAGAAAAGAGCTAAAAGGGGACCGTCTTTTAATTCCGTTTTAACGAGTGTAAAAGAAACGCTCGGCGATCTTTTCATGTTTTAGGAGTCAGAAAAGGGCTTAAAAGAGAACTCCAAGGTTTCACTTTTTCGTAAATTTTAATGAGTTCGAAAAAGGGATAAAAATGTACTCATATGGCCGACTTTCAATCTAATTTACGAGCAGGAAAAGACGGAAAGAACTCGGCATTTTCATTTGTTTTACGAGAATGAAAGATAGCAAAATAATCTCGAGATTTTCATGAGTTTAACGAGTCCTGAAAATAACTGAAATTGACTCGAGATAGGTTTCATTTTTACAAAAGCTTGAAACAGAGAAAAACTATGCTTCATAGTAGTTTCATTTTTATACAAGCTTGAAACAAAGAGAAAACTGTGCTTGATGCCCCCTAAGCATAACTGCTAGAGCGCATGCCCCCCCAGCTTCATTTCATTCAATCAATTGGATGAAATGAAGGTTGAGTTACGAAATAATTTGAAAGACTCGACCTAAAACTGTAAGAAAATTATGCAAAAACTGAAATAACTAACCTAAACATACAACCTAACATCTATGAGGTCTAGTCAAACTCTCGACTCAATTAGAGGAGGATTTGTTTCATTTTTTAACGAGCTTGACACAGGAAAAGAACTATGCTCGGATTCGGTTTCATGTTTATGCAAGCTTGAAACGAAAAACTATGCTTGTTATAAGTTCACATGCCCCCAGCATAATGACGCAAATCAAGGTACATGCCCCCCAAGCTTCATTGCATTCAATGAGGTGGATGGAATGAAGCTGTACTTTCAAGATCTTGGAAAGACTTGTGGGAGTTGTTTCATTTTTTAATGAGCTTGACACAAGACAAGGAACTATGCTCATAACTACTCTCTAATCTACCTAACAAAAACTCTACTCTAAAAACCTTGATTCATTTTTTAACGAGCTTGACACAAGACAAGGAACTATGCTCTAAAAACCTTGATTCATTTTTTAATGAGCTTGACACAAGACAAGGAACTATGCTCATGACTACTCTACAAACTACCTTCTTAACCTACCCTTGTTTCATTTGTTAACGAGCTTGACACAAGACAAGGAACTATGCTCAAAAAATTCGCATGCCCCCAGCATAATGATGCAAAGCGAGGTACATGCCCCCCAGGCTTCATTACATTCAACCGGCTGGATGAAATGAAGGTTTACTTTCAATATTTAACTTGAAAAGGGAGTTGTATCATTTTTAAGGAGGTTGACACAAGAAAAGAACTATCCTCATACCTGATTCATTTTTTAACGAGGTTGACTCAGTAACAGGAACTGTCCTCATACCTGATTCATTTTTAAACGAGGTTGACTCAGTAACAGGAACTATCCTCAAAATCCTACTTTCTACAATCTACCTACATATCCTAAAATCTAGCTGATTCATTTTTTAATGAGGTTGACTCAGTAAAAGAACTATCCTCTTGCTAGCCTGTTTCATTTTTTAACGAGGTTGATACAGGAACAAACTATCCTCATACTCACTGATTCATTTTTTAACGAGGTTGACACAGTAAAAGGAACTTTCCTCGTGCATCCAGTTTCATTTTTTAACGAGGTTGAGACGGGAACAAACTATCCTCGTACTAACTGATTCATTTTTTAACGAGGTTGACACAGTAAAAGGAACTATCCTCGCTACATTGATCATGGCTTCCAACTGGAAGAAAGACATGTCAATGGACACACCTTGATCATGGCTTCCAAGAGGTCTTCATCAGAAGGAAGAATAGTTCTCTGGAAGGAATCCATGTCAAGGGACTCGAAAGGGATAAGAACATCGTGTTCAAGTAATCCCGTAGAGTTTTCCATGCCAATTACCGGATCTAAATCAACAGTGAGAGGCTCACTTACATCGGTAACTGAAAACATGGGATCAGTTTCCACATAATTAACCCGTGGCAGGGTAGATACCACTTTAGAATCATGAACATTTAGGGCTGTCATATTATTGGTAGTTGAAACAAGACTAGGGAACGAAAGTTGGTCTACAGTCACAATACTGCCATCGTGAGGGAAAGACATCACGCGAAAGAGTGTCGATACGACAGCTTTCATTGCATAAACATAGTCTCGCCCAAGGAGTAAATTGAAATCCAAGGGACCTCGAACTACCATAAGATCAATACAGACAGTTTTACCTTCCAAGGTAATAGAAAACTTAGGAAGGATACCTAAAGGTTCACTAATGGTTTTGTTAAAAGCTTTCAGATTCTGCGTAATAGGTGCAAGCTGAGGGGAACCCAAAGCTTTCCAAACAGTTGAGGATAAAATACTAACAGAAGCACCTTCATCTACCTGAGTACGATGTATGTCCCTACCACCAGCCTTGACAATGATTTGGAAAGGGATGGAGGAAGGAAGACGAGGTTCTGTCAGTCTATTCCAATCAAAGGAAAAGACCTCAATACTTGGAGGGGGTTCTGTAGAAACAGGTGAAACCCCCCCCCCCCCCCCCCCCCCGCATAGAAGAATCTGATGTAACAAGAAGAACCTGAGCGGTATGAAGTTCACTCTCTAAATGGAAAGTGGGATCGACCGAATGTGAAATTGAATCGACCACTTGATCAACTAATGGATCATCAACCTGAGTGACATGAGTTTCACTCTCCAATGGAAGACTGTGATCGACCGTACTTGAATTTGAATCAATCACTCCGTCAGTTGACGGTAGGTTGGGAGAAAGTTTACGGCAACCAGTTGGAAATTCTTGTTGTGGAACAGTAAGTTTTTCTAACAATGTTGAGGCTTCATCCATGTGAGGGCAAATGTGAGTTTGATGACTCCCTTTGCATAACTTACAAGGAAACCTAACTTTACCTTTTTTCCCAGGAACCTGACTATGACTGGTTGATGGATCAACAGAAAGTTGATGAGATTTTTCTGACCATACTTCCAAGACCTTTGGTATACCAGGACAATTGACAAGGAAGTGGTCACCCTTACAAAACCTGCAAGGGTATTTGGGTTTACGGTGCATGTCGGAATTTTCCTCAACACAACTAACACTTACAGCCATGGTTGGTTGGTTGACTTCTTTCTTATCTTGCTTCTTCTTCTTTTTCTTCTTCTTCCCTTTCTTCTTCTTCTTAACCTCCTGGTTACTAGCATCAAGGCTTTTACCAGGCGAAGAGGAAGAAATGGAGGAAGAAAAATTAGGCGAAGAAGGTAAAGGGTCAACAGAAAGTTGGTCATGTTGAGATGGTGAACTCTGTTGAGGTGAAGCATTCGGTTGAGGTGGAACAATTGGAGTACTTTGGGCCAACGAAGTTGAAAATAACCATATCGGTAATCCTATTGTAAATCCAGGTAATGACAAAGTAGCCATATAAGGAGGACCAACATTTCCAAAGTAAGGAAAAGTACTAGGATTCTCATTAGGAGGGGTTCCTAGGTTGATAAATTCCGGAACATTTGCCATTATATTCAACTTCAGTGAATTTTATTAACAATTTAAAACTAAAATTAACAATTCACACTTAACAACTAAAATTCACAATTCACACCTATGGTCTCTAAAAGTAAAAACAAACAAATTAACACGCGCTATCAAATCTAGGAGTCAAACCACACACAAACAGTAGCCTTCCGGACCGAAAACACTAGTTGGTGATTAAGCCCAACCTCGCAGAATCCAGTATAGAAATAGTGGGTGGAACAGTTACCCCGGCAACCTGCTTAATGAATAGACCGGCACAAGTTCCTCCACTTTAACCGTCTCGAAGTGAAGCGAACCCCCCGGAAAATTCAAGTGAGTATAACCGACGTCTGCTCTAGGTACAGTGGGACCTTCCCTCCACCGTCACCTTGGGTAGAATCCTAAAGATTATGGTCACTAAGGTTACCAACGGCCACAAGTACACATGGGGGAACAGTCTAAACTCTGACAGCACGCAAGGGCAGAGTAGCAAGCTCAATCCCCTTATCGGCTCCTTGAAAGTAATCCAAGGTTTACCGATAAGTGACCCCTGGCTCCTTGACAATGGTTAATCCGAGGTTTACCGTTTGTAATACGTACTGTCTGGCGTCGTTCCCAATGAGGGGGGAATGATCCCCTCACTGGTTCGGACACGAGCTCGTGCTTCTCCTTTAAGAGGAGCTTTCCCAGAGTGTAAATGTAACAATTGGATTTGATTCTATCACAAGATCAGCTACTTGTTTGGTTTTACTGTCTTGGAGAGTTAAGTACTCACCTACTCCAAGACACTAGCCTAAGCTATGTTGGTGCTTCAGAGCCCTAGAAATGTAAAAATTACTAGATGAATTTTAATTAAGCGTTGTGTTATTAAGGTTGTTATTACTCAAATGGGTAAATGGATATGAAACCAATGGTGTTATGACCCGACTCAACTGAATGCAATCGAATATGATAATGTAATCTTTTCAATTCGATGAATCCTAACTAAAGTAAGGAGAGAGTTTCCATTCACTTCTGACAATGCAAAAAATTGATCACTAAGAGAAAATATAACAAATTCTCTAATGCACTAATTTTATCAAGAAAAACTAATGCAAATCAATTCCAAACCATTTTTTATTTTTATTTTTTGTGTAAATTCAAATCAAAGAAAGCTGATCTAAATCTACTATTGATTTTCCAGAATGTAAACTATGCAATTGTAATCTATGCACAATTCACTCGAAAAGTATGCAAATGTAATCTATGCACATTTTTCATTTATATTCTGAAAATGAGAATTCTAATTATGCAAATGTGATCTATGCAAGAGAATTCTCAAACACAAGATGATTCTAATGTAATCTAAGAACCAATCAAGTGCAAGTCGAGAAAATTGGGTGAGAGTTCCAAAGATCATAAAATAAAAACACTCAAAGGCGATTAACACTCATACACAATTTACACAATGCAAAAACAGAAGCAAAAAGATGCAAAATTGTGAAAGGACTGAGACAAACCGCCAAGTAATGACCAAAGGAAATCAAATTAAGAATTTCTCAAAAAAGAGACTCAAAACACCCAATTGATGAAAGCTTAAAGTAGAAATGCCAAGGAAACAAGCCTAGGTGAAGATTTATGGCAGGTAACCAGTGGATCTGGGCAGTAAAAACTAAGAAAAAACAAAATCTAAGAGCAAAAAATGCAAAAAATGGAATTTTCTCAAATTTTAGCAGGGGACGCAGGCAAGCAGTTAAGCCAGTTGCGGGCCCGCTCTGTGCACACAGCAAAAGTGCGTCCAGGGATGCACTGTTCAGCACTCAGAGGGTGCGTCCTTCTGAAAAACTCAAGAAAAACCAAAATAAAACTAATCCTAAGCTAACCCACCCAGAGACAAGGTCACAAAGCCAAAACCAGAAAAATAAACCAATTTTCTCAAAGCAAAGTTCACACAAAAGAAAAGACTCTTCTCATCAATGGAATCTATCCCCAGCAGAGTCGCCAATTTGTCACACGGAATCGGTCAAGGGTGCGGACACAGCTGACCTTCCTAGAAGTCTAAGACATTCTAATGACAAACAAAACAAACTGGAGCTATCCTTCTCTAAACATACATTATGATATGAGAAATCAAGGTGTTTCGTTCTTACCTCTGTCCAAACGATATTGTAGAAGTCCAAGCTTTGTTGATCCGGATGAGCTCCTCCCGTTCTCCAAAACCTGCAATCACCAACAGTTCAAACAATTAAATAGCACCTGATTATAACATAAAACAAAGCATATTCAACATATAGACCAAGGAGTACATGAAATAACCCATTAACAACAAGCTATTGAGAAGAATGGACCAATTTGCATTAAAGGTAATCAAAAGGAACCATTACAACCTGAGCCTTGGTGTTGTGCAAGCTCCTTCCAGGGTCCACAAGAGTTTTCCTCTACTTTGACAAAGCTCACCCACTTCCAAGTAGAAAAAGTAAGGGTGACAATCTCTCCTCACAAACTTCTAAATGGGAGTCCTAATTCCTGCAGCATTTACCCTTAGAAATCTATAGCTTTCAACCTCCCCTCCCTCTGGCTCAATGTCTTTATTTATAGTGCTGTAAAGAGGTTATTCAGGTCCACCATCAATGGGATAATCCCCCTCTTTGGGTGGGATAGCTCCCTTATTGATGGGATAAGTTCCCCCTTAATAGAGATACATGAACCAACTGGAGGTGCATCCATTTCATCAAACCGACCTCTAGAAGGTTCTAGAAGTAACCACAAGTAACTTTTTTAAGATGAAACTCGCGCATTTTGCCTTTTACAGAAGGATGCACCTGTCCCTTAACATACAGAGCGTCCATGGACGCAGCTTTTGTGAACATGGTGAGCGTCCCCGCAGGTAAGGCTAGAGAGAACCTGCGACCCCAGAGATAAACATATTTTTTACAAGACTTTCTCTCTTCTTTGAGTTTGAGATGGATAGCAGAGGCATAAGACTTGCCTAAGAGGGTAGCATGACTGTTGATTTGAGCCATACTAACTGTAAGTGGTCATGGTGACATTTTTTAGTGTAACACCCCTTCATGAACTACATTCCAGACACTTTTGGTTGGACACCTATTCATGATATATGTTTCACAAGTGACAACTTCAACCCAATAATCACTTGGCAAATTTTTGCTTCAACATACTCCTTGTCATTTCCATAATGGTCCTATTCTTCCTTTCCGCGACACCATTTTGCCGAGGTGTACACCTTGTTGTAAATTTCTTGTGTATTCCATGCTCCCTGCAAAAACGAAGGAAGTAATTTGAGATGTATTCACCACCTCTATCAATCCTCAAGACTTTGATGTAGTGTCCATATTTCTTTTCAACAAGAATTTTGTATTGATGGAAGCGCTCAAACTCTTCACTTTTCAGTTTTAGGAAGTATACCCATGTCCTCCTTGTATAATCATCTGTAAAAGTAAAAAAATAGTAGCTGCCAGCAATTAATGGTGTTTATATTAGCCCACACAAATCCAAATGGACAATCTCCAAAGGTTACTTTTCCCTTATTGACTTTCCTGCTAGAAATGTCCCTCTATGTTGTTTGCTCAATGTGCATCCTTCACAAAAGGTTGTCTGGTTTTCGTATGAGTGGCAACCTCTTCACCATGCCTTTCCTATGCAGCAAATTCAAACCTCAAAAATTGAGATGATCAAATCTCGAATGCCATAACCAATTTTCATCTTTGACCTTTGCTTGAAAGTTTACTTGTGTGACAACTGCAACTTTTCTTTGATCATCTTGTGAGTTCATTGATAGTTGTGCTTGTGCACCTTCTTCCTTCAAATCTGAGCTTATTTTTAGGGGAAACATTATATTTCTTTTCATCTGAACCTTTGCGATCAATTGTATTCTTGGAGGCTTATCCATATTATGCACTCATCATTTTTGAAAAATACATCGTATCCCTTTTGCATGAGCTCTCCAATGCTTATGAGGTTATGCTTCAAATCAGTGACAAAATAAATATCTGACATGTATTTCTTCTCCCCCTTTGTTAGATATTGACTCTACCTTTCCCGATGACAATGACTTTGCTATCAGTCCCTAATGTCACTTCAGATTTCACACTTTCATCTAAATTGGAAAACATTTCTATGTTCCCTAACATGTGGTTTCTACACCCTGAATCTAGAAACCATACATCACTTTGATTTTATTATGCTACATTACAAGCTAAAAACATGCTATCATGGTTATGTTTTTCATTTTTGAATTTTACACTTGGTTTGTTACTTATGTCATATTGCTTCTTTCTACATTCATTTGCATAATGACCATACTTCTTCCAATAATGACATTGGACTTGAGATTTATCATACCTCTGACCTTGTGCTTGATTTTGGCTTGGGCGTTGACTTGGATTTTCATTGCTAACCCTTCCACTTGAGTTCGAAGGGCTACCTCCTCCATTTCTGTGTGGGGTTCTTCCTCTTCCTATAGCATTTGATCTTCCTCTTCCTCTGCCTTGACCAAATGAAACTTGTGTCTTGGAGGCATGCTCTAATGAGGATCTTGTTTCTCTATTCAGTCTATGTTCATGAGAAATAAGCGATCATGAAGCTCATCCACTAAAAACTGGAGAGATCATTTGTTTCTTCTATGAACACAACAATGGTATCAAACCTATCTTGCAAACTTCTCAAGACTAACTGAATTAATATCCTTTCCTCAAGTGTCTCACCATGAGACCTGATTTGAGTAACCAGTCCAATTAATGAAAAATGAGCCTACATTCTCAAACTCTTTTATACAAATTGTCTAAAAATCCCTCCTTAGTATTTGTAGCTTTGTTGTCTCCACTTTTTCCATGTTTGGTAGGTTGTCTTGAGGGTATCCCACACTTGCTTAGAATTTGTTGTTGTTGTAATCATTGGGAAAATACTTTCATGGACTGCATGAAAGATTTAGAAGAGGGCTTTTGCATCCCTCTTTGTGTTGTCCCTCAACAAATCCATTTCTGGTTGTGTGAAGGCATTGTATGCTATTGCATTTGTTGGTTCTTCAAAACCATTCTCCACCTTGAGAAGAAAACAAAGCCTTCATTGTCATAATTTTTTCTATCAAACTTAGGTATCTGAGGATCAGTCAATATTGTCCTTGATGCTGCCATTTCTCACTATAAAAAAAATCTCAATACTCTCAAATACGCTCCACAAAAAACATTTGCCATGTTAAAAATCTTACACGATAGAGGAGAGTTGTTTATGCCTCTTAGAGATCCCGAGAAAACGACAGGAGCTTGTAAAAACACAAAAAATGGCTCACTGTACAACATAGTAAAACAGAGTGGTTGCGGTAAAACTAGACCCGAAGGTTTAAAGCCATATGGAAACAAACCATACTTTAGATTGAGATATCAAAACATATGGTAAAACAGAGTGGTTGCGGCAAAACTAGACTTAAGGTTTAAAGCCATATGGAAACAAACCATACTTTAGATTAAGATATCAAAACATATGAAAATACATTCACTTGATAAATGGAGGTTGCAACTCCAAGTAAAGCAAAATACTTACTGTTGTTTACACTTCACTAGAGGTTGGGGAGTAACTCTCTCTAAAACTCCACTATTTTCACAGGCCCAGTAGTATTTGCTCCATGATTTTCTCTCTTCACCTCTCAGGCCTACATCCTCAAACCTATGTCCTATTATGCAAAAAGACTTTTACATTCATATTTAACTAAAACATACATTTTGACTCATTAATACATGTGATAGCAAATCATTAAGACACACGATGGGAGATTAGATAAAATGAATGGTTTTCTGAACTTGCAGAGGTTGAAGACTGCAAGTAATAGTTGAGGAGTGATTGCTTGACCATATATTTCACCAACTCTATATTAAATACCTATTTTACTTTAATTATCTCATATGTGTTGCAGAATGGAGAACTCAAAACTTCCCTACAAAAAAATCTGCAACCTTCGCTACAAACAAATCCGCAACCTGCAAAAATCCATCTAACAAGTAGAGTTGTTATCAATATGTTTAATGGGATGGTTAGAATTAATTTTACAGCACCAATGTCTCGCCTCACAACACCCATGCTACCTATTACTTTACGATTTCTGCATAATCAATGAAATCTGCCCTACAACGCTTTCTTCCTTGAGGGATTTGAGGGGATTCCCGTGAAATCCAAAATCCTCACAAGAAGGAGAAACTTAGGCCCTGCTTACTGAATTTAGATCCTCGATCACAGATCCAACGCAAAGCCCTTTCTCACCACAAATAATGGCCACAACTCTGAAAACACAAGGGCTTCTGCTTCCCACAACAAATCAGCCTGAAATGGTTGGAGGTTCAGAATAATTGGATTGTGCTCAGAACACGCCTTAAACTATCAAAGAAAAGTAAAATCAAATATGATAAGATCAGATCACGCCAGGTCATTCTTGCTAGGCCAATGCTCAACAATCCCTTAGTGATGACAGCACATAGATCATGTTATCGAACGAGCAACATTTCAGAATTTAGCAAATTGTATGGGCTCTCATTGAGATTGATCAGTGCAAATCACACTCTCTCTACCAATCTAGATATGAGACTAGGATTTCAAATCTCTGTTCACTAATGTTGGAATATTAATTCCAACCGCTGTACAGCAGCAGCGAGCCGCAATGGAGGACTTACAAAGGAGTCGGCGTATCGGTGGTACCATTGCGAATAGTTGATCAGCAGCAGCCACCGTTTGTTTGTCTTGATCCAACGCCCCACATTTATTCCCATTCATTCATGCCACCGCCATAAGTGTCCTTTCATCCTTTGCCTGTTTGTGTTCCCAAAGGAGGAGGAAGATCAGATCTGGGGTCTGCACAATAACTACTCACCTACAACATTAAAGAAGAAGCATGGCCAAGAAGGTAAGTACCAGCCTCGAGCCAGCCGCAACATTTATCAGTCTTGGGTTTCAGCACAACCGACTGAAGAAATACAGCAAAAGATCAGATTTGTTCATTATGTGCAGCAGAGACTCTGTCAGAGAGTTGAAGCGGTTGATGGATAAGTTATGACCGCTTCCTGCACTATATATGTGTAGAGCCACAATAGTGTTAATTTCTCTGCAATGTAGCGCAACAGCACTCAAATGTAATTTCTGTGTGTTTAGGAAAGAATGTGCAGCAGCACGAGCTCACATGAATGAAGCCCTCTTGCACAGCAGTGCATGGACTGAAAAGTAAGAGAGAGGCGCAGCAGCGTAAGGTTAGAAGAAGTTGTTTTATGCACAACAGTGCAGTGATAAACAACAGTGATAGACAGAGTTACTGAGACAGAGTGCTGGGACAGCAGTAGAGAGCAAAGGGGAGCACGCAACAACGTGAAGTTTTGCAGGGCAATACGCTGCAGTGTGTATGTGCAAGAGGAAGATGTAATGAACAGAAGTTCTTTGTGTTCGCTGTGTTTTGGAGCAACAATACATTCTACAGGTGTGTTTCAGCAACTGTCTGCCAGATGCTGAAACACGTGTTACAACAACTGTCTGTGTATTTCAGAACTCTCTGCCCATTGCTGTAACAGCTGTAACAACAACTGTTTGCAGACACAGATTGAAGTGCCTCTGAAGAAGGCATGTTGGTGAATCCCTCTGTCAAGAGGAAGGTGCTCTTAAGCACAGTCTTTGAAGAATCCCTCTGTTAAGAGGAAGGTGCTCTTAAGCACAGTCCTTGGTGAATCCCTCTGTCAAGAGGAATATGATCTCGCTGTGTTTTGGAGCAGCAATGCATTCTACAGGCGTGTTTCAGCAACAGTCTGCCAGATGCTAAAACACGTGTTTCAGAAACAGCCTGTGTGACTAAAACTGTGTGTTTCAGCAACAGACTGTGTGGCTGAAGCTGTAATTTCCTGAGACAGCAGAAATTGGTTTGTGGAACTGAAGCATTCCTGCTGTAATCCCTCTGCCAAGAGGAAGATTCTTTTCAGCATAATCTTTTGTGAAAATCCCTCTATGTGAGGAAGACGAATTTGTATCAGTTGGTTTACTGTTTATAAATTCAAGTTATTTTTGTGTTGCTGTTACCCCATAAGCAGAAAATAAACTTGATGTCAAAACAACGTGTTGCTGTTACACGAGTTTCAGCATTGCTGAAACACCGATGCTGTTACACTGCGAACAACAACTGACGAAACTGCGTTGCTGTTACACCTGTTACAACGTTGCTGCAACACCATTTCCAAACAGAGCAAATTTTTTTTTTGTCTGTCTGTTATGGAATTTATCAGAAAATTCCAACATGGTATCAGAGCCAGTCCAGGCTCTTTGAAGTGTCAAAGAAGCTGAAGGAAAGATTTCTTGCAGCAACAACTTCTCCAGCAGCGTGAAGACTCAGCCAAGAAAGAATCTAAGGTATTTCTCAAGAATTTTTTCTGTGTTACTGTTGAAGACAGACAGTGATTTTCAAATACAGTCAAGTATTTGAAGCATAATTTAAAGTGCAAGGAATGGCCAGCGTTAGCACTAGCGTGGGTATGATTGAACGCCCAGCAGTTGAAATTAAAAGGGGAGTGTTGGAATATTAATTCCAACTGCCGTGCAGCAGCAGCGAGCCGCAATGGAGGACTTACAAAGGAGTCGGCGTATCGGCGGTACCATTGCGAACAGTTGATCAGCAGCAGCCACCGTCTGTTTGTCCTGATCCAACGCCCCACATTTATTCCCATTCATTCACGCCACCGCCATAAGTGTCCTTTCACCCTTTGCCTGTTTGTGTTCCCAAAGGAGGAGGAAGATCAGATCTGGGCTCTGCACAATAACTGCTCACCTACAACATTAAAGAAGAAGCATGGCCGAGAAGGAAAGTACCAGCCTCGAGCCAGCCGCAGCATTTATCAGTCTTGGGTTTCAGCACAACCGACTCAAGAAATACAGCAAAAGATCAGATTTGTTCATTATGTGCAGCAGAGACTCTGTCAGAGAGTTGAAGTGGTTGATGGATAAGTTATGACCGCTTCCTGCACTATATATGTGTAGAGCCACAACAGTGTTAATTTCTCTGCAATGTAGCGTAGCAGCGCTCAAATGTAATTTCTGTGTGTTTAAGAAAGAATGTGTAGCAGCACGAGCTCACATGAATGAAGCCCTCTTGCACAGCAGTGCAGGGACTGAAAAGTAAGAGAGAGGCGCAATAGCGTAAGGTTAGAAGAATTTGTTTTATGCACAGCAGCGCAGTGATAAACAGCAGTGATAGACAGAGTTACTGAGACAGAGCGCTGGGACAGCAGTAGAGAGCAAAGGGGAGCACGCAACAACGTGAAGTTTCGCAGGGCAATACGCTGCAACGCGTATGTGCAAGAAAAAGATGTAATGAACATCAATTCTTTGTGTTCGCTGTGTTTTGGAGCAGCAATACATTCTACAGGCATGTTTCAGCAACTGTATGCCAGATGCTGAAACACGTGTTACAGCAACTGTCTGTGTATTTCAGAACTCTCTGCCCGTTGCTGTAACAGCAACTGTTTGCAGACACAGATTGAAGTTCCTCTGAAGAAGGCATGTTGGTGAATCCCTCGGTCAAGAGGAAGGTGCTCTTAAGCACAATCTTTGAAGAATCCCTCTGTTAAGAGGAAGGTGCTCTTAAGCACAGTCCTTGGTGAATCCCTCTGTCAAGAGGAAGATGCTCTCGCTGTGTTTTGGAGCAACAATGCATTCTACAGGCGTGTTTCAGCAACTGTCTGCCAGATGCTGAAACACGTGTTTCAGCAACAGCTTGTGTGACTGAAACTGTGTGTTTCAGCAACAGATTGTGTGGCTGAAGCTGTAATTTTCTGAGATAGCAGAAATTGGTTTGTGGAACTGAAGCGTTCCTGCTGTAATCCCTCTGTCAAGAGGAAGATGCTTTTCAGCATAATCTTTTGTGAAAATCCCTCTATGTGAGGAAGAAGAATTTGTATCAGTTGGTTTACTGTTTATAAACACAAGTTATTTTTGTGTTGCTGTTACACCGTAAGCAGAAAATAAACTTGACGTCAAAACAACGTGTTGCTGTTACACGAGTTTCAGCATTGCTGAAACACCGGTGTTGTTACACTGCGAACAACAACTGACGAAACTGCGTTGCTGTTACACCAGTTACAACATTTCTGTAACACCAAACTGTGTTGCTGCAACACCATTTCCAAACAGAGCAATTTTTTTTTTGTCTGTCTGTTATGGAATTTATCAGAAAATTCCAACAACTAACTCTGATCTCTCATTTTGCAATAATCCCACGACACTCTCTTTCTTGGCCAATTGTAATGACCATGGACATGGCTGCGATAACAAGATTAGCCAAGCTTCTAATCCACAATCCGTTATGCACCGACTCATGTTGTCTTCACAATCCGCTATGCACCACCTCTCAGCCACATGCATGATCCCTTACACGCTACATTTTAACGACTTATATCAACACACAAAAACAAAATTTACTCACAACAAACACTCTACTCAACACAATTTTGTACCCTAATTTCAAAACAATTGTGTACCCTAATTTATTTATACAAGATCAATAAACTCACGGCCTTCCCATGAAGGAGTCAGGTTGGAATAGGCTCTGATTTTATGTTACAAATTGAGAGATAAAAAGAGAGAGATTGCACAACAAAACACAAATCACATATTATAATATTATTCATTACAACAGTTACATGTATAGAACAACACAATGACTTCTACCCATCTAGATCATAACTCAAATTCATTAGATAAGAATCAACAATTTCTAGACTAGTCTTGAGAACTCACAATAACAATTTCACAATAACAATTACACATGAAGTAAAAGCATCATTTCTAACCACTACACCTGACTTGAAAGCATTATTTCTAATAATAATAAATTGGGTTGCATTTATGGGCAAGCCTTCGGACAAAGTTGACCCAACATTTGAAAAAGACTATTCAGAGATGGGGTCTAAGATCATTGACAACCAGCTAAGAAAGATAACCCCAACTCCGGAATTTGGACACAACCCTTTGGTGTGAATCCTCAGTACAGTGGTGTGGATCCTTCAGCACTCGTGTAAGGCATGGTGGTAATTGAAATTGTGTTTGTGCATGTGAGGTAAATATAACATATATATTACCATCAGAAGTGTTATATAACAAGTCTATTAAAGAATATACAATTTTAAATGCGTTTGGTATGGAGCCACTTTAAACGGAAATGATCAACCTAATGTGCTAAAAATCATTTTATTTTGGAACTTGAAAAGGATCTTTCCGCTAATTGTTTGAGACGTGTGTGGGTGTGTTTGGCTCGCACACGGTCTTGGATGGCTAAAACAATGCGAGTCTAACCATTAAACGAAAAACCTTCCATAAAGGACAAAAAAGTCCTGGGCATATAGAGCAGACCACCAGAGGGGCCTGCTATCATACCGCTTAGTGGCGAAAGATGAGGTTTGGTCTATCAACATTTATCAGCTATTCAACTGATGTAACTGTACTAGTCAACCAACACCAGAAATATAATGACAATAATGTGAACTCCAGGGTTCTTTCTAGACAGTTTTCTTTTGAACTCCAGTGTACATAGTCACTCACTTTATGTTATTTCCATCGATTCGCATATGACGGGACATCAGATTTTGCTCGTGGGTTGTGTAAACACGTTTTAAAGTTTTTTTTTTCCGGAAATCTTATTAAAAAGTGTTGGTGAAATTTTGGATTCGCACTATGAAAAATATCTGAAACTTATCATTTCAACAAATCCCACCACTGGCCACTAGATTATTAAAGAAAAAAAACCATCCAAAATATCTAACAAATAGAATACGGCTTTTGTAGGCCGTTCACCTGACAGGCCGACCCACCGTTACATGTGACTTTACTGTACAATTGCAGATCAGTTGAACAGTTAACAAATCAGACGAGGCACTGGCCCTTTATGTCTCTTGAAAACCTGGAGCCCGAAGCCCACCTTGTCTGTTTGTTCCAGGAGAGCACACTCGAGCATTCAAAATTCCCTGGACCGACTATTGTCAAAATCATAATTTTGAAGATGGAATTCCAAATTTGCAAGAACCCTCTCCAGGGCTGTAATTTGATATTTACTTTGCCTATCCACTGAAAATTTGGTGACGGGTTAGTTTTTTTGTTTTTAACTCTTCATTTTACTTTAATGGCAAGTTAGAGAATTTTATGCAAAAATTAAATCACTCGGAAAAAGGATTTATTAGTGGAATTAGGAACAATAGTTTGTATATTATAAGAAAAATGACTTAAATGGTTACCTATAAAAACTATGGTTTCAAAAATTTTGTACCCTCAAAAGTTCGCAGGTGACCTTACGGAATTTCTTATCGACATCAAATACGTTTAAAAATTAAAAGAGCGTTACATAGAATGTCAAATTCCAGTCCTCTCAGTCTGAAAACATCCAAAAAGCTAAATTCAATCTTCAATCCCTGAATGTGAATTTTCATTATTACTGATGGCGATAGATCGCTGGCACTGTAACGGTTTATTGGTATGCTTCATTCATTGCTTTCTTGTACGTGTTACCTCCTGTCCACTCGAATGCTAATTGAGCATCATCAAAAGCCTCATCCTTGCATTACGAACCGTACGTAATAAAATACTAGATGGTGAATCTTGTACGTACACAATAACTGCGCATTAGCTACTTTCTCCTGCAACATTCCAGCTTGTGTCTCTATGAATTGCTATAAATAAGGCGAACAAATCTATATCTTAACACCAAAGTTTTGGGTGGGAATCTCGTTATTTACTTGATTTATAATTGTGTTGCTTGAATTCGATGACAGAGAGAATGGGGAAAACTCACTTTCTGTTCTTGAAGGAGAAGATGAAAGTCATTTCCAGGGTTGCCAATCTCTACAAGGCATTTGGATCTCTACTTTCTCTAAAGAAGAGGCGGTATTTGGCATTGGAGCATGAGATGAAGCAGGGCAAATCATGCACCGCTCTTCCGAAAGATGTTCCCAAAGGGCACTGTGTGGTTTACATTGGCACCGAACGAAGTAGATTTGTCATCCCCACCACTTTTTTCAATCATTCCCTCTTCAGTGCATTGCTGGAAAAAGCGGAGGAGGAATATGGCTTTGAATACCAAATGGGACTCACCATTCCATGTGACGAAATTGTTTTCAGGCATCTTACGACCATGTTGATGAGGAAAAAGAAAGCAGCTCTCAAAATTATGGATGTGGGAGAGCTCACTGATTTGGATTGCAAACAGTGGACTTTATAGTTTGATCATATGCACTCACCCATATGAAATATCGCTGAATCTGAAGCTTTGCGATGATTATCATGAGAATGATTAACGATAGTTCAGATTTTCAAGAACTCAGTTGAACTTTACCGGTGTTCAGTCATGCATTGATTTCTGGAATTGACCAGGTATTGCCTTGCGAAATTTTAAAATAAAATTTTCGTTGGATCTCCTTCATTCGTAGCTCCGGATACGTAATAGAATTTTATTCTAGGAACTCGTGCCTAGTTAACAGCCCGGACATGTCTCGTGGAATCCATTAAGAGCCCGGAGATGTCTTGTGGATTCCATTGAGCAAAAGGTGCAATAGAGCGGAATTTACTGTACGTGAAATCGCCTTGTATGTAGTTTTCACAAGCGTAGCTGCAATATCCATTATTTGTGCATAAGCAAAAATTTAATTGTTTTAATAAGATTTTATGTTCGTGTTTTAATAAATCTCAGATTAACGGTTTATAGAAAAGCAAATTTTTGGCCAAAACCCACATTTATACTTCATCACCTTTCAAACGATTAAATGTGCTATGCTATTTACTAATTGAACATAGGTATGAATATTTCAACCGTCCTTCGTTTCGGAAGCACGAATCAGATCTCAATATTGTTGTAACAATTTAAAGAATCAACTTTTCCGATTCTTACTAATGGGAATGAGTGATTTCAATCGATACAAGTAGACAAAATTATGAGCAAACAATGAAACTCTTAATATAAATAAAACGTTTTGAGCATCCATTACCAGGTTATCAATTGCTTATATAAAATAAATCTAAAATTGACTTAATATAGTGCCTTGTTTATTTTGATGTTTTTTTTAAAACATTAATTTAAATAGAGATAAATGGTAGTAGATGAGAGGATAACAATATTTTTTTAATTATTCTAATTAAATTTAACATTGTATTCCAATTATTATAATTTTTTCAAATACATAATCGAATTAAATAAAAACATAATAATAACCATTAAAATAGATACCATTTTTGCTATCCATTTTGCTCTTAGGGAAAGTTGGTTGACACATTCATATTCATTATTTAGATATTCACAATGCACATTCACATATAATTTATTTATTTGTTAAGACATATCATTTTAATTATTTTATAGGAAAGTTGGAAGATAAATTCATATTCATTATTTAGATATTTACACCACACGTTCACATAAAATTTATTTATGTGTGTCAATATATACCACTTTAATTTTTTTTATACAATATTATAAATAAATAGAAATAGGTATTTTAATATATATGAGTTATAAGTAAATAATAAATATTTATTCAATTAACTAATAAATTTTAAATGGATAATTATATTTTAGAATTACGATGATTATAATATTATATTTAAATGAATTAATATTAATGTACTAATATAAATTAAATAAATGGTAAATAGAAATAGGAATCAAATCACAATAAAATCAAAACACTTATGTTATGATACATCTCATATTAAGTGGGCTTGAGCCAAAGGCAACCTGGGATGGGTGACCTTCTGGGAAGTCCTGGTTACCGCGTGCAAGCCACAGAAGTGATGATTGACACTATGTGATTTATTTCACTAGTTTGAATCCCATTTCTTCACACCTGTGAGCATCACCTGATGCAATAAGTGCTAAGTGGACTATTCAAAAATCATGAGAAATTAGTCCGATTACGACTACCTCTCATGGAAATAGTCATAGATGAATGACTTACTTAACGCAGTTGAATCCCAAAAAATCATATCTAATATAATCCAATGTGAAAACCCCCAATACTTAATTCAAAAGAGTGAAGGGATCTGTACTTGGTTGATTCATGAGGCACAATACTTGCTAAGGTTTTGCAAATAGGGTAGAAAGCTAAGTGGGCTTGACTGTGGGGAAAACTCCACAGTTAAGCGCGCTTGAGCCAAAGGCGACTTGGAATGGGTGAACTCCCGAGAAGTCTTGGTTACCGGGTGCAAGCCCCGAAAGTGATCATTGACGCTATGTGATTTATTTCACTAGTTCAATCCCATTTCTTCACCCATGCGAGCATCATCTGATGTAATGAGTGCTAAGTGGGCTATTCAAAAATCATGATAAATTAGTTTACGACTACCTCTCATCACCTGATGCAATGAGTGCTAAGTGGACTATTCAAAAATCATGAGAAATTAGTCAAGCTACGACTACCTCTCATGGACATGGTCACAGATGAATGACTTACTTAACACAATTGAATCCCAAAAGATGATATCTAATATAATTCATTGTGAAAACCCCCAATACTTAATTCAAAAGAGTGAAGGGATCTTTATTTGAATGGTTCATGAGGCACAATACTTGCTAAGGTTTTGCAAATGGGGTAGCAAGCTAAGTGGGCTTGATTGTGGGGAAAACTTCATAGTTAAGCATGCTTGAGCCAGAGGTGACCTGGGATGGGTGACCTTCTAGGAAGTCCTGGTTACCGGGTGCAAGCCCCGGAAGTGATGATTAACACTAGTGATGATTGACGCTATGTGATTTATTTCACTAGTTTGAATCCCATTTCTTCACCCCTGTGAGCATCACTTGATGCAATGAGTGCTAAGTGGACTATTCAAAAATCATGAGAAATTAGTCAAGTTATGACTACCTCTCATGGAAATGGTCATAGATGAATGACTTACTTAATGTAGTTGAATCCCAAAAAATTATATCTAACATCTCAAATCGCTAAAATGAAAAATAATTATTAAAATGAACTAAATTATAATGTTTTCTTTAGTTTTATTTCTTTTTTATTTAATTTTTTTTTATTTTGATTTGTTTTCCTTTCTATTTTTCCACTTTCATGAATTATATTTTTTTTCTAGTATTTTCCATTTAAGATGACAACTTTCAAAGATGAAAAAATAATTTAAAAAACTTTTTCCTTTTTAAGTTGTCTTATACTATTTTTTATGTCATTTTTTTTTTTCTATTTTCAATTCCAATTCCATTAATCATAGTTTTTTTTTCCTTGTTAATTTTTAAAATGACTTAGCTTTTTTCCATTCATATTTTTATAATTTTATTTTCCTAAAGTAACTACTATACCGTAAAACTTCCATTTCAATGAATATAGTTAAATTAGTAAAAAACAATTAGTTTTTAGAATAGTGTGAATAATTATTTCCTAATTTTATGAAGAAAGTTTTATTGATATATAGTTACTAATTTTTAGAATCTCTTGATCTTTCGTAACTTTGTTGAATTTGTTTTATTTACTTATAGTTTTTATAATTCTTGCCTCCAAGGTATATTAAGAATTCAAGAAATTGATCGAGAAATTATTTATTAATATTTGGGTGTATATTTTCTACTAGGCCAAAGGATTTGAAATTCCATCAGAGGTGGACACTTGGATGGCCACAAATCCAATGTAATGCATTGGAGCTCTTCATTTCATTTTAAGGGATGAAAATTTTAAGGTGTATAGGTTGGGGTATGGGATTCAAACTAATTTTACTAGCGCACATTAGCAGGGACATTACCAACATCCCACTTTGAAGTTCCAGATTCCACTTTAAATCGTTGCAAAATGAGAGATTGTTTGGCACTGATTAGGAGGTGAGTCTTCAAATTTTCATTTGTCTCAATCATTTTTTTGAAGCTATTTTACCTCATTTCATCTAACCAAATACAAAATATTTGTCTCAGTTACCATGCAAAAAACTGAATGTGCAAATTTTGTTAAAGCCATTTAATCTAATACAACTTTATTCCTTTATTTAGTCAAAATGAATGTGTCAAATGCAACCAATTTAATGCTAAATCACAAATCATAGACAAATTTATAGTATTTGGAAAATATTTGAAAATGACTAATGATATGTTTTATTTATTTTTTTAATGATTTTTTTTTGTTGGGTAAGTTAATTGATAGTTAAATTACGTCATTAAATTGTCAAACCAAGGTTTGTATACTTGCGAAGTTTATGTGCACTATATATACTAGGAATTCTATTTTTATTATGAAATTAAACTCTAATATATCAGAATTAATTCAAGGAAGTTTAGACTAACTCAAGTTCAATTCTCTTTAAAATGACACACATGTTCTTTCCATAAGGCTTGTCAAATCAAAATGACTTTAAAAGAAACTACTCTAAAAGAAAGAATTGGAAATGAGAGAATGAGAATTTATGTTATTGACTTGAAATGAAAACTATCCTATTGACATAATTGAAATTTAATCTATTGAACTAAATTAAAAACTAATCTATGAACAAAATTGAAACTATTCTATGAGAAAAAAATGAATTTATTCTATTAGACTGAATTAAAACTACTTTGAATCAAGTTCAAAACCATTCTAAAATGTCAAATTAAATGAATGAATTCAACTACAAGCCTTGAAATATTATTGGTATGTGCAACCAATCATGATCATTAAACTTGTTTAAATTTGAGACTAAGCTAGAAATTTAACTAAAGAACTTATAAAGAGAATGATTTTGGTATTTTGATTTTATAAATCACTCGACCTGTTACAATGGAATCAACAGTAAGTGAATAATGGAATCAATAGTAATAACTAATGATAAAGCATGAAACTAATTGTAGAAGAATGTAAATTAAATGAATCAAGATAAAACAACTACTCTATCTTATGACTCTTTAGGGGGGCCTCCTGTTCAGTACAAGGAAGAACAAACTCAAATCAAATCAATCAACGACAGAATGGCATTGGAGTCTGGAACAAAGTACTTATATTGCCAAAATAGAGTTTTAAGTTACAAATTTAAAGTGCTTCAAAACCTTGCTATTCTCTACCACCTTAACTTATAAATCAAGGTAATATTTATACTATTTCTGATTTAACAATTAAAGAAATCGATGTCGAAAGACAAGTTCTGGAATTTCCACTTGGTGTTTGAATTCGATGAAGAAAAAAATCTTGCATGATTTTCTCTGTCGTAGAAAATCATGCAAATCTTCTTTATCTACATATTATCTTATTGAAATGCAAATACTTACTCTCTTGATGCCATCTTTTCCACGTTCGTTTAATGTTGAAACCAATTCCACGAAACATGTATGCATAAATAAAGCAATGTTGACCTCTACTTTGACAGAACAAATTCTCACTCATGATGATTTTTTGAGTAGGCACAATAGGTGGGTGTTCATGTTTTTGAAATTTGGCATCTTCTCATATATTTTGTTCACCTTGAAAGTCTCTAAACCGTGTCTAACCATGGATTGAGCTGCAAAAAAATGTAATTAGCTAAAAAAAATCACAATTCGGTAGTCAAAGAGATATTTCAATCATTTTCTACAAAGAAAATTTAGATTACGGGCTACAATTGTTTTATACCTTTGTTAATGCCTAAAGATAACCCAAATGATCTGATGACCTGTAAATATATTAAAAAAAGTATAAGATGAATGAAAATAAGGGAAAAATGATGTCAAAATTGAGGACAATTCGAGGATCCAACACCCCCCACATTGAGGATGTTGCATGTCCTCATGCATAAAACTCAAAATTGAAGAAATCTCCTTGCTATTGTGCTTCTTCTGAGGCCTGAATCAACAAATCCATATTGTTTTGGCATTCCCTTATTTTTCACATTAATAGATGGTCTCGGTTTTCTCATGAGAAGTTTTTATTATAATCCTTTGACCTTATTTTTTAGCACTTTATTGTCTTCTTTGATATTTTTTCCTTTCTTATACCATAAACATATTGTTAACAACATAGTGCCATTTTGTGCTTTAAATAACCATTTCATTTTCTTCTCTTATATACTTTCATTACTTCTAACTCATAAGTGTCTTGCTTGGGAATATGAATAGTTTCTTGTTTCCCTTGAGAAGTAGTTGTATGAGTTTCTGAATCAACTATAGGAACATCACCATATAAAAATTCTTCATGAAATTAGTTGATTCAATAGATTTTACCTTCGTTTATGATCTTTGGTACAAAGTCTCCAAACATGCATAAACTTCTTGCTAGGTTGGACCAAATTCGAGACATTTTCTCATTGGGCTTTGATGGAATGAAGATTTTTCCTTTGTTCTTATGTTAATATAATCTTCCCTTCAATATGAATGGTCTCTAGAGGTTCTTGACCTGCTGGCTCATTTGAATTCTTGGAAACTCATTTGCTTCTTCTTAACTTCTACTATAACTCTGCCACTTCTTGTGTAGTCCTTATTTCGTTGCACTTCCTTTGTATCTTTCCTTGATTTTTTTCAACTGCTTTTGTATTCTTTGTGCTCTCTAGTTCATGTTTGTTCTTGCTGGCTTTCTTTCTTCTAATATCTTGTTTCATATTTTTCTATTTATTTTTTTCAAAATATGCGTTGAGTGGGATGTCATCCTTTGTTTCTTCTAGTGAAAATTCCATTTGTTCTGCTTCATAGCCAGTCAAACCCTCTTCTTCTTCTAAAGCAGTCTTAAGGTTAGAGTTTTGACATGTCCTTCGTCAAATTTTCTTAGTTTTTGCTAATCCTCCTTTGAAATTTCTACAAAATGATTTCTAACTAGAAAATATTCCCAATTATCACAAGTAGAGTTCAAGTGAGTGTCAACAAGAATATTTATCAAACCATGGTGATACAAAGCTCTACCCATATTCCTAGAGTCTCTTTGTATATTTAAGGCCATTTTTTTTCAAGCTCCACATTAAGTAATAAGGAAAATTCAGTTCTTTTCCTTTAACAAAATGCATAAGAAACCTTGCATGGTAAAAGAGTAAGGTCTTCAACCAACCATCACAGGTGAGGAATTTTTGGAGTGCTAACAACAGTTTGCTCCATTTTCTTTTGAGAGTCGTGACTGGAACTCCTTTCTTAAATGTTGAAGTATTCCATGTGTGGATTATGAAAGAAACTTCTAGTATTCATCCTTAAGTCTCTGACTCTTAAACCAACTTTCTCCATCTCAAGGAAGTATTGTCACATCTATTATGAATGATTCATATATTTTAAGCCTTATTTCTCCTATTTTGGCCTCTAGGCCATCAAATTCTCTAGTAAAATCTCTTGTGACCTCCACTTCATAATCATTGAGTTTTTTAAAGAATTAAATATATCACACTTGCTGCAAATGATCTATGATTCGTGGATAGGCACTAAGAAATTTTGTTCCATGTGGCTCAAATCTGACAGTAACTCCCATGGTGGTAGAAATGTTAAACCCTAAAACTACCTCTTTTTTGATAGGATGGATGAATATGGACATAGTGGCGGAGAATGGGATTGATGGATGAAAACTACGAGTAAAATAAATAAGTGATTGAGTATGAATATAACTCCTCTTTTACTAATGATTTCCCATGAATTCATTCAATCCATTTTTATAGAAATGATGATATCTTTCAAATCATTTGAATGTGGTGGAATGAGTTTATCATATTGAAGCCCGTTATGTTACGAATAATAATATGACAAGTTCAGTCAAGATTTTAGTACATGGTCATAATTGAAAAAAAAAGGTATCAAAATTATAATGCAGACCCATAAATATATCTTTCCTTAAATCAAAATTAACTTAATATCCTTTTCCCATACGTCTTGTTGTAGCCTTTTTACATTTTGTAGACTTGTGATGTCTCATGGATTCTTATTAGTTGAATACTTTTTGTAGGTCCGTGACTAGTTGCGAAATTTGAATGGAGCTAGGAAAATTTGAAACTTTTGTAGCTATTTTGTTGAACCTCACAATCTTATTTTAAAATTTTGTAGTTATTTTGGTGAACCTCATAATTTTACATGAAAATTTTGTTGCTACTATGGTTGATCCTTAATGGTGTTGATGAATTCTGAGAATCCTTGCAGAAAACCATGTGTAAAAGACTTTATTAAACATTATATATATATATATATATATATATATATATATATATATATATATATATATAATAAGAAAAATGAGGGGAAAAAGGGAAATGGGACAGGACAAGTCATTACAAAAACCAAAACTGGAAAGAATTCTTGAATTTCAATTAATATTTTTTGTATAGATATGCATACAATGTTGGTTTTCATGTCTATACTTAGAGTTTTTTTATTTTTCTCTCTTTCTTTTTCTCTTTTATTTTTCAATTTAAAGAAAAGAAATTACAATCTAGTTGGAGGATGAGGAGAAAAATCTCCTTTTGGAAACCAACTTCAAATAAGATTTTTTTTTGCAAATATTTGACAAGTCCCACCATTTTTAACGGCTTATGATATAGATTTAATATATTCCCATTAACAAGGAAGGTGATATCTTTGTTATCAATAGTCCTAATTCTGACTACTGCATTACCAAAAATAGTTTCTATTTCATAAGGTCCAAGCTTATGAGTCTAAATTTTTCATTCAAAATCCTTGAATTTAGAATAAAAAAGAAGGTCCAAATCACCTAGCTTGATGTTCTTGACTTTGATGAATTTATCATGTTATCTTGATCTCTGTTGTTGGACTATGTTGATTCTTTGGGTAACATCTTAAGAGATCTCATCTATCTCGTTCAGCTTTCTCAACCTTTGTTTTTTAGCCTCAGATAGATATAGCCCCAACTTTGTTACACCACTAAAAGTTGGAAGTAATACTTGCTTCCCATAGACAAGATCATATGGATTATGTCCTCTAGTGTTTCTTCGTGTAGTATGGTATGCCCAATGTGCCTCTAGAAGCCTTTCTTCCCAATATATTCTATGCAAGTGTACAATGTTGGTAAGGATTTCTTCAAGTACCTTATTGGTAGATTCCACTTGGTTATTATCTTGTGGATGATATGGAGTGGACTTCCAATGCTTGATTTTGTATTGTTCCATAATTTTCTGCACCAACTTGGATGTGAATTAAGCACCTTGATATGTCACAATCTCCCTTGGGACACCAAAACACGTGAAAATATCCTAAAAGAGTAATGTAACTACAAAATTTTTAGTAGCAAAAGGAAGTGGCATAGCTTCTAGCCATTTTTAATATAATCCATACAAACAAGAATATACATTTTATGTTTAGATGGAGGGTTGATTGGATCAACAAAATCTAGATCCCATTTTTTGAAAGGCTCTACAAGTACTTGAGGTTGTAGAGGAATCTCATCTGATTATATGGGTTTTCACATTCTTTGGAAACTGTCACATATTTTGGCATGTTCTTTAACATATCTAAAAAGAGAAGGCAAATAATATCCCAAAATAATGACTTTGTAGGTTTTTCTTCTATCATTAAAGTGTCATCCACATCATTCATCATGGCAAGATTTCAATATCTCTGGTACTTTATCCTCTGAGACACATCTATGGATGATCAGATTGGGTATATTTTGGTACAATGCTCCCTCTATCCATGATTAAGGTACACTTAGTTTTTATAAATTGCTTCCTTTATGCAAACCAAGGAGATTTGGTAAACACTACAAAGAGATATTCATTAGGAAAATTATCCTTTAGAGGAGCATGAATATTATCATTCTGCATACTAGAAAGGAAATTAAAAACTTTGTTTTCCTTTCCTCTTCTTTCCAGAATGGTATTATTGAATTCCTATACGAGTAACAACCATATAGTAATCCTGCCATTAGTAATTAATTTATTCATTAGATATCTAATAACAGAATGATATGTATGAATTAAAATTTTCATAACCAATGATATAAGTCGAAACTTATTAATGGCATGAACAACAGTTAAAATATCCTTTTCGGTTACCATATAATTTAACTTTGTAGAAGTCAAATTTTACTTGTATAATGAATGGCATAAAGAGTTAGATATTTCCATCCCAATGCAGCTCTTGGAGTTGTATCTAAAGCATCCATTGAAATGTGAAAAGGGAGAGACAAATTAGGCCCTCTTTAGGTTAGTGATTCAGTAATTTTCAGCTTCATTGATTCAAATTCTTTTTTATAGTCATAATTCCAAGAAAAATCATAATCTTTTGTAGGAAGTTTAAGAGTGGAAATGCTATTTATGTGAAGTTTTCTATAAATCTTCTATAATATCCTGTAAAATAAAGAAAATGTTTAACATCTCTTTGACAAGTAGGAACTCAAATTTTAGAAATTACTTCCACTTTGATTCCATCACCTGAAATATGGTGGCCTAAGAGAATTCACTCATTAAACATCATAAACACTTATCATGACTTAATGAAATATTTGTTTCTTTACATATAATGAGAATTGTTTCTAATTTTTTAAGAGCTTTTTCAAAATTATTTTCATAGACAATGAAATCATCCATGTAAACTTCTACACAATCATGAATCATATAAGAAAATATACCTAAAGTTTCTCTTTGAAATATTGCAGGTGCATTACATAATCCAAAAGGAAGTACCTCGTAATAATACATACCCCATGGACATGTAATAGTTATTTTTTCTTAATCTTCTGCAGCCAATTGGATTTGGTTATATCCACTAAAGCCATCAAGAAATGAAAACATTCCTTCCCTACTAAGGTATTTGGTACTTGATCAATGAAAGGTAGTCGAAAATGATATTTTAAAGTAGCATTATCGAGTTCTATATAATCAATGCACATTCTCCACTCTCCATTCTTCTTATGAAAAATTAATGATGAGACTCATTGACTATCCGATATTGGATAATTGAAATTTACATTAAGTAGTTTTTGTAGTTCCTCCTTAACAATTTCTCTCATATTAGGATTCATCCTTCTCTAAGATTGTCTAACTCATTTGAAATTTTCCTGAATGTAAATGTGATGCATACATGTGCTAGGATCAATACCTTTCATATTAGTGTATTCCCATGCATATTAATAAGAATGTTTTTGTAGCATCTTTATTAATTGATTCCTTTGAAATTCTTCCAATTTATTAGTAATATTTAATGCTTTACCTCGAAAAATTTCCACTAAAGAATTTCCAAACTTCTCCGTAGAATGAAAAGCTACTTTAGATTGACAAGATCATAAATATTCAGTATTACATTTCTATTGAAAAGTTTGATATTGCTCACATTATGAAGAAAAATTGTTATTGTTCATGAACTTTATCTATCGATATTCCTCATCTGTTTGTGAAAGAGTAAATATTGGTTGAATATATTCAAATTCCTTAATATCATCATCAAATCAAACTTCACATTCTACGTCAATTATTATTTTTGTAAGTGGATACAATGTGAATCTCTTAGTATAACTACCATCATAAATGTATATATCAGCAGATCTACAATGTATGAATGCATGATTTATAGCTAGCCAAGGTCCACAAAGGATTAATGGATGACATCCTAAAATTTTCTTAGGATTTAAAATTATAAAATCAACAGGATACTCCCATGAATCTAAAGATACACATACATCTTCTAATATACCATCCGTTTTGATAAAAGATATATCTGCTAACTGTAATAAAGTTGGGGTATATTGAAGATTAGTAAGATTTAATTGATCCTTAGTGTTCTTACTCATGATATTAATGATTTCTCCTAAACCAATCAAAGTATTTGGGATCTTAGTACCATTGATTTGATTTTCTGCAATAGGGCTGCCTGGATCTAGATATTTTTGAACTATTGGTTTCACCATTATAATATCTGTAATGTTTCCTACCATTTGAATATTTTAAACATATTTTATTTTTCTTCCTTGTTTTTTAATGCACAACTCCTTTATTGTATTTGAAAATATAACTATTTACTTTATATCTGGAAGTAAAATTTTTTGATGCAAACAATTTTCAATTCATCCAACGTATCATCTTCAGTTAAAACAATTTGTCGTTTTATTCCTTATCAATTTTGAGGGTTTCAAGAAAAGGGGCACTTTGTAGGGAAAGAGAATGTTTCTCTACTAAATAATTTGTAGGATTTTTCTTCATTTGGTTGTCACTTGAGTTTTTATGAACATCTTCCTTTGGAGGAGTATTTTCTTGATCAAGAGATGCTTATTTGTCAAGAATTTTATCCTCAAATTCTTGGCTAACAATTGGTGGTGATTTCTTTTGCAAAACCATACTATATCTAAGATGGACATCATTTATACCTAGAGGTTCTATCATACAAGCTTGAAAATTTTTACCCTTAACATTATATAGAGGTTGTAGTGGATTTTTGAGGAAATGTAGTGGATGGCAAGGGAAGAGGTTGAATTTTAGCCAATAGGGGTTGGAATTGTTGTTTCATAGGTTGTTAATATTGAGAGGGATAACATTGAATTTGGTATTGAGGGTATGGTTGTTGGAATTAAGGATATTCAGGATTCCTACCATAATAATTTTTCCAACACTGTGACCAAGCTAGGTTTTGGGATTGAGGTTCCCAAGTGTTCCAAGGCATGCAGACATTCCAATTACTTTCTGGTGGTGCATATGATTAATATTTTGCATTGAAATCTTGTATCTTACTTGCTTGTCTAGGCTATCATGATCTATTAGGAGGAACAAAAAAAGAGATTTAGCTTGACTTGTTCCAGCTTCATCTTGGAAAATAACCTTAAGCCTAGGCATTGATCGAAATTGTTTTGTATCATGATTTTGTGCACATATGACACATATCTCAACACTATCAAGTGGACATTCATGTAGATCATGCTTTTTCCTACACCAACGAAAAAAAAAATAGATAGTGCAACATTCTCAACTTTCTGCTTGTTTTGTATTCTTAATGTATCCAATTGAGCACTAAGATTTGCAAGGATATATATTTTTAAATTGTCAAGAAAAATTCCTAATTATTCTCTTCTTACTGTTATGGATGCATATTTGCTTACTCTCCAAATGACCAGTTCTCTTGGATTTTTACCATAGTTTTCCTTACCTCTTGCAATGTGTTTTCACAACTCACAAATTTCATCAAATGAAAATTGAGAGACATCTATTTTGCCCATTAAACTAAGGAGATCAATCCACTCATCTCTTATAGTTTTTAAAAAAATGATTTTTAGTGTCAACAATGTAAACTTTGAAATGTGAACTGATACTGTTACCCGTTTCATAGAGATAGCAAAAAAGTGACCTGATTTTGAAAAGGGGTGACGCAGAACACACATGTTTTTTTTAGAGCACAGTTTTTGGCACTTTAATTTTTTTTTATGTACATCACGTTTTAGAATGGTAGTGATTTTCATGTTGATTTAAAAAAGTGAGCATTCTGCATCACACTCCTTTTTTAAAAGCCCTGTTTTTTGGCTTTAAAGTTTTTAACATATAATTTAATGAAAATAATTATTTTGTAAATTTGATAATTTTTGAAGTGGTCGTTTCTTCACATTTTCTTGTTTTTTATTTTTATTTTTTGTGAGATTTTTATTGTTTTGCATTTTTAAATTAGAAGGTCGATATTTAGACTTTTCGATATTCTACATATTTATACATCCTTAATTAATTTTTCAATCCACATGAAATAATTGTTTCTAAAAAACAATATTTTTTAACAATGGACATAAAAATAACCATTTTTAACATAAATATAACTAAAAAACTACGCATTTTGATAATTTTTTTGCTAGAATTGACATGTCAAAATCACAATTTTTATACGATAATTTTAACTAAAAATGGTTAAATAATAGCTTTTTCTATGAATTTCATGTCAAAAAAAATAATAAAAATCACCTTTTTTTTTTCAAAAAATAATGATTAACTTAAAAATCAATGCAAAAATCACATATTACCAATATTGAACGTATAACAACCCTAATTGAGTGTTTATTCTTCTCATAAAATGCCAAAGTCAAAACATTGCAAAGCTTGATTTACAAGCATAACTTAAATTTAATCAACAATGTCACGTAATCCAAACTCTTCGTCCTCTAGAGTTTCATCATTGTCTTCTTCCACAATATTTTCTGATTCATTTTGCTCATTTTCCTCTTCTAATGGGTCTTTGATGTCTGCGAATCTCCCAATGTATGTCTTTCCAAACATTCCATGTAATGATGGTTGGGGTTCCTTTGCCTTTTTTGCTACACGTGATTCACTAAAGTCGTCTTTCTTACACCCAATTTCTTGCATTGCATCTGGAAGAAATTGAAGAGCATTAATTCTTTGCTGAATGAAATTGCACTGTACTGGATCTTTTTCAATTGCAATGCAATTTCTTCCTTTTTGAAGGCAATATGCTAGTTTTGTACCTAATTATCAAGCACAAAAGAAATAATGAACTAAATTAGAACAATGACATATTAATTAAAAAAATAACATATTGAAATTCAATTCCATATAATAAAACTTACCCGAGCCAGAAAATAAATCCAAAACCCAATCTCCTTCATTTGAACAAATGTCTATAAAGATAGTTAATCAATAATTGTGGTTTTTGATAAATGTTGACTATCTCTCCTTTTGCTTCTTTGTCTTCATATGTTAGTTTTCTCACAACAGTATCATAAGTCAGTATTTGGCTATGACTCTTTCTGTCTACCTGATTAAAAATCATAGACATATGGCTATCATCTTTTGCCCAACTATCAATATGAATGAACTCACAATCATTTATAAATTGTTGATCTTTATTGTGAAGAAGATTTGACTTTTCCCTGTAACATGAAATAGTAAAAGTTCAATTAACTTGTACATAAATAAAATTTTCAACATTAATCAAATATACATTTTAAACGTCTTACCATGTAAGCTGCATCCTTGAATTTGTTTTCCCCTTGAAGCTTGACAATATCATTGCCAATTGTGTGTCTGAATGAAATGTCACAAATCTCCATAATGGTGATGACGTGACTTTTACAAATCCCGCAACCACTTTACTAAAAGCTTGATAAGTATAAGGGTCACTATCATAGTCAATGTTTGGAATATTGAAACCATGGGGAATATCTGCAATGAATAGGGCATAATCCCTTTTAGGTATGAGTTTAGCAATGTCTTCACAGTCGCGTTGTATTACTTGATATTGAATAATGTCTAGCCCATTCCAAATGAAATGATTAAGAGTTGTCCATCACGTTGAATATCATTAATACGTTTCTTCCTCAGTCTTTCGATCTTTATTTTTTCAATAAAGGTTTTGAAACTATCTGGCACTCCATTATCATCCTTCCTCATCTTTTATAAAATAAACAAATATATTTGTAAGTTATAAATTAAAAATAGTACACAGATGAATAAAAATGAATGTATAAATCAAGATACCTTTTTAAATGCAAGATAAAAAGCTTTTAATGTTGATGTAGAACTTGAATCTGGATAGTTACGTACGACATCATCCCAACTATCTTCATTCAACAATCTAACCATTTGTTCTTGAATTTTCATGTAAACTTTGTGACTGCATAGATAAAGTAACAAAAAGTTAAGATAATGATATGTATAACAAATACTACCAAGAACAACATGTTTTATTTAAAAATATAATTATAATCTAGAAATAAATAAAAATATTTCAACAAACTTACTTTTGAAATTCTTCAGACATTTCCTCCAATGATAATTCCCTTGACCTCACACGAGATAATATTGTTTTGACAATTTTTTCATCTTTCACTCCTTGCATCGCCCTCCAAGGTGTGATAGTCATATCGTCTGGAAGATGCTTCATTTCATGAGCTAATTTACTATTGCCACATATGAATGGCTTAGACATTTTGACCTTCTGGTTTTTAATGGCAATGTCTTCCCACATGCTAAAAATCTCATCAATCAACCTCCAAACATCTCCAGTTCTAAATGCCAATTGGAAAATGTTATCAATACCTCTGAATAAATCACTATGTTTGCTGCCTTTTCCACCTTTTGAATTGTTTTTCTCTTCAATTTGATATCCCATTTCCATACAACATTCCTTTCGGAAATTTGCAGTAGCTTTTGTCCTATCCCCACCACATTTTTTTTCAAATTCACTATGAATAAATCTAACCCTTTGGATGAAAGTCATAGACATCTTATATTCATTATCTGAATTATGATCCCATGCCACTAACTTTGCTTCTGTATCAGATAAACCATCGTAAATGATACATTTCATTGTTTCAAAACGTGGTTTATTAGTATATTCCTCCATCAATTGTCTTTGAGCTTCTACAGAATGGTTCCCCCCAAGCACATAATAATTGTATTCAAAACATTTTGACTTATCAAATGCTTCTTTTTTGGGAACTTGAAGTGGATCAACAAGAAGCACATAACTAACCACATGAGCATATGGATTGTACCTCATCAATGTCTTCAAGTTGTGAACATGCAGATGATGTGGCTTTCTAACTTGATATTGACATTTTCCTTCACTTTCTTTATAGTTTTTCCTGACATTACGCTGAAATGTGCGACCACCATCAATTAAGTTTCTCTTTGTCAAATTCTCTCGAACGACATTTTGTTTTGTTTTGATAATGCCATCTTATAAATCAGCTCCTGGTGTAATGATTTCTCTGCTTTTTTTTTATGTTTCACTAGGTTCTTGACTGCTGGTAATGACTGCTTCAAAATCATCAACTTTACTTTTCTTGGTCATAATATTCCCAACAGAGTTATTCTTGGGCATTATTACTTTTGGATTTTTATGGCTCTTCTCAGTTCCAATATCATCTTCAGTAATGACAACATATGTTTCATTGTCAATTTCAACTTCATCGTTCTCAAAAGTAACTTGTTCACCCTTGCTAGTCTCTTCATCTAAATGATGAATTTTAGCCCTTTTGATATTGTAGGCAACCCTTTCCACCAGATATTCAAGGTTTTCATCCTCTTTGTGAGTCATCCTAAAGACTTCATTCCTTACATTACAGTGAATACAATAATCTTTGTATTTTTCTAGGAATACTCATTTCATATTGGCTCGTGTTATAATAGAATGTGTTTCTAGACCCATGAACCATTTAAGGGCTCCATATTTTAGAGTGGTTGGAAAAAGGTTCAATTTTTGAGTATGAAGTAAATAATCATACAAACTACATAATACTCCAAACTAAAAAATGAATGTTTTAGGATCCTCAGTTCTTAGGCCATGAAAATTCTGAAGGATTTAATGTGAGATACTTTTCATGGTAGTTGTGGTATCTTCATCCAAGATAGGTAATCCATAAAGGTCTTATTGAAAGTATTTATTATTTCCTCTTCCACCTCTCTCACCTCGTCCTCCTCTATTTCGTCCTCTACCTCTTCCTCCACCAACCTTAAGTTCACCATCTCCATTGTGTACTTATCCTTCCCCTTCTCTCGCCATTCCAGATTCGTTAGATTTAATATAAGGTTCAACAATAGGATTGTAAACTTCTTCCTTTGGTTCTTCTACTAATGGTATGTTAGAAAAAAATTCATCCTCTTCTTCATTAGGCACTTCTAACTCTTGTCCTAGGATTTTTTCAAATGTTGAAGAGAGAAATACAACTCCTTTAATAGGGAATGTAGGTTCTTCAACTAAAATTTTTGGTGATGAATTTGGTGAGCCCCTAAGCTAAATTTTAGACCTATGCATCTCAGGAAGTTTGTGTTTACCTTTTATCCATGGAATGTAAGTGGCAGTGGATGGTGTGGCACTACGTGGTCTAGTTGTGGTAGTTGGTGATGTTGTTATTGAACTACATCCTCTACCTCTACTTATAAATGTACCTCTAGAATCATGCTCTCTATACATGCATCCTAAATAATGAATCATCTAATATGATATGTAAAGAAAAAATAAAGTCATATACACACTCTACATCAAAGGTGCCAAAAATGATGGGTAATTTAATTGTTAAGTTATGTCATTAAATTGTCAAATCAAGGTTTGTGTACTTGTGAAGTGTATGTGCATTATATATGCTAGGAGTTTTATTTTTTGTTATTAAAACAATATCTAATTTATCATAATTAAATGCAAGAAAGTTTGGACTAACTCAAGTTCAATTATCATTAAAGAGACACAAATTTTCTTTGCATAAGACTTGTCAAATGAAAATGACACTAAAAACAAACTACTTTAAAAGAAAGAATTGGAAATGACAGAGTGGAAATTTATGCTATTGACTTGAAATGAAAATTATCCTAATAGAAGAATTGAATTGAAAAATAATCTATTAACATAATTGAAACTATTATATGAGGAAAAATTGAATTTATTCTGTTTCACTGAACTGAAAACAAATTTGAATCAAATTCAAAACTATTTTAAAACTTCAAATTAAAGAAATGAATTCAACTACAATCCTTGACAGATTATTTTTATTTGAACCAATCATGATCATTACTGCTCTATCTTACAACTCTCAAGGGCATGCCTCCTGTTGAGTGCAAGGAAGAATGAACTCAAATTAAATTAATCAATGACGCAATCACATTGGAGTCTGGAACAAAGTACTTATATTACGAGAGAAAATTTATAAGTCACAAATTTAAAGTGCTTCAAAACCTTGCTATTCTCAACTACCTTGACTTATAAAAGAAGGTGATATTTATAATATTCATGATCTAAAAATTAAAGAAATCAATGCCAAAAGGCAAGTTTTCGAATTACCACTCATTGTTTGAATTCAATTAAGAAACCAATTTTGCATGATTTCCCATGTCATAGCAAATCATGCAAATCTTCTTTATCTACACATCAACTTATTCAAATGGATATACTCGTTCACTTGATGCCATCTTTACCACATTTCTTTGATGTTGAAATTAATTCCCTAAAACCTTTTCACATAAACAGAGCAACATTGACATGTACATTGATTGAACATCAGGGAAATCCTCTTTATCTACACATCAACTTATTCAAATGCATATACTAGTCCACTTGATGCCATCTTTATCACATTTCTTTGATGTTGAAATCGATTCCCTGAAACCTTTGCACATAATCAGAGCAACATTAATATGTACTTTGACTTAGGTGCGAAAAATGTAGATAGCTACAAAAATGTCATAATTTGACAGCCAAAGTGGTATTTCAATTATTTTCACAAAGAAAATCTAGATTATGGGCTACAATTGTTTGATACCTTTTGTTATGCTTAAAGGTTATCCAAATTACTTTATGACCTGTAAATATATCAAGACAAGTATAGGATAGATGAAATGAGGGAAAAACTATTTTAAAATTGAGGATAAGAAGATCTAACAATTTTGACAATATGAAATATTCTAGGAAGTAAGTACTTTGATTAGAAATTAAGTGTTTTGATATCTAGTTGTAGTTACTTGTGATTTAATTTTTATAACTATGTTAGTTATAATTTTGTTGCTAAATTAATAGTAGAATAAAGTATTATTCATAAATATTAATTAACTTGTCTTTACAATTTAATTTAAAAACTAATCTAATAGATTTTACGGATGGATGTCGAGGATCGTAGAGACGGAAGCAAGGGTTTCTGAAAGTCTAGGGTTATCAGTGACAGGTTTGAAAGAGAGGCGGCAACGAAGATAAGGGCAGGAGGTCAAGCCTTCTGCGCGCAGTCGGATCTACGAAATCTTAATAAAGGGAGGAGGGTTAATAAACCAAGAAAGAGCTGAAGGACGCCATGGCAGGGGAACCTGGGGGGGAGAGATCCCCTCCTACAAAAATGTGGTAGCAGGAGAACCGAGTGGAAGTGGAATACAAAGAGACCCAAAGGAAAACAGCAAAGACGTGCCAGTCATGGGAAATCGATGGCAAACAAGACTTGGGGGCAGATGTCTACCAAGAGCTCAGAAAAAACCAAGGTTCGTAATACCCAACAACAAACTTGAAGATTATAGATGCTATATGAGAGATCATGCTTTGATATGCAAATTTGTAGGGTTTTGGCCCTCGGAAAAGGAGCTGGTAAAATGGATACAACAAAGATGGAAGCCGAAAGGGCATATAGATCTAAAGCTAGGGGAAAAGGGTTTTTTTACAGTGATATTCTCAAACTTCATGAATAATGCTGGTCTATTTATGAGGCACTGGGAGGACTGCTACAATCCAGACCAGGAAAAGATGTTAGCAGCACCCATCTGGGTAAGATTGTTTGGCCTACCAATGGAGTTCTGGGACCCTGAAATTCTGGAGGGTATTGGCAATACAATCGGCACTTTTGTCAAAGTTGCAGAGACAACAAAAAGAGGGAAGTATACATCATACGCAAGAATATGTGTATATATGAATATAGCAGAACCATTACCGGAGTTCATAGAGTTAGAATACCATGACGAAATATGGCAGCAACCGGTGGACTACGAGCATATACCCTTCAGATGCAGAAGGTGCCATGAATACGGACATCTCTTCAAACAATGCCCAATGAACAATGCGGAAGAAACAACAAGAAAACAAGAAGAAGGACAAAGGAGGACAGAAGGAACAGAAGGAGGAGAAGAGGGTTTCCAGGAAATACATAGAAAAAGAAGACCAGGGAAAGAAATGACAAGAATACAACAACCCGTGAAAACAGTGGCAGTGGAATGTCAGAACAAGTTCGAAGCCCTACAGGAAGAAGAAGGGGAGATGAGAAATGAAGAAAACATGGAGGAACCCATGGAGATCACAAAAGAGACAAAGGAATCAGAACTAAACCAGGACAGTATGGCAGGAGGAGCAGAGGACAACATGGAGATGTTAGCAGAGCAACCTCAGGCAGAGATTGACACACAGAAGGATAGTGGAAATGAGGAGGAGAGAATAATGAAAAAGCTGTTACAGGACTGGAAAAATCTTGATGAAAGGTTCATCCCGGAAGCCCAAAAGCAATTGTATAAAGAGACATTTCAAAAATACAAAGAAAAAAAAGGAACTACTCAAGCAAATCAACTGGATCAAACAGGAACGCAAGGAACTCAAAGTTTGGGAATGGACAACTCTGGCAAAGGTGGTAGGAAATGAGGGAGGCGGACAATGAATGAAACCATACAAGCGGTTGGAGAAATATTGGTTAACTCAGGCAGAGTTATACCTCTCTCAGAGGTATTTCAACAACCCCCCAAAAAGTTTTAAAATGATAGTTACAAGTTGGAATATCAGAGGCCTTAACAGCAAAGGCAAGCAGAGGTACCTGAAGGATAGGGTAAAGAAAGATAAACCCAACATAATGATAATCCAAGAAATGAAGATCAGCTCTCAACAATTAGAAGATATAATAAGGAAACAAAAAATTCAATATGAGGTAATGGGTCAGGATGCGAATGGCACGGCAGGAGGCTTAGCAATCCTCTGGAACCCTAAGGAGGTTCATTTTGAAAACTGGATCAGCTTACCCAGAATTCTCTCAGGCTTATTCAGAATGATAGGGTCATCTGAGTGGATCCTCATTACAGGAGTCTACGGACCGCATATACCAAGAGAACGAAAAAACTTCCTCAAAGACATGCAAACCACGAGAAAGATCTTCCCAGGAGTACCGTGGATTGTAGGGGGAGACTTTAATATGATCAAAACAATAGAAGAAAAGAGAGGGGGGATAAATAGACCGGATCAAAATATGGAGGATTTCAGTGAGATGATTACAGAGCAAAGATTGGTAGACATCCCAACAATCAACGGCATCCACACTTGGAATAATCGAAGAGGTGGTAGAAACCAAATAGCTTCCAGATTAGATCGATTCTTAATATCAGAGAAAATAATGAACAGGGATGTATTTATTGAAGCCACAATAATGCCAGCGATGGGTTCAGATCATTGGCCCATCAGGCTGGAGATAGACATTAAGAAAAACCCCCTTAAAAGACCCTTCAGGTTTGAGGTTTTTTGGCTCAGGAATCCACAGTTTATATCTAAGATGGAGGAATGGTGGACGCAAAGTCAACAAAAAGGAAAATGCAGGATGCATACCTTTCAGTTAAAGCTTAAAGAACTCAAGGGGAAAATCAAAAAATGGAATAAGGAAGAGTTTGGAAACATAATGATGGAAAAACAGAGGCTAGAGCAAAAAATGGAAGAGATACAACAAATAATGATTACAGAAGGACGAGATGAGGAAAGATGCAGAGAAGAAGGAATTCTAATCAGCCAACTGGAGGAGCGGAGGAAACAGGAAGAAATTCTATGGAAACAGAAATCCAGGATAAACTGGCTTCGAGAAGGAGAAAAGAACACCAAGTTTTTTCATCAGGCCATGATACAGCACAGGCAAAGGAACAAGATTTTCTCCATCAAAAATGAAGAAGGGGAGAGGATAACAGAACACGAAGGAATTGAAAAAGTATTAGTAGATCATTATAAAGACCTGCTGACGGAACCACAAGTGGACAGAGGAGAGGCTACAGAGCTAATCTGCAAGGAAATCCCTAGAATAATAACGGAGGAACAAAATAAGGCATTGATGAGAGCAGTAACGATAGAAGAAGTGGAAGAAATTGTGAAGGGAATGAAGAGAAACAAGGCCCCAGGACCTGATGGATATACAGCGGAATTTTATCAGGCAAGCTGGCATTTTCTGGGACAAGAGCTACTGGAGGTGGTAGAGGAATCACGCATAAATCAGAAGGTATGGCAGGGTCTTAACTCTACTTTTCTCACTTTGATTCCTAAAAATGCAAACTCTGAAACTGCCCATGGCTTCCGCCCAATAGCCCTCTGTAATGTAATATACAAAATAATAGCCACTCTGCTGGCTAAAAGATTAAAACCCATTCTCTCTAGCATTATATCCCCAGAACAAACCGGCTTTGTGGAGGGAAGACAAATCCTTGATGGATTAGTAGTTACCCAGGAAGTGATACATTCCCTAAAACAAAAAAAGCAGAGGGGGATGTTGATAAAATTAGATTTGTCAAAAGCCTATGATAGATTAAACTGGAAATACTTAACGGAGATCCTCAAAGCCTTTGGATTTAGCAACAGATGGATAGACTGGGTTCATAATATGATATCAACGCCTTTTTTCTCTATAATGTTAAATGGAACGCCAACACCGACCTTCAACGCAACCAGAGGCTTAAGACAGGGAGATCCTCTGTCCCCTTTTTTATTTATCTTGGCTGCGGAGGGTCTGGGAAGATACTTCAAAAAAGAGATGAGGGAAAGAAAGATCAAAGGGCTGCGGCTATGGGGCAGCAACCTGCCCATCACACACCAGCAGTTCGTAGATGACATCATGCTTTTCGGTGAGGTCTCGCTAAAGGAAGTAAGGGGAGTAAAAAGGATTTTGGACTTGTTTATGGAAGCCTCAGGTATGGAAATTAACAAAGAGAAATCTTGTACCTTTATCTTCAATACCCCAGAAACGATCAAAGCTCATTTAACCAGAACGCTAGGATTCAGACATGGCGAACTACCAACAAAGTACTTGGGGAATCAATTAGATGTAAATCCTACAAGAATAGCAAACTGGCAGCAAATAATAGAAAAACTCAAGAATAGATTAGCGAGTTGGTCTTTTCGAACGCTGAATATAGCAGGTAGATTGGTGCTCCTGAAATCAGTTCTCCAATCTATACCAATCTACTCTCTATCGGTCATGGCTGCGCCCAAAGGAGCCTGTATAAAAATGAAGGAAATCTTTGGAAAATTCATATGGGGAGGGCCAAAAAGCAAAGGAAATGGGCACTAGTATCGTGGAAAAGCTTGACAAAAAGAAAAGAAGAAGGAGGTCTAGGACTCCGGGACCCAGGCATCCTAAACCAAGTTCTAGGAGCAAAGCTGTGGTGGAGGTGGATGAGGGGAGGAAATGACTTATGGAAAAAAATATGGACACAGAAATATAATATGCCCTTAACAACAGAAGACATTCTCAGATTAGAAGAAACTCCAAAAGGGTCTACAATATGGGAATTGGCAAGCCAGAACAGAAACATCATAAACAATTATGCCTTCTGGGAAATAAGGGGAGGAGGTATAGCTAGATTTTGGGAGGAGGAATGGCAACAGAGAGAGAGAATGGCCAGCATTCAAGCCTTGCAAAGTACACATCAGAAGGCGGTAAGGGAGGGGCTTGAATATGTAAGAGATTACTGGGGAGAAGGGGAGACAGATGAGACATGGAGAACATGGAGAAAACCAGAGGAATGGGATGAAAACATAGATCAAGAGCAGAAAGGGATATTTATAAAAGAATTGGAGTCAAGGAAAATCAAAATTCAAGGCCGGATATCCTCAGATGGGGAAAGTCCACAAGAGGGACCTTCACAGTCAAAGAAGCCTATTATTTATCCACACGACAAGAGAGGGAGGGAGAAAATACAGAATGGGAAATAATTTGGAGAAATAAGTGGTGGCCGAAGGTAACTATATTTGCATGGTTAGTTGGAAAAGAAAGAATCCTGACGTGGGACAAGTTACAGAAACGAGGCTTCCAGGGACCCCCGAGATGCAGCCTTTGTAAACAAGAAAATGAATCTCAGGAACACATCCTGAACTCTTGCCCATTCGCTCAGCATCAGTGGGATGAGGTCAGAAAACTCTTTGGAGAATCTAACAGGGACCCCAGGGATATTAAAAAGACCATCTTCCAATGGGGAAAGGGTAATTTTTCGTGTAAGGTTGTAAGGAGAACCTGGAATCTTGCCTTAGGTTTTATTATATGGCTTCTATGGAAGGAAAGGAATCGAAGGATTTTCTTAGATAAAGCTAATCCACCAGAAAAGATATGGGGAGGAATACAAAAATCAATCAGGGAGACGGTTCTGGCTGAGACCTGGGAGGAGGAAGATTGGAGAGTGAACCCCGAGGAAGGTAGAATCCTAGCAAAACTGAATATGGAATATGGTATGGTGTACCCTTTGAAAGAAAGACAACAGAGACCTCAGACTCAGAGTCCAGAGCAGTTCAGTTATCCGGCGAGAAACTTCATTAAATTGAACTTCGATGGGGCTTCCAAAGGAAACCCAGGGCCGGCAGGCCTTGGAGGTATTTTTAGAGACAGTGAGAGACACACTAGATGGGTGTATGCGGAATGGGGAGGCATAATGACCAACAATGAAGCCGAATTGATGGCTGTATATCAGGGTCTCAGAATAGCAGTAAGGAATGGCTACACAAACCTGGAAATCGAAGGCGACTCTCAGATAGTAGTGGAAATGCTTCGAAATCTCAATAATGGGAAGGATTGGGATCAAGTTGCAAGGAGCTGGAGAACGGCAGGGATTATTCAAGATCTGGAAAATATTCTAAAGCACATTCAATATAAAATCTTCAACCACGTCAGGAGAAAAGGAAATAAAGCTGCAGACTTTCTTGCAAATTGGGGATGCAAAGAACGGGGAGAAAAGATAGACAGCAATTGGTCATCAATGATGAATAAACCAGGATTGGAAAACCTTACTACAATAATCACTCAGGATCATAATGAATCTATAGCTCAATAACAAGGACCCATAGAGACCCCCGATCGGGGTGAAAATGGTGGCGAGGAGTTCAATTAATATGACGAGAGCGAAAGATAATGACGGGTCATATGGGATATGGGTAATCATGACAGTGAGCAGGAAGATCTGCAAGGAGGATATAATACCAAGGCGAAGTAGAGATGGAGTAAAGAAAGGCAGAAGGGGTGGCAGAAATGCTGCAGAGATGGGACGTGGACGCGATTGTACATAAGACAGACATGGAGAAGTGGGAGATGATGGAAATAGCAGGTGGCAACAGGAGGTGGTGAAGAGGAATGAGGAGGAGCAACAAAGGAAAAATCATAAAGGAGAGAGGAGGTGCGAAGGAAAGAATGTGACCTCAGCAACTGCAGTGAGAGAGCAACGAGGCAGGGTGGCGAAGACCATAACAGAGCTTAAGATAAAACAGGGAAGGCAGAAAGATCGACCACAGACTACGAAGAGGAAGAGACGAATGGCAACGGTGAGAAGAACGAGAAAGGAAGTGATTGAGGAGAGCAGAGGTAGAAAGGGGCTGGGGAAGAAAGGGAAAAAGATGGAATTGTGGGATGCCATGGAGCAACATCAGATAGGCATGGAAGAGACGGAAGACGAAGAGGAAATGTATAACTTTGAACAGGACGATCGGGAGCGGCCATGGAAGAGTGTATTGGAGGGAGAGGGGCCCTTTACGGTCAAAATTAAGGAAGAAGGGAAGTATGGAGTAAGGAGAGATAGAGAGCGAAGAGCGGGAGGCGACCTAGGTGACACCTCTGGCATGAAGGATTAGGGTGACAGAATAAAGGAGGATAACAGAGGGAGAATGGGAAGAGGAAGGACCCGCGGCGGTAGAGGGAGAGGAAGACCGACTTGACAATGGGAGAACAATGAGCAAACTCCGGTGGGGAAAAGGAGGTATAGAAAAACTTTAAAGAAGAGGGTCCAGTACGCAGAACGAGCATACAGCGAAAACACAGACGAGGATATCCGAAGAATAATTCAGAGAATGGAGGAGGAAGCCACACAGGGTCAGTCAGGTTCAGAAATGGAGGACTGGGAATACTTGCTGCCAGATCCGGGAAATACCAGAGGGCGCATGATACTATACAAACAGGCATTACATGTTTACTGGGTTATGAAGAGACTGTTGGCAAAAGCAATGGAGCAGGTTGCCATGGAGATGGCAGAACTGGCTCAGAGAATTCCTAACATGAAAAAAGAGATGCAAAACATGCAGGTAACCCTCATAATGCAGGAGAACAAACTGGAAGAGATCAAGCAGCTGATAAGGGAGACCAAGTCTGGAATAAAGGAAGAAGGAGACCAGCGGGAGGCCATGGCAGGCTGATACATGGAGATAAGTAGAAAATTCTTTAGTTTTTAGATGTAGAATGATAGTTCCTAGATTTTGGACATTGTTCATAATGTAGATAAGAACTAGTAGTAATCTGTTTAAATGTCTAGTATACTTAGCTTGGACAAGGAGACTCAGCATTTTTTGTTTTTGGATGGCTGTTAAAAACATTAGATGGCCAACAGATCCGGTTTCCCCTTGGGGCGGGTTGAGGCCACCATGTATATGTAAAGGTTTCAACTCAATCTAATGAATATGAATGGTCACTCCTTAGATTACAAAAAAAAATAATTTAAAAACTAATCTAATACTAAATTACAAATTATAGATCATCTCAACTCCATTATGCTCTACAACATAAAATAGTCTTGTTTAAAATAAGAGGTAACTTGAGTGATAATAATAAAAGTTTTGTTCTATATTCCCCTTCATTGCCATAAACACAATTGCATTCAACTCTATATCAATCATGTAGAATGCCCATGAATCTTGTAGGAGACAAATAGTTGTGCAAAACAAGTTTCTTGGAATTGACATCTCATTCAATTGAAACTAAGCTTCTCCATAACAATTTGAACTAAAAATTCTAAATAAGTAATGTTATAGAGCTTCATGACAGCCTAAGGAAGTATGGTGCTCACCAAAAATCTTAGCACAACATTTCACTATCATTTCTATTATTTTTATGAAGACTTTAATTGATCAGCTCAGAACCTCCCAACAATTCAGACTTGGATTAACTATATTTAAGCTAAACTACAGATACTAACTACTAAGTAGAACTAGTTTCAATCACTAAACTATAGATAGTAAATACTAGCTACTAAGTAGAACTTGTTTCAATGGAGTTACGAATGGTAAGATTTTCCTTGAGTTTCCTTGACTTTCAGTAAACAAGCCCACCAACTACTCATGTGGCTCCAACAATGTTACAAGCATAGTCCTTGTATTTTTTACAGCAAGATGAAACTTTTATTTTGAGCAGATCATTGTACCGCGCATAATCCTGTTTACCAACAGTTCACAGATGCTAAAGTGAGCATTTGAAATGCACTGTTATCACCGATTCATCACCGGCTACCTTTCAAATGTAGGTTTTAACCCTGTACAGAAATTACCTGCATACGAATTCTTAAACAAAGAAAATAAACAATGCGAGAGCATAACCCATAAAACACATATGCACAAAGATTTTTCCCTGGATCCCAAAACCGGGACTACCAGCTTGATTTTTCATTATGTTCCTTTCCATGTTACAATACATATTTATACATGCCGAAGCATCCAATACCATGGACCGAAAATCCATCGCGTCCAATACCATGTGCGAAAAACATGCACAAAACCATAGGTAGGTTCGCCCAACCTAATATAGGGTCCAAAAAAAATTTTCCCCGTAGAGGGGGACTACCCGCCCCCCTCAAACCCCCCGGACAGGGGGGGCTACCGCCCCCCTCTAACCCCCGTTTAACTACGTAGGTTAGTCGTGGAAAGAATATAACACAACCCAACAATCTCCCACTTGTTGTTTTCTTTCCACAGGGGGCCACAGGAGAGCTTAGTCATTTTTCCAGCCCTGAAACACCCATTGTTTCTCTACACCAAGAGAACTTCTCAGAGCTCACAGATTTTGTCAATGCATCTGCAGTATTCTTCAAAGTGTCCACCTTTACCAGCAACACCTTTTTGTCTTCTATCATATCCCTCACAAAGTGATACTGAACATCAATGTGCTTTGTCTTTGAATGATAAGCAGGGTTCTTTGCCAAGAAAATTGCACTTTGGCTGTCACAGTCTATTCTTATAGCTCCCTGTACTAACCCCATACTTGAACACAATCTTTGCAACCAAACAGCTTCCTTGCTTGCATGAGTGGCTGCCATGTATTATGCCTCTGTAGTTGATAGTGCCACTACAGATTGTTTCTTACTCATCCAACTGACTGCACCTCCAAATAGGTTAAACACATACCCACTTGTAGATCTTCTCTGATCCAGATCTCCAGCCCAGTCTGCATCAACAAAACCATGAATATCCAACACTCTGTCCAATCCTGGTCTTCCTTGGTAGCACAAACCATAATCACTAGTGCCACGAAAATACCTGAAAACCCGCTTCACTGCTGTCCAGTGCTCCTTCCCAGGTTTTGACATAAACCTGCTCAATACTCCCACTGCATGTGCAATGTCTGGTTTAGTACAAACCATAACATACATCAGGCTACCGACTGCACTTGCATATGGAACACGGGACATGTCCTCTTCCTCTTCTTGTGTCTTGGGACACTGTTCAGGAGATAACCTCACACCTACAGGAATAGGAACCTTCACCGGTTTACTATCCTGCATATTAAACCTCTGCAGTATTGTCTCGACATACTTCCTCTGGTTTAACCAGAGCTTCCTCTTTGCCCGATCTCTTTTAATTTCCATGCCCAAAATATAGTTTGCAGCACCAAGATCTTTCATGTCAAATTTGGAGGACAATTGGGTCTTCAAATCCTGGATAATTTCTTTGTCATTTCCAACCAGCAACATATCATACACATACAAGACCAGATAAATAACACGGTCACCAATTAATTTAAAATACACACAATGATCTGCTTTGCTTCTGGTGAAGCCAAGTCCCCGTATAAATGTATCAAATTTCTGATACCACATCCTTGGTGATTGTTTTAACCCATACAGAGACTTCTTTAACTTGCATACCAGTTCTTTCTTACCCTTCAATGCAAAGCCTTCAGGTTGCCTCATGTAGATTTCCTCTTCCAAATCCCCGTGAAGAAATGCTGTCTTCACATCCATCTGTTCTACCTCAAAATCAAAAGCAGCAGCAACAGATAAAAGTAATCTAATAGAAGCTACCTTGGCAACAGGAGAAAAAATATCACCAAAATCAATTCCCGGCACCTGGGAATAACCTTTTGCTACCAACCGAGCTTTGTATTTCTCCACCTTTCCTTCTGCATTAGTCTTCTTCTTGAACACCCATTTGTTGCCAATGGGTTTCCTTCCAGCCGGCAACTCTACCAGATCCCAAGACTCATTTTTGTGCAAAGATGCCATTTCATCAACCATGGCCTCTTTCCAGAGTTTTCCATCCTCTGAATCCACTGCTTCCTTCACAGTTCTGGGATCATCATTAGTAACAGACAAAGCAAAATTTGAACTGAAAGCAGATGGATTATACCTTTCTGGCTGCCTTCTTTCTCGACCTGATCTTCTCACAGCCGGAGTTTGTGGCTCTTCATCTTCTGATTCCTCCTCTGCTGCAGAGTCTGATTCTTCCTCCTTTGGCTCAAACTCTATCTTCTCAGGTTCCTTTGGTTGGACTTCATGTTGAATAACATCTTTTACCTCTCTGAACACCACATCTCGGCTGTACACAACCTTCCATGTGACTGGATTCCAAAGCTTATAACCCTTTAAACCATCCTTATACCCAATAAAGATGCACTTTTCAGATTTACTATCCAACTTGGTTCGTTTCTCCTTTGGAACATGTACATATGCATCACATCCAAATACCCTCAGATGTGAAAGAGAGGGTTTCTTACCAGTTCATACTTTTTGTGGAGTCTTATCCTCCAATGCTGATGAGGGTGATCTGTTGATCAGGTAACGTGCAGTATCCACCGCCTCTACCCAGAATTCCTGTCCTAACCCGGCACCACTGAGCATGCTTCTTGCCCTTTCCATCAACGTCTTGTTCATTCTTTCTGCGACTCCATTTTGCTGAGGTGTATATGGAGTAGTCTTCTGCCGTGCTATACCACACTTCTTACAAAATTCTTCAAATTCCTTGCTCCAAAATTCTCCACCATTATCTGTCCTCAGCACCTTTATCTTCTTCTCTGTCTGATTTTCCACCAGAGCCTTAAATTCTTTAAACCTGTCAAAGACTTCAGATTTCTTCTTAAAGAAATATATCCATGTATTCCTTGAGAAGTCATCTATGAATGATACATAGTACATAGACTTACCCAGTGATGGAACCTTCACAGGTCCAAACACATCACTGTGCACAAGCTCTAATATCTGTTTCGTCCTCTTACCACCAGAGGGGAAACTCACTCGATTCTGCTTCCCATACACACAATTTTCACAGAAATCAAAATCCAGAGAACTATCATTCATACCTTCTACCATACCTTTACGATGAAGTATTCGAAGGCCCTTCTCTCCAATATGTCCAAGCCTTTGATGCCACAACATGGTCTTCTCTCCAGAGACCACTAGATTTTCTACTCCATTTTTAGGAACCATAGAACTATTGCACCCATCAACAACAGTGCTACCTTGCAGCTTGTACAGAGTTCCAATCCGAACTCCCCGCATCAATATCAGTGCTCCTCAAACCATCTTGCAGGTATCTTTCGCGAACACCGTCTTTACACCTGCATCATCCAACTTGCTTACAGAAATCAGATTTCTGGCCAATGCGGGAATATGTAGAACACCCGGAATTGTTCTAACCCTTCCACCTTGCAACTTCAACTTTACTTTTCCCCGACCAATGATTCTAGCCTTCCTATCATCTCCTAAGAAGACATCACCACCATCGTATTTCTCATACTCGCAGAACCACTCTCTATGGGGAGTGAAGTGAAAGGATGCACCTGAGTCAATCAACCATGCCTCATGATCTACATGTGTACTTGAAGAAGCGAAGTACACATCCCCACCTTCATCTGAGGTGGTTTTCGCCTCTGCAGAAGGAGCATCATCAGATCCCTTTCCTTTATCAGGAGCTTTAGATTTACAATCCCTTCTAAAGTGCCCTTCCTTTCCGCATTTCCAGCACACCACCTTTGTAGGTTTTCCTGGAGATTTAGATCTCCCTCTAGATTTAGATCTCCCACTCGATGACTTATTTTTGTTTCTGTTCTGGGACCGTCCTCGTACAGACAAGGCATCACCATTCTGGTTGTCCATATTCTTCCATCTCATCTCCTCCGTCAGCAAGGCTGAGACTATTTCATCAAACTGCAAAGCAGTTGCATTGCTACCTATTGCAATAACCAGACTATCCCACGAATCTGGTAGAGAACACAATAGACTGATGCACTTATCTTCATCTGAAATTTTAATATCAACAGATAATAATTGACTTACCACAGTATTAAACGCATTCAGATGCTCTATCACCGAGTCTCCATCTTTCATCCTCATGTTATACAGCTTTTTCCGCAGGAACAGTTTATTCACCAGAGACTTAGATTGGTACAAAGTCCCTAACTTGACCCACAAAGCCTTTGCCGTAGCTTCCCCTGATACATTCAACAATACTGAATCTGAGACACACAATCGTATTGTGCTCTTTGCCTTCCGATCCAATTTCTTCCATTCTTCATCGGTCACTCCCGATGGTTTAGTACCCGGATCTACTGCGATCCACTGATCTTTATCGACCAACAGATCCTCCATCTTGAGTTTCCACAACTCAAAACTCTAACCATTGAACTTCTCAATCTCGATCTTTCCACTGCTCGCCATCTTCTTTCACCACCAGAATCGATCTCGCAGATCTCCCACTGAACAGGGTCTACCACAGGCCCGAGCGAAACCCCTCAGCAACAAAGGCGTCCCCTTGAAGCCAAAACAACTCTGATACCAAATGTAGGTTTTAACCCTGTACAGAAATTACCTGCATACGAATTCTTAAACAAAGAAAATAAACAATGCGAGAGCATAACCCATAAAACACATATGCACAGAGATTTTTCCCTGGATCCCAAAACCGGGACTACCAGCTTGATTTTTCATTATGTTCCTTTCAATGTTACAATACATATTTATACATGCCGAAGCATCCAATACCATGGACCGAAAAACCATCGCGTCCAATACCATGTGCGAAAAACATGCACAAAACCATAGGTAGGTTCGCCCAACCTAATATAGGGTCCAAAAAAAATTTTCTCGGGGCGCTACCCCAGATCTCGTAGAGGGGGGCTGCCCGCCCCCCTCAAACCCCCCGACAGGGGGGGCTGCCGCCCCCCCTGTGACCCCCCCGCTGCACAATTGGCGCAACGAAGGGGGGCTACCGCCCCCCTCTAACCCCCTGTTTAACTATGTAGGTTAGTCGTGGAAAGAATATAACACAACCCAACATCAAATCATAAATATCAGCACAATTTTTTCACTGTTAAATTATTGTGTGCCACAAAACTCACCGTTCGCTCCACTGCACGTCTGTAATCACATCTTATCTTTGTTCATCCACCATAACTACAGGTGACCACTTTTTTCTCCCACCATTTCAGCTTATCATGGATCGTGTTCTCTGCAAATACATATCCCCTCGATTGCTATATATATATAGAACAACTTTACGACTCTGTATGTAGCACATCGTGTCTCAATGAGTAACTGATCTTTCGAGTTCATTTATAATTGAGTTGTCTTGAATATAGTAACAGAAAAGATGTAAAGGTGTTTCGCAGGTTTTCCAATGCCCACAAGGCAGTTGTGTCTGTACTTTCTCTAAATAAGAGAAGACATTTGGTACTTGAAGATAAAATCATGCAGTCAGTTACTGATCTTCCAAAAGATGTTCCCAAAGGGCATTGCGTAGTGTATGTTGGTGGTGAACATAGTAGATTTATCATTCCCACTACTTATTTGAATCATTCACTGTTCAGGGTATTACTGGAGAAAGCGGAGGAGGAATATGGCTTTGAATATCAAATGGGACTCACCATTCCATGTGATGAAACTTGTTGGAATGATAATTTTAAACTGCCGGGAGCTGACAGTTGAGCAGCGACCCAGCTTATTCAGAAAACAACGATTGGACTTTCCCTGCGATGCGATCTGATCGCATATCGCACTTTCCCTCGTCACCCTTCGCTGCATGCTTGTATTATCTGCGATGCGATATTTGCGATGCGATCGCAGATCGCAGATCGCATGATTTAAAGGTTATAGAGGCGGTGGCACATCCTCTCTCTTCTTGCGATGCGATGGTGTGATAAGCCATGCATTAAATTTCCAGTAGGATATTTTCAACCGTGTAATTAATGATATTTACTAGGGTTGGTAAATGTAGGTGAAATCTTAAATTTTTTTATTTTTTTATTTTCACGGAAGTAAGGGAAAAGCAACACGTATTGTAAGGATATTTTGTGTTGTTCATTATATATATATAAAAAATGCAAGAGTATAAGGACGTGTGGAGAGTATTAGCAAGTAGAGTTCTTTCTTCTCTGCAACGCACAGCAGTGCTAAAGATATAATTTTCTGAGATAGCGGAATCAGATTCTGGAATTGAAATTCCTGTTGTAAATCCCTCTGAGTCGAGGAAGACAAATTCTGTAACAATTTTTATTATTATATGATTAAGATCCTGTAGAAAACCAGAGCGTTGTTCTCTGTGCAAATTTCTTTTGTGTTTGAAATTAACAGAAATTTCCAACATGGTATCAGAGCTAGTCTAGGCACTCAGTGAGTCAAAAACAAAGATTGTTTTTCACTGTAGGAGCTGTAAGAAGCTTATTGAACATTTTTTTTCAGCAGAGAAAGTTCTTGCTTGTTTTTTTTACAGTCAGTATCTCTTCTTTATTTTTCACAAGTTAAGATGGCAGATGCTGGAACAGGTTTGACAAATCCCCAACTGCCACAGCTTAATGGGAAAACTTATAGTTATTGGTCCATAACAATGAAAGCATTGTTTTCTTCTCAAGGAATATGGGAGCTGGTTGAAACAGGCTATGCTGAACCTGTAGATGCAACAACACTGGCTGTTTTGACAGTAGCAGAAAGAGACCAGTTGAAGAGTGACAAAAAGAAGGATGCCAAAGCCCTCTTTTTCCTCTTCCAATCATTACATGAAAGTGTTTTTCCGCGAATTGCAGCAGCAACAAAGTCCAAGGAGGCCTGGGATATTCTCAAAACTCCCTATCAAGGCATGGAGAAGGTGAAGACTGCAAAGTTGCAGATGTTGAGGAGAGACTTTGAAAATATCAGCATGAAGGAATCTGATACAATAGATTCATTCTTCACTCAGGTCATTGGCTTGATAACCTAGATAAGATCTCATGATGAGATTCTTGAAGATAGAAGGATTGTAGAGAAAATCTTGAGATGCTTACCCTCAAGGTTTGAATCTATTGTGGTAGCAATAGAAGAAACAAAAGATCTCTCACAATTCACAGTAGATGAGCTGAGTGCTTCTCTTTTGTTTCATGAACACAGACTGAGTAGAGGAAAAGATTCCTCTTTTGAGCAAGCATTCAAGACTCAGATGTCTTTTGGCCAAAGAAGAGGTCGAGGTAGAGCAAACAACAGAGGCCGTGGAAGAAGCCAAAACAGAGGCATAAATTATCCTACAAGCATAAGCGGAAGGAGCTGCAATCAGAACCAAGATGAAGGTTCAAGCAAACAGCAAGCTCATGGACAAAGGTATGATAAATCCCAAGTCCAATGTCATTATTGTAAGAAATATGGGCACTATGCCAATGAATGTAGGAAAAAACAAAGTGACATGAATAATAGGCAGAATGCTAATTTTGCAAATGAAGAAGATAAGAACCCAAAGAACGTGCTGTTAACATGTAACATAGCACAAGACAAACAAGAAGATTTTTGGTTCTTAGACTCAGGTTGTAGTAATCACATGACTGGAAATATTGCAATGTTTTCCAATCTGCATGAAAATGTGAAATCTGAGGTAACAACAGGGACAGATGATACGATATCTGTCAAGGGTAAGGGCAGAGTCAGTATCCGAGCAAAAAATGGAGAACAGATGATTGTGCCAGAGCTATACTATGTACCTGGTCTGAAATGTAATCTTTTGAGCATTGGACAGCTCATAAACAAAGGTTACAACATTTTCTTCAAAGATGATTTATGTACAATCAGAGACATACCTCCAAGTAAGAAGATCATTGCACAGGTGCAGATGACCAGCAATAGAATGTTTCCTCTCAAACTCAGGGCAGATTTGAAGGAAGGCAGAACTATTGTGGCTGTAACACAAGAAGTCTTTCAGGAACAACTGAAAGATGTGAATTGGTTGTGGCATTTGAGATTTGGACATCTAAATTTCGGAGGCCTGAATCTGTTGCATAGAAAGGGAATAGTAAAGGGATTACCATTGATCGAGAAACCAGACAGCCTTTGTGAACGCTGCATCTTGGGCAAGCAACACAAAGAAAGCTTTCCAGCAGGAAAGAGTATAAGGGCAAAAGCACCATTGGAAATTGTTCACTCTGATGTGTGTGGACCGATGCAAACACCATCATTTGACGGAAATAAATATGTTTTAACTTTCATTGATGATTACACCAGAAAGACATGGGTGTATATGCTGAAACAGAAGAGTGAAGTGTTTGAGAAATTCCGTCACTTCAAAACTCTTGTTGAGAAGTAGTGTGGGCATTATATCAAAGTGCTCAGAATAGATAGAGGAGGAGAGTACATCTCCCAAGACTTTCTGTGTTTTTGCAGAGAGAATGGCATACAAAAACAGTTCACCGCAAGGTATACACCTCAGCAAAACGGAGTTGCTGAAAGAAAGAATAGGACCATTCTTGACATGGTCAGAAGTATGCTGAAGGAAAAACACTTGCCGCATGAGTATTGGGCAGAAGCTGTTACTTGTGCAGTTTACATCTTGAATAGACGCCCAACTAAAGCTATCATGAACAAAGTACCAGAAGAAGCATGGAGTGGTCAAAAGAAAACTGTCACTCACATGAGAGTATTCGGTTGTGTGGCATATGCACATGTACTGGATTAGCTAAGAAAGAAGCTTGATAGTAAGGGGGAGAAGTGTGTTTTTGTTGGCTATTGTGATGAGTCAAAAGCATACAAACTCTATAATCCATCCACCAAGAAATTGATAGTAAGCAGAGATGTGCAGTTCATTGAAGATGAAGCTTGGGATGGAAGCTTAGAGAAGACAGTAAATGTGAAGACAATTGTGTCTCACGAAGAAAAAGAGGAAGGGACAACAACAAATAATCCTTCCTTGGTGGCTCCTCCTCCACCATAGCAAGTACAACAAACCACACCACAAACTGGAATCCGAACAGCCTTAAGAAGTCAAGGAAGTGCTTCTCCAAGCACACCACAGGGATCAAATGTACCCTCAAGTTCGGATGGAACTCCAAGTACACCAAGAAGACCAAGATTCAGAAATCTGAATGAGATTTATGAACAAGGAGAGGTAAATAATAATACTGGTCTGAATTCATTATTCGCTTTATATTGTCATGTTGATGACCCAGTCCATTTTGAAGATGTTGTAAATGAAGATAAATGGATTGAAGCAATGAATGGAGAAATTGGTGCAATTGAGAAGAGTAAAACATGGGAGTTAGTGGACCTCCCTGTAGGCAATGATGCCATTGGAGTTAAGTGGGTCTATAAGACCAAAAGCAATGCTGAAGGCAAGATTGACAGGCACAAAGCAAGACTTGTTGTGAAAGGCTACAAGCAGCAACAAGGCAAAGACTATGATGAAACCTTTGCACCAGTAGCAAGGATGGAAACAGTCAGAACAATGTTGTCTATTACGGCACAACACAAATGGAAGATTTATCAGATGGATGTTAAATCTGCATTCCTGAATGGAGTGTTGAAAGAAGAGGTTTATGTTGATCAACCTCCGGGCTATGAAGTTGAAGGCCAAGAGCATAAAGTTTGTAAACTGAAGAAGGCTCTTTATGGGCTGAAGCAAGCTCCAAAAGCATGGTATAGCAGAATAGATGCTTATCTGATTGAGAATGGGTTTGACAAGTGTGATGGTGAACCCACACTCTACATAAAGGAGAATGCCGGTAAGATTCTTATCGTTGTTCTATATGTAGATGATTTGATTTTTAGAAGCAATGATGCTTCTCTCATTGTTGATTTTAAAGCAGTCATGAAAAGTGAATTTGAAATGACTGACTTGGGCTTCTTATGATATTTTCTTGGAATTGAAGTAGACCAAAGTGAAAATGGCGTTTTCATTTCTCAAGATAAATATGTAGAAGCAGTGTTAAAGAGATTTAACATGCAGAACAGCAAAGCAGCTGTGACTCCAACTGTAGTGGGGATGAAATTGACCAAAGAAGACAACAGCAAATATTTTGATCCAAAATTGTACAAGAGCATAGTTGGCAGCCTTATGTACTTGACTGCAACTAGGCCGGACATTATGCACGCTGTGAGTTTAATTTCCAGATTTATGGAAAGACCGAAAGAGACTCATTGGCAGGCAGCCAAGAGGATTCTAAGGTATGTGAATGGAACGAAGGGGTTTGGTATTTTATACTCCTCTTCTGAAAGTTTCATGTTGACAGGTTACACTGACAGTTATTGGGCTGGAAGTGTTGATGATAGGAAAAGCACATCGGGATATGTGTTTCATATAGGATCGGGAGCCATCTCATGGGCTTCCAAGAAGCAACCAGTTGTGGCTTTGTCAACAGCAGAGGCAGAGCATGTGGCAGCAACAGCAGCAACATGCCAAACAGTGTGGTTGAGAAGAGTTCTCAGAGACTTGTGTCATGAACAAGGAAAGGGCACAACCATTTACTGTGACAATAGCTCATCAATAGCATTGTCTAAAAATTCTGTTTTTCATAAAAGAACAAAGCACATAGACACCAAATTTCACATCATACGAGAATTGGTTAACAATGGTGAGATTGTTTTGTAGCACTGCAGTACAGAAGATCAGCTAGCTGACATCCTGACAAAACCATTGGCAAAGAAAAGCTTTGATCATTTCAGGAAATGCCTGGGTATGCAGAATAAACCCAGCAGTTAAAATTAAGGGGGAGTGTTGGAATGATAATTTTAAACTGCCGAGAGCTAACAGTTGAGCAACGACCCAGCGTATTCAGAAAACAGCGATTGGACTTTCCCTGCGATGCGATCTGATCGCATATTGCACTTTCCCTCGTCACCCTTCGCTGCATGCTTGTATTATCTGCGATGCGATATTTGCGATGCGATCGCAGATCGCAGATCTCATGATTTAAAGGTTATAGAGGCGGTGGCACATCCTCTCTCTTCTTACGATGCGATGGTGTGATAAGCCATGCATTAAATTTCCAGTAGGATATTTTCAACCCTGTAATCAATGATATTTACTAGGGTTGGTAAATGTAGGTGAAATCTTAAATTTTATTATTTTTTTATTTTCACGGAAGGGAAAAGCAACACGTATTGCAAAGATATTTTTGTGTTGTTCATTATATATATATATATATATATATATATATAAAATGCAAGAGTATAAGGACGTGTGGAGAGTATTAGCAAGAAGAGTTCTTTCTTCTCTGCAACGCACAACAGTGTTGAAGATATAATTTTCTGAGATAGTGGAATCAGATTCTGGAACTGAAGTTCCTGTTGTAAATCCCTCTGAGTCGAGGAAGACAAATTCTGTAACAGTTTTTATTATTATATGATTAAGATCCTGTAGAAAACCAGAGCGTTGTTCTCTGTGCAAATTTCTTTTGTGTTTGAAATTAACAGAAATTTCCAAAACTGTGATCAGCGATCTTACGACCATGTTGAGAAGGAAAAAGAAAGAAGCTATCAAAACTATGGACGTGGATGAGCTCATTCATCTTCATTTCCGCAATAAGTGAGGTTTTCAAACTGGGGACTTTATAATCTGATCTTATTCACCATTATGGAAAATTTCTGAATCTGCTGCTTGGCTTTGATTATCATGAGAACGCTTCTTATACTCACTCGGAGATTTCATGAATTCAATTGAAAAAGGTAAAGGGTTCAATGACGCGTTAATTCATTCTTGATGAAATTTGGCTGGAAAGTTGACGCCCTTTCTTGTTAACACCTTGAAGATCTCTTGTATAATCATTGAAGCAATGGTGCAATGCAGAAAAATCGACTACATAAGGAATGCCATTATATATAATTTGCTAGTTCACAATGTCAGCATTGCCAGTGTAAATTTGTAAATGCGGCTTACACATGCATTATCGAAGAAATAGTAGGAAATTTAGATACACATGCTCGCTTTTTTCATTATCTTTTAATATACACCGAGTAAAAATGGAGATTTGGTCAATGAATATAAAACCTATAAAGAAAAACTCGGTTGAAAACATTGAAATTTCGGAATGTTTACGTTGATCTCTTAAAGATACTTATTTTATTCTTACAGTTGTTTACCTTGTTCCCTTAAGTTATGAATTTCAACATGTTTGTTTTATTCTTGAAGTTGTAGACTAAAAAGGGTCCACATTATCTCACTAGGAAAACTATCTCAATGAACATTACAACTCTCGTGAGTTTTTCGGTACATACGCTTTGAAGTTATAAAATCATTATAAATTTTTGGATCATACTTTTTAATTGTCTGTTTTAGTATTTGATGAAAAGATTATTCAGAATTGATTCTTTCTACGACCAGGGCCTTGATGGACAATGCCTTCTTCAGTCCATTTCATTTCATGTTAAGCAACCACCAAAATAAAGGAAGCTACTGTCCTCATAATCAGAGAATTTTATCCCTCACCAGTATTTTTTCCCATTAGCAATTTTAGATTGTTTAATAAAACATTATGAATTTTGTTTCCATTTTTTGTAATCTGTTCCTGCTGTATATATTGACTTTCCCTCGAATTTCTTTAAATTAATCAACTCTTTTTTTGTATGTTTACTGAGTTTTCTTGTTCCGTATTATTATTATGAACGTTGCTACATTTTTTCGTTGATTTCTTTATAAATCTAGGCCTTTGCATCCTATTTACCAATTCGTTTGTTCCAAATATAGTACTGTGAAGAACAAAGACATTGCTCTTTATAGGTGATTTTATGTGGTATAGATTTATCATGACCCTAAGCCAATTAAAATGAAAACTTTGTACTTATAACTTGACACACTTAAGCCATTTTCTTTTCCAAATCAAAAGAGTTGGAATCGTGTAAAATACAAAAATGATGTTCCTTTTAATGTTTTTAGTGTGGTATTGTTTTATCACACCCTATATTCATTGAAGCTTAAAAGTCTTTAGTGATTAAAATGAAAAAAAAAATCCATGGATCTAATGTGCTAAGGTGTTCAGGGATGGAAAAAATGAAAGTGAAGGTTTTAGTAATAAAAGATTTATCAAATTCGATCTTTAGAGAGGCCATAGGCGTCCCCATCTGAGCTTCTGAGCCAATTAATTATATTAATTTCCTAACCACGAAGTGGATGGGCGTCCGTATCTGACCTTCAGAAAATTAATTATACTAATTTGATTACCACTAAGTGGATGAGCGACTTTTAGATGAGTTAATATCAAATTCTTTTACAATGCATGAAAAGTGCTACCTGAAACCTTCATTGCGGGATTACATTCTACTCCGTCGCGAATTCTACGCTGTTTGCTGTTTCCATTTTAAATGCAGGAAAAACTGCAGTTTCTATTACCACAAACTGACGAGTATCCCATTTGTTTCCAATTTTTTATAAGTTCCCTAACCACTCAGCCTGGAGGTTGTTGCCCAATGGTCAGATGGGAAGATTTGGTCATAATTGGTTTTATGGTTAAATCCCAAGTAAAACTATATATGCCTGAAAGTAGTGGCCAGCCTGGAGGTTGTTGCCCAATGGTCAGATGGGAAGATTTGGTCATAATTGGTTTTATGGTTAAATCCAAAGTAAAACTATATATGCCTGAAAGTAGTGGGAATTTTTTCAGTTAAAAAAATATTCAAAATTGTTGCAATATTTGTTTTTAGGCAGGGTAACTGCCAGACTTAATCTAAGGAAGATTTGGGATCAATTCTTGTATCTGCCACTCTAACACTAAGAGTACATCCAACAACCTGCAAGCAGATAGACCCATGATCAATTCTAGTAGCTGCCACTTTAACACCAAGACTACATCCAACAACCTGCAAGAAGATATACTAATTTCTTATGATTTTGGCAAGAGCCAAGACTCATGGATAAGGGGAATCCAGCCCCACACCATAGCAAGATAATATACTCAATATGACTTGATCCCTGATCTCGTGGGTTTCACCCAAAAAACCCAGTCGCCACACTACACATCACTGTATAAATTGCTACAACATTTTGACAATGCAGCTGTTTATATTTTGAAGGATGGAAGTTTCTATGACCGCCAAAACCCCCCAAGATCTCGATCTATTTCTAGCTCTGTGTAGGTAAGTGTCATCCATTTCTAATCATGGCACGAAGCAGTGTTGGAATCTGCATTTCAACCGGTTTATCCATCCACTTAACCTTTAGGGTTTTTATATTCCACGTCTAATAACATGTTGCTTAAAATTGTATACAGTAGGCTAAATTTCATCCGAGAATTCATTCAGAAATCTATCGTTGGAAACGGGTAAAAATTCACCTCGTTAAATTATGTAATTCAAATCTCCATTTTCTCACAATGGTGAATTATGTAATTCAAATCTATATTTTCTGCCAATGCAAGTGGTGTAGCCATTACATCTTGATAAGCCATCGTTTTTCTTTGGTTTTGGTTAAGGTTCAAAGAAATTTTAAAAAGCTTCTTGTCTTTTTCATTGTTTAATTTGCTTTTATACATCCAATTTTCTTAATATTGTTTAATTCTCTTTTATACCTCCAAGGTTGTTAATGGAAAACGCTTGCTTTCTACCAAAGGTTGAGTCAGGTTTATCTATTTTAATTTCTAAGATGGTAAGTTATAACATTATTTTGAATTTACTCTATCTTAAAAAAAACATACATCCTCATACTTAACATTTATATAAGATTATATAAGACTAACTAAAGTGTCAAAAATTTATTTTTTTTTGACTATCCAATGGTTCATTGATTTACATTTGTATCTCTAGAAGCACTCCATCCTTATACTTAACATCCATACTCCATCCTCATACTTAACATCCATATAAAAGTAACCAAAGCCTCAAAAATGAGTTTTTCTTATCCAAAATCTAATGGTTCATTGATTTACATTTGTTTTCTGATTCATAAGAAACATTCTAGCTTCCTGCCATCCATTTATTGTTTTCTCAATGTCATAATTTTAAATGAGCTTATGAATATAGATAGTGAGATATTTGTATGCACGTTCTCCAAGTTGAATTTGTTGTTGAAATATAGAAAAGTATGTGAAGTGATTTTATTAGATTTAATTATAATAATTTTGATTTTTTCCTGGTTAAGAATCAGACTTATACTTAAACAGAAATTCTTGAAGATTTTAATTATTTAGAGATATCATAGAGACTCTTGACCATAAAAAGAGTAACACCAATATAAATAAGAAAAATAATATATATATATATATATATATATATATATGAAAAATTACTTTCGCTAAAACAATATTCTGACCTATGTTATCATTTTATGTGACAAAAAAATTAGGAAGCAATACCATGTTCTGCAATCCATTAACCAAGAGAGAATGGAGTTGTGTTAAATTTTATTGTATGTTATTTTTTTCCAACAATTACTTCAATGCCTTATCATCATTGAAAGTAATTATAGATAAAACATCAACAATGCGTACAACAATATTTGAGATTATTTAATTACAACTGGGTGTCCCAATTATATGCCTATGCAGGTACCCATTCATGAATGGTCATGTGCTTAGAGACATGACTCTTCAACACTAATAATTAATTAATTATTCATTATTTATGATTGTTTTATATATATATATATATATATATATATATATATATATATATATATATATCATAACATTATTTTAGGAGGGGTAATTAGCCCCTCATTGCACTCTTCAACACTCCCTCTCAACTAGGGAGGAATTCTACCTGTCAAAATGCATCCACTACTATGTCATCACGTCCATCATGTGATACCTTTGCAACTTGTCTCATCTCTGCTGAAGATTTGATATCGTAGTCTAGTAAGAAATGATTGAAAGAAGGTGGGTTAGAAGACTCTCCCATCCTCGCCAAAATTGAAAGAGCCAAGTCCTTATGTCTAGAGATAGATCCCCTATCAGGTTTGATCCTTAGTGATCAAGTTGTTGAAAATCATGCATCATATTCATAAGGAATACAATAGTACCTTACACGTTTGTTGATAGTACTAATTAACCCTAACCACTTTTCCCAACTCGTTGTCCAAATGAAAGGTACTTCCAAAGAATCCCAAATTGCATGGGTAGGATGTGTGTTGGTGTTTCCATAAGGGAAGGTGAACCACTCACCCTATTCTCATATAGCGTACTCCATAAGGGAAGGTGAACCACTCAACTTATGTTCACATACCGAGATATGTACTCCAGAGGAGAAGATGAACCACTCACCTTGTGTTCACATGTTGGGATATGTACTCCATAGGCAAAGGTGGACCTCTCACTCTATGTTCACATAGCTTCAAGAAGTACCCTAGTCCCCTAGGAGCTCCCAAAGCTCAATGTTCAACTCAATCAAGATCCCTCCATATAATTAAGGAATATTTCTCTATGAAGGTTAAGAAATTTTGCTTCCCTAAGGATTTGTGAGGATATCAATGACCTGATCATCCATCCATGGGAGCCTCAATGCTCTTCCCAGCATCATATAGATCTATGATGACACACAAGTCATTAAATTTTTTCTTCAAAACTCACTCTCTTACAGCTAGCCATTCTAGTAGTAATGATTTTAGAAATCCTTTGTATCCTGTACATCCATGATACCAAATCAAAATTATGCTAAAGAAAATATTTAAATAACCTTACCCTCTGTCACTCACAAATACCACAAGCCTAAGACTATCATATTCATGAAGGTTCTGAGTGCCTTTTCTGCACAATATATGATCAAACTCTCTCTAGTTTAAATTGAAAACTATAATACAAATGATACTTCAAACAAGATTATAGTTATGATATTATATTTTTATACGTATATTATTCATAAAAGGCTTTCAGAAAGGGGAATTATCCCCTAATTTCACTCTTAACATGTTACCACGAGTACCTATCATTCCATGTGTTCAGGGAAAATGAGAAACAACACCAAGATATCTGATCCATTGACCAAGAGAGAGACGAATTGTCACATGTTGGATTATTATATTCCTACCTACACATGAGTTTGTTTTCCTTCTAGATTCCCTAAATGTCGTGTGCATGTATATATATATTTCAACGTTTTACTTTTTTAGCCAAAAAAAACATTTCTATTTGACATTTAAACGAAAATCAGGTAAGACGTTGATGATGGAATGATTGATCTCGGGGCTGTGTATAGATCATGCAGTGTTCCACTAACCATTGTATTCAAGGAAAATTTTAAGGATGGAAGTTTATCTTAAAGGTTAGAAACTTTGGAAAATCTTACTAGTCTGTAATATGCAAATCGTAAAAATTTTGTACAAATATTTAGATTTTGAATGATGTTATATTAGTCAATATAATATTTTGGCGATTTTTAAGGTAAAATAATGGTGTACTATAAAATTTGGGCGAATCATTTTAGAAAAAAGTGGAAATTGGAAAATATTTTTTTTGGAAAAAGCTTGGAAAATTAGTCCATTTGCGAATATTAGCCCCTAAAATGTTCCATGATCGTATTTGATCATTGATTGATTTGGCTTAGTTTAGATGAAAAAATGTAGTTTATTTAATTAATTTGTAGATGAAGCGATATATATAGTATTAGCGCCCATGCTTGGTGAAATCCATGTTTGATTTTACTAGTTATGCAATGATACCCATGCTTGGTGACAACCATGTTTGATTTTACTAGTTATGCATTGATACTTTGGAATCTTGTTAATGTAATTAATTCTTCCACTTTGCAACATCATACTCTGTGTAAAGGTTCTTGGTTTGAAAATAGATATTTGCTTTAGTCAACAATAAAAATTATATGAACTTGTTAGTGGCATTGGCTGTCCTTAAGTCGATTATAGATTTCCCGACTATTCAGGAATCTGACGGACATGGACGCAGTCAAAAAATTGACCACGCCCATGTCCGTTGAATTCCAGAATATTCCGAGAATTTGCATTGGGCTTAAGCTCACCGAGTGGCATTGGTGATAGGTAGCTGTTTGTGCCCGGTGGCTTGCTGATTACTTTGTAACTTTCTAGTTACAGTGAAACTAGCAATGTTTCTTCGTTGATGACATTTCTGCCAAAATCGGGTTCCTTGGTGAGAAGATCAAGTCCAATTGGGCCATTTGGCTATGTATCTTCGAGATTCAAGTAAAAATATTTGGAAAAAGGTTCGAGGGCATTATTAAGATATTTGAAGTTCTATTTTTAACACGACGTTGTATAATTATGTTTTAAAGTTTATTGGTTTCAAAGGTTACTTTATAATTCAATATAATAAGATATATAATTTCTTATTTTATGTCTTTATATATATATATAATGAAATGAGAAACACAATATACGTATTGGCAAATGTATAATCTAATAATGTGGTTTGAAAAAGGAAAAGCTATGTTGAAACCTCCTCACTAAAGTGGAGCCATGTGCTCTCTTTCCTTTTTTCGCTATTGTTTGGGTTGGTTCATCACCTTGGGAAAGATACCTACAATAATGGTATGGAAAAAGCTAACCCATGGTTTTCCTACCTTAGTAATTTTCTTTTTATTCCATTGTTACTAATACCACTACAAAGGGAATTCCATGTACCTTTGTAAACATTAATTCAAATTGTGCTTTGAAAATTTTGAGTGAATGAAGAATAGGGTCATGGAGTGCCTAATCTTTCTCTATAATAATACCGTATTTATCTACATGACATAGTAGATTTCAATATCCATATTATACTTTGGATGTAGAAATTATACATAAATAAAAAGCAATGGAAAAACACTTAAAGAGAATGTCTTCTCAATTTGTATTTAATATGTTTGTATTTAATATGAAAGAAAAATGGCATGGGATTTTTTTTTTCAAATAATTTTAAAAAATATATTAAATGAAATTTAATAAAAATAAGAAGGTTAATTTTAGAGGGAGACATAAGTGAAAATAACGCGAAATGCATGTAGTATGGATCATCCTTTTTACTACTAAATAGACGATTTTATAATGAACATTTGGCTATCAAATTTCTAGAAATATATAAATACTAATTCAAATAACTATTTGAATAGCAAATATGTGCATACTCAATCATATTCTAATGGTTCCCTTTAATCACAATTGTTACATTATTTAGCACTAATGATGTAGACATGTTGTCATTGAAACCTAAAAATAATTATTCTGAATGATTTGTTAAAAATATTTGCTAGATCCACAAAAGTGATGACACCATTATTGACAATCTCACAAATGAAGTGATAGTGAGTGTCAATGTGATTGTTGTTCCCATGAAGAAAATGCATATTTAGCAATGGAATTGTTGAATTATCTTCACAAAACATAAAGTTAACTCTTACTTCACATGTGCAAGATCATTCATAAGTCTTCTCAGCCATATTACATTTGGATGATGTTATATTAGTTGTTATATAGTACACTTCTATCAAATATATTGAGACAATGGTCTACCTATTAGAATCTCATGAAATGAAATTCGTGGTCAAATGAAAATAACATCTTGATCTTCTTTTGTAACATCGCCCGGTAATCTTACATGAAATGCATGGAGTTAGAAAAGTTTTACACAATTTACCCATAGGTAAATATCCAAATTACTATTTCAGATTCCTCATTAGCCATTAGATAGAATCTTCATCATTACATAGATTAACTTTACGAAAGGAATAGTAAGTTACATAACCATTAAAAAAATTGTTGTAGCATATTAACATAAACTTTCTGATGTAACCTTGCATCATTTTCATGATTCCTTTAACTAGATTAGTTAAACACATACTTGATATTATAAACATCAGCTCATGCAAGAAATCCACATCATAAAAGTAGCACAATAGACAACCATATCATTAAATATAGATACATCCTCAAAACCCTGTAGGATGAAAACCTGCAAATGCTTTATTTTATTATTAAATGCTCATGAGAGTGTTCACCTCTTATTCAATGGCTTATGATGGAGTAAATCCCTTAACCATTGCCATAAATCATTACAAAAAAATATCATTTAAATATAACATATATAGCTAAAATCTATTACAATCACCATGATATCATTTATGCACAAATCTTCAATTTTTTATATCTTTGTGGCCTAGTTGTTCTATTAGTGGACGATCCTGCAGCTCACACTCCCAGTCTGCATGGACCATTAGTTCTTGACCTGCCATAATGTTTAACATAATATATCATTTTCACAAGTCACCATCTTTTTTTTTCATTGTTGTCATCAACAAACATTGATATCATGATTAGATAAAGTATTAATCAAGCAATAACTAATCTTAATAGTGTTTCGTCAACATATATTCATGTGCATAGATTAAATGTAAATAAAGTATCACGGAACACTTCTTCTAACAACACTTCTCATGCATTAATTATAAGCAAGTAATTATCAAAGAATGTCAAAATGATTACCACGTTAGTATGGTTCCTCTAACATAAGCACATGCTTTTTTTAGAGGATTACCACTATAACCATCCATTTTCCTTTAAAAGATGCTAGTATCTTAGCTCTGACTTCCATGCATATAATTAGATAAACTTATTCAAAGAATGTTAGTCCCTCAACTTTTCTCTGTGCATGTAACTAAGTAATCTTTCTGATGCAGCAGGTATTATTATTATTATTATTATTAAGCATACAAATGCATGTCCCCTTATAAGGGAAAGGTTCATTGATCAATATTATTATCGTGCATGTAAATGCAGTTCCCTTTTCCAAAAGCATCTTTCCCAAGATAGAAGTATTTACAAACTATATTATACATGCAAATAAATGCTCTTTTCAATAAGAAAACTAACTTGCTAGTTATTATATCTTGCGTTCATATATATGTATTTTTTCAAAATAAAGATAATGCATTTATTTGCATGCAATTACTTGTTTTCTTTTCCAAGATCTATCATAATAATTATTCTTTTCCACACGCAAAGTGATGTTTCTCTTCAAAACCTCTAACAGAATAATTATATTATTTCCATGTATATATTTTGTTTTCAAGAATCCAACAACATAGGTGTACTTTCTATGGGTGCAAAGACTATATTTCTTTTGAAGCATATTATTTCTATTCTTCGTGCAAGAAAATAACACATTTATTTTCAAGAAATATCAAACATAGTATTTTTATTTTGTGCATGTGGAAAACTTGTTTCCTCTCAAGAAATATAAAAAATAGTAGTTGTATTTTGTGGACAGAAATAACTTATTTCCTCTCCAGAAATATGAAACTAACTAATTCAATTTTCATGCATTAAAATAACTTATTTCATTTTAAGAAATATCAACGGAATAGTTATTTTATGTGCATGAAATTAACTTATTCCTTTCACCATACATAAATACCAAACAACATATTATTTTTCATATGATAACAAAATAATTATCTATGTTTGCATGCAATAAGAGTCCTTATCCAGATAATACTAACATAATAGTTGCCCTTTTATGCATAAAAATACAAATTTCCTGCCACCTTTTCAAAACAACAACTTCGGTGACCTATTTTTTTTATGCATGGAGATTTATGAGCTATTTTCAAGAAAATAATCTAATAAATTTTCTTTGATTCACAACCCACAAAAACCTATCAAAAGTTACCCTAGTTAATTTGTACTTAATTTGTAGTTGAATTCATGGTAGTATTTTGAAGAAATAATCTAAAAAAGTCAAATAAAATATTCTTTTCTTTTCTTCGGAAACCATAATAATTGTTTCCAAAAAAACTATCATAATCATTTTTATATTTAAACACAAAGTCATGATATTATTTTCAATGAAAGTCCTATAATTTATTATCTTTGCACATGATAATTCAAGGAAATATTTCCATGAATAAGTAAGTATCACCCCATTTACGTACATCCCTATGCACACTGATTCAAGAAAGTCTTTCCCAACAAGAAACATTAACTAGTTTCTACTTTCCAAAAGTTCATGAAATGCTTTCAGGAATGATTAACTAGCCTATACGCACTACAAGTTGATAAGATGTTTTCATTGAAAGAACATGGTTTCTTAACCTCTTTGTATATAAAATTCACATGCATTCTTTAATAAATAAATTATATATATATATATATATTTATTTATTTATTTATTTATTGTGTGTGGGGTTTAAGAGTGGTTCTATTTAAGAAAATGGTATTGTTATTTACAATGTAAATCTTTACGGAAAACTTACAATTACAAAGAAAATTTTATGGATGGCTATTTATCTTAAAGTTTAGAAATATAAATTTTATATATATATATATATATATATATATATATATATATATATATATATATATATTGTGTGTGAGGTTTAAGAGCGGTTCTATTTAAGAAAATGGTATTGTTATTTACAATGTAAATCTTTACGGAAAAACTACAATTATGGGGAAAATTTTATGGATGGCAATTTATCTTAAAGTTTAGAAATATTGGCAGATATTTGTAGTTCATAATATGAAAAATGTAAACTACTTGGCAATATCTTTATAAAAATATTTAAATTTCTAATGATATTGTATGTTCTTTATAAAATTTTGGTGATTTTTAAAGTGACATGATTTTATACTACAAAATTTTGGTGAGCAATTACTAGAAAAATCGAAATTGGCAAATCTTTTTTTTTTCCTGAAAAAAACATGGAAAATTACCCCACTTGTGAGTATTAGTCCCTAAAATTTTCCGTTGAAAATTATTATTGATCTATTCACATTGGTTGTTTTTTTCCAAATATAGATTTAGATCATCTCACTTTTCTATTGACATTTTCAATTATTCCCAGGATTTAAGGACTTAATATCACCGTAATGCATAATAAACTTGCTATAGGTTTTGACTTCAGCTGAAATCTCCCCCATAATTAACATGATATTTGTTCATATAGACCTTGAGATTATTCTATACCTCATATGTTTCAGATAAATTTAAGACATTGGCCCAAAAATTTGTCTCATAAGGTCTTTTCGAATTCAAATGTGTAATGACTTTTAGACTGTGAAAGGTTGATGTAGTCGACCAACCCATGGAGAGGAGAATTTTATTTCCAAAAACCCTTATAAATTAATCAATGACATTAAGTGAATGGAATAAAAATCATATATGTATGATTTTCTTGGCGCCACCAAACTAGACAGGACAAGGGCGATTCTTTGTGTTTGCAATGTTATGCATGAGAGAAGACACAATCCAGTCTAGATGAATTGCCTCAGACCCTACATCATGCTTAATGATAGATAAAGATTCAAATTTACTCTGTGCCTTCTTTTGTATACTAAAAGCGATGTTTTTAAGTTATTTGTTTTGTTTTGTTTGTATCGGTAGTAATCGGAAATGCACAGTCCAATCTAGATGCCTTATTATTTTTTCCTGTCGCCATCGTATTCACCAAGAAAAACAACAAGGAAATTACTTTGGTGGTTCACAACCATCCAAAAACCTAAATTCTTCTAGGTAACTGATTTTCATTAATTAATAATATTTATGAATGTTGACTACAAATATATCATTATAGGGATATTACATACTCCCCCCCTTAAAGAGAACACCCTCCTCAGTTTTCTTCTCCCATTGGAACTTTTATACATGATATAACAATCTTAAAAAAACTCAAATGGGGTTTATTCCATTTAAAATGAAGGATTTCATTCAAATAAATACCAATATTAAAAAATAATAATGTTTTATCAACAGTCATAAGCATTTATAGATGCAAAAATATAGAAATCCTACTTTCCATCACTTGGCCATTATTCAAAGTCATAGAAGAAAAACAAAATCTCTATACCCACTTACCATTACTTACCAATTACTCTTGGAGGTCGTGGTCACATTTATGCAAGCACTTGAATGGTTTGACAGCCCATCAGTACTCAATGGCAAGAACCCTGTAATGTAGGACTAACAAATCCAACATAATCACATTAGCCACACCATTTTTAATGAAATAAAATACTTTTAACTACCAATAAATTATGCAATATCAGTTGAAATTTTAACCACAGTACTTCCATAAGTACCCAGAGATAAAATAGCTCTCTAACATCAAAATTATATATAACTGCACCAACTACATACTTGTCTTTGCCCCTTCCTAAGAAATTGACAACATTGGTAATACCATAAACGAACTGACTTCCAGTAATTCATTTTTGAGCACTGGGTTAATTTCCTATGAACATGTACATAAAGATCTTACACAATTTTATAGAAATATCATTTTTAACACAAAAAATAGTTGATTAGTTAATTTTTTTTTCTATGAGAACAATGGTGGCTAAAGAATTCTCCTCTCAACTAATGAAAACTCATTTCCTCAATGAACTAGGTCTTGTCTAGAATTCCACTGGCCAACCAGCTCAAGAATTCCAATGACCACATATGGTCCAATATAGGATTATTCTTGGCAACATCTTGCCCATTCCTTTGGTAGCATGTTGTTTATGATTAATTTTTTGCCTACTCCAACAAGCTCCAAAATGTACAAAGTTTCGTTAGGATTTTCCCCCTCTTCACCATCTTGTCCAAATATTTTCCCTTACTAAGATCATCTATCTTTAGGGAGGGGAAATCTAGGAAAACAACTGCCATCAACCATTATCGGTAGGAAATTTCCATCAACCGAAGGCCTTCTAGCCTTTCACAACTATCCATAACTGTTTGCAAGGTGAAATCCTCTTTTAACACCTTTTTCAACTATAATTTACATAATTTACCATATGCACATTATCATCAAAGAAAAAGGAACATTTATGTACCTCATACATTCATATTTGACCCTAAGCATTGGTTCACAATATTTATATTGAAAGGAGACATAACTGACATACAGGTGGTATAAATTTTGATTTTCCGAATAACATAATCATGCATATCATAAAATTATACTTTCTCATTTACGGTTGCAATTTGTTTTGCAATGTTTTACCTTCATATGTCCTTATGCCACTAAGCTACCCCTGCTTATTCACATTAGCAACATTAGCTACAATCATTTTTAATAAAATCGTACCTTCTACAAAATACTTTTATCAACAAAACATTCGTCAAATACATTCAAGATGTAATTCACTTTCACATGCATTTATGTTATCAATATTTCAACATAATAGAAGGTATTGGTCTCGTTTCTCATATAAACCAATTTTGTACATAAGAAGTAATATAACTAGAAAAGATGCATCTTCAAGATGTTAAAACAAAAATTCCATAAAGTTATTTTTCTGAAACAACAAATGAGAGAACAATACTTTAATTATTAGCATTCCCATAGTTTCTAACTTATGCTAACATCACCCTCGAATCATCAATTCATAGAGCTTGTTAGGCTTAAGTAGAAGGTAGTCAACACTTGATATGAATAATACTATCATTAAGTTGATAAAACCATATAATTAATCACTTTAATGGCATTACTGTATAATGATCCAAGTTTTTGTCACCTTTAAGAAGTTTTATTCATAAATATTCCATGTTTAAACAAATATTCACTTTCACAATCATTTTAATTTCATGCATTCAATACCGTTATGCATAGAATTATATGCAAATATTCATTAATGTGCAAGTGCCAATACAATTAGGGTAACAATCCAAACATTTCCAATTTGCCACAGTGTGCTATTACCAAAAGACCAACACATGAAGTAATTAACATAATCATTTTTTGACAATTTGCAATAAGCTTAAATCAAAATCAGTTCATGCATATAAATTTTATTAGTTAGTCACACAACTCTAACTAATTAATGCTACCAACCATCTTAATGTATCCATGAAAAGACCCAATCATCCTCTTACGGGACATTCCCCATCTTTTAAATTCATGCATTCATACATTATATGTAGTGCATTGTAACTTTAGTCATGCTCATTAAATGTATCATTAATATTTTCATATTTACAAAATGTTGGTAGTCAACTCTCACTTTCACTAATGAGTGTTTAGGATTGCTCATAGGCGCAACAAAGGTTTTGTTGTTTTTTATTCTCTACATGGTTCAAATGTGAGGAAAACAGTTTTGCAGCAGACTTTATTGCTTACTATTCTTTAATGCAGTTATAAACATCTGTCATGCATCTCATGCTGAAAGTAGTCTTGATGGGTCCAGCCCACCTTATCACAACTCACACAGTTATCAACGTGGGAATAAAGTGAAATTAATGAAGATTAACAGATTTGGTGTAAGTTTGATTCACCGACGGTTGATTGTAATGATGTGAATTTGGTCCTTGGAACCCGCACTTGTGATTGGTACCTTCTGCTTCCGTTATTGGCCAAGTGTCCTTCCTTGGGATTCTCGAGCTCGCCTTGGTATGGGTGATAAAACCCTAGCCTAATTCATTCGCATGCACATTCATTCAGTTTTGTGAGCTCTGCATTCTTAGTAGATTATGGCAATTTCTGTGTGAGGTTTTGTTATCATGTGCTCTAGTTCATGGTCTTAACCTGAAAATTTCTTTCCTCCATCCGGTATGAGCTCCGTTATCAATGTAGATTCAATCTTTACTTGGTCTACACTTATTCTGGTAGTTTTCTGTGTGTTTTTGGCTCGCTGTTACCGTCCCTGTGCCTTTTTTTTGCATACGGTTTCAATGCCTGTGGTTTTCATGGTCGTTGTGTTCTTCTTCTGGTTGGAACTATTCCTAGTAATAATCTTCTGGCTCCTAGCTGTCCTTTCTCAGGTCCGAGCAGAATGCGTTTGCAACTTTCTACGGTTCCTTCAACATTTCAAGGTAAGCTTTTCTGGTTCCATGCTACCAATAAGTACTCCTTTTCCCTCAGTCAACTAATGTCTTTGCTCCTTGCGAGTAGGGTAACCTTATGGAACAGTTATGGCCGCAGCTCGCCTCTGTCAGGTAAGTTCTGGAGTCGGTTTTGTTATTCTATATACCCTCGCTTTTCTTTGTTGTCCGGTTCTCACATATTTTGTTGAATGATTGTTGTTGCAGGTATGACAACTCAAATGGTTTCGATGCCTGGCAGTTCATAACTCCGGCTAGACACAGGTAGTGTCATTCTATGTTCTTTTCATTGCTTTCGTTCAATGCCTTAGGTTGGGGTTTATTAAAACCTTTGTGTCAATAGTTTGTTGAGTCGTCGACTATATACACTCTCGGCTATAGGTTTACACAGTCATGTTTTTTTTGTTCTATTTGGTGGTTGTAGTTAGGCTGAGGGTTTCTAAACCCACACTGTATCTGTTTCCGAATTTGTCATAAATAGTGGCATGGACCGTATAATTTTTGAACAGGGTTTTTTCTTTTGAACAATATATGAATGAACAGAGATTTTGTTTTCCTCTCGGACTTATTTTATAAATGAAACTTTGAATTTTGTTCTTCGGGCATACCTGGATACTCCGCTGGGTTTCTTGCTTGACAATGCTTGCTCCTTGTTTGTATATCTGGTATTTGCTTGTTTTGGACTATTTGACGTTCACATGTATATTGATTCGGGCCTGTAGGATTTTCTTTCACAACACGTCCTTGAGTTATTTCCGCAACCTGTCTGGTTTCGTTTGCTTGTTGAGACCAATGTAACTCAAATCATGTGTATGACAATATGCTTGTAAGATAGAATACAAACCGACTTGTATTGTACATGGAAATCAATGTAATATCATATAAATAATTTATACAGCTATACGACGCTAGAGAGGATTGCTTGTGTGCATAGAAATTGTATTTCTTTATTCGCTTCTCAAAAAGTCGAACCCTTCAATTGTGTTATGTTCCTCTTTTAAAATGATTGTCAGGAACTGTTTTGGTTTTCCAGTTGTTGTTGCTTACATCTGTTCAGTTACATCTGTTTAGTTACAAAATTGTTATTGTCTTACAGTATTATTACGAAAGTAAAACTAGCCGTTCATAACAATTATCCTAATTAATTCTAATTCTTATCCTTCCTATTTACTGTTCGTTTATTAAATTAGACAACATAATCAAATAAAAGTAAAAGAAAAACAACCACATTATCCACTCAGCAAATTACTCCTCTGTCCTCTTCAGAGACCAAACAGCCCTTCCTTTTGTCTTGACCTGTCAGCTAGATGCTCCTGCATCAGGCTCCCGGGGTAAGAAAGAGTCATGGCTTCGTTCCATGAGCTCCTTCACAGAATAACCAGCCTTCTGTATCTACGCCGCGTTGAGCCACAAACTGTCCTCAATTGGACGGTTCTTCCACTTGACAAGGTATCGTAGATACTCTTTCCTGTGAGTCTTCTTGGCTACCTGTGTGTCGAGAATCTTCTCAATCTCATGGGGCTGAACCGTAGGCATATGCCTCATCCAAGAACTATCTCCAACTTGGGTGTCCCGTTTTGGCCGTACCACACTGTTTTTCTCTGAGTTGGCAGTATATGGGAATAGGTCTGCCACATTGAAAATAGGTGATATGCCTATATTAGGTGGCAGCTGTATTTCATAAGTAGTGGCTGAGAACTTAAGAAAAAATTTACAGGGACCAATCTTTTTGAATGTTAGCTTGTTATACGCACCCTTAGGAAACCGTTCTTTGTGTAAGTGTGCAAGGACTTCATCACCTAAATTAAATTGGACTTCTTGCCGCTTTAAATCTGCCTGTTGTTTATATTTCTGCACGTTGTCCTGCAACTTTAGTTTCACCTGTTTGTGTAGTTCAGTCATTGCTTCAGCAAAATCTTCGCCGTCAGCAGTTCTCCGCTCCAACTTTCCCAAATCCCGCAGTTCATATATTCCCTGAGGATGCATGCCGTATAGGATTTGAAATGGACTATGTCCGGTGCTACGGTTTGGTGAATCGTTATAAGCGAATTCTGCCTGAGCGAGAGCACTATCCCATAACCGTGAATTTTCCCTAGTTAAACTTCGTAACAAGTTTCCCAAACTCTTGTTCACCACTTCCATTTGTCCATCAGTCTGTGGATGATATGCAGAACTAAAGTTCAACTGTGTGTCCAACTTCTTCCACAAGGTGCGCCAAAAGTTTCTCGTGAATTTTACGTCCTTGTTTGAAATAATAGATCTAGGTAGGCCGTGTAATATAACAATCTCTGTGAAAAATAGGTGAGCTACGTGAGTGGCATCACTAGTTTTTTGACAAGGGATGAAATACACCATTTTTGAAAATCTGTCTACCACCACCATCACTGAATCATATCCTCGCTATGTTCTAGGCCGTCCTAAGACAAATTCAATGCTGACTAAGTCCCATGGTCTACTTGGAACAAGGAGTGGTGTGTAAAGTCCAGTGTTTTGACTATGTCCCTTCACTAGTTGGCAGACTTTACACCTATTCACATACCGTTGTACATCCCTGCGCATTCTTGGCTAGTAATAGAAGTGTCCGAGATGCTCCAAAGTTTTGTATATGCCGAAATGGCCAGCTAAACCCCCGCTGTGTTTCTCCTGTATAATATTTTCTCTCATCAAACAATCTGGGATACATAACTATCCCCCTCTAAACGATAATCCCTCCTGCAACTTGTAGTCCAACCATGGAATTGTATTCCTCAGCACAGGGTTTTCGCAGGCTTCAAAGGCCTCTTTGAAGTCTGTGTCAGTCTGGTACAAATATTTCAAGTGCTCAAATCCCAACACCTATATTGTACTTTCCTGTAAGAGCAAGGCTCTTCTGCTCAATGCGTCTGCCACCTTATTGGCTTTCCCACTGATGTGTTTCAGCACAAAGGTGAAACTCTGCAGATTCTCCACCCATTTGGCATGCTTGTGGTTCAATTTATGCTATTACATTACATATTGCAGCGTTGGATTATCAGAAAATAACACAAACTCATTTCCCAGCGGGTAGTGTCTCCAATTCTTTAAAGCTTGGACAATGGCATAAAATTCCTTATCATATGAGGAATATTTCTGCCTGCTTTCGTTCAATTTCTCACTAAGAAATGCAACAGGTTTATCTTCCTAACTGAGCACAGTGCCAGTAGCTGTCCCACTTGCATCGCATCGAACCTGGAAAAGCTTATTAAAATATGGCAGCCTTAAAATCGGCCTCTCTGTAATCTTCCGCTTCAGGAGCTGAAAGCTGTTCTCTGCTGCCTTGGTCCAACAAAAAGGATGACTGGCCTTTTTTTTGGTGTCCAACATAGGCACGCATATTTCACTAAAATTTCTTAGAGGCTTGCGATAAAAACTCGCCAGCCTGTGAAAGCTACGTACCTCAAATAAGCTTTTCGGTGACGGCCAATTAATGATTGCTGCGATCTTTTCTGGATCCATCTTCAATTCATTTTCTGCAACTACAAAGCCTAAGTAAACTAGTTCTTTCTGTAGGAAAGTACATTTTCTCAAGTTTATCAACAATTTATTTTGCTGTAATTTCTCTAGCACTCTTCGAAGATTTTGAAGGTGCTCTTCTTTTGTTCTGCTGAAAATCAAGATGTCATCAAGATATACTATCACAAACTTACTGATGAACTCTTTCAACATTTCATTCATCAACCTCATAAAAGTACTATTAGCGTTACTCAAACCGAACGGCATGACCAGCCACTCGTACAACCCTTTATTAGTCTTGAAGGTTGTCTTCCACTCGTCTCCTTCTCTGATCCTGATCTTATGATAGCCACTCTTCAGATCAATCTTCGTGAAGTAAGCTTCCCCACTTAGATAATCCATCATATCGTTCATCCTTGGTAAGGGAAACCTGTATCGAATAATGATTTTATTGATAGCCCATAAGTCCATACACATCCGCGATTCTCCTCACTTCTTAGGCACGAGAACTGTTGGTACCGCACAAGGGATCAAGCTTTCTCTTATTAGCCCTTTGTCTAGCAACTCTTGCACATGTTTCCTAATCTCTTCATTATCTTTCGAGCTCATCCGATATACTACTTTATTTGGTAGGCTTGCTCCGGGTATGAAATCGATATGATGACTGATGCTCCTTTTGGGAGGAAAATTGTTCGGTAAATCATCAACTACAATGTCCTTGAATTCCTGTAGCATCTCTTGAATCTCAACAGGAAATTCAGACATTTTTGTGTACAACAACACACTCTTAGTCCTCATTACGACAACATAATTCACTTCATTTTCCTCAATCTGTTTAACAAACTGTTTTCCAACTACTAAGAAAGCTTTTGTCTCGCTTGCTTTTGTTGTATCCTCTTCTTTGATGGGTACAAGTGTATGCATGACTCCATCTTTAACAAACTTGTAGCAATTCATCTTCCCATCGTGTACCACATTCCAATCATACTGCCATGGTCTTCCCAACAATATGTGACACACATCCATTGGCATGATATCGCAGACAACCTTGTCCTTGTATCTGTCAATGTGAAATTCAACCTCACATTGTTCATCAACCAATAGCTGGTGGCCTTTCTGTAGCCACGACACCTTGTAAGGAGTGGGTGCTTAAGTCGCCTCCATCCTAGCTTCTCCACCATCTCGGTGGAAACCAAATTATTTGTACTCCCACTGTCTATGATCAATTTGCAGTACTTTCCGTGTGATTTGCAAACTGTCTGGAACAGTGCCTTCTGTTCAGTCTGTTCGACAGTTTCCTTGGCTAGCTTCAACAGTACTTTGTTTAGGACCAAGGCCTCTCCTATTTCTACCACATTTTCTGCTTCCTGGGGCGGTGCCTCAGCTTCCTCAGGTTGTGCAACAAATGTTCCCCTCTAGCTAGCTTGCTCTGCTTCTGGGCATTCAAAAGATCTGTGCCCCCACTTGTGGCACCTATAGCACTAGACGTTAGCTCTTCTTCCTCAGCCATTCCCTCTTCCTCGCTGATATAGCCTACCACCTCTAGCGCTATCTCCTTTCTCTGTTGTTCCTGAAGCCCTGGAGCTACTACCTTCTTCACTGTTATTGGCAGTTCTCCCTCTGCCGTAGGACTGTCCTTGTCCTCTACCATTTCCCCGCCCTCTCCTATTATTCTATTTGCTATTAATCTTTTCTTCAGCCTTTACAGCACTCTGAAAGGCTTCCTCTATGTTCCGTGGGGAAAGAATACTGACCTCATCTAGTATTTCCAGCCTCAAACCATTCACATATCTTGCTATCTTCTCTGAAGTATCATCAATATAACCATCCCTCAAGTTCACACGGTAGAATTCTTCCATATATTCTTTTACTGCCATGCCTTTTTGTCTTAAGTTTTGTACCTGTAAATAAAGCGTAACTTGATAGTCCTTAGGCAGAAATCTACCTTTCAACTTTGCCACCATCCTTGGCCACTTCCTTATCGGTAGCTTATTCATTCTTCTTATGTCTGCTTGGACGCTATCCCACCACAAGGCGGCGTATCCATTCAATTTGGTTGCAGCGAACTTGACTATTTTGTCCTCACTGATCTCTTTGTTCTCAAAATACTTATCCAACTCGCTTATCTAGTCCAGCGGGACTTCTACGGACCGACTGCCATCATAGTTAGGAATTTCTGGTTTGGGCTTGCTGCTGGCTAGCAGCACTGACCTCAAAAATTTTAACTCTGGGGCTTCTTCATCTGATCTTTCTATAGTAGCTACTACCTCCTCTTCGCTGTCATCCCCAAGTTCTGGATCTCTTCTCCTTCCTGCCTCCACTACCTCTAAGCGAGCAGTAAGGATCCTTATTTCTTCCCTGAAACCCTCATCTGCTGCACTGCGCACACCTCTTCTACGTCCTCATCTTCCAACCTCCATATCCTAATTCTTTCAACAACCTGCTCTGATACCACTTGATGGGTCCAACCCACCTTATCGCACCTCACACAGTTATCAATGCGGGAATAAAGTGAAATTAATGAAGATCATCAGATTTGGTGTAAGGTTGATTCACTGACGGTTGATTGTAATGATGTGAATTTGGTCCTTGGAACCCGCACTTGTGATTGGTACCTTCTGCTTCCGTTATTGGCCAAGTGTCCTTCCTTGGGATTCTCGAGCCCACCTTGGTATGGGCGATCAAACCCTAGCCTGATTCATTCGCATGCACATTCATTTAGTTTTGTGAGCTCTGCTTTCTTAGTAGACTGTGGTGATTTCTGCGTGAGGTTTTGCTATCATGCGCTATGGTTCAGGGTTTTAACCTAAAAATTTCTTTCCTAAGTCCGGTATGAGCTCCATTATCACTGTAGATTCAATCTTTACTTGGTTTGCACTTATTCTGGAAGTTTTCTGTGTGTTTGTGGCTCACTGTTAATGTCTTTGTGCCTTTTTTTTTAGCATATGGTGTCAATGACTGTGGTTTTCATGGTCGTTGTGTTCTTCTTCTGGTTGGAACTGTTCCAGGTAACAATCTTCTGGTTCTTAGCCGTCCTTTCTCAGGTTTGAGCAGAATGTAGTTGCAACTTTCTTCGTCTCCTTCAACATTTCAAGGTAAGCTTTTCTAGTTCCATGCTATCAGTAAGTACTCCTTTTCCCTCAGTCGACTAATGTCTTTGCTCCTTGTGAGTAGGGTAACCTTATGGAACTGTTATGGCTACAACTTGCCTCTGTCAGGTAAGTTATGGAGTCAGTTTTGTTATTCTATATACCCTCGCTTTTCTTTGTTGTTCGGTTCTCACATATTTTGTTGAATGGTTGTTGTTACAGGTATGACAACTCGAATGGTTTCGGTGCCTGGTGGTTCGCAACTCCAGCTAAACACGGGTAGTGTCATTCTCTGTTCTTTTCATTGCTTTCGTTCAACACCTTAGGTTGGGGTTTATTAAAACCTCTGTTTCAATAGTTTGTTGAGCCATCGACTATATACAGTCTCGGCTATAGGTATACACAGTCACGTCTTTTTTTTTCTATTTGGTGGCTGTAGGTAGGCCGAGGGTTTCTAAACCCGCACTGTATCTATTTCCGAATTTGTCATAAATATTAGCATGGACCGTATAATTGTTAAACAAGGTTTTTAATTTTGAACAATATATGAATGAACAAAGATTTTTTTTTCCTCTCGGACTTATTTTATAAATGTAACTTTGAATTTTGTTCTTCGGGCATACCTGGATACTCCGCTGGGTTACTTGCTTGACAATGCTTGCTCCTTGTTTGTATATCTTGTATTCACTTGTTCTGGGCTATTCGACGTTCACATGTATATTGATTCGGGCCTGTAGGATTTTCTTTTGCAACACGTCCTTGAGTTATTTCCGCAACCTGTCTAGTTTCGTTTGCTTGTTGAGACCAATGTAACTCAAATCACACGTATGACCATATGCCTGTAAGATAGAATACAAACAGACTTGTACTGTACATGGAAATCAATGTAATGTCATATAAATAATTTATACAGCTATAGGACGCTAGAGAGGAATGCCTGTGTACACGTATTTCTTTATTCACTTCTCAAAAAGTAGAACCTTTCAATTGTGTTATGTTCCTTTTTTAAAATGATTGTCAGGAACTGTTTTGGTTTTCCAACTGCTATTGGTTACATCTGTTCAATTACATCTGTTTAGTTACAGAACTGTTATTGTCTTACAATATTATTACGAAAGTAAAAATAGCTCTTCATAACAATTATCCTAATTAATTCTAATTCTTATCCTTCCTATGTACTGTTCGTTTATCAAATTATACAACATAAACAAATAAAAGTAAAAGAAAAACAACCACATTATCCATTCAGCAAATTACTCCTCTATCCTCTTCAGAGACCAAATAGCCCTTCCTTTTGTCTTGACCTGTTAGCTAGATGGTCCTGCATCAAGTCTACTGCATATTTCTATATGTAGATTTTTATAATCATGCTTGAGTTAACACCCACTAGTAAAATTCTTCGATTTATTTTCAACTTAGCAATTCCAAAAAGATGTTAGTGCTACAACATAGATTTAATAGCACTTGTAACATCCCTTGGTAACCTTGCATGAAAATGCATGGAGTTCAATTTTTTTTACACAATTTACCCATAGGTATCTATCCAAATTACTATTCCAAATTCGTCGTTAGCCATTAGATATAATTTGCATAATTACATGGATTAACTTTATGGAATGAATAGTAAATTACATAACCATTAACAGCCACTGTTGTAGCATATCAACATAAACTTTTTGATGTAATCTTGCATCATTTTCATGATTCCTTTAACTAGATTATTTAAACACATACTTAATATTATAAAAATCTTCTCATGTAAGGAATCCACACCATAAAAGTAGAACAACATGTAAACACATCATTAGACACCGATATACCCTAGTAACCCTGTAGGGTGGAAACTAGCAAACGTTTAATTTTATTGTTAAATTCTTGTGAGGGTGTTCACCCCTCACACAATATCTCGTAAGGGATTCCATCCCATAACCATTGTCATAAATTATTACAAATAAATATCATTTAAATCCAACATATCTAGATAAAAACTATTACAGTCACCATTGTATTATTTACCCTCAAATATTCAATATTTATATCTTTGTAGTCTAGTTGTTCTATCAATGGACCATCCTATATCTCACACTCCCAATCTGTATGGACTATTAGTTCATTACCTCCCACAATGGTTAACATTATCTATCCGTTCCATAAGTCCTTGTCATTTCCTATCATTGTTGTTGTCAACAAACTTTGATATCATGATTAGATAAAGTATTAATCAACCAACAATTAATTTTAATAGTGATTCCTCAACATATATTCATGTGCATACATGAAATGTAAATAAAGTATTGCAACAGGCTTCTTCTAACAATACTACTCATGGATTAGTTATAAACAAATAATTATCAAAGCATGCCAAAATAATTACCACATTACTATGATTCCTCTCGCATAAGCACATGCTCTTTTCCAAAGGATAAATAATGTAACCATCCACTTTCCTTTAAAGGATACTAGTATCTTAACTTTGATTTCCATGCATGTAATTAGATAAAAATTATTCAAAGAAAGTTAGCCCCTCAGCTTTTCTTTGTGCATGTAACTAAGTAATTTTTCCAATACAATAAATATTATTATTAATAATATTATGCATACAAATGCATGTCCCCTTATAAGGGAAAGCTAACATGATAAATACTATTATCATGCATGCAAATGCAGTTCCATTTTCTAAAAGCATATTTTCAAAGATAAAGCTATTTACAAAGTCTAGTATACATGAAAAAACATGTTTTTTCTCTAAAATAAAACTAATGTGTTAGTTATTATTTATTCTGTGCAGATATATATTTTTCCAAAAGAAAGATAATGCATTTCTTTACATGAAAAATCATATTTCTCTTCAAATGGTTTAACACAATCTCTCTCTCTCTCTCTCTCTCTCTCTCTCTCTATATATATATATATATATTTCAAGAATCCAACATCATAAGTGTACCTTTCATGGATGCAAAGACCATATTACTTTTGAAGACATCAAACACAATATTTTTGTTTTTTGTGAAAGAAAATAACACATTTATTTTCAAGAAATATCAAGCATATTGTTTCTATTTCGTGCATGCAAAAAGCTTGTTTCCTCTCTAGAAATATCAGGCATAGTAGTTCTATTTTGTGCACACAAATAACTTATTTCCTCTCATGCAATATCTAGCATAATAGTTCTATTTTGGTGCATGCAAGGAAATTATTTCCTCTCAAGAAATATTAAACTAACTAGTTTAATTTTCATGCATGAAAATAATGTATTTATTTGCAAGAAATATTAAACATAATGGTTATTTTTTTTTGCATGCAATTAACTTATTCATTTCACCATAACTAAATACCAAACAAAATCTTTTTCTCAAATGATAACACAATAATTATCTATAATTGCATGCAATAAAAATTCTTATCCAAGGAATACAAACATAATATTTTCCCTTTTATGTATAAAAATACAAATTTCCTACAATCCTTTCAAAACAACAACTTGGGTAGCCTATTTTTTCTATGCATAGAGATTTATGGCTTCTTTTCTAGAAATTAATCTAATTAATTTTCTTTGGTTCACAACCCATGAAAACATATCAAAAGTTACCCTGGTTAATTTATAGTTTAATTGATGGAAGTATTTCCAAAAATTTATCTAAAAAGTCAAATACATTATTTTTCCTTTTGTTGAGAAACTATCATAATTGTTTCCAAGAAAACCATCATAATCGTGGTTATCTTTAAACACAAAAACATTAGATATTCTTTTCAATGAAAGTCCTATAATTCATTATCTCTTCACATGAGAATTCTAGGGAATATTTCTATGAATAAGTAACTACACCCCATTTACCTATGTCCCTGTGCACAATAATTCAAGAAAGGCTTTCCCAACAAGAACCATTAACTAGTTTCTACTTTCCAAAAATTAATGAAATCCTTTCAGGAATTATTAACTAGTCTATACGTACCACGCGTTGACAAGATATTTTCATTCAGAGAACATGGTTTCTTAACCTTTTTGTATATAAAATTCACATGCATTCTTTAAGAAATTATTCTAACTTCTTTATTATCAGTAACAATGTCATTTTCTTTGAGAGAATCGCTGGTGAGCAATATGTGTGTGGGGGTTTACCAACGATTCTCTTTAAAAAAAATGGCATCGTTACTGATATTGAAAATCTTTCCACAAAAACGGCAATTATTACTGACCTGTTCACATTCACTATTTTTTGTGAAAGCTATATTTAATTCATCTCACTCCACTATGGACATATTTGATTCTCCATGGGCTTTAAGGACTTAATATCACCATAATTCATGATAAACTTGCTACAAGTTTTGACCTCGGGTGAAATATGCCCCATAATTTACATGATATTTGTTAACCTACACCTTGCGATTATTTTATACCTCATATCTCTTAGAATTTTTTAAATTGTGGCCTAAAAATTTATCTCTCAAGGTGTTTTCAAATTCAATTGTGTAACGATCTGCAAATTTCGAAAGCTTGAAGTAGCCAACCAACCCATGAAGAGGAGCATTCTATTTCCAAAAACCATTATAAATGAAGAAATGGTGTTAAATGAATGCAATAAAAATCATGTATGTTAGATTTTCTTGGTGTCTTCGATGTAGATAGGACAAGGGTGATTATTTGTGTCTATAATTTTATGCGCTTGTGAAGACACAATCCACTTTAGATGAACTACCTTGGAGCGTAGATCATACTTTATACAAGATAGGGATTCAAATTTCCTTCGCCCCTTCTTTTGCAGCCTAAAATCGATGTTTTTAAATTATTTGTTTTTTTATGTATTGGTAGTTATGCGCAACGCACAATCCAACCCGGATACCATCTTCTTATTTTTTCCTGTCATCGTCGTATTTACTAAGAAAATGATATGGAATTTCTTATCGTGGTTTGCAACCACCCAAAAACCTAACTGCTTCTTGATGACCGATTTTAATTAATTAATGATATTTATGAAAGTTGACTATAAATATGTCGTTATAGGGATATCACAACTTTTCTTATCATAAATACCATCGGTGATGTCACTATATGTGTATCATGTATATTTTCTTTAGTGTTTTTGTACCACAATCTATAATTAGCTTTCCTGTTATATATCTAATAAATTTTTTTCCAAAATTCAAGAAAGACGCCTTGAGAGGCTCCATAAATATGGAAATGTAAGTGAATGTGTATATAACATCAAGTCTAGGTGCAATAATGCACATGAGGATATCCAGAATCCTCTTATACATTGTTGAGTGAAATATTGGCCCATCATCTTGCTTGCTCAAGTTTGTTCTTGTTGTACTAGTTGTGCAGCTTGGTTAACATCTTTCCACGATGAACCTCTTTAAGTTATATGCAACATACTTTATTTGTAATATGAATATTGCTTGAGAAATTTACTTAACTTTAATTCGCAAAAAAATACTTGATGAGAACAAGATTCATCCTCTGAAATTTTCTTTTCATGACAATTTCAAATTGATATAACATTATATGCCCAATATATATCATGTCATTAACATTTAAAAAAAAAACCATGTGAAACTTAACGTCTTCTTTTGTTTGGGTATAAATATTTTTCTCATTGTTTCTCCCGCATAACCCATTATTAATCAAGTATGATTCAATATGATTACAACAACCTATTGAACATTTCTTGTAGTGATATAATGTCTTCTTTAGCTCATACAATTTGTATTCTTGGTTTTTAACTTTAAATCTAATGGCTAATCTACATACATCACTTCTTATAATGTTCTATTCAAGAAGGTTGACTTCAAATCCATCTGGAAAACTGACATTTATTCTAAAATTAGTATCATAACTATAATAGTATTCAACCTTGCTAGTGTGACAAAGGTCTCACCATAGTCATGTTGAAAAATCTGGAGAGTTGTATATTATAAGTTTTTTTCCTTATCTTGATAATTACTTGTGAAGTTAGTTGGTCTTTAATTACTTCTCTATGTTATTTTCATCAATAAATTACCAAAAACAATGAATATCAGAAGAGACAGAGTACACAAGATACATGATCTGAGCCACGACAAAAACCATCCAAGGGGAAAAACTAGAAAACGATTATCTTCTTCTTTATAATATGTTGACAAGAGACATCCATGACCCAACTAACAAAGCCAACAAACTCTCCAAGACCCAATCTAGCTCCTAGCAATATCTCTTCTAATGTAGCTACCAAAACTTTGATACTGCAACTCTGCTACTGCAACTTTGGCCCTTTCAACATAATTTTGGTCTTGCAATTTTGGCCTCCTACAACTGCTTCATAATTTTGGCCTCGTGCAACTAGAAGCTTCACAAACCCTACCTTCACATGTGTGAGAGTGAGAGATATTTAGCCCATGCATATTTTTTTTTCTTCTTTTGTTCATCCTCCTTCGGTCTTCTTCTCCTCCACTAATTCCATATTGAACTTGACTTGAGTAAATGTAAAAATTAGGTCGACCTCATTTGTATTTTGTCTTGAGGGGGTAGAATAACCCTCCTTTAGGCAGAATCGATCTTGCTCTTGGGCCGACTTGGTCTTGGGATACAAAATGCCTTTTTCTTGATAAAATAAATTTATTTATTTTTAAAAAGAGTCCAAGAGGGACTATGGAACATGACCAATATAAATCTTTATGCTGGGAAGACCTAGAAATACCTAGAAACCCTAAAATCATGAAGAATATGATTTTGACTTAAAATTGAGTATGAAACCCATACTCCAAAAATAAAATATAATTTATTTCTCTTTATTTCTCTTTCTTTATAAATAATACACAATGTCATGATTACAATTAGGTCATTATGAAGACCAAACCTAGTTAAAATTTTCAACACTCCCTCTTATGTAGGGAGGTATTCATACATGGTACAAGGAATATCAACCTTGAAGCATTCTCATAAGAAGAGTCAAATTGATAAGCCATATTTTTCAAGCATATTTATTAAAACCAACATAGTCCCTAAATTCCTTCATTAAACAAGCTCAAATTTTTTATGAGCATTGTGTTGGGAGGATTTACATGAGTTGTCACACTACCTCTTAGGGAACATGCCCCATCCAGATTTCCACACGGTATGTCTTTTTATGAATATTCTTATATTGGATTCTTAAACTTTGATCCTCAAAGAATATTGGTCCTCTTCAACTACTCTTATCTTGGATGCCCTAACTCATCCTCAAAGAGAATTTGTCACTAACTTCCTTCCTTAGATTTTACAATCCATAAGGAGTTATAAGAATGACAAGGAGCTTGACCCATAAAGATAAGGAATATCTGATATCACTTCCTCTCAATTAGGGAAGATATATCCAAAACAAGCTTACTCATCAGTTACTAAAGCTTCTTGTTTGGTAATGCTTTAGTCAATATATCTCCTACTTGTTCATTTGTAGGTAGATAGTGCAGCTCCATGAACCTATCTCATACCAAGTTGTTGATGTAGTGGTAATTTTTGTTTATATGCTTCGTCTTAGCATGGAACATTGAATCTTTAGATAATCTTATGAAACTCTCATTATCATAATGTATCCATGTAGGGTTGAATGGTCCTCCAAACATTTCTGATAATAATTTCCTGATCCAAACTACTTCCCTACAAACTTCGCTTGCAACAACATATTCAGCTTCAACATTTCTCAAATAAATTGTGATTTTTCAACTCACCCATGAAACCATGGAAGACCCAACGCTAAAACATCCTCTTATTGTGATTTTTCCATCTGTCTCACTTCCACCCCAATATGAATTTGTATAATGAACAATTTTCATTTCATTCCTTGTATGCCAGAGACAGTGATGTATAGTTCCATGTAAATGTTTAGCTTCAATCCAATGATCATGTTTTGGCTTCATTGGAAAATGAATGAGGACATTTACAACAAAACAAATGTCTGGTCTAGTATTCACTAGATACATTAAGGATCCAACTAATTATATATAGCAAGTAGGATCAACCGTAATGGGTTCTAATCTCCTCATTAGGGGAATTTTGAGGTCTAAAATGGGCCTTATAAGAAAAATGTACAACCAAAACTTTATAAGAACCAATAGGATTCAAGATGATGATGTTAACCATGGGGTATGATTCACCATTTTTGGAGTGAAAAAGTAAAAAGATTAAAAACTAATAAAATAATAAAACTACTTTTTCAACTTATCTCCCTAAGGTTTTACTCTAATTTCAAGTGGGAGTACTCGTTGGATGAAAAAATTAATTTCTCGTCCAAGGAGTACCCATGTTGCATACTTTTGATGGACCCTGCTACACGAGAAATGAGAAATAAATGAAAAAACGTAATTGCAATCATGTTTTTTGAAAGTATGGAACACGTGTACTCCTTTGATTAGGAATCAAATTTTGCATCCAATGTGTGTTTCCACTTGAAGTTTGAGTAAACCCATAGGGAGATAAGTTGAAAATATGAGTTGAAAAAATAGTTTTTTCTTTTTTCCCTCTAAAATTTGATGATGTAATATAATCTTATTATATTATTTCCACTATTATTTTATAATTTCCTTAGGATGCCCATTTTAAACCTCAAAATCCTCCTAATGCAACTTCTTTAAATTAGTAATCATGAGAATCATCATAGGCTTGCAATCCATCATTTATTTGATAATTTCCTTAGGAGGCCCATTTTAGACCTCAAAATTCCCCTAATGCAGCTTCTTTAAATTGGTAATAATAAGAGTCATCATAGGATTGCAATCCATCATGCCAAAATTCTGAAGAATATTGATCATATATTTATCTTGACCAAGATATATCTCACCCTATCTTTTGTTAAACTTCTAGTCCCAAATAATAATGCATAATTCCAAGATCCTTCATTTCAAATCAGTTGATAATTGCTTCTTGCATTCCTAAATATGATGCTCTACTCCTATAGTAAGTAGATCATCCACATACAAAATTCTAATAATTGGTTCTCTGTACCACCTTGATGTATATGTCTGGATCTCCATAACTCTTGGTAAAACCAAGTCTCAATAGGTATGCATCCATTCATGCATACTAAGTTCTAAGTCCCTTCTTTAATCCATACAAATATTTATTCAACCTCTAGACATGAGTCTCCCTCTAATTTATTTCAAATCCTTGAGGTTGCTCAATTTAGACCTCCTAATCAATAGTCTTGTTGGGTCTCCAAACTATCATCCATTTCACCTTATTTTCTTTCATTTTCCTTTAGTATTTATCACATTTCATAGCTCCATAACCATGCATTAAATCATATTCATTATCAAGTATGGGTTTACACATATTAGTTTTCAATACATTTATTTTTTTATTCGGAGTTAATTTATGGTTAAATATAAGAAAAATAACATGTATTCACTTATATATAAAAGTTGGATGAGTTTTCTTATGCGTGTAGGCATATTTGAAGATTCCATCATAGTCATATTTAAGGTCGAAGTCTCAAATTCGATTTTCCTCTTAAAAATCTCAAATATTTGAGATCGTTGATCAAGCACATATTATGGAGAAGAATCATGAAATTTTTCATAAATGTCTCCTATCAATATTAGGTGATATTTTTGAGAGGATATGAAGAGATACTAGTTGTTAAATGTTAAAACATGGTTGTAACCACATGATATATTTTTTGGATCTACAGTTATGAATTAGTTATCTTAGTTTTTGTCTAAATACGAGTCCCTTTTCCTCTCAACGGTGTGTTAGGTTTTGGAATCATAAAGCTATGCTTATTTTTGATGTGTTAAAAAGTCTAAAGATGGGTTATGATTTTGCTTCATGTTATGAATAAAATCCTTTGAGTATGTTTAAGCTTTCTTGAGTATAGGTCCCTTCATGTCCTTCTTTTAATTCATGGATGCCATTGACAATTTGACATAGAAATGGAGAAATCTTAAAATGAAATAGTCCATACCTTCTATGTCATACTTGAGAAGGAATCACATCCATGTGAACTAGAGACTATGCTAGAGGAGTATAGGGACTATATAATGTCCCCTCGCAAATCCCAATTGCCCTAACATTATCAATACTTAAGCCCTTACCCTAAAAAATAAATTCCATCAACAAAAGCAATTCTATCACCTTTATCCTCTAAACAAGAAATAGAAAGTATGTTTCTCTTCAAACCTAAAATGTTTAGAATGTTGTTGAGGTGAATGTTTCCACTTGACTTGAGCTCCAATGATGTAGATCCAATTTATTTCACTCAATAGATCTTGTTGTCTCCAAGTTAGTTTAAGTGAGATGAAATTCCTTTGGAAAATGTTTGAACTAGATTGCATTCTCATAAGATATGTCTAGAGTCACCATTTTCAATAATCGATAGATTCTCATCCTTGAAAGTGTTGGATAAGGCGAAGAGCAACTTCCTCTTACTACTCTCTTTGCTAGCTTGGAGATGATATTTAACATGCAATTCTTGGTGGATGTAGTGATATTTTCATGAGAATTGAAACCCTTTTTCATAACCCTTGTCATAGTGCCAACTAAATTGCAATCTTCAATCTATGTCTTGAACCTTAGATCTCAAACCATGTTGGAAAATCTAGAGACTTGTAGAATATAGCTTAGTTTCCTTATCTTGATAATTACTTGTGAAGGTAGTTGGTATATAATTACTTATTTATGTTATTTTCATGAAGAAATTACTAAAAACATTTAATATCACAAGAGATAAAATACACAAGATATAGGCTTCAAACCAATGAAAAACCCCTCCATGGGGAAAACTTAGAAAATTCTCTTATTATTATTTAGAATATTCTTACAAGGATACTTCCAAGACCCAAATAACAAAGTCAATAAATCCTCCAAGACCGAAGCCATCCCCCAACAAGATCTCTTCGAATGCAGCTACCAAAAATTCAATACTGCAACTCTGATATTGCAACTTCAGCCCCTGCAAAAGAAATCCTGTCTAGTAAGTTTAACCTCTTGCAAATTCTTCATAATTTTGACCTCCTGCAACTTACATCTTTAGAAAAAGTAGCTTTGCATGTGTGTGTGTGTGTGTGTGTGCGCATGAGAGAGAGAGAGAGAGAGAGAGAGATTTATTCCAAGAAACTTCACTCTTATTCTTTTCTTTGTCCTCCTTAGCTCCTCTTATCCTTCGCTAATTGCATATCGAACATAACTTGAGTGAGTGTCCAAATGAGGTTCAACTCCTTTGTATTTATAACCTCTTGAGGAGGTCGAATAAGTATCCTTTATGCTAAATTAATCTTGCTCTTGAGTTTACTTGGTCTTCAGATACAAAATAGATTTTTCTTGATAAAATAAATTTCTTTCTTTTTTATAAAGAGTGCAAAAGGGATTATGACACATGGATAATATAATATTTTATCCTAGAAATACAAAGAAAACCTAAAAGCATGAAGAACATGCTTTTGACTAAAACTTGAGCATAAAAACCATAATCCAAAAATAAAATATAATTTATTTTTCTTTATTTTTCTTTTTCTTTATTTATAAATAATATACAATTTCATGATTACAATTAGGTCATTATGAAGACAGAACGTAGCCAAAATTTTTAACAAGTCAATACCTGGCTATTAGGGAAATCCTTTGGAAACTAACCTTTCCTTTTACATCTCCACCTTGAGTTTCTCCTATAGTATTTTATTGTATAACCACTTAACACCAATGTTGGTTTTATCTATTGGGAAATCAACAATATCCCATGTATCATTATTTTTAATAGAATCTCTTTATTCATTGGTTGTACCCAATGGTTAACTTTCATCACCTCTTAAAAATAGGTAGGTTGATAGCGTAATGAAATAAAAGTGAGACTGTTTTATCCATTCCATCACACTTCTCAACGGTTTCACTTGAAAGCTCATTTTTTTTTGTATCTCTCTGAATGTAATTACTCACTACTAGAGGAAGAACTATTTCTATGATTTCTCACTCAATCTACTAAGTTTCTACTAGAAGAAAAACTTTCTTCACTTTGGAACTAGAACCTCGGAGATCTTGGTCCAATGGCCTACCTTCCTAATATTTCCACTTGTGATATATTTGAAGAGATGGATTTTTTTATCAGTTAATTCGTTCTCTAAGTCTCTCCAAAACGTCCCCCCCAAAAAATTACATATATCTTCACAACAACATTATTAATGACTACATTATATATCCTATACAAATTGGAGCACTCAATATACTCACTCCATGCTTCTTGAATAACATGTCCTTTCAAAAAACAAAATGTACACTTTTGAGTCATACTCTCTTCATCCATCCAATATAAATAGTTTGACACATTTTCTAGTTTTTTGTTTCACTACATCCCTAAAATCTTAGAAATTTGTTAACTTTTTAGATCTACTTTTGATAACATATACCAAAAAAGATCCTAATGGAATCATCAATAAATGTTATAAAATGAAAATTTCACCAATGAATTGAGTTTTCATGGGTCCATATAGATGTTGAGGACATATTTTAGATGTTACTTGGCAATGTAGGAAGCATATAGAAAATTGTCACTCTGATGCTTTCCAAGAATGAAACTCTCACAAGCACTAGGTTGATCAATTACCTTAGGAAATCCTTTAACTCTTCTCTACTTTTTAAAGAGGATAAGACTCCTCTGAGGTAGGTCTATTTTGTGCTTGAGACAATTTTTGGATATTACTATGACATATGTATACTTCACAAATTCAATGCAAACATTATGTTCTAAGTGTTTCAAACTTTTGCAACATATTCAACTAGGTGACTTATCTAAGATTGTGCATGTAGAATCAATGAATCTAGCACTATAACCATATTGACCCAACTTCCCTTAATATATGATATCTTAGATTTTCTACATAAAACAAACCCAAAATATACTTCTTCTCATTATGCTTATCTGGGATAGGCAAAATAATTTTCTTATTGCTTTGACATGATAATTATCTCCTAATGTTATTTCATATTGAAAAGAGTAATCAATGATATAAAACAACATTTTTTAACCTATCATATGATTGTTGTAGCCACTGGGAAAGAACTAAAGATTCTTGTTGTCATCTTTTTCAATCATTTGACATGGGATGAACATTGACTTATATGTCCCTTATTCAATGTTGGAGACATCTTCTCTAGCCTTGTTCATATATGATTGTCTCGTTTTACATTCACTTTCATAACAACAATAGTTTTTTCAATAATAACATTGTAACTTTCACTTTTCTTTCCATATTCTACCTTTTCCCTTATAATTCCAATAGTGTTTAAGGTGATTTGAGTGCCTTGACTATTTTACTATGGTTATTCATTTTTATTAATCATTACTTCTCCCTCTGCTACTTTTTCCTTTAACATCTTTACCAGTGAATTATTTTTGAAGGAAGGCTCTAAAGATTACATTTTCATGTTCATCCTTTGTTTTTGGAAAAAAGGACGTCTAATAGGATATTAGACTTTAAATTTCAAGAGGAGATTGGAATCTTCCATGGAAATGACAGCCATCCAAAATTTCTGAGGTAGAGTTCTAACAACTTTGACACAATTTTCTGATCTTCAATCACTCATATGGTGGATAATCCTAATCCAAATAAAAAGAACTTGAATCTCTGCTCAAAATTGCATTGCCTTTGAAAAATGCATTGTTTCTACTGCACCTAGCTTGGATCCCATGAAAAAATTTCAAAAAACAATCAAGCAAGGGACAATTTTTCTCACTTAAAAAAAAAAATTGAAATTGACAAAAAATTCAATCAAATATTTCCTCAACAATAGGAATCATTTCCTTTTGTGCTCTCTGCAATTCCTAGTATTCTAAAACCAGTTTAGGCATGTGGATTTTATGTAATGATTGCACACCCCCAGCCCCGCAATTCAAAACCACATTCATCTCAAAACCCCCCTCTGCATTCTGCTTATGAAAATCAATCTCCCAATAAAACATGGGGCTTCACATGGAAATTCCAGAGTAACATTACGCATCATGGCTCTACGAACGGAACACAATGACGCATTATCCACCTGTCCATTTTACTCCAGGGCGAATGACATATGTCATATTTTTCCGAGAACATTATATAATCTATTGGAAATGTTATAATTGAAATATGCATATTTGTGGTGCAGGGACAAACCCGATTTGGTGAAAATTCTCACCAACAACCAATAATTACTAGCAAAAACATCAAAATAGAAAAGCTACAATAATGTGAGAGTAGACAAAGATTTCGACAAGCTGAGATAAGTTCTCGTGCCTAAAACATGGAATTTTGCAATGGATAGATCATAACAAATGATTTGAGGCATCGTTGTGTGTCAAATTACTAGTATTCTTGGTTCTAGCATGTGATTTATGTTTTGGCCACTGTTTTGTTATGGTTTGCTGAAAAAGTTAATCCCTAAAGAAATTGGACCACAATAAATCTTTCACTAGTATCGTAGCTGCCAAGTGATAAAATTGATATCATAACTGATCTCAGTAATACAAGTCCTGGGGAAATTAATGCCTACACGTCTTTGATAAAAGGTTTAGAGAAATTAGATAAAAGGATGAGTTGGAGTGGAGTTACATTTCAATTAAGGTTAGCTTGCAATTGCAAGTGGGATGTACAACTGCTGAAATTTTGAAGAAGAAAACCTAGAATGATGTTTACCTGTTTGTGAAAGTATAGATGGGAAGCCAAATCAAAGTTGCCTAGAACTGAAGCATGAATCTCATTTTTCTAAAAAGGATTTTCTTTTTATGGTCATGCATTTGTGAAGCCTCTGGTGACAAATATGAACATATTTTAATACATTTTGGGAATACAGGATAACTCTTCTAGTTTCATGTATTTTCAAAATATGAATGGGTATGGCAACAATAAAAGACATCAATTCTTAGCATGTCAAACACTTGTTCATGAGAGCATTCATGATGTTTCAAATTTATAGCAGTAAAGAAGGCATATCAATGATGATTCCATGGCAATTTTGTTCGAATTATTTAATCTCCAGAGGTTAACATTGTTTGGACTATAGCAAAGTCTCGCTATTGTGGGTGATGAAATTGATTGAGGCATAAGTAAAGCCACATAAAATACTTTAGTGAAAGAAATTAAATAAAGAACATATTTCTAAGATTAAGCATACCTTTAGTTTCTTAGATAAAGATTTTGATTCAAGAATGGATTAAAGGGACAAATTAGGGTTTCAAAAAGAAAAAATGGAGAATCATTTGTGCATATTATAGGTTTTGAGCACAAATTTTGACTTGTTTATGGCACAAGTAGAGGATAAATGTACAGGAGATGACAACATAATGAATACACTAAACTTTCCTAGTTCCATATTCACTCTTTGTGGTAGATAGATCGACATCTGATAATAATATGCATTGTGGCTGATTTATTCATGATTTCCAATCCTTTCTGCACTATTTATTTTTAGGTTGATCCACTTTCTGGAGGGAATTTAGCTGTTGTCTTTTTGAGAAGATTAATATTTCTTTGAAAGATTTTATTAATGGAAAGATTAAAACCATTGAAGGGAATTCAAAATGAAGATTTAAACAAAACAAAATATGGAAATTAGAGTCCTCCAAAGACTAATTATGTTGGGACTCGATTTCAGTTTGTTTACATCCAAAAGGCGATTTGTGCAAGATTAAGAAAAAAAGTCCCTGTCTTTGAATAATGTTGGGAATGTATTGTATAAGTCAATAGACGAATCCATTCCTAGATTATAGTCAGCGATATCAATTATTGATGTGGGGATTATTATCACCCCAAGAAACTCACCTAGGTTGTATATCAGTGATGCTCGGGAACATTACAAACTCAACAAAAATGTTGGATAAATGGTGGATGAATGAAAGAAATGCTACATACTCAAGCCAGATAACTACTCTTAATATGGTTAACCCCAGAGATGGGTGAACACCCCCAAACTAAAAGGCTTTAAACCACCAATTACTCACAGTTTAAACAAAATGTGATGATGGAGAAGACTGACTACACCAGCAGATACACAGGACCCTGTGATGGCCAACTGCAACTAGTAAGGAGGTCTGTAAATCTATTATCTAATACACAGATAGGATGACAGCTCTCTGGTATTAAAACAACAGAAACCTGCAAGAAAATTCAATGATACATGCTAAATTCTAACACAGAGGTGGGATGACAGCCCCTCTGATGCTAAACATTCACAGCACATGAATAACTGCAAACAGGCACAACCTGGAACAAAGAAGAAATGGAAAGTGAGCAATTAACAGCAAAAGAAGCTTGTATTAGTTGGAAATGAAGACCAGAAGCTGCAGGTTACACAGTAGTTACAGTCTCCAGAAGTTGAAGCTTACAACAGGAAATCACTCATCTGACACTCATCAACCTGATTACATTGTTTTTCTAAGTATATATAGAGTTTGTTTACAAAATATCTCTGTTAGGCTATGCGTGTAGGTTTCTTAATGGATCACCAACCACATTTACAGTTTGATATGGGTCCTCTACTACATTCTGAACATTTTAATGAACAAAATGGTTCTTTTTGTACTCTGGTGTACTCCATGAATAGGTGGAATGTTTCCTGCATAAATGTCCATAGCTGCTATAATTCAACTGGTCGAGGCAGTACCTTCGCGTCCTTGACTGTGCTACTCTTGAATGCAGGTAGCTGGGGATTTAATGCACTGAAAACCGGAACATCTCTTTCTTCTTCGCATGGGCAAAACAGGGCTCAAAACATAGCAAAACACATTAAAAATGGATGAGGAGCCGCAGAAGAACGATGGCCGTTAGATGATTCAGATGGACGGCCAAGATCGGGTCGCACAGGCCATCGGAAGACATATGCAGATGAAAGAGTTTGGGCCATCGGATCAAGCGAATTAACGGTGGAGATTTGATTTGCGAAGGCTATCGGGAAGTATGTGAACAGATGAACGATGGCCATTGGATCGTGGCGGGAATGATCCAATGGCTGACGGGAGACAGAGTTGACAACCGGTTAACGGGCGGGGGGCCGGGTATGGTGATGGGAAGTGGTTTTCCTGCACCGCCTTTGGGCAGAGGGCAGTTTACGTATAGGCGGGAGCGATGGAATGAAAATGTGACGTGTGGTAGATACGATGGCGGGGAAACCACTTTCCCCGAGAGTTAGTGGGTGTGTAGGTCCGCGGAGCGGGGAAAGCGACTATCGTCGGATGATGAGGTGGGATCATCGGACGAGACAGAAAAAATGCACGGGTTTATTCTGACATGACGGGTGATGTGACAGGTAAGGGGTAGGCCCGGGCTATATAATTTTATCATATGCACGTTTATAAAGGGTTAGGGCCATCACGCCGAAGTTTTAAAAAAAATGAATTAATACAAGCTTTTAAAAGGTTTTCGGGCTTTATAAAGGGTAACAGGGTTTAAAGGGTTTTAAACAAAAAGAAGCCTAGGAAATAGAATTATAACGGGTTTATAAGGATAATAGAGGAAAATGACAATCAATGGGGTTAAGGGAGAGTAGGGAAAAATAAAAAGGGGAAGGGGGAAATGCACTGCCATGAGCTCCTTAGCAACCAAAACCAGCATTTTCCAACCTGATCTTGACCCTCAAACACTGAATCTGTAGCAGAGCTAACACTGCCTTCTTCTAGGGATGAAATCCTCCCTGTGAGGTCTCAAGAACCTACAGACCACTGTCTTTCCAACTGAAAACAAACTAACCAAAATTCCTAGTGTTCCATTGGGCATGGAGTCTACTTTGCCTGCACAAAACTGATAAAAACAAACTATTTACCACCTTTAAGGCCAAAGACCTTAAACTACATAAACTTTCAGAAAATGCCCATTGACTAGCCCATCAAAAACTGTCTCTCCTCCCATACTTTTAAGTATGAAGTTGTTGTTCCCTTGAACCTGTGAAATGATGAAAGGCCCTGTCCAAAAAGCATCAAATTTTCCATGATTGCCTTTCTTTTATTTCAGTGCATCCCATTTCAAAACCAAGTCACCAACCTGAAAATTATTTGTTTTTGCCTTCTTATCAAAGGATTTCTTGATGCTTCTATGATGTGCTGCAACTTTTTCAACCAACTGTTCTCTAATCTGATGCAACTATGTTAAATCAGTGATTCTCTTTGCCATGTCTTCTTCCTCATCTTGCTCTTTTTTAAGGAATTTTGCCAACGGGAGAGTTAACTGTATTGGAAATACAGCTTCAGTGCCATATACCAGTTTGAATGGAGAACTCCCAGTGGATTTCTTGATGGTCACTCTGTCAACCCATAGTGCATACTTGAGCTTTGAATTCCAATTCTTTTTGTTGTCCTCTAACAGCTTTTTAATTATCCTGATCAGACTTTTATTAGAGGATTTTGCTAGACCATTTCCCTATGGATAATATGAGGTGGAATGAACAAGTTTAATCCCCATTGAATCACACATTTCCACTAGCTCTTTTTCCCTTATGGTTGCTGCATTATCTGTTACTAGTTTATGTGGACAACCAAATCTGTTGAAAATATTCTCTATCAAAAACTTCATGACCACATTATGATCAGCCTTACTTGCAAGTATTGCTTCAATCCACTTTGTAAAGTAATCAGTGGCTACTAATATCCACCTGTGCTGGCCACTTGAATGTGGATTGATTTCTCTAATTAAATCCAAAGCCCACTCCTGAAAAGGTCCCTTCGCAATTATTGGTTTTAAGGGCAGGGATTTCAACTGCTTCTTTCCTTTAAATCTTTGGCACCTGTCACAAGATTTAACAAAAACAAATAAATCAGAAAATAAAGTGGGCCAATAGTACCTAGCTCTGAGAATTTTATGGGCTGTGGTTTTCCAAAAATGGTGCCCTTCACACATGCTGGAATGAAACTGCTGCATGACTTCTTTAGACTGTTCATTGTCCAGACACCTTAAAAATATTCCAGATGGATCCCTCTAGTAGAGCAGATTTTCCATAATGCAATACTTTTCTACTCTAAGCTTTAAAGTTCTAGCCTAACTTTGAGTGAATTCTGAAGGGATCTCTAGCTTCAACAAAAAATTAATTATTCCAGCATACCAGTTACACGAAGCTAGATTCTTAGCCACTGACTATTTTCTCTCTGTTTCAGCTGCGTTTTCTTCTTCATTTGATTGATTGTTTGTTGCAATTGTGCACATGAAATCATTGTCTAAAGACCTGCAATTTGCTTTAGCCAATAATTTGGCAAGACCCTGACCTCTAACCAGCTTGGTGGGTTTCAGCTCTATATTAAATTCTATCATTTTAGCAATCCATTTTGCCCTCCTTCCATTAGCATTAGGTTGTGTTAGGACATCTTTTATTACAGCTGAGGGCACATATGCAATTATTTTTGAATGGAGGATATAGATTCTAAAAGCTTTCAAGGACTTAATAAGACAATATGCCTGTTTTTCTATAATATCATACCTTAGTTCAGCATCCCTCAGATTCTTGCTGAAAAATGCCACTGGATGTTCTGAACCTGCCTCATCTTGCTGCAATAAAACAAATGCAATAGTGTCTTCAGAGGCAAAAAAAAATATGTGGAACTCCTTGTTGTAATTAGGACTTATTAAAGTGGGAGCCTCTATAATAGCCCTCTTAATGGACTCAAATGATTTTCTTGTCGTACCAGTCCACCTTACCTCTCACCCTTTTCTTAACATAGAGGTAATATGCTTTACCAATTCTATAAAATTTGGAATAAAACTCCTTACAAAATTTATTTTGCCCATAAAATACTGAATATCCTTCTTTGATCTAGGGACAGTCAAAGTCTGAATTGCTTTGAATCTTTCTGGGTCAATCTGAACACCTGCAGCAGACACAACATGTCCTAACAGCTTGCCTTCATTTAAAGCAAATTGAAATTTTTTTGGACTGACTGAGATTCCAAACCTCCTGTACTTCAAGAATACTTCTTTCAAATGTTGTAAATGATCTTTATGGTTGCTGGAATAAACTGTTATATCATCAAGCTAGATAAGGACAAATTTTTCCTCCTCTCCCACAAATGCTATATCCATAGCTCTCTGAAAGGTGGCTCCAGTATTTATTAATCCAAATGGCATTTTGGCATACATAAAAGTGCCTCAAGGAGTGGTAAATTCAGTCTTTTCTTGATCATCTGGGTGCACAAAAATCTGATTAAAGCCTGAAAATCCATCCAAAAACAACATCACTTTAGCTCTTGAGACCTTCTGCAAAAAATGTTGCATCTTTGGCAGAGGATAGTTATCTTTCTTTGAGCATTTGTTTAAATTTCTGAAATCAACACACAGTCAGATTTCACCACTCTTCTTCCTAACCACCACTAGATTGGCTATCCACTTGGAATATTTTAGAGGGACAATGATCTTAGCAGCCAACAATTTTTTAATTTCTTTTTCAATTAGTGGAAGAAGCATGGGATTTATTGGTCTCAGCTTCTGTTTGAAAGGAACTGTGTCTTTCTCCAGAGGGATTTTATGCTGAATTATATTCCTATCATAAGTTTTCAGGTTTCTGTATTCCCAGGCAAACACATCAGCAAATTGTCTCATTAAATTGCAATATTCAGCACTCTGATCAACAGACAAATGAGGGGACAAATTCACATACTTAGGTTGACCTGGACTTCCTATATCATGCTTATAGACTATATATTGGTCTTCTTTTTGGGCATCCTTGTAAGGCATATCATTCTAGTCAAACAGTCTTTCAACAGGAATTAGGTGCTTGGGAATATGATTACTAGGAAGCTGGACTATGTTGTTTTTGCCAATCTTATTTCTAAGCTGGGACTGGTGATTTTCTAACAAGGCATCATTCTCTTGGTCAATTTGCATTTCGGAAAATTCATCAATGACCTAAAGGAACCTATTCAACTCATTATCATTTTCAAAAACTTTCCAATGGTGGACATTATCAGGCAAGGAAGGTCTATACTTCATTTGCACTTCATAAACTAGTTTGGGAGGCATTGGAGGTATGAATAGACTAGCAGACATAGCAAGGGAATCAACAAGCTAATTTTGGGTTCTAGGAATATATGAAATACAGAAAAAATCAAAAGAATCTCTGATTCTCCATATCTCATCTCTGTATGCTTTTAGCCTTGGGTGCTTTGCTTGAAAAGTTTTATTGACTTGCTGAATAATCAAATCAGCATCTCCAAATACCTTTAGATTCTTGATTCCTTTGTCTTTTACTGTGTTAAGCCCCAACAATAGTGCTTCATATTCTGCTATATTATTTGTCACTTGAAAAACCAGCTTCAAAGACAGCTGAATACATTCTTATTGTGGAGATACTAGCACCACCCCTGCTCCTGTAGCCTCCCCGGAACATGCTCCATCAAAGAACATCTCCCAAACCTGACTTCCTTGCTCTTTCTCGGCTTGAACTGTTGGTTTCCTGATCTTCATTTCGGCCTTCTGAGATTCCTCTATTTGGAGAATGCATGCTCCAAAATCAGTGTCCACCGCATATATAGGATGATTTGTAGGATTCTTCTCATCACTGATGATATATGCCAGTTGTGCTTCTCTATACAATCTCCTGATTTCTCCTCCAAACACTGGGACAGCGGAATAAGATAAATCATTTTGTAATGTCCCACCTAGTCTCTTAATCCACCCTCTAGACAACAACATACCAAACTTAGGAGGGACATCTGCTACCACAATATCCATCATCATACTCTTCATGGGAAGCTGAATTAAGGTAATGGCCAGGTCTTTAATCAATCCAAGGCATTTCACCTTCCTTGAATCAAAAGAGAACAAATCATGATAAGGTCTAGTGATATCAAGGCCTAACTCTTCCATGACACCTTTAGGCATTAGATTGTGGCTGGCCCTTGTGTCTAGCAGGCAATTGTGGAGGATTTTGTCATGAATGGTCAAGGAGACATAGAAAGATGGAGAATTATTATCAACAGGTTCAATCATAGGGCTGAGAAAAATGGTAGGCTTGTCATCTTGCAAATTAATAGAGTCAGTGGAGGTTTACTTGGTTTCCCACTCAAGGGCTTCAAGAATAGGCTTCCTAAATACTTCACCCTTCACCAACTCAACCATAGGCACAGATATTTTCAATTTCTAAACTTCTGATTCAAAGCTGAAAGAAGAAGATGACTTATCAGAAATTTTTACCTCTTGAACTAGAGCTTTGAGGATAACTGGGTCAACTGCTGGTCTTCTCTGTTTGACATTCTGAGATTCTGTTTGGATAATAGCTCTTTGTGAATGATTCTCTTCGACATTCTTTGCATTGGACCTCAGATTATATCTCTGCTGGTCACTAGTTTGTAGAACAACTCCTTTGTCCCACTTCTGACGGTTTTGTTCTTGCAGTAATGATTGTTCATACTCAACCATTGTAAAAAATGTAGCGCTGCCTTTATCTTCCGTGTAGTGAATTTCATCCTTATCTTCTTCAAATTGTTCCTCCTCCATGACTTCATTCTGAAAGGGAGCTTTAACTTTCTGTTCATCTTTGTTTCTTCAACCCTCTACATAATTTGTAACTGCTCATTTGCTCTTCTGAATGAATTAGGATTTCTTGGAGCAAATTTGTTTTGCGGTCTTGTTTTTCGTAAATTCTACTCAACCTTTAGCTTAGAAATTTCAACATCCAATGACTCTATCATCTTAGTCATTTTGTCTAATTTAGGCTCTGAAGATGATGCAGAAGAAGTAGAAGCCTAATTTCTCTGTCTTCTTTTGTCATCTTAACTTTTGAGATTTTCTGCTGCCATAATATTGGACTCTACTTCTAAGGCTGCATCCTGCATATCAACTAGAGTAGCACATCTTATTTCTCTCAATAACAGGTAGAAATTTGAATCAAAAGCATTGACATAAGTGAGTTTGGCAGAGGTAGGAGTAGGCTTTACCTCAGCTGGTATCTTACTATACATTCTATTGAATCTTTTATTAAAATAAGGTATTGATTCCCCATTTTCCTTCTTCATATTACCAAACTCTGTATGGTAATACAGAAAATCCTTTTTATCTCCCCATCGCTTCAAAAATGCATCATCTAATGCTTCAATATCTGTTATTTATCTCTGGGGTAATTCTCTAAACCACTTCCTAGCCTCTCCATCAAGGCTTTGGAAAAGAGCTCTCATCCACACATCATTCTCACTTATGTCTAAATTATCAGCATAACTGTAAAAAGCTTCAAGGTGTTCTTCTGTTGTTACTCCCTCTGTGCCAGTGAATTTAGGAATATATTTTTTATATTCTCCCACAGGCATAGGATTTAAAGGAAATTTGTAGGACCAGTGGTCCATATCTGGCAGCTATAATTCTTTCTATCCTCGTAGGTGCTTGTTGTCCTGCCATGATTGGAATATGTGGAAGGATACCAACAGATTGAATGGTAGGGAGTAATGTGATGGATGGAAAAGATAAAGGGATTTTTTGGACTGAATGGGATGCTTTCTTTGGACTAAGATTCAAAGGGTAACTAACTACACAAGGGGCTGAACTAAGCTCTGAAGATTTTTCTTTATAATCAGTGTTGACTTCTAAATCTTCAATCTGTATATCTTCAGCTACAACTATATCTTTCAGAGATGAATTACATTTCTTAGGCTTACCTGATCTTGATGCCCCTTTCCGTGAATATTTCTTCGATTTGACAGTCTTCTCAGGTTTAGGAACTGGTTCAGCTGGTAGCTTCTGAGGATTTCTTCGAGTATTTCTCACAAACTAAGTCAAAACTTCAATGTGGAGTCGCTAAAGGATGGTCTTCCACCAATGGAGTCACCAGACATATGATTACAACCAGAAACTATGTTCAAACCTTATCTGTCATCAAAGCTTGAAGTTGTGTCATTCTCCTAGGGAAGCTGAGCTTTGGTTCTCCTCTCCCCGGCAACGGTGCTAATTAATGTTATCACCCCAAGAAAATAACGTAGGTTGTATATTAGTGATGCTCGGGAACACTACAAACTCAAAAAAAATGTTGGATAAATGGTAGATGAATGAAAGAAATGTTGCATACTCAAGCTAGATAACTACTCCTACTATGGTTAACCCCAGACATGGGTGAACACACCCAAACTAAAAGGCTTTAAACCACCAATTACTCACAGTTTAAACAAAATGTGATGATGGAGAAGACTGACTACACCAGCAGATACACAGGACCCTGAGATGGCTAGCTGCAATCAGTAAGGAGGTCTGTAAATCTATTATCTAATACACACACAGGATGATAGCTCTCTGGTATTAAAACAACAGAAACCAGCAAGAAAATTCAACGATACATGCTAAATTCTAACACAAAGGTGGGATGATAGCCCCTCTGATGCTAAACATTCACAGCACATGAATAACTGCAAATAGGCACAACCTGGAACAAAGAAGAAATGGAAAGTGAGTAATTAACAACAAAAGAAGCTTGTATTAGTTGGAAATGAAGACCGGAAGCTGCAGGTTACACAGTAGTTACAGTCTCCAGAAGTTGAAGCTTACAACAGGAAATCACTCATCTGACACTCATCAACCTGATTACATTTTTTTCTGAGTATATATAGAGTTTGTTTACAAAATATCTCTGTTAGGCTATGCGTGTAGGTGTCTTAATGGATCACCAACCACATTTACAGTTTGATATGGGTCCTCTGCTACATTCTGAACATTTTAATGAAAAAAATGGCTCTTTTTGTACTCTGGTGTACTCCTTGAACAGGTGGAATGTTTCCTACATAAATGTCCATAACTGCTGCTAGAATTCAACTGCTCGAGGCAGTACCTTCTCGTCCTTGACTGTGCTGCTCTTGAATGTAGGCAGCTAGGGAATTAATGCACTGAAAACTGAAACATTTCTTGCTTCTTCGCGTAGGCAAAACGGGGCTCAAACACAGCAAAACACGTTAAAAATGGATGAGGAGTTGTTGAAGAATGATGGCCGTTAGATGACTCAGATGGATGGCCAAGATCAGGTCGCACAGGCCATCGGAAGTGTCAAGCTAGGTGTAACTCCAGTTTGGCAGAAAACAGATTCGATTTATTTCATTAGGTAGCTATTGTTATATACAAAGAATGTGACTGCTCAGTTCATCTTCTGATGACTGTTCACATTCCAAATTCACCCAATCGCAGAGGATTAGGTCTCAACATTCCCCCCCTTAATCTGAAGGGATGTTGGTGAGTCCAAGCATCGTTCTGAATCTTTCAATATTTTCTCTTCCAAGCGCTTTGGTGAAGATGTCTGCAATTTGCTCATTTGTGGAACAATGACGCAAATGGATTGTTTTGGCCTCAACATGATGTCGGATCAGATGATATTTAGTATTGATGTGCTTTGTACGATCATGGAACTTTGGGTTCTTGGCCAACTTTATTGCAGAGGTGTTGTCAATCATGAGTGGAGTTGATTGTACTTGTTTTACCTGCAAATCTTCAAGAATTTTCCTGAGCCACACAATTTCTTTTGTTGCTTCAGCTGCTGCCACGTATTCTGCTTTTGTTGTGGAATCTGCTGGAACTGATTGTTTGCGTGATCTCCAGGAGACAGCTCCTGATCCAAGAATCATAGAATATCCTGAAGTAGATACCCCAGTTTCTTTGTCTCCATCGAAGTCTGAATCAGAGTATCCGATCAAGCTGAAGTCGTCCACCTGTGTATATTTGATTCCAAGGTCTTGAGTTCCATTCAAGTACCTTAGAACCCTTTTTTCAGTAGACCAATGTCCCTCACAAGGCTTTTGCATAAACCTGGAGAGGATTCCAACAACAAATGAAATGCCTGGTCTAGTAGTAGTGAGGTAGATGAGACTTCCTACAAGCTGTCTATACTTTGTTGCATCCTCAAATTCCTTTCCTTCAATAGATGTGAGCTTTAAGTTTTGTTCCATTGGAGTAGAAAGAGAATTGCACTCTGTCATGCCAAATCTGTTTAACAAATCTCCAATGTATTTCTTTTGAGAAAGAAATATGGATTTTGGATGTTGGGTTACTTCAATGCCAAGATAGTAATGAACATAGCCCAAATCAGTCATTTTAAAACTTTTCCCCAATTCCTTCTTTATGGATGCAATGTAGCTTTCATTGTTCCCTGCCATTAAAATATCATCTACATATACCACAAGATATACAATTGTTTTGCCAACTTTCTTGACAAATAAAGTTGCATTGATATCAAGATCAAAATGATTGAAGTTGAGTTTCAGAAGATGCTCAGTTAGTTTTTCATACCAGGCTCGCGGTGATTGTTTGAGGCCATACAAGGACTTCACAAGTTTGCATACTTTATGTTCATGTCCTTTCACAGCAAATCCTTCAAGCAGGGACATAAAAACATTCTCTTTTAGATCTCCATTCAAGAAGGCAGTTTTTACATCCATTTGATGGACTTTCCAATCATTCTGAGCTGCTAGTGCAAAGAGTGTCCAGATGGTGGCCCATTTTGCTGTGGGGGAAAAAGTTTCCTCATAATCGACCCCTTCCTTCTGTGCAAAACCTTTTGCCACAAGCCTAGCTTTGTTCTTGTCAAGTGAGCCGTCAGCTTTGTACTTGTTCTTGTAGACCCAATTGCAGCCAATTGGTTTGGTTCCAAATGGAGGATCAACTAGCTTCCAAGTGTCGTTCTTTATGAGGGCATCATACTCCTGTTGCATCGCTTCTTTCCATTTATCAAGAGAAGCAGCTTCTTTGAAGGAATTTGGTTCAAAATCTGTAGACAAGTTCAATTCACAATCATAAGAAACATCCATATCAATAGGTGAATTAGAGTCATCTACATCACCTCCATTTTGTCGATTTGAATTTCTGGTTCCTGTTTTTCCAATTTCATCGGTATGAACACTTTCAAGTGTCTTTGTCAGCCACTTTGGGGGACCTTTCTGGGATAGTCCAGGCTGCTCTGTTGATTGAGTTGGGACTGAATCAAGATTGAGTCTCTCAATTCTATCAATTACATCACTTAAAGCATCATCCATTGTTGGAGTTTCATTCAGGGGAGAGTGTTCTTCAGAAGAAGATTCCACATGTTGATCTAGAATAGGAATCCCCCCTTCAAGATGTGGAATCTGATGATCAAATTCTTGAAATGATTTTGTTTTTGCGAATCTATCCAAGCGATCAAGTTGCTGCTCAACAACATTGTCAGATTTGGATGATTCAAGAAAAATTACATCTCTAGAAACAACAAACTTTTTATTTACTTCATCATAGAGGCGGTATGCTTTGCAGGTGCTTGAATACCCCAGGAAGATACACTTACGACTTCTAGCACCAAGTTTGTTTCTATGTACCTTTGGTATCAAAGCATAACAGGTGGAACCAAAGACCCTGAGATGTTTTACCAAAGGAACATTGTTATAGACATTTTTGTGCCTTACAGCATGAAGCATGAAATGTCAATAATATAAGGGATCCAAAGTCCCTAAACATGTTGTTCCTACCCCTAGAGGAACAAGGTCAGCAAACCACAGCACTGAATATCAGTTCTCCACCTGAAAACACTCAAAAACAAGCTAATTCTGGATCATGTCAACTGCTCCACTGAGCATCTGCGCTGAATGTCAACTGCTCCACTGTGTACCTGCGCTGAATGTCAACTGCAAAGAAGGCTACCTACGCTGGGTGAGTTTGGCCAAGTGGCACAGTCATTCCTCAAGGTGTCAATGCCCAGGAAGCTTCCAAAATGACACTTGGATCAGAGAATTCGACTGGTGATGAGTAAGAGGGTCTAGATCTCCAAGTGGAAGCAAGAACCTCCAAGTGGACTCAAGAACTAAAAACTCCATTACTGTGGATTCTCCGATCAAAAATTCAAACTGAAGAATAACTGAAGTGGGAGAGGACACTAGTCAGCTTCATGCCAGCCTCAAGCTGACTCATCCTTTCTCCAAAACTCCTATATATAGAGCTCTCTCATGAGGTCTAGGGAGGCTGGAATCTTGTGAATGTAAGGAAGTGCTGTTGGTTTGAGTATAGAACTATTGGGTGATTTGCTTGAAGGAGGTGAAGAGGAGATTTCTTTCTGCTGGGAGGTGATGCTGGATTGGGCCTTTTATGGTTCTATCACTTCTTGAACTTTACTTCTTCCATTAATAAAGCATTTGAGGTTCTTCTATATACATGTGTTTCAATGATGTGTTGCTATACTTGTGTATTTGATTTATTCTAATCCTTGAATCAATTATGAATGTATGCTTCTTGTAGTTTCCCTCTCTTGCCATTCTGCAGGATCTTGGTGTAGCTGGGCCAGTGAAAGAGCAAGGAGCTGGGAGCAAGCAGCAAAGAGAGAAGATTGGATCAATCATTAGCGGAAGACATCGGTTAGTGGATCTCTTCCTCCTCTCTCTTACATCTCATAAAGAAGTAATCTCGAATAGCTTTGCTTTGATTGTTGCTGAGGTACTATCACCCTTAGAGTGGGATAGGGTCATTCCGTATTGGATACTTTTCCCAACAACAAATTGGAGACTCCACTGGGGATCGTATCTTGTTGGTTGTTTGTGTTTTTGCTATTCATTTCATAAACACAGGGAGTACCGAATCGAACTGCATTTGGAGCTTTCAAATGCAAAGTAGAGGGCAGCTACTCTACCTCAGTTTCTGGGCATGTTTATGATTTGAAGAGCTGATCCACAAGGACTCTGAACAGCTCTTAGTGATAGATTTTCATCCTCCTTTTCATCCCTTAGTGTGTACTTGATTGATAGCTTCTGATTTGGCCAAAAACTGTGAATTTTTGAGCAATTTGTGACCCGGAAACTGAGAAAAATGAAAGTTTATCTCTTCAGTGCAGGCACTGTGAAGGCAGTCTACATTTCAGCACAGTTCCCGAAGGGGCTACCTACGCTGAAGGTCAAACTGCCAGTGTACTACCTGCGCTAAACCAGTTTTGCCTAGTGCTACTGGGGTTCCCTCCTGTTTATTGCCCTGTTTTCACCTTTGTTTTTGCAGCTTGTTATCAGTCAATGTACCTATCTGAAACCAACTTTCCTTGCCACTATTCCGCCTCGGTTGTATAAAGAAACTGTATTTGTTCTTTGTGTATTTCTTACATCATTTGCAGTTTCCCATAACGAAAGTGAACTAGTCTTGCTGTGGCCTCTTAGATCTAGACCTGTGTTAAGTGTCGTTTTGATCTTAAGAGTTAGTTTGTTTGTTGTTCATAGCTGATTGAGCTTTTCCTTTCGTCATATGGTTTGAATTTATATATTTCTAGTGTGGAAACAAGTAAATCTTAAGGTGTCTTTTGATTTTGGACAAGCTTGTTTGCTTTCACTTGAAATTGAATTCAAAGTTATACAACAGCTTTCTTTTTGTAGTACATCAACATTAAGAAAGAGAAAAGAAATACCTGCATTGTGCATTTTGCATTTGATAAGTTTGCATGTTGATTTAGGGAAAAGTGCATTAGTGTATGCTCTTTGATCTGTGTGAAAAGACGATGTCTTTCTTTTCCCTCAGTAGTTAAGATTTTCATAAGTTGAAAAGATTGAAAAGCTTGCTTATCATCTTAGACTGCATTTAGGAAGTTGTACCATACATCTCGTGGTGATCCATAAAGGCAAACTGCTAAACAAGATCAACTTAAAATGAATTGAATTTACATAACAACGCATTGAAACATAACGCAAACACATAGAGGTCTAGGTAGAGACGTGTTCCGGCGTCATTAAGCCTAGTGACTGTCGATCTCTAAGAAGGTGGGTGATTCCTCTTGAGAGACGGTAGCGCTAGTACGGACTTGTGCTCCCACGTACCGTCGCGTATATATTGGGAGACCCCTATAGGAACAAAGCCTTTATCCGTAGGAAGCCGTGTCGACCGCCCTACTGATCGCAATGCAGTGAACACAGCATTCACGAAGATCGACCACTCGTACCGTAAAACGTATTCTGTGGTTTTGCGAAAAGTTTGGCACACCCTCTGCCTAGAACTCCAGAGTAGTTTCTTTTGGCCTTTTTCAAACTCTATAACTGAAAAAGTCCATCCAAGCATTTGTCACTTCGGGCTCGTTAAAACATCGAAGGAGACTAGAGTCATCTTTAGCTTTTTCTCGACTCTTTAAAAGTGAAAAAGCAAGTTGTGTCTAAGCATCGTTAAAATTTATTTTAAACGGGATAATCATCACCATTCCCTCGTTGATCTTCGAAGTTAGTCTTTTGGCATCGTAAGTTCTTGTAGAATCACTAAGAAATCTTTTGGATAGACTAGATATGTCCAAACAACCGTCGACATCTAGGGCTGTGTCGTCCGACACAGCAGCAGCAGAGCCTCCTGCTGCTACTCCAATGATGTTCGCTGGTATACCATCTGTCCCGGCAAATTGTCAACAACAAGCCGGAGTCCAATCAGGGACGACGACATGGTTAGTTCCTATTTCTTCATCCGGATTATCATCTGGTATTTCTTATGTTGAAACTCAACAAATTGATCCAATGTGTCTTCAAAGGCCAATTTACCCTTTAAGTTCTGGATTTCCACCATATGGAGGGCAGTATGCTCTTTCATTGTTCCCTCCCAGAGAACAACCATATGGGAGTTTACAACAAAGTTCAGGTCAAACCGGAATTACATCCAGCGGTTGGGTACCAATACTGCCTCAACAACCAGGGGTTGTATATTCAATGCAATCAGTACACCCTATGTCGAATATTCCCACCATACCTGCTATAGTGAATGTGTCGCAAGTACAAGCTCCACCTGTTGTATGTCAACCCCAAGTTTCTCAGGTTGCAATACAACAACCTCTTGTCTCAACGACTCAATCACAATCTCAGGGTAGTGCCTCCTTATCTAGAGCGACTCAGGCTCAAACAAGTACTGTGACTCCTCATCCTAGTCAATCATCCAATATTGGTCAACAGCAAATGGTCCAACAACCAGAGCTGGTTCAATCTCAACAACCGCCATTCCAGCAATCATATCAAGGACCTGAGCAACAAGTCTTTGTAAGTAATGGGCAACCATACTATAATGGTTATGCCCATCAACCTTGTCAAAGTTGCCAGCATTATGCTAGTTTGCAAAGACCCATTGCTCAGGCGATCCCATCCTATCCTGGATATGCTTCGCCTAACCTAAATCAACAGTTGCCCTTTGTAGCAACTCTAGAATTACCAGATCTAAACCGGCTGACGAATGATCCAATTGCTTATGCCCCTTGGTGGCCATCGATTCCACATAAACTTCCGTCAGATATTCCTAAATTTAATGGAAATCCGGGTGAAGACCCGTCGAATCATGTGATGACATTCCATCTATGGTGTTCATCGAACACCCTGAATGATGATTCGATAAGACTTCGCCTCTTTCAGAGGACGTTAACGGGTCCAGCGGCAAAATGGTACATCGAATTGCCTAGAGCTTCGTTCGACAACTTCAGTACCTTAGCCACAACCTTTTTAACCCATTTTCAATTACCAATAAGGTATGAAACGGGAACAGAACTCCTTACCAACTTCAAACAGACGACTGCCACCCACATATCTGATCATATACATGAGTGGCGACGTCGTCGTAGGATGGTAAAAACGTACGTTCCCGATCAGCTATTAGCTGAATGGTTTATCAAGTCATTACTTCCTGCCATCACGGAAGATGTGGCAAAGGGGGGAGTCGTAACGAAAGAGCAGGTTATCGCTCGTGCGCAATATCTGGACTTAGTCTATACTCAGTCCGGCACGCTCTACGACAAAATACCTGACGCCTCTAGACCGGAATTCTCAATTCCTCCTCCTCCTAAATCAAACAATGACTCTCACGCCAGCGATGGCGTGATTGGAAAGCACAAAATTTATAGTCAAAATGCAAATGAAGAACTTCTTGCCTCAGAAGTAAATGCCATGTCGACCGACAAGGGCAAACAACTGAAGCAACCAGGGGGCAAGAAGAAAAAGAACGGGAGAAAAAGGAAACCCCCAGCAGGGTGTCATATATGCGATGAGGATCATTGGACGAAAGATTGTCCACATATAGCTGAAGTTAAGAAACTCTTTAAGAGTTCAAAAACCCCAGCAGTATTGACTGATCCGTTTCCTAATCCAGGTCAAAATCTGGTTGCTAATCAAAATGCTTCCTGATCCCAAGTGCTTATGTTGTCTACCTCAAAGCAACAGAATGATGCTTTGACAAGGAATAAAGATTACAGGAATCCAAAGCTGTCGAACAACAAGGTTAATGAACGACCTAGTAGTTCAACAACAACTTTGACCGAAGTTGTGCCACCCAACATTCCTGAACCAATGATAAAGTCGCCAAAGGGAGTAGTACACAAATCGACATTTAATCCTCGTGCCAAAATAGCACAGAATTATAATATAATAGAGGACCTGGCTCAATCGCCGTCCGCTATGTCGACACTTGAGGTACCACAAAATTGCTCCTCCCAAGAGCAATCTTTATTATCAGCAATAGGTGGGATTGGCCCAATGGATTCCAATCTTGTGGCCTTTGACCATAAAGGATATGACCCTCAGTTACCAGCTCAACTAGCTTTCCTTATTCAAGTGAAAGCCCTCAACAAAACTGTTCATTGAACGATTATTGATGAGGGGGCATCTACATGTCTTATGTCGATGAGTTGCCGGAAAAATTTAGGCTCACCACCCTTGTCGAAATCATCAACTACGTTAAAAGCATTTGATGGACGATCATACACTCCATACGGAATTTTAAGTAACTTGCAAGTTGAACTGGGGGGCAAAACAGTAGGAATTGGTGTTGAAGTAATTGATGGAAACCTCGATTACAACATCCTACTGGGAAGGCCCTGGATATACGCCATGGCCGCAGTTGTGTCGACCTACTTCAGGAGGATTGCATTTCCCTTTCAAGGAAGAATTACAGTCATTGACCAACAAACTTTCCTCCCCGACAGTTCACAAGTTACGGGAAGCATTCCAATGATCCATGGAAGCGATCATTCGCTTCGAAATATTGGAGTAGGTCTCCTAAAAGACCCTGCCTTAATGGGTACTTTTGCCCTACCGCCTCCAAGTAATCTGGCGGAAGTGGCAACAGTGGAAACCTACAAAATGAAATCTTCTATATCTAATGGATTCGAAAGATTCCTAAACATTTTGTCAGCATGGATCATCGCCCTAATTGAAATACTGTTAATACAGTGGGCTCCGAGGAGGGTTCTTATCTCGTGTCAACCTCGTTAAAAAATGAAACAAGGAGTCATGAGGATAGTTCTTTTACTGTGTCAACCTCATTAAAAAATGAAACAAACCCCCTTTCCAAATCTCAAAGGTAAACCTTCATTCCAACCACCGAGTTGAATGCAATGAAGCTTGGGGGGCATGCACCTCGATTTGCGTTATTATGCTGGGGGCATGCAAACTTATCATCGAGCAGTTTTAGCATAAAGTTCATGCTCGTTAAAAAATAAACGCAAGATCCGAGCAGTTTTAACGCGGTCTTCATGCTCGTTAAAAAATAAATAAAAGCAGTGAGCAATGTTTCCCCCAGAGTTTAAGCTCATTTTTAAATAAAAAATGAACCTATTTCGGTAAATAACCTTTGTGATCGTAAATTTATCAGCCATAAAAAGCCTTGGTCGTGTTTGCACCTGCCGCCTCCACCGTCATTTGGCCGATCGTTCACCTCCATATGATTGTTTACCCATTTTGAGGAACAGCTGCGAAGAGTGATTTCACCTAGCCATCCTTGTGACGCTGACGTGATTGGAAAATTCCGACCTGTACCTGGAATCTGCTGCTATCCCTGTTTATCACTCGTTCCTCAAAAGACGAGTCTTCTTTGAGCTCTTTTCAACTGACTCGTAAAATATGAAAAGATTGCCGAGTTTTGGCCTTCCAGCTCGTTAAAGTGACCGGAAGAGCTATCCCTCTTTTAGATTCTACTCTTTTTGGACCTGAGGGATTATTGCACAAAAAGGTCGAGCGCTTGTTTTATTCGGCTCGTTAAACTTATCGAAAACTCATCCCTTCTATATTGTTTTATACTTTTTCGGACTTAAGCGATTAGATGACGAAAAAGGAATTTTGGAGTTAACTTTCTGTACCTTTTCAGACTCTCTAAAAATGATTAAATAGCGACAAACTTGTCTTTAGACGAGAACGAGTTTCCCTATCGCTAAGCTCGTTAAAACATAGCGATGGGCTTGCCCGAAGGGCAGGTTATAGAACAAGCATATGTTATCCTCCTCAAGCTTGACAAAAATAAAGAGGTACTGGTCAGAAATGACTGGGGAAAAATTGGGAGAACCTCAAAGCTTTAATGGTAGCAAGTCGCTCTTGAACATGACACTTTTCTTCCGTATCACATCGGGTTGGGTTGTTTCATTCACCGGTCTCATCACCATGGTCTTCGCCAAACCATCCACATTTGGGGTAATGCTACCGATCCATCGCATCAGTGTCGTTATATGTTCAAGAGATGTTGTTCAGAAAGAGTCAACCGTGTCCCATCCACTGCCATACATTATCCTTCATCCACCCATGATCGCCACCCTGAATCATATTTCACAGATTGTTTTCACCTCCACTAAAGTCATTAGCTCCGTTCTGTGTCACTGATGTGGGATTCATTAAGGCCCTCCTTTGACGGATCGCTTCTTGTCGACTTCAGCTCATTATCCAAGAAGTTGATCTAGGAACACCCCCCTCAGTACTTTGAAGCTTGCATGCCTCAATGGCAAGTTTCTCACTTCCGGCGACAGGTATACATCAATGACCTTCGACCAGAAGATTTTGCATGGTGTTCGACGCCAAGTCCTTTATTCACACCACGTGCATTGTACTGCAGTACCTTGAGGGTCATTATCATTATCGGTGATTCCTCTCGCGCTTTTTAACGGTTTACATCATTGACCGGTAATCAAGCGATGTCTTTCCATGTTCGACTTCAGCGCAATTCTCACATGGATCGACTTGTACTTAGAGTGAAGATCGAACGAGTTTGAAGACCCCGGATCTAGTCTCATCCATCCGGGCTGCGATATATATTCAGGAAATATAAAGACATTTGACATGTACATCATTGCAGCAGATGATCATCCTACTCAAAGGATGATAATTTCAGCAGAGAATTATCAGTCTACCATCAGACAATCGTCTGTTCTATGTACCAAAATGAATTTATAAAGCTGAGCATGGGAATGCCCGCCTCAGCTAGATCATGAAAGCAGAATGAAAAATAATGTATTGTATTGTATTTTATTACAGGTCACCTCTCAGCGATTGAATGAACTTCGGATCCTCCTGATAAAGCATTTCACCCGATAAACGACCTCATACTTTAGGGGGCAACTGTTATAGACATTTTTGTGCCTTACAGCATGAAGCATGAAATGTCAATAATATAAGGGATCCAAAGTCCCTAAACATGTTGTTCCTACCCCTAGAGGAACAAGGTCAGCAAACCATAGCACTGAATATTAGTTCTCCACCTGAAAACACTCAAAAACAAGCTAATTCTGGATCATGTCAACTGCTCCACTGAGCATCTGTGCTGAATGTCAACTGCTCCATTGTGTACCTGCGCTGAATGTCAACTGCAAAGAAGGCTACCTGCGCTGGGCGAGTTTGGCCAAGTGGCACAGTCATTCCTCAAGGTGTCAATGCCCAGGAAGCTTCCAAAATGAAACTTGGATCAGAGAATTCGACTGGTGATGAGTAAGAGGGTCTAGATCTCCAAGTGGAAGCAAGAACCTCCAAGTGGACTCAAGAACTGAAGAATAACTGAAGCGGGAGAGGACACTAGTCAGCTTCATGCCAGCCTCAAGCTGACTCATCCTTTCTCCAAAACTCCTATATATAGAGCTCTCTCATGAGGTCTAGGGAGGCTGGAATCTTGTGAATGTAAGGAAGTGCTGTTGGTTTGAGTATAGAACTATTGGGTGATTTGCTTGAAGGAGGTGAAGAGGAGATTTCTTTCTGCTGGGAGGTGATGCTGGATTGGGCCTTTTATGGTTGTATCACTTCCTGAACTTTACTTCTTCCATTAATAAAGCATTTGAGGTTCTTCTATATACATGTGTTTCAATGATGTGTTGCTATACTTGTGTATTTGATTTATTCTAATCCTTGAATCAATTATGAATGTATGCTTCTTGTAGTTTCCCTCTCTTGCCATTCTGCAGGATCTTGGTGTAGCTGGGCCAGTGAAAGAGCAAGGAGCTGGGAGCAAGCAGCAAAGAGAGAAGATTGGATCAATCATTAGCGGAAGACATCGGTTAGTGGATCTCTTCCTCCTCTCTCTTACATCTCATAAAGAAGTAATCTCTAATATCTTTGCTTTGATTTTTGCTGAGGTACTATCACCCTTAGAGTGGGATAGGGTCATTCCGTATTGGATACTTTTCCCAACAACAAACATGTCCATACCACAATTCATAAGGAGTCTTGTTTCTTATAGCATTAGATGGACATCTATTCTTTATATATGCAGCACATAGAACAGCATCAGCCCAAAACATTATCTTTACATTTTTGAAGAAAAGCATGGATCGTACCATATTCAAGATTGTTCTATTCATTCTTTGAGCTACACCATTCTGTTGGGGATTATAAGGCACAGTTGTTTGATGTTTGATCCCATGTTGGCGAAGATAGTTTTCAAATTCATTTGATGTATATTCTTTTCCATTATCAGTGCGAATAGACCCAATATGAGATTGTGCATCATTTTCAATCCATTTATGAAAATTCTTGAATGTTTGAAAGGGATCAGATTTGTTCTTCAATAAATAAACCCAACACATTCTGGTGTAATCATCAATAAATGTCATGATATATTTATTTCCATTTGCAGAAGGAACAGGCATTGGACCACATAAATCTGAATGAATGAGTTCAAGCGTCCTATGTGCTCTTGAATGTGAATCATGAAAAGACTCTTTGCTATGCTTTCCTAGAATGCAAGCATCACATTGCTTATATTTCCTAGGAATTGTAGGCAAAACAGCAACACCATTTTTCTTCAATAAGCGAAGACTATCATAGTTTAAATGTCCAAATCTAGCATGCCATAATAAACTTGATGGAAGTGTACCTTCTTCATGATGAGAAATATATGAGAAATGTTGTGCATGAGCAGAGGTTCCTTGCAATTTGAGAAACCTTTCTTCTTCTATTCCCTTCATGACAAGTGAGTGGTCAGATGCTTTTCTTACCTCAAGCTTGCCATCAAACATATGAATGGAGTGACCTTGCTGGCGGATGTGGACCAAGGACAGCAAGTTTCTTTTGAGTTGTGGGAGATATAGAACATGATCCAGAAGAAAGTATGGAAGGCCAGGCAGTTTAAGCCTGATTGTGCCAAGCCCTGATGGCTTGATTTTTTACTGATCTGCAAAGTATACTGCTCCATCAACATTGTCAGCGAAATCTTCAAAAAAATATTTTCTATGAGTCATGTGACAGGTTGCTCCTGAATCAAGCAACCAATCATTTTTCGAAGAAGCAAGTGAAGCATTAAACAAATCTTCATTTACTCCAATGTTGCATTGTGCCTCAATATAGTGAGCGGATTCAGGTGCTTTACCTTTGTCTGTATCATCAGTTTTACCTTTCTGCTGGTTTATTTTTTGCTCAATTTTGTCCCATGGTAGCTTGCATGTAGAAGCATCATGTGATCCATTTCTTTTGCGGCGAATGCAGTGTAAGTCTGCCTTTTCTCCTTGAGAATGTCTTCCCCCCTGCCTCTGAAATATCTTCCTCTTCCTCTTCGTCCACCTCTTCCTCTTGTAGAATCTTGAGCAGGATGCTTTTCTTTATGAGCAAGACACACAGTCTCTTCAGAAGATTCAGGGGCTATCTTTTTTCCAAAGGCTTTCTCTCTTTCAGCAAACTTTTTCACAAGAGAGTCAAAGGTTATATCTTTAAGATTTCCATTTTCTTGCAAAGACTCAAGATAATTGGAGTAAGTAGGATAGAGTGCCTTGAGAAAACCAATAAGAGGGATATCCAGCTCAACCTTAGTGGAATTGATATCATGCATTATAGACTTTACTTCAGATGCAAGAGCAAGAGGATCATTATTTTTTTAGTTCAAGAGTGAAGAGTTTAATCATAATCTGAACACCTTTAAGTGAAAAATGTGAGTCGTAGAGTTCTTTCAGCTTTTGTAAGGCTTCAAAGGTAGTTGAATATGACGAAATATGGTGACTCACCTCTTCATTTACAGATGCTACGATTAATGCATAGGCTTTGCTGTTCTTGTTTTCCCAAATGACGAGCTCTTTGTCTGAGGTAGGCTGTACTCGGTCTTTGTCTCCTTCTCCGACACACACGCCTTTCCACAACTCATTGAAGATGAGGGTGTGTTTTATCATTCAGGACCATTCAGGATAGTTCCCCTTGCCAGTGAGAACTATTCCTACCATGGAGATGATTGAATGCATTCTGTAAAAAATACTTCTGCTGATTGAAAAATACTTCTGCTGTTAATGTATAAAATTGTACTTTTTGTGGAAGAAAAAAAAATGGAGCTCTGGTGTAAAAATTGTAAACAAAGATTGCACTCTTATAGAACAAAGATATTACCGATTCCCATATGGTGGAGATGATACCACATAATGTACCAAATAATACAATGTTTTAAGAAAAAACACATATCGCTGCCTTCAACAAAACACATGTGGCTGCGTTAAAAATACACATGGCTACCTTCAGGCAGTTGTTTTACCAATATCATTGGTAGCATCGTGAATTTATAAAGCTGACCCACGAGTTTGTAGCCGCATTCAGCCATGGCGACGACAATTTAACAACCCTTTCCTTCTCAAACGGATTCCATATCTTCCACGCAATGGACGGATTCCATATACTTCACGCAGTGGACAGATTCCATATCCTTCATGCAGTGGACGAGCTTTTCAACATAGATAAAGAATCACTGAAAAACCGTAAACAACCCTTTCCTTATCAAATTAATATTATAGAAATTTCAGAGATTCACTCAGCCAAAATTAGTGTCATGGAGCCAAAACCCACAGTTCATATCAACAACAACGTTAAATCCTCCAAAACGTTCAACACACAGCCGCAATTTTCAATTTAATCATGGAGTATTCAAACAATTTTAATATTACTGTATTATTCAAACCTCTAGCAAGGCAAAAGGAAAAGAATCAATTTGGAATGTGATACCAAACTTTGGAATAGAACGGGTCTCGATTTGCCAGAGAGCGTTTCCGCTGCGCCACAACAGCTGTAAAACTTTGGAATAGAATGGGTCTCGATTCGCCAGAGAGCGCTTCCGCTACACCACAGCTAGCACCACGCTTCTGCTTTGCCACAGAAGGTATTTGCGTATTACAGTGTATGCATTCCGCAGACAACATGAGACCATCAACAATAGTTTGTGGACATACTTCCGCGTGAAAGTGAGGTGGGAGTCGTTGGTTCTGCTCGAAGGAACCTACAGCGAGCGGGAGATGCTGGGAATCCGCACTGACATAGTATGCAACAGGCGCAGTTACCAGGTCAGAGACGTTTATGAATCAGTGAGAGAGCTGAACAGTCAGAGACGTTTATGAATCAGTGAGAGAGCTGAACAGTCAGACAGGACAGAGTAATCAGGTGAATGCAATTCATGCAATGGAAGCGCAGGTGGGGCAACTAATTTATGAAGAATTCTAAATCAGTCAGGCAGTGGGGCAACTAATTTATCAAGAACTTGCTTAGCTATTTGGAGAGCAGGGAGTTACAAGGGACACAAAAGCTAAAAAGAGCTGGCTCTGATACCATGTCAGGCCAGGTGTAACTCCAGTTTGGAAGAAAACTGATTCGATTTATTTCATTAGGTAGCTATTGTTATATACAAAGAATGTGACTGCTCAGTTCATCTTCTGATCACTGTTCACATTCCAAATTCACCCAACCGCAGAGGATTAGGTGTCAACAGGAAGACATATACAGATGAAAGAGTTTGGGCCGTCAGATCAAGTGAATTAACGGTGGATATTTGATTTTCGAAGGCTATCAGGAAGTATGTGAACAGATGAACAATGGCCATTGGATCGTGGCGGGAATGATCCAATGGCTGACGGGAGACGGAGTTGACAATCGGTTAACGGGCGGGGAGCTGGGTACGGTGACAGGAAGTGTTTTTCCCGCACTGCCTTTGGGCAGAGGGAGGTTTACGTACAGGCAGGAGTGATGGAATGAAAATGTGACGCATGGCAGATATGATGGCGGGGAAACCACTTTCCCTGAGAGCTAATGGGTGTGTAGGTCTGCAGAGTGGGGAAAGCGATTATCGTCAGATGATGAGTCGAGATCATCGGACGGCACAAAACAAATGCACAGGTTTATTTTGACATGACGGGTGATGTGATAGGTAAGGGGCGGGCCCGGGCTATATAATTTTATCATATGCGCATTTATAAAGGGTTAGGGCCATCATGCTGAATTTTTAAACAAAAATGAATTAATATAAGCTTTTAAAAGGTTTTCGGGCTTTATAAAGGGTAATGGGGTTTAAAGGGTTTTAAACAAAAAGAAGCGCGAGAAATAAAATTATAACGAGTTTATAAGGATAATAGAAGAAAATGACAATCAACGGGGTTAAGGGACAGTAGGGAAAAATAAAAGGGGAAGGGGGAAATGCACTGCCATGAGCTCCTTAGCAACCAAAACCAACATTTTCCAACCTAATATTGATGCTCAAACACTGAATCTGTAGCAGAGCTAACAGGGATTGATCCTGATTTGATAAATCATGAGAATTCTCCATTTGAAATGAATGGATTCTTGTATTCGTGTTATGTTGCATATCTAAAAACGCTATGGGAAATATGAAAAAGCAAGAGACTACTTTACAAGCATACTTCATTCTAACGAATCTCTTCTTTTTTGGATGTTGATGAAGTGCAATTGTTAGAAAATGACAATGAACATAGAATAGTCAATTCTTGATAAGTATCACACTGTTAATATACTTACCAAAAAGAAAATCTATGACCATAATTTGAGTTAACAAGCACAATGAAAATAATGCATTGTTAAAAAATTTAGAATTTGGATATTAGAATGTCATAAAAGAGGAATTTGTGGTCATAATTAGGAAGGAGAAATTGCAACATTTTAACATATTAAGAAAAACTCCAACATATTGGATTTCCAAGGAAAAGATCAATCTTATACACATTTATGCTGGAAAATTTATTGAATTGGGATAAATTGAACATATTGTAATTTCAAAAAAGTATTTTAGTCAACAAATGGTAAGCATAAGTAATAGTCAAAAGTAATTAATAAGGAACTGAGGTTGATCTTCTTCAGTATTCTAAGGAATTAATTGAGTATTCAGTTATTTCAAGTGATAGGTCATCCAAATCAACATTTAAAAAGTTCAAAGAAGAAGTAGTAGAGTTTAAGTTGACTACATATCATATCCAAATTTTGTGGTAGAGAACTAGCAACAAAAGAAAAATCCCAAAATTCAAGAGAAAAATCAGTATTCAAAGAATTAACTATAGATTTTAAGGAGAAGGAAACTGAATTAGAAGATTCCAGTTAACATTCAAAGGCAAATTATTCTACAGTTTTCAGAGTTTTCTAAATCAGAAGATCAATACTCAAGCATCTAAAAAAGATGGGTGAGCAAAAACATCATTCAACTCAAAGTTTAGTTTTCTAAGAATTCAATTAAGGATCGAATTCCGTATTGCTAGGTACATCTCAGAAGTGATGAAAGAGATGGAAAAATTGGCCAAGTCTAAAGAAACTTTGGCATATTTTCAGGAATAGTTCAAACATATTCAAATTGGAATGCATAATATCAACATTCAAAGGATTATTTCCAGATTTGCAAGCAAAATTTTTTCAATTAATTCCATATTTCTTGTGACTATGTTGAGATTTAATTAATTTTAGTTTATTTTTAGATTTTTATTCCATTACAATTGTAACACTTTGAGGGGGATATTTTTATATTTATTCCTTGATTCAAAATGTAGAAGGGTTGGCTTCCGATGCCAAAATCCTAAGATTTTTGTAGATTCTATAGTTACATATTTTTAATCAAAGGCCTATGGCTCCAACCAATGACATAATTTGTTTCTAATATATGATTTTATAGGTAATTTCATAATCTATTTTTGCATATATTTGGTGTAGTATAGGACATTGGGAAGGACTAGGATGAGTATCGGCCCCCCTGACATCCCTTTGCATATTTATGTTCTTTTCTAAGTAGACCAAGGTGAAAATGTATCGTTGGTGACCCCTCTAAATCAATCAATTGTTTCTATTATATTATACTTAAATGTATTTATGTTTTGTTGCAGAGATCTTTCTACACACTTCAGTTCTTGATTAGATAATTAGATATTCAATGAGTATATTTGATTATCTAGTTTCTCCTCCATTCTTCCATCAAAATATTTAAAGCAATGTTGTTTTTTCATAAATTAATTCTATCACTTTGATATGAGGGCTCTGCAAGAGAAGGCATTATTTCTTTAGCAAGGATTGGAAACTCGAAGAAACCACCCTATAAAACAACCCCTAGATCTGGCCATTGTGCTTCATAAGTTGTTGTCCGGTGATAGTGAAAAACAAAAAACATCGTAACTCTTGATGGAAGCCCCTTTACTTCGTAGCCAAGGACTGCCTTCAAGAAGCATTTCACCAGACCCCTTACACCCTAAGTGCAATACAGAAGCTGACAAGTTTTCATCCGATGATTGATTTTTGATGCTCACAACAAATGTTGCTTGTTCCTTCAACAAATTTTATAGATCAAACCCCTTCCTAAATATATTATTTTATCTTCTACTTGGTTAATTATGGATTTATGCTTCATTGCCACATATCTCAAACCTAAAGCTTATACCTATACACTCTCCTTCATCAAGATCTAATCTCCACTTTATGAAGAGGCTTAAACGTAATTTGATGCCATATTAAGCCTACTTTGATAGCATGATATGGATTGGATCATTATATTTTTTTCATCCATCTTGACACATTAGGAGTGGAAAAAGTGGAGGAATAAGCTCACGACACCATTTTTACTAGCAGGAGACAATTTTGTGAAATGGGGTCTGAAACTTTCCTAGAACATTTTGAGGCATCAAATGATGTTTGTTAGCGGTAAAAATTTTCCTCTTTATCACTTCACCCTTTCATGCTATTCTAAAAACAAAAATCTTTTCAACGATGTAAGAAGCATTCCAATCAGAGTCTGTATACAAAAGTTCTACCACTCAAAAGTTGACCTTCGTGTTTTCACACCTATAATTTGGGAGGATACCGCGCCAACCCCATTATACATGGCAAATGCAATAGCCACATGTTTTTGATGTAAAATACTCTAGAATGGTCTATATTGTAACTCTAGTTAAGAGTATATGTAGTCAAAATTAACCACTAGTAAGCACTAGTAGGCTACTAGGTTGTGTTATAACCGGGCCACTAGGAGGAAGAGGAATTCCATTATTTCGGGAGCATTCTTTTCCATAGTTGAGTAAATATAACCAAGAGGGATCATAGGTAGAGAAAACAGGGAGGATTTTTTCACTATAGGAACCCACAAGCCACAGCCTTTACTTTGTTGTACTTGCAACCTTATTTCTAGATAGTGAAAGATAACGAAATGACCTGACCTTACAGCTAGGATTTCTTCCAAAATGGTTTGCAAGAGCATATTTTTTTCCCTATGTGTGTGTGTTTGAGCTTATTTTGTCAATATCTATTTTTCTGCATAATTTCCATTCACATTCACTCACTAATTACAGTTAAATCTATAGATATTGAAGTTTAATAAAACTGTAATAGTGTAGTTTTTCATATTTTTGATATAATATTTTATCAAATTTGTTGTGAAGAACTATTTAGTGGAATATCCACAACAATTTATAGATCATTTGGTATCATACTAGTATTTTTGGGGTATTTTGTGGAGATTGCAGGGATCTAGATCACTGGGGTCGAAAATTGTAAAACACTAATCATTGTTGACAAATCTATAAATGAACGTCGTGATCCTACAGAGGTAAGGTTTACATAACTAGAAAAACAAGTTGTCAATATCAAATGCAATGTAAACTTCCTCATGGTGGCATTGAATAACAAGATAGGGGGATTTATAGAAGATGGGAGTTCGAATGGAAAGCAAAAATCTGAACGGGGATCAGAACAATGGGGAGAAATAGAGAAGTAGTTGAAGAAATAACCTAAAAAATATCAAGCTAGTTGGAGTGTCATGAACCAATCATGGTCCCTGCATAAAATGGAAGAAAAATTCAATATCAAGTCATACCATGGCAATATCGATGCTCTTAGGCTGAACCATTGGTTGCAACAACTAGAAGTTTATTTTAGTTTCGATCATATGGAAGAAGGGAAAAAGGTCTCATTCACGAGGCTAGAATTAGACGGTCATGCACTGACTTGGTGGGAGAGCCACATAGAAACCCTGAGGTTAGAAGTAGAGACTCTAGTGACTAAGTGGGAGGATTTAAAAACCCTCATTATTTCCCAGTTTTATCCCATTAGGTATGTGGAGGACCAGTGGATCCAATGACATCACTTTAAGAAAAAGTCAGGCCAAAGTGTGTAGGAGTACACCATGGAATTCAAAAAGATGGCTATATTGTTGGGTGTCACTCCAAAGAACATGGATGTGGTCTTGAAGTATATGGGGGGCCTACACCGCCATCTGCGTGAGCAAGTGATGCTGTTCAAGCCCAAATCTGTGGACAAGGCTTGTGCATGGGAACAGTAGCTAAGGAACGTAGGCTTGATGAAAGCACAATCAAGTGGATCGAAGCAGAAGGAGACAAATTATGCTTCTAAAGAGGGAAAGAAGAACCAAAAAGGGGGAAATATAAAATGATGGAAGCCACAACACACCAGTGTAAAGATCCTAGCAATTACTTCAACCACTGAAACATTTATGGCCATACTAAGGAGAAGTGTTGGAAGTTGCATCCAAAACTAAGCTCGAAGAATAAGAAGAAAAATGATAAGAAGAATAATCTCATGGCAACTAATTCGAGTAACAAAGTTGAAAAAAGCTCTGATGTGAATGAGAAGATCTTTTTCACATTAGTGCAGAATAGTGAATCTGAGTATCCTTCATTCACAGGAAGATAAATAAATTACCAAACTCTTACATATAAAGATACAGGTAAAGAAAATAAACATTGACACTCTGTTTCACTCAAGATCACAAGTTATTTGCATTATAGCAGAGATGGTCAAGAAGTTGGGGCTAGAAGTCCGTGATCATCCAAATCCATATCCACTAGCATGGGTAAATAAGGATGCAAATATGAAGGTCACTAAAAAGTTAAGAATTAGATTTAATATTAGTGTTGATTTTATTGATGAAGTAGATCTAGATGTGGTTCCCCTTGATGTATGTGGAGTCATTTTTGTGAGTCCATAGATGTACATGTAATATGCAATATTCATGCAGGCAACCAACTGGTAAAAAATCATCAATGATGGAAAATCATTCATCATAAATGCACAAAAAGGCAAGTCAAAAGTTTCGTTTGTATGTGCCAAGCCAAGCCAAGAAATTGATCAGTTCTGGTAAGAAGTATGTTTTGTTGTTTTTCAGAGAAATTCAGTTTGTAGAGGAGTCAATAAGAAGAAAAGCATCCCTAGAGGGGTGTCCTAGGAAATAAAACAAAAATAATTGCAGTATTTGTTATAGGCATACAAGAATGTGTTCCAAAAGCCTAAAGGGTTCCCACCTAAGAGAGAATTGGAGCATGAAATCCACTTATTGTGAGACTCCCGATTGCAAAATATTTCGCTATACATGCAGCTTGTCGTAGAAGCAAGTGAGGTGAAGAAATAGTTGTAGAAACTCCTGGAACAAGGTGTTATTCGAACGAGTACATCACAATGTGGGTCACCCATCATAATTATGCAGAAGAAGTATCAAACTTGGCAGATGTGTATAGACTATATGGCATTGAACAAAATCACACTCAAGAAAAGATACCCTATGCCTGAGGTAGATAATTTTTTAGATCAATTGTAAGAAGAAAAATACTTCACCAAGTTGGACTTGAATTCTTGATATCATTAGGTTTGATTCAAATAAGAATATAATTGAAATACTGCCCTCAAAACAAGACAAGGTTGGTATGAGTGGGTGGTTATGCCATTTGGCCTAAGTAATCCACTAACTAGATTTATGAGATTAATGAATGATTTATTGCGCCCATTTGTACATTCATTTTTTATTGCCTATTTGGATAAAATATTGGTATATAGTGCTACATGGGAGAAACATATTTCACATTTGACGTAGGTACTCGAAACATTAAAGAAGTACCAGTAGCTAGCAAGACTCAAGAAATGTGAGTTTATGCAACAGTATTTGGTGTATCTAGGGTATGTGATCGGTGGAAGATATTTGAAGATAGATCCTTCCAAGATGGAGGCAATCATGAAATTGTCAGTGCCTAATAATGTTTCTGAGATCAACAGTTTCATTTTGGTAAAAAAATATCTAAGGAAATTCATAGCCTCATTTTCAGTGGTAGAAGAACCGCTCCACACCATAACAACAAGTGCCAAGATTTTCCAATGGGGAAAATTTCAGCAGGAGGCTTTCAAGGAGCTAAAGAATAAAATCAGTTAAGCACCAGTTGTGGCATTACCAAACTTGCAATGACCCTTGTAAGTGGAGACAAATGCAAGTGGGAATTCTATGGGAGTTGTCTTGATCTTGGGAGGAAGGCTTGTATGATACCATTCTGAAGTATTTCATGGTGAAGTTCATAAGTAACCTACCTATGAAAAGGAGCTCTATGCCATGATTAAAGTTGTGTAGAAGTGGAAGCATTATTTGATGGGAAGGGAGATAGTAATCCACGCATATCACCGGTTGATACAGTACTTGTAGGCCCAAAGTAAGCTATAGAATACCAAGCATTACAAGTGGATGGGTTTTCTATGAGAGTTTCATTTGGTGATCAAGTATAAGAAGGGAAACACAAACGGGTTGGCCAACATGCTTTCAAGTCCACCCACATCAAAGATTACAACTTTTGGGACTCTTACCCCCATGGATCCATAAACCCATGACGTATACAAGGAGGCAAATTTAGAGGATGAGGACTTCAAGGACATGTATCAAAAGTTGTAGAGTCAGACTCATGTGCATGATGGTGACAATGCTATTTATCACCATCTCCAGGATGGTTTACTCTAAAGGTTGGATAAGCTATGTGTTCCTAAAGGTGAGAGATTATATCTAATTAGAGAGGCTCACACCTCGAAGTTTATAAGACATTTTAGTGTAGGGAATAACATGGCTAACTTGTAGAGGTATGTGTATTGGCCTAAGAAGAAAGAGTGGGTAGCTAGGTTCATAAGAGGATGCATGCTTTGTTGTATGAGCAAGCCTAGAAGTTAGCCATGTTATTCCCTACACTAAAATGTCTTAGCATTTCCATGGACTTTGTGGGAGGTTTACTGACAATGAGGAAGGGACATGACTACCTATTCGTGGTAGTTGACAGGTTCAACAAGATGTGTGTTTAGATTTGATGTAAAAAGATGATCAACAAGAAAGAATAAATAAAATTATTCCTTGGACAGGTCTGGGTGCACTTTGGGATACCAAGGAGCATCATTTCAGACAAGGATACAAGATTTCTCAGTGCATTCTAGACAACATTGTGCGAGAAGATGGACATCCAGTTGAAGAGATCTACAACATTGCATCCATAGTGTTAGGTCCCTATACTACTAGTGTAACCCCTTATTGTTATTAGCACAAGCCCCTTATTATATTATTGTGCCCATGTAGCCCCCATATTGTTATTATTGTGCCCCATACAGGCCCACTATTGTTATTATTGTGCCCTTACATTAGTATTGTTATGACGGTTTTGATTATATTATGACCCCTTAGACTCCTATATATAGAAAGGAGGTCTTGTCATTTTTATCATCCAAGAGTTATTAATTTGTGTAATGTAAAGGAGGTTTCCCCCTAGAAGAGGCTTATTTATAAGGTGTTGATCTATCTTTTCTATCTTTTTGTGAGCTAGTTTCATAGCATTTGGTATCAGAGCTTTGCAATCTAGGGTTTCACTACTCCAAACAGGTCATCGTGGAATTTTCACTATAATTTTTTGTCTACGATGTTTCAGAATATAAAAAAAAAAACCATTTGAGAAGATACCGGTCTGAACCTTGGGTTTGAATTTCAGATCTTGTGTCGCTATATTTTCGAAGATATGATCTAAGGAAGTTAGGGTTTTTGCAATATCCATAATTTCATCCCAAACAATTCATCTTGGAATTTTCGCTATAATATTTTTTCTACAAAGACTCAGACTTTGAACTTAAAACCCATTTGAGCAGAAATATTGGTGAATGTCATGTCCAAATCTCAGATATTTTATCAATATATTTTTAGAGATATAACCTAAGGAAGTCAGGGTTGTTGTAGGCTCCTGAATTGCATTCTAAATAGGTGACCTTGGAAAAATTGTCATAACTTTCTCTCTGAGAAACAAATTGAAATTTTGTAAGAAGTTACAAAAAGAGGAGATACTATAGTTTTCTATGTATATTTTTCCTATCTGAAGGTCAAAACAGTGACATGTGGCATGTCATACAAGTCTGCTCTATTGAGACATTATATAATCAGGTCATCTTAGGAGATTGGGCATAAGTCTTTCTTATAGAATCAAATTTTGATTAGACTTGCGAGGTTAGAAAGAGGACCTAGAGGGCTAGTGCAAGATGCAATTTCAAAACTTAGAGATTTGAATTTACCGAGTTACAATCGTTTCAAGACCAAGCTCCTAAAATACAGATGGAGCAATATTTTGATCTAAATGAGATTCAACTATTACAAAAGGTACATATTGCATCTTTATATTTAGAACCAAATCAATTTTTATGGTATAAAGGGCTTTGTTTTTGTAAATCACTTGTCACTTGGTCAATTTTCAAAAAAGAAATGATAGCACATTATAAGGATACAAAGAGTAACACCTTCTTTAGGAAATTGATAAATCTCAAACAAAAAGTTTCAATCGCAGAGCACATTGAGGAATTTAGAAAATTGAATATAAGGGTAAATGATATTCTAGAGAAGCAAAGGATTAATGTCCTCATATGGAATTTAAAGGATAACATTCAACATGAGGTTCATCTTTGGGAACGTGATTCATTGGAGAAGGCATTCAGGTTGGCAAAAAAATTGAAAGCGAAATTATGGAAACAAGGAATCCCACCACTCACGACTATAATTATGGAAGTTTTTTTTCTCCTAGCCTTCCACAACCTACAAGGTTTACACGACAACAATTGGAATAAAAAAAATAGAAAAAGGGCTTTGTTAAAATTGTGATAGCAAATACACTAAAGGTCATAAGTGTGCTGAGAGGAAATTATTTTACATAGATTATGAAGAGGAGGAAGAAAGGGATTAAGAAACATCAAAATAAGAGGATATACACTAGGAACCAACCTTAGAGAAAGAAGAAATGAACCCAACCATATCTTGTAAAGCATTGGCAAGAATTACCACTCCTCAAACTTGCAAGATAGAAAGAATTTTCAAGAAGAAAAAGGTTCAAGTGAAAGATCACATCGAGAAAGAAGAAATGAATCTGACCATATCTTGTAATGCATTGGCTGGAATTACCACTCCTCAAACTATCAAGATAGAAGGACATATCAAGAAGGAAAATGTTCAAGAAGTGAAAGATCACATCAAGCATCAAGAAATGAATCCAACCATATCTTGTAAGGACATATCAAGAAGAAAATATTCAAGCAGTGAAAGATCACATCGAGCATCAACAACAAGTTCTCCAACTTTTAAAGGATAACGCCACTTTGGTGGAGAATCGAATGAAGCAATGGGCAAATCAACATCACAGTGAAAGAAGTTTTGATTTACGCGATTGGGTATTTTTATGGCTACATCTCAAGCAAGTTATTTATGAGAAGGAAATGTTGGCAATACTACATGCACTTAAGAAATGGCGACCTTGGGTAATGGGAAGACACTTCAAGGTAAAAATGGATCATGATAATCTTAAATACTTTTTAGAACAAATATTACCTTTAGAAGAATAGCAAAAATGGGTCACAAATATGTTGGGTTATGACTTTGAAATCATCTACAAAAAAGGGAAGCAAAATGTTGTTGCAGATGCACTCTCAAGAAACGATGAGGATGTGGAAGCATTTTTTTGTGATATTTCTATTATCAAACTAGATTGGATAAATGAAGCAAGGGATGAATGGAAGAAGGATGAACAAGTGTGGCCACTCATTCAAAAGCTACAGAAGATCTCAGTTCAAACAATATTTCTAGAACTTGACAAGGAAGGAAAAATCATATTGGAGCCTGGAGTAGTCACAGAAACAAGAACTTGAAAGCTAGGAAATCCATCAATTTCAGAGTATCTCATCAAGTGGAAGAACTTACCGGCTGAAGATTCCACATGCTAGGACAATAATTTTATACATAAGCATCGAGAACTACTCAAGCATTGAGGACAACACTTTTTGAAGGAGAGGGGAATGTTAGGTCCCTATACTACTAGTGTAACCCCTTATTGTTATTAGTACAACCCCCTTATTATATTGTTGTGCCCATGTAGTCCCCATATTGTTATTATTGTGCCCCATAGAAGCCCACTATTGTTATTATTGTGCCCTTACATGATTATTATTATTATGTTGGCTCTGATTATATTATGACCCCTTAGGCTCCTATATATAGAAAGGAGGTCTTGTCATTTGTATCATCCATGAATTGTTCATTTGTGTAATGTAAAGGAGGTTTCTCCCTCGAACAGGCTTATTTCTAAGATGTTGATCTATCTTTTCTATCTTTTTGTGAGTTGGTTTCATAACACGTAGACAGATAGGTAAAGAGAATGTAACCAAGTGGACTTTGGTGCATCTTCTAAGGGGATACAACCAAAAGCATTCGAAGACATGGGATGAAAATATCGTATATATACAACATTCTTAAAATACAATAGTCCACATTTCTATAGGGAAGTCCCCATTTGAAACTTTTCTTTGATATTTGTCACCTTCACCATTGGAAATTTCATATGGGAAACAAGGACGAGTGAGGGAATATATTATTGGAACTTCTTTTATGGATGAGAAATTTATAGAGAATATCAAGCAGATCCATCTACAGGTACAAGAAACATTGTAGAATTTGTAGGAAAAGAATAAGGAAAGGCATCATCACCAAAGAACAAAGAATTCATTCAAGGTGGGAGACAATGTATAGCTACAACTTAACAAGGAGAGGTTGCAAGGGCATAGTAAGCAAATAAATGCTCTAAGTTATGGTCCCTTTCAGAAACTACAAAAGGTGGGTGATAATGGCTATCAACTCATTTTACCACCATATATGTGCATTTACTCAGTTGTCAATGTAGAGAATGTGAAACTTTATGAACCTTCCATGATATATCAGGGAGAGGAACAAGTCCTACCTTTTATGGAGGATTTGGCACATGATTCTTAGGCAGAGTTAATAGCAGGTACTGTTTCGTAGAAAAAGTCTAGAATTACAATACAAGTGTAGCATGACGTTTGGTAGATTGGGTTGAAGGTAAAAATCTTGAGTAAATCTAAATCATACACCAAAGAGAAGGTGGAGGAAATATTTCCTCAGCTCATTCAGTAGAAGCTTCTGGGTGCCAAATCCTTCCAACATGGGGAGGTATGATCCAGATTGGATCATTATATTGTTTTTCATCCATGTTGATGCATTCAAAGTGGAAAAAGTGAAGGAATCACCTCATAGGACAGTTTTTACCGATGAGGCCCTGTTAAAAAAAACAGGGTTTGAAAACTTCTATGATTTCTTTGAAGCATTAATAATATCTTTTCAACAACACAAGATGCACATCAATCAGAGTATGTAAACAAAAGTTATGCCACTCAGAAGCTGACCTTCCTATTTTCACACCTATAATTTGGGAGAAAGTTGTGTCATCACCATTATTCATGGAAAATGGGATAGCCACATGTTTGTGATGTTAAAGACTCTAGAATAGTCTATATTGTAACTCTAGTTAAGATTTGATGTAGTAAAAATTAACCACTAGTAGGTTGTCAGGTTGTGTTATAATCAGGCCATTAGGAGGAAGATGAATTCCATTATTTCGAGAGAATTTTGTTCCATAGTTGAGAAAGGATAGCCACAAGGGATAGGAAGTAGAGCACACAAGGAGGATTTTCTCACTGTAGTAGCCCACAGGACACATGCTTTACTTCTTTATACATGTAACCTTATTTCCACATAGGTAAAGGGAGTGAAGTGGCCTCGCCTTCCAGTTGGGTTTTCTCCAGAAAGTGTTTCCTAGAGCATATTTTGTATCTTATGTGTGTATGAGAGATTATTTTGTCGTTCTCTAATTTTTGCATAGTTTCCATTCGCATGCATGCACTAATTATAGTTAAATCTACAAATATTGAAGTTTAATAAAACTCTAATAGTGTAGAATTTCATATTTTTAAGATAATATTATCATATATGTTGTCACAAATTATTTAGTGGAATATCCACGATAGTTTATGGATCATACCATGTTAAATGCATAGGAAAAAACAAAAATAACTAAATGACTACGGGGCATGGCTTTCTCTTCAAATTATAAAATAGATTATTTTACAATGAAAATTTGACTAACAATTATAGAAATGTATTGACTAACAAGTATAAAGATTTGACTAACATTTTTCGCTAATAAGCGCATATATTTCAACTTTAGTGGAGGATGCCTTATTGACTTTTATTTTTTTATTCTAATCGATAGTGGGGATAAGTTTTGGAAGGAATATGTGAATAATATCCTTCCTCTGAGTCAATGATCAATGGTTGAGGTGGTAATAGAACCCGTACCATTAAGCAAAAAATATTATTGAAATGAATACATTTGAAAAGTCATCCATTTCATTGCACACAACCATTTTGTATCTAATGTCCAGATGTGTCAGATGATTCGTGGTATCTGTCACATTATGGCTATGAGGAGGAATATTAAGGAAAGGCACCCCACATTTTTTCCTTTCACAAACACAGTCTTTCTCTTGATTCTGAGGTCACTTATTGACTTCAATCTACGTTTCAATCAATAGGCTAGGGTAGGGGAAACTTCATTTGTCACATGGAGGAATCAATCCTATAATGCGCGGATGCAAACCCTACTCAACTATTCATTAATTTATCTATTCATTCACATATGCAGCTTTATCATGGTTTGATTGTCATTGCTTCAACTTCTACATTGCATTTTTGAATGACTCTAGTGTGCCCATTTATTTTCACACATAATTTAATTTGATTTTGTATAACCTATAGTACATGATTTAATCTGATTAATATATGGGCGCCCTACAACATAATTCTTGATTAACTTGTTTCTAGGTCGCTTCTAGACTTCAATGCAGGTTTCAACCCACAAGCTAGGGTGGGGGAAACTTCACTCGTCATATGGAGGAATCAATCCTACAGTGTGTGTATGCAAATGCTACTCAAATTTTCAGTCATTTTGTTATTCATTCAAGTATGCACCTTTGATAGGGTTTCATTGTCATTGCTTCAACATCTGCATTGTATTGTTGAATGACTCTAGTGTGCCTATTGGTTTTCACACATAATTTAATTTGATTTTATATAGCCTATAGTATAGGATTTAATTTGATTAATATATGATTTCCCTGCAACTTGATTCTTTATTAATTGGTCCGACTGCAACATGCTTCTTTGGGTAGGTATTTTTTTGGTTTATATGATCATCTTTAATGAGAATTGGATATAAATTCCCATTTTATTCAATGTAGGCATGGACGCCAAATCAAACTCTTAGCCTCAAATAAGCCATATAGGAATGCCCAGATCATTATCCCAACCATGTATTGTATAAAAAATGTTTAAGATAATTGTATTTTGAGTATGAAGAAATCCAGGCTGAACGTAGATGGATGCCAACGATTAAAAGCCCAATTAATCGAAACCATATTTTGTGAGCATTCTAAGCTGATACTCAAATTACTCCAAATCATATTTTGTGAACTGACAAAATAAGTAGATATACCGTATCGATAACTAATATTTTTTTTTGTGCATGACCAAAAAATGTTGAAATAAATGGAGTTATCCTCACTAAGAATATGTTTAGCACCATACAAAAAATATTTTTATCTATTATGAACAATAATATGACCCTTCCATGTCTTTAGGTCTCTTTTCTTTCAAAGAATACATCATATATTTTGTATTCAGTTTTGTAATCAAATTGTTTTATGGAGAATATATTAGTCTATTACTTTAATATTAACCTCTTCAATTTGTTGTTCATCTATACAAATTTGTAACTAGCGGCCTTCAAATACCATGTGTCATATCATTTGTATGGGATGTAATAATAGGCACATTAGAAATGCATGAAGTTTTATATCTTAATTACGTGCCTGTTTTTATGTAATCAACTCCACTTTATCCCTTTAGTTTATCAATCCCTTAGGTTTTTAATATGAATCACTTGGGTATAATATTATTCGCCTTGGTTTATATCCATTGGGTATATAATATTAATCCATTGGGTTTATTAATTCTTGGATTTAGAGTATTAATAGCTTGGGTTTGTAATGTTGATCCTAAGGTATATAATATTAATCTTACAGTTTATATTTCCTAGGGTTTAATATTAATCCTAGGGTTTAGTGTTATTCCCTTGGGAATATTAACCTTAGGGTTTATATACCTATGGTTTAATATTAATGTTAGGGTTTAATATTTATTTTAAGGTTTATAATATTTATCTTAGGGTTTATATCCCTTAGGTTTATCATTTTAATCTCTTGGGTTTGTGAAAATGATTTTCTCAACGTGGAAATCCATCATGGTCAATCATGGTTAACATTGTACAAACATGGTCGACCATGGAAATTATGGTCAACCATGGTTCAATGCCACATTTTGAAAAAAATTGTCTCAATATGAAAATCAACCAGGGTCAACAATGGTTCAACGTCGCACTGTGAAAAAGATTCTCTTATGGTCCAATGCCACATTGTGACAACCATGGTCAACCATGGTCCAATGTCTCATGGTGACAAATATTTTCTTGATATAAAAATCAATTATGGTCAACCATGGTCCAATGTCAAATTATGATAAATATTGTCTCAATGTGAAAATCAACCATGGTCCAATGTCGAATTGTGATAAATATTGTCTCAATATGAAAATCAATGATGGTCAACCATGGTTATTTTAGGGTTTATAATATTTATCTTAGTGTTTATATAGTTTTTTTTTACAATATTAATCCCTTGGGTTTAATATTATTTCCTTCAATTTATAATCCCTTTGGTTTATAATCGCTTGGGTGTGAAGCCAAGCCAAGAAATTGATCAGCTATAGCAATACGTATGTTTTATTGTTTTTAAGATAAATCAAGTCTGTAGAGGAATCAATAAGAGGAAAGGTGTCCTCTGGAGGTGTGCACTAAGAAGAAAAAACAAAAATTACAGGAGTTGCTACAAGCATACAAGGATGGGTTCCGAGGGCTTAATGTGTTACCACTTAAGGGAGAATTGGAGCACAAGATCTAGCTATTGCAATACTCCTTGTTGCCAAATAATGGGTTATATAGGCAGTCTGTCATAGAAGCAAGTGAGGTGAAGAAACAATTGCAAAAACTAATGGAAAAGGATGTCATTTGACCGTGTACATCACCATGTGGGCCACCCATCATCATTATGTCAAATAAGGACAGGGCTTGACAGACGTGTATAGATTATAGGGAATTGAACAAAATCATGCTAAGAAATAGATACCCCTTGCTGAGGGTAGATGATTTGTTAGATTAGTTGAAACAAGAAAAATAATTCACCAACTTGGACTTGAATTCTTGCAGTTCGATTGAAAGAAGAATATACTTAGAAGAGCACCTTCAGAACTAGGAAAGATTTGTATGAGTGGTTAGTTATGCCAGTTAGCTTATGTAATTCTCTAGCTACATTTATGAGATTAACAAATGATGTATTGTGCCCATTGATAAATTCATTTTTTATTGCCTATTTGGATGATATACTAGTACATAGTGCTACATGGGAGGAACATATTTCACATTTGACGCGGGTGATGGAAACATTGAAGAAGCACTAGTTGCTAGCAAGTCTTAAGAAGTGTGAGTTTGCACAAAAGTCTTTGGTGTATTAGGGTATATGATTGGTGGAGGAGCATTGAAGATATATCCTTCCAAGATGGAGGCCATCATGAAATTTTTAGTTCAAACTAATGTTTCTTATGTCAGGAGTTTCATTAGCGAAACACAATACCTAAGGAAAATCATAACCTGATTTTCAATGGTAACAACACCGCTCCACACCATAACAACAAGTGGAAAGAGTTTCTAATGGGGAAAAGTTCAACAAAATGCTTTCGAGGAGCTAAAGAAGAAGATCAATTAAGCATCAGTTCTAGCATTACTAAACTTGCAGTGACCCTTCAAAGTGGAGACAGATGCGAGTGGGTATTATATGGGAGTTGTCCTTATCCAAGGAGGAAGGCTTGTATGCTACCATTATGAAGTATTTCATAGGGAAATTCTTAACTACCCTACCCATGACAAGGATCTCTATGCCATGGTGCAAGATATGAAGAATTGGAAGAATTATCTAATGGGAAGGAAGATAGTAATCCACATAGATCACTAGTTGTTACAATAATTGCATGCCTAGAGTAAGCTATAGAAGACTAGGCATTACAAGTGGATGGGGTTTTTAGAGTAGTTTCATTTGGTGATTAAGTATAGGAAGGGAGACATAAAGAGCTTGGTCAACATAATTTCAAGGCCACCCACATCAAAGATTACAACTTTGGGGAATATTATTCACATGGAACCATTCACCCATGATGCATACAAGAAGGAAAATTTAGAGGATGGGGACTTCAAGGAAGTGTATCAGTAGTTCCAAGGTCAGAGTCGTGTGCATGATGGTGATAAAATTGTTGACTATCATATGCAGGATGGGTTACTCCACAACTGGATAAGTTATGTGTTCGTAAAGGCTAGAGAATTCAATTAATTAGAGAGGCTCGCACCTCCAAGGTGGTAAGGCACTTTGGTGTAGGGAAGATCATGGATAATTTGTAGAGGTATATGTATTGGCCCAAGATGAAAGAGCAAGTAGCTAGGTTCATAAGAGGATGCGTGATTTGTTGTACCAACAAGCCTAGTAAAATGAAACAGTGTCTATATCATCCCTTACATGTACCTACTAATCCTTGGTAAAGCATTTCCACGGACTTTGTGGGATATTTAATGACAACGAGGAAGGGACATGACTACTTGTTCATGGAAGTTGACAGGTTCAGCAAGATGTGTGTTCTGATTTTTTATAAAAGGAACATCACTGAGAAAGAATCAACAATATTGTTCCTCGGATAGGTTTGGGTGCACTATGGGATAGCAAGCAGCATTATTTTAGATATGGATACAAGTTCTTAGTGGATTCTGGACTAGATTGTGGGAGAAGATGGACACAAACTTTAAGAGATCTACAACATTCAATCCATAGACTAATAGGTAGACAAAAGTAGTCAATAGGAATTTCATGCATCTTCTGAGGGGATACAGCCAGAAGCATCCAAAGAGTTGGGATGATGCCAAGAATAATCAACACATAATAGAGAAATTATTCAAGGTGGGAGATAAAGTATGGCTAGAACTTAACAATGAGAGACTACATGAGCTTGGTAAGAAAATCAAGGCTCTGAGGTATGGTTCCTTTGAGATACGAAAAAAGTTGGGTGATAATTCCTATTGACTCAGTTTACCACCATATATGTGCACTTACTCAGTTTTGAGTGTAGAGAATTTGAAACTCTATGAGCCTTCCATGCTATATCAGGGAGTGGAACAAGTCTTACCTTTTGTGGGGGATTTGAACCAGATGCTCAAGCAGAGTTAACAAATGATATAGTTTTGTAGAAGAGGTCCAAAACTACAAGACAAGGGTAGCATGACCTTTGGCAGAATGGGTTGAAGGGACAACTCCCAAGTAAATCTAAATGGTACAACAAAGAGAAGGTGGAGGAAAAATGTCCTCATCCCATTCAGTAGAAAATTTTGGGGATTGAAATCCTCCCAAAATGAGGAGGTATGAACCAGATTGGATCATTATATTGTTTTTCATCCATCTCGATGAATTAAGAGTGGAAAAAGTGAAGAGCCAGCTCACAGGACCCTCTTTCAACATGACCCTATTTAACGAAACGAGGTTTGAAACCTTCAGGGATCGTTTTGAGGAATCAAGGAGATCTTTCCAATGGTTCAAGAAGCATGTCAATTATACTTTGAATGCAAATGTTATGCCACTCAAAAGTTAACCTTCCTATTTTCACACATATAAGTTGGGAGGATGTCATGTCAGCCCCCATTATTCATGGAAAATGTGATGCCCACGTGTTTGTAATGTAAAATAATCTAGAAGAGTCCATATTGGAACTCTAGTTAAGAGTTTATGTAGTTAAAATTAACCACTAGTGGTTGTGTTATAATTAGGCCATTAGGAGAAAGAGGAATTCCATTTTTTGGAGAGAATTTTGTTCCATAGATGAGAAAATGTAGCCAAGAGGAATAGGATGTTGAGCATGGAGGGAGGATTTGTGCACTGTAGCATCCCACGGGCCACAACCCTTACTTCTTTTTACCTCTAGCCTTCCCAGAGCATATTTTGTGACTTATGTGTGTATGTAAGGTTATTTTTTCATTCTCTAATTTTTTGCATAATTTCCAATCGCATGCATCCACTAATTATAGTTAAATCTAAAAATATTGAAGTTTAATAAAACTGCAATAGTGTAAAACTTTAGACTTTTAATATAATATTATCATATCCGTTGTGACAAAATATTGATCCGAATTTAAAAATGAACGCAAAAAATTACAAATATAACCATAAATATAGAGATGCAGTAGAAATAACACTTCCTTTCTGTTATGCTCCTATACCAATAGGTGTCATATTTCATGATTGACTTGATGAGCTCTATAATCTGTTCATACCTTTTCTTGTTGCAAGGTTTTCCATATTTTCAAAAAAATAAAAAAAATTAAAAAATGTAAAGAGGGTATACCCTAAAAGAAAAATCAAAGGCTGAAAACAATAAAATGGCCAAAAATTGAGAAGAAATGAACCCCAGACAAAAATAGACCAGGAAAGTGTGCAAGTCTAAGTGCCACTACTATTTCATTTTTTGTTATAAGCAATTGTGTGCAGCTTGTTAAACTTATGCCACAATTGATGAAGAGTCAAACTGTTTAAACTTGGCTCATTCATATTTGAATTTCATGTTTTAGAGATAGAGAAAAAATATCTAGCCAAACAGTTTAATCTTGGCAGATAATTAGATAGGTAGAGTAAATAAAAAGGAGCTCAATAGTGTAATATGAACCCTTGGATGTAATAAGTTAGATTTAGATAAACTTCCATATGTAAAAGAAAAAGTGTGATAAGGGTTTTCCAGTCCAAGTGCACCCAAATAGAGAAGAAAAAATGTCAGGCTAAAGTAGGTAGGGTAGGTAGAAGGTGTTGGAGAATTACTTGTGATGGATAATGTCTCTGCAATGTGTCAATTTTCACTTTTATCACAAGTGCATGACAGACATTTTAGTTGATGTAGTACAAGAAAAACAAGGTTAAATAATTGACTTCCCTTCAAATTTTTCCCTAAAGATTTCACTAATTCCCCCTAAAGTATTAAGGTCTTTGAAAATCAAAAGGGGCTCAGAGCATTTCTATGACCTCTGGAGGGACCGGACCCTCGACCCAATGATTTAAAAGCCTAAGTACTTAAACTCATCCATAAACCATTCATTTCATTTCATAAAGTTTCCTAAGTAAAATTCTATTTTACTTAGGAATAATGCACCATTTCACCTTAAAAAAACCCCTTTTTCACTTTAGCCTAAGTTTTAATGTAAATTCCTAACATTTACTTAGCACTCATTTTCGTTTTTTGTCATATTAACTTTTAACTACTATTATATAAATCTCGGAAAAACATTCCCCTTCCCGTATTATTTAAATATACATAAAAACCCCCAAATTACTATATATCCCGCCCTCGGTTAAATATAACCATAAACATTGTTTAAAAAGGATTAGTGGGTTTATTCTAAATTCATTAATAACCTTCCCCCATCCAATCACAATCCCCCCAATACAATTAATAAACGTTTAATTTAGTCGGGCCCACCGCATTAAATCCCTGCCATATCCATCACCCGTCTGCCATCCGATCATCCCAACACCATCCAACGGTTGACGATGATATCACGCCCCCTGGTGACCGCGCTTTAACTCATGATCACCAGGCGGTTTTCCGCTAGTACTCTCGCCACACGTCGCATTGTCCATATGCTCGCTCACTCCCGGCCCGAAACCACCCAACCCCAAAAGAGGTGTGATACAAACCGCTTACCACCCTCCGCATGCGACAAAACATCACATCACGCTTATGTCATCTGCCTGATAAAGCCAAAAAATACCCACCAACTTTGTTTTTGTTAAATAAAAAGAACAAAACGTCATTTTCACTGTAATACGCTGTGACCCGTGCTCCAATGAAAACAACGGTCGAGTAAACTGTTCTAGTTTCCCAGCCACCACCTGACCAGAAAATCTACAGCGACGCACTCCGCAGCCTATCATTCAACTTGCCATTGCATAGTTTACCTCCTAAACACAGGTATTTATCCAGTCTACCCTACAACCCTATAATTTCAGTTTTCTACTAAAAATTCTACCAAAGAGGGCGAATTCAAGTTTAAAAACAGTCTATGTTGCCATAAAATTTCCCCAAACCTACTGTTTGGTCTATTTTCACATAGAAATTTCGAATTCCATATTGAATTCACAAGAACCAACTATGGAAACCCCTATAGCCCTAAATGTCGTACCGTTGAACACTCCTCATAAAGACTTAAATTATCTACCTCTAACCGACAAAGATTTTCAGTTAAAAGATTTATTAGGAGATAGAAACCACCTTCAGGCCTTCTGCAAAATCAGGGATAGTTATTTAAATAATTCTAATATTTTTGGATTATGGGAATCTGACCTCCATTTGAATTACCTCCCTTCAGTCCATGTTTTCCCAGACATAATTCATCAATGTTGTGCTAATTATGATCCTATCCATAGAGCAGTTATGTCTCCATCCCAAACTGTCCTTTTCCACATAACGGCTCAATCCATCAATGAAATGATACAGTTTCACTCTGTTATATACCTAGGGGGGATAATATGGGGTACCAAGGGAGGTACCCAAGGTAATAATGTAATAATGGGATGGGCCATATTAATAAATAAGGTGGTTAACCCATATCATGTAAGGGACCACAAGTAGTTAGTAATACTGTAATGGGCCCATGGTATTAGTTGATGGTATGAGGGAACCATGGTAATAACCCATGGTATTATATGTATGAGGCCTATATAGAGGCTAGAGACTCCAAGTCAAGAGAGAGTCAAGGATTATTGTATGAATAGGCATATGGCTTATGGAGTGTTCTCCTTCCTTAAGGAGGCAATGTATGGTGTTGCCCTACCTTAAGGGTTTTGATTAATAAGGAAGCATTTCTATCTATTTTGATCTTGTTATTTATTGGGTATATTTGTATTCTCTTATATTTTTGGGTCAGATCTATAACAAGTGGTATTAGAGCTATAACAAGTGGTATTAGAGCACTTTCTTGGGCACAAAAGTGGAGATTTTTTTTTTTTTTTTTTTTGCAGGATTCGGAGGCGGCGAGTTTGCAGATCAGATCTGTATGTTTTGGTAAAATATCTGAAAAATATAATTGTAGATCTGTATTCTTTGTGAAAAATAGATGATTTCAAAAAAAAAATCGGTTGAATCGAAGTCTGAATGAAGGAGATATCGTTGATCTAAAAATCAGTGGTGTTGTAGACAATTTTTCGGGGCAGTGAGTTTGCGGCACAAATCTAGACATCCTGGTGCAAGATCTACAAAATCTAATTTTATATCTGAATTGTTTGAGAAAAATCCCAATTTAACAAAAAAAATCAGTCGAATCGGAGTGCGGATGAGGGAGATATCGCTGATTTAAAATCAGCTCTTTTTTGCAGAAATTTTAGTGACAGCGGGAGAGTTGCAGCGCAGATTTGAAATTTCATTGCCTGGATCAAAATTTTTATCACATGGGTAGATGCAGAATGGTTGTTCCATTTCCAAAAACAGGTCATAATAGGGATTCTGAGCAATATTGACTAAACTGTGACAATTTCAAATTTTCGCCAAGTAAGTGTTTTTTTTCAAAACTCTCTTCATGGCTTCTAGCAAGGTTCTTTATTTTACAGGAAAAGATAGTGGTCCTACTATTGAAGAATACATAAAACAACAGAAGTGGGTATGGAAAAACAATTGGAAATTGTGGGCAGTGGAGGATTTTAGAGATGAGGCGGCCACATGGTGGGGATTACTTAACCAAACGAAGTGTTACAACCTGCCTCATGAAGAATTTGAAAAATTCCTTTTAGACCGATGGTCTCATACTAGAAAACAAGATAATGAGAAACATATGGGGCTATTTCCTACTAGTATATCTTTATTGCAGATTCATGGATTGATTCAAAAGGAGAAAATCGTTGTGTTTATAAATCCTAGTTGCAAGAAAAATCTTATAAGTGTTAATTTGGCAAAAAAAATTGCAAGTTCCAGAAAAACACATTGAAACTGCACAGATTGATAATGGGGATGTTCAAGTGTATAAGGATTTGAAGATTTCTATGGATAAGTATGTGTTGCATGGTAATTTTTATGCTTCAGAGACAGATAATATGGATGTTGTTTTGGGATACCCGTGGATGGAATCAGTGGGTACTATAAATATTAATGTGAAAAATAAATTCCTGAAGCTCTCGTATAAAAAGAAGAAAATTACATTACACGATATTTCCATCAATAAATAGGTAGAGTCCATGGAGGTTGACGCAAAAGATGTTCTAGGGACTGACATATCAGATGATGAGCAGTTGATGGTCGACAATCAAACACAAACAAAGGCTGAAGCCAAAAATGTAACAGGTGCTGACACATCTGATGAGGGTTCAGTGGTTGAAGTCATATTGGAAAATAAGACACCACAACATGCACCACAGCAGGGTGAATTAAAGAAAAAGACACCGTGGGTTAAAACTTCAACATATCATCACCCACATCACCCTGCACGAAAACAACCAACAAGATGGCAACCAATTAGCCACAAGGACAACAACCCCCGTATGACGGATAGCAAGGAGCGACGATCCACCTACTACACACAGAATAGTTGCCACGGTCAACTTCCATCTCAAGTGAGCGAGGCACCAGCGAGATCGAGGGTTCACCTTTCTCTTGGATGGCTAGATGAATCTTCATGGTACTAGTGGACTACTGTTTTGAGTAGATCTTATTATTTGTGTTCTTCCCATGTTTCGGGGACGAAACATGCTAAGGGGGGTGGAATGTTATATACCTAGGGGGGATAATATGCAGTACCAAGGGAGGTACCCAAGGTAATAATGTAATAATGGGATGGGCCATAGTAATAAATAAGGTGGTTAACCCATATCATGTAAGGGACCACAAGTAGTTAGTAATACTGTAATGGGCCCATGGTATTAGTTGATGGTATGAGGGAACCATGGTAATGACCCATGGTATTGTATGTATGAGGCCTATATAGAGGCTAGAGACTCCAAGTCAAGAGAGAGTCAAGGATTATTGTATGAACAGGCATATGGCTTGTGGAGTGTTCTCCTTCCTTAAGGAGTGAATGTATGGTGTTGCCCTACCTTAAGGGTTTTGATTAATAAAGAAGCATTTCTATCTATTTTGATCTTGTTATTTATTGGGTATATTTGTATTCTCATATATGTTTGGGTCAGATCTATAACAAGTGGTATCAGAGCTATAACACAATCCACTCAACCCCTTACTCCTATTTCCATGGGGTATTTAATTGAAAAATCATCTCAGTTGTCCCAAGCAAAAATCAGTCGTATTGCTTAGACCTTCATGCAACCAGAGTACTAGCCCAAAGGTCCACCTCCTTATCTGCAGACCTTCTTCACTGAAACTAGAAGACTCATTGTTGAAAAGCAACACAGTGCAGAAGTATCCTTCACCATGTCACAAAGGAAAGAAACTTCATATATTAAGAAGACATTCATAGAAATAAAAGCCAAGAATGATCCAGTAAGACTTCAAATTTACAATCAATATTTGAAAATGGCCCCCACAAACCAGTAGAGATTAATGTCAACTTATGACATTCAAGAGGGCAAGATGATAATGAGATATTTCAAGCAAAAGGTGCAACAACCTCAGTCAGCAGCAGACTATATCAGGACAAATCTAGAAGTCTTGGCAAAGGATATTAATCCTTTGGATCAGATTGAACTTCACAAGCAAACTGGAGAAATGGTTTATTCCACTTTAACTAGTAAAGCATTGATGGCTCACAGACTACAAAATTCCTTGGATAATACTACTGCCCAGCTAAACTTGGAGAAAGCCTCCTCTTTGGCCAAGGATAACATAATAAAATCATTGGAAGAAATCATCATTGGATTGGGACATGATCCCAAAGATTTAAAAGGTGTAGAAGCACTAATCAAGAAAAAAAAAGAAGACATTGCTACCTTGAGGAAGCAGCTAAAGCTACCTCCCTCAAGGCATCCACAGACTGCTGAGGTTATAAAGCAGAAATCTGAAGAAGATATGATGGACCTCCTCTTGAAACTCAATGAAAGATTGAATGACACAGAGCAGGCCTTAGAAAAAGCACAGAAGGACAGGCAGGGAGAGTCGACCTCTCAGCCTCCTGATGTAATTCCCACAGTCTCAACAGCAGTCCCTTCTACACTTGGAACAACAGTAACTCCAAACATCCCAGCAGCCACAGCAGAGGTGGTCACAGGTACAGCAGCAACAGGAACAACACAGGGCAGTATGGCCAATTGGAGCACAGAAGAGCTAGTAAAAGAAATGGAAGAAATGAGACTACAAGTTTCAGAATTGAAACAAGTAATGGAAAAATTGGCTAAGGTAGAAAGAAATTATGATAAATCCAAAATAAGTGTTGCAGAGAAAATAAGGGAGATTAAAACATTAGAGAATAAAGTGAAAACATTGGAAAAAGATCTCACCTTTGATAAGCCTCTGGCAGAGATCAAGCAAATTCTTTGGGCCAACATCACTCAATCCATAAATAATGTTTGGCCTTCCATCCAAGTAATCTATGAGCAGATTGACTTAGTGGAAGCAGCACATGGAGAAATTCAAAAAACAAGAGCTTTGTTAGGACAAATGCCTAAACAAGCCAACCGGCTCATACATTTTTTGAACAACAGAACTAAGGAACAACTAGAAAAACTTGGCATCTCAGACAGGACAGACACTATTTTGGAAATCAAGAGGGTGCTAACCAAGAAAACTTTAATGCAGAACTTAGAAAGAAGATGCCAGGATATGCAGGTAGAGATTAATTCTTTTATGGAGAAGTTCACCATTTTGCATAAAAAAGGGCTACCAAGTCCTTTAGTGATTAATGACCGATTAATGAAGCACATAGAATATGTAGGTAAATTGAATAAGTGTGCTGGAGATCAAGCTAGTTCATCAACAAGTGCATCAGGAATAAAATCACTCCCCACAGGCTGAGTTCTCTATGACAACTTAGAGAATTTATTTTATGTTGAGCATGAGGTAAAACACTTGTTCACAATCCAGCCCAACTTTTTCAGATATACAGAAATTGATGAGACCCTAAGGAAACTTCAGAAACAAAAATTTCCAGAGCAAAAATGGTGGGAAGATATGTTGGAAATTTCGTAAAATTATCTTTGGTAAAAAGTAAAATTTTTAGCTATTTACCATAGTAAAATGATCCAAGATGAACAGGGGTCAAACAGGTCGAATTGTATCAAAACAGGTAAATAGTATCAGTCAAAACAGGGCAGCCAGCACAATGTTACTAAAGAAGACAACAGTAAGCCAAATCATAGGGCCTGCCTCTAGCACATTCAATAAAAACAGGACCAGCACAACATCAGTTTAGCTTCTTCCTATCTTCGAGACTAGTTGTCTCCATTTTCTTGTAAAATATGATTAATCATCTTAGAAAATATCTCACTCTGTTAGGAGATATTTGGTGTACAATTTTTTGCATAAATACCCCCTCAATTGGAGTCTTGAGGGTGGATTCATATACATTGTTGTAATATTGACTATTTTGGAATAAAGCGTTGATTGTACCAATTTTTGTATGGCTTGCTGGATAAATAGTTGAGGCAAAGGACTTTTCATAGGTTTCTTGAAGCAAACACCGAATCAATAAGTCCTCTATACCTTATGTTTTAAAGTATTCCTTGTTTATTATATCATCTATGTTTCACATCTGAATGATAAATGAAAAAGAATAATTCAAAATATGCTTGACTGCACTCTATTTTCAATCGTTATTATTCTCCATGTTTTCTTCTAAATTAGGATAAATAGTGAAATCTTAATTGCTCCTATTTTCTAATTCGTTCATTTTGATTATTTATTAAAGAATTCTTAACTTCTCTTTAGTAGTAATCATTTAAGTTCCCTCTTTAAATATGTTGAAGGATTCTTAACTACCCTTCAACCATTTTAAACCCATTCCATTTATCTCAAGTTGCCATTTGTTCCCTGTTTGACCATCTTGCCCTATGAAACCATCTTTTGCTAAGAAACCGAATCCAGTTAAGCCATATTCTTTGACTCCATTAGCCCAATGGCCTAAACTACTTAGTCTTACTCCTCTACTATTGAATCTCACCACCCAAACTCAAACAAAACTCCTAAACTTCACAACTAGCCTAAAATCTTTCAAAACCAAGCTAAAACTTAAAGAGAGAGCCCTCTCTGGATACATATTGGCTAGATTCTATATCTAAAAGATTGGTTTGTGGTTACCTCTGACCCCTTTCCAGTTCTTACAACTTCTGGGAAAATATGAGTGATAACATAGTGACGACTCCACTGGGGATCTGAATAATTTGTTTGTTACTATTGTTTACTTTATAAGCTACAGACAAAGCCTGAAGTTAGCCAGGTAGCCTTTGAACTACTTTTTCTTTGCAATTGCATAAGTAAATGAATGTTGCTTCAATCTATCTCCGGTCTAGCTTATGGATTGAACATCTAGCTTCAAATTCTTGACCAGTTCCTCTTATCAAATAAGTCTTTAAGAAAGTTCAAATCCCAGACCTAAAACCTCTTAAAGAAACTGTAAGAAGTTGTATTGTCCCACCTATTCAAAGGAAAAAACCAAATCCTTCCTAGAAACCTGGCTTCAGAAAGGACTCATTACACCAGAGCTAACCCTGATCCAAATCCACCAGAAGTGTTTGAGAACCCTAATCTGATCCCTAGGATTCTTAGGAGACAAGAAAGCCAAGAGAGTTCTGCTAGTTCCCAGCCCTTACACAGATCAAACTCCTGTCCTGTGAAGTGGATTTACCTTGAGGAAGAACCCTTTGATGAATTTTTTGAGACCTCTTTATTTGTAACCTTTTCTGAATTTGGGTTAGCCCGTATAGTCCAGGACCCAATATTTATTGAAGATTTACAACTTGAGATTGTCACTTCACATCTTGACAGACATTAGCAGAATTTCATTCAATCTGAGCTTACCTCTGTAGGAACACCAAACCTTTCTGTGATCACCACCGCCTCTCCAAGTTCATCATCAGCACCTCAGACATCCCAACCTCAAACCACCCCTTCCACCCCTCCATCCACCACTCCAAGACCAACCCCAGTTGTTGTTTCTATCTAATCCACTACAATGGCCAACAGGTATGCTCCCCTGCATTTACCTACCAACCCAGGGGATATGCCCCAAGATTATTGATCCAGGTGGATGTTGGTGGCCACCCACCTATCCCATTTGGACCCCCACAGCTGTCTCTTTCAGCTTTTCTGTTTCCTTAATTATAGCACAGTTTACTATTTTTAGCAGTTTTTCGGGTCCTAAACTTCCGGAGCCGTTTTGAGGCCCTAAACGACGTTTTTTGGGAAATCCAGCGCCACCGATTTTTCTAACTAAAAATTGTCTTTTCTGTCGTAGTCCTCGGAGAGATCTTTCCAACGGGCTATCATGCGCATCAAACGGAGATAGTACGACCAATTCGCGACCCCATGAAGTTGATGTACCAACTTACCCAAAAGCGGGGCCCACAATTTGGCGTTTCATATTCTAGGGTTAGGTTTTGGAATGTGAAGGGTTTTCCATTGTTTCTCAACAATAAATAGGCCCTCGAGCCTCATTGTAACACAGTTCAAAACAGTTCAGAGGCATGTAGCCGACACATCTCTTCTCAGAGATAAGCTACCATCGCCCTAGCTGGGTTATTTCTATTTGTAAGCATATTTCAGTATTCTCCATTAATGAAATGAAGTATTATTTCCGCTGCATCTCTGTTTTTATGGTTATCGCATCTCTGTATTTATGGTTATCTCTGTAATCTATTGCGTTCCTGCTTAAATCTTTTAGATCTTGGGGGCCTTCCCTCAAGATTCGGATCAGTGGTATCAGAGCGGTCTGCTTTTTCTCTGTTTTTCTTTGCATGTCCCCAACGAGGTCGGGATATAAGCAGTTAGGGCTTGAATTGGTCGAACCTTTGCAAGACCAGCCTCGCAAATCTCGATGAACTCCCATGGCGGATGAGAAGAAAGATGAGGGGGCAGGAGATCCTATCAGAATCTTGCTCGAAGAAGCCCTCGAGCGGCAAAGGAACGCGATGATGGATAGCTTTGCGCAGATCCTTCAGCGGCTACCTAGAGGTGACGCATCGGCTTCCAACAGCTACTCTGGAAATGCCACACCATTTAAGGTACAAGTTAATTTTGAAATCCCCATCTTCGAGGGTCAAATAGACGCAGATGCCGTAGATAAATGGTTAAATATGCTCGATGGATATTTTTCTATTCATGAATTTTCAAGTCGGGAAAAGATTGTTTTCGCTCTTCTCAAAGCAGCCCCCCACGACAAGGACTGGTGGGAAACCTACTGCGAACAAAAGGATGAAAGTACAGGCTCACTGTTTTCAGCCGCACCCACTTGGAATGACTTCTGGGATGCCATCAAGGAGCAGTACTACCCTGTCAAAAGCTATGAGGACAAATACGTCAAATGGACCACACTGCGGCAGGGACGAGACCAAGATGTGCCAAAGTTCACAAACATTTTTCATACCCTTCGCACACAATTGGGTATCAAAGATTCTAAGCTGCATCTGGTACTCAAATACCGCGGCTACCTACACAGATACATCCAGGAAGAGATGGAGTTCTTGAACATCTCCTCACTCGGCACAGCATATCGATACGCTGTCAAAATCGGGCAAAAGTTCAAACAGAAGAAGCGAGACTTTGGATATGAAAATCCAAAGCCCAAAGGACAAAGCCAAGGCGGGGTGACCCAAGACAACCCATCAAAGCCGCAAGAAAATAACAACACCACGAAGCCAAAGAAGGACACATGAAAGTGGTGTGAGTTCCACAAGAGTCCCACTCATAACACAAGTGAGTGTCGGACCAAGCAGTCATTGGTGGCCGAGCTGAAGGCTTCCGAATCAGATGCATGTTCCGACTCTGAGTCAGAACCCGACAAGGGGAATGACAAAGGGAAGCAGATCATTGATGCAAATCCCAGCGCCACTGTTGCTACTGCCAAGATCCAGAAAAATGAGCCCGAAGATCCAGAGGAGGGGGAACGTCTTTTCCACTCACAGATGTGGGTGAAGGGTTCGCCGCTGCAATTCATTGTCGACAGTGGCAGCCAAAAGAACCTCATTTCAGCAGAGGTCGTGAAGCGGTTGGGCCTACCAACTACACCACACCCACAGCCATACAGTATCGGTTGGCTTCACGAAGGACGAGATCTCAAAGTTCGCCAGCAGTGCCGCCTTCCCTACAGCATCAAGCCCTTCACAAATGAGGTATTGTGTGAAGTTACACCTCTGGATGTTTGTGATGTACTATTAGGCCAGCCATACTTGTGGAGGTGACATGTTGTGTATGAGTCAAGGCCTCGCGTTGTCATCATTTCTTTGGATAATTCATTATACAGGATACCGGAGGTAGCCCCACCTACCGCCACCTCTTTGATCACTGCTAAGAAAGGCAGCAAGCTCATCTCACAGACTAGGAAATTTATTTTCTGTCTGGTTCGCTCCCAAAGTAAGGGGAAGATCGTTGCTACATCCATGACCCCCGTGAAGGGTTCCTCCACACAGCAGTAGCAACAGAGGGATACAGTCGTGACAGAACACAGGAACAACTTCTCCTTACCCGGAGGGGTACCACACAAGTTTCAGGTGGGTGAAAAAGCTTGGTTACATTTGCAGAGGGAGCGCCTTGCCAGAACCCATCAGAAACTCAGACCACTTCGACATGGTCCTTACACCAGTAACAAGGCTACGGGAAACAATGCTTTGAAGCACAGCATTCCTCCATTCCTTAACTTGCACCGAGTGTTCAAAGTGGACCGTCGCCGACCATGCTCCCCATCATTTCTGGACACATCAAAGATTGCAGAACAGCTCAATAGAGACCTAGCTCAGCAGAAGCTTCCTCATCTCAGGGAGGAACTCAACGCAATGTGGACCATTGCTTGCTAAGGGGGGAGGAATGATCCAGGTGAATGTTGGTGGCCACCCACCTATCCCATTTGGACCCCCACAACTGTCTCTTTCATCTTTTCTGTTTCCTTAATTATAGCACAGTTTACTATTTTTAGCAGCTTTTCGGGTCCCAAACTTCCAGAGCCATTTTGAGGCCCTAAACGACATTTATTGGGAAATCCACCGCCAACGATTTTTCTAATTAAAAATCGTCTTTTCCGTCGTAGTCCTCAGAGAGATATTTCCAACGGGCTATCATGCGCGTCAAACAGAGATAGTACGACCAATTCGCGACCCCGGGAAGTTGATGTACCAACTTACCCAAAAGCGGGGCCCACAATTTGGCGTTTCATCTTCTAGGGTTAGGTTTTGGAATGTGAAGGGTTTTCCATTGTTTCTCAACAATAAATAGGCCCTCGAGCCTCATTGTAACACAGTTCGAAACAGTTCAGAGGCATGTAGCCGACACATCTCTTCTCAGAGATAAGCTACCATCGCCCTAGCTGGGTTATTTCTATTTGTAAGCATATTTCAGTATTCTCCATTAATGAAATGAAGTATTATTTCTGCTGCATCTTTGTTTTTATGGTTATCACATCTCTTTATTTATGGTTATCTCTGTAATCTATTGCGTTCCTGCTTAAATCTTTTAGATCTTGGGGGCCTTCCCTCAAGATTCGGATCAATTATCAAAGTAAAAACACCCCTTTCGATGGTTATATCACTTACACTGCACAACAACATACTAAAAAGATGACAGACTACTTTGAAATATATGAGGTTGATGTTGATGATGTTAGAATGAGGATATTTGTTCAAAGTCTAACTGGTGATGTTAGAACATGGTTTAGAGCCCTTCCTGCAAATAGTATCAATGACCTAGAAAACCTTTATACAACATTCTTGAACAGATGGGAAAATAAGAAAGATCATCTCCACATTTTGTCAGAATATGAAAACTTGAAGAGGGGAACACAAGAAACTGTACAAGATTATTGTACTAGGTTCAATAATGCTTACAATGCTATCCCTCAAAACCTTTGACCTCCTCCAGATTTGGCATTAATCAAATTCCCTGATGGATTTGATTCTGACATGGCATGCCAACTTAGGGGAAGAGCTCCTCGAACCTTAGAAGAAATTCAAAGTATAGCTGTCAGCGTCGAAGCCAACCTAATATCCAAACGAGCTAGAGCCAGAGCTGAAAGGAGGATACCTTTGAAAGAAGAACCCTCAGCCTTTGAACAAAAACTGGATGCTATTATTAAAGGTATGGAGAGGTTAGGAGATAGAGTTGAAACGATCGAAAGGAAATTGCTTGGGATGGTCAACCATACAACACTGGGAGAAATCCAAATTTAAGGAAAAACCAGAATACTGGAAAGACCGGCCCTTATCAAAACCTTAGACCCCTATTCCAGGAAAATTATGCTGAAGCCTCGACTTCTGATGAACCAACAGAAGATACCCAAATTAATTTGATGGGACTTAACAATGAACAACAAGTTTTCTTGACCCAAGAGGATCAAGAAGCTCACATTATGAAACAATTCCAAACTTAATCAGGTGAATCACTTGAATTTATGGAGGGATATGATACAACCATTCTTGAAGTCCACAAACAATATAACCTGAGGAGCAGAAGAATAGATATTCTTGAAACCAATAAATAGAAATACACAAAGCAGCCTAATAAAGGTAAGACCAATACCACCCTTGTACATATTCTTTCCAGAACAGATCCTAATCTAGCTAACCCAATTATCGAAGATGTATCTGATAATCAACCAAATAATAGACAACATTCCAAAGGAAATGTGGAAGAACCTCCAGAAGTTGATGTGGAAACAACTTCAGCCAGTAATTCCACTCTTGAAAAGGAGAGAAGCCTAGAGAACACAAAAGAAAAAGAGAATCCAATGGTCTGAAATGCAAGAAACTAGACTGAAAAACCTTTTAATCTGGAAGCTGAAGTAGGCAAATTAAAAATAGCTATTCCATTTTCTGAATTAGCTAAACATGATGTCTACAGAAGCCAGATCAACAAGTCACTCCAAATTTCTGTGAATGAAGATTCAGTAAATGTTTTTGATGATCAGCCTAAATTAATTTTTGGCCCTAAAGTGAATGGGAAAGCAGTAGATGGAGGAATCCCTCCTTTCTATGTAAGTTTGAACATACATGATAAAATACTTCATAATGCCATGTTTGATTTTGGTGCATCTCATAACTTAATGCCTAAATCTGTAATGTAAAAATTAGACCTAGACATCACCAGGCCGTATAAAGACCTTTTTTCTTTTGATTCAAGTTAGGTAAGATGTATAGGATTAATCAAAGACTTATGTGTATCACTAGTTCAATATCCTGCCAAAACAATCTTAAGGGACATAGTAGTAGCTGATATCCCACCGAAGTATGGCATGCTATTGTCCAGGTCTTGGGGTGCAAAACTTCAAGGATCTCTACAACTAGACATGTCTTATGCTACTATTTCAGTATTCGGTCAACCCAAGAACTATATAGAGAAACCTTAATGAAATACGTTGTAAGTAGTCAGGAGAAACCTCAAAATTTCCCTATCTACTCAATACATTTTGATATGGATTCTTTCATTTTTTAGAATGGTGAAAGTGATTGCTCAAATGAAATGGAAGTTTTAGTAGCAGAACCAAAAGAAATTACAAACGAAAAATCTAGTGTTCAAATATAAGAAATTTCTGAGAACAATAACACATCAGACACCCAAGAGAAACCGGAAGAAATTCAAAGACCAAATATTCCTATTAAACAAATTCCTGAGACTCCTAACACCCATTATGAACATGAAATTCTCTGGCACTTAGAATTTGATGGTTCAGTTAACAAATTAGGAGCAGGAGTAGGAGTTTGGGTGCACAATCTTGAAAATGATCATGTTGAAGTCCATGCCTACAGATTAAAATTTAGATGCACCAATAATATGGCAGAATATGAAGCTCTGTTGCTAGGTCCTAAATTGGTTAAGAAATTAGGAGCAATTAGGGTGTCTGTCTTAGGAGATTCTAAGCTAATAGCTCAACAGATTAAAGGACAGTATTCAACAAATGATCCAAGATTGAGGTATTACAAAGATACAGTGATAGATATTCTCAACACATTTTTGGAGACTAAGATTGCCAAAATTCCTAGAAAACATAACTTGCAAGTTCATAGTCTGGCAATGTTTGCCAGCATCTGCATATTTCCATTCGAACCTAATCATCAGTTCACAGCTGATATTAGACATAGACCAGCTATACCTGACAATTTGAAGACCTGGCAAGTGTTTGATAGTGATAAGCAGATTAACAATTTCTTAACCTTAGATGAAGAATTTTCTAACATGAACATAGATGTAGATACAGTTAGTGAATTTGATCAAACAAACAAGATAGAAACAAAAATTTCAGCAGAAAGTGCGACTCGAATGCCACATCCAACAACATTTACCAACAAAGAAATGCAGGATCTTAAAGAAATGGATATTGATGAAATTATTGAAGGAGAATCTGAAGTAATCAGTTTAAAAGACAATCAATTGCCTCAGGGATTAACCCCTCTAAAAGATCTTTTTGATTTCAATGATATCCCAAAGAAATCTAAGATGGAACCCTTAAAAGCAGATATTGAAGACTATAATTTGGGAACTAAGGATGATCCTAAAATGATAGAATTATCTAAATCTTTGCCTCCTGAACAAAAACTCAAATATGTTGAACTAATGAGAGAGTTCTAGGATGTCTTTTCCTAGAGTTATGAAGACCTGAAATCTTATGACACCTCCATAATTCAGCATACAATATCTTTGAAGGAAAACCAAAACCCATTCAAGCAAAATTTCAGAAGAATTAACCCTATACTACTTCCCTTAATTGAAAAAGAAATCAAACGAATGTATGAAGCAGGGATAATCGCTCCTATCAGGTTTTCAGAGTGGGTATCTATTTTAGTACCTAGTAGGAAGAAAACTGGAGAAATCAGATTATGTGTTGATTTAAGGAATTTTAATAAGGTTTCTCTGAAGGACAACTACCCTTTACCCAAAATGGATCACATTTTACAGTGGGTGGTAGGTGCTTCTAGGATTTCACTCTTGGATGGGTTCTCAGGCTATAACCAAATTCTGGTTCATCCTGATGACCAGGAAAAGACTGCTTTTACAACACCATGGGGTACATTCAAATATGTCAAAATTCCATTTGGAATTAAAAATGCAAGGGCAACCTTCCAAAGAGCCATGGACATAGCATTTGCCAAAGAAATTCATGATTTTCTGGTTATTTATCTAGATGACCTGACTACTTTTTGTCAATCAGATCAGCAACATTTGGATCATCTCAGACAAGTACTCTTGAAATGTAGAAAATATGGTATTTCTTTAAACCCGAAAAAGTCCTTATTTGGTCTAGAGGAAGGAAAACTTTTAGGCTACATTATCTCCAAAGAGGGCATCAGAATTGATCCTGCTAGAACAGAAACCATTCTGCAAATACCCCACCCTAGAAATGTCAAAGAACTTCAAGCTTTCCAAGGAAAGATAAATTTTTTTAGAAGATTTATCTCTAATTTAGCTGAATTAATTAGATTGATAAATATTATGTTGAAAAAGGATTCTATTATTAGATGGACAATTGAAGCCAAGCAAGCCTTTGAAGAAATTAAAATGGCTTTAACCAGAACACCGATCCTTACAAGTCCGAAGTTTGATAGAGACTTTATAATATTTTCCTTTGCATCAGAACACACCATAGCTGATGTTTTACTCCAAAAGGACGATCAAGGATGTGAAAAACCTATAACATGTTTTAGCAAAGCACTTAGGGATGCACCACTAAAATACAAATCATGGAAAAACAAGCTTTTGCACTGGTAAAAGCTATTAAAGACTTCAGAGACTACATATTGTATTCCCATGTAATAGCCTATTTACCAAATGTTGTTGTCAAAGACATCCTAACTCAAGATGGAATTGAGAGCAAAATAGGTAAATGGATTGCTAATATACTGGAGTATGATATTGAAATAAAACCCACAAAGCGTATAAAGGGATAGGGATTGGTCAAACTTATGATTGAAACAAACTTCCAAGCCCTAGACATTAATGAACTGTATAATGAACAGGAGACGACGACTCCACAAATCAGCCAGGCCTTCTTAGGTTCACCTTGGTATGCTGATATAATTCATGTTTTATTAAACCTGCAGGGTCCTCCAGGGTTATCCATAACAAAGAAAAGGTTTTTAAAGATGAAAGTTTCAAAATTTTGTATTTTAGATAATGCTCTTTTTTGGAAAAATCATGAAGGTATTCTGTTGAATTGTTTATTAAAATAAGAATCTGACAAGGTCCTCAAAGAATTTCATGCAGGAGACTGTGGTGGACAACTTCACTGGAAATCAACTGCAAATAAGATCCTAAGGGCCAGATTTTATTGGCCAACCTTGTTCACTGATGTAAAGAAATTTGTCACTGCTTGTCACAAATGTCAAATTTTTGAAGGCAAGAGAAAACTATTACCTTTACCTCTGAGACCAATTTCCACCAAAAAACCCTTCCAACAATGGGATCTGGACTTCATTGGAGAAATCCATCCTCTCTCTTCTGGACAACATAAATGGATTCTCACTGCCACAAATTATTTCACCAAATGGATGGAATCCATTCCTTCTAGACAAGCCAATGACACAGTAATTATAGGATTCCTAGAAACCCACATCCTATCTAGATTTGGCTGTCCAGAAAAGATCATAACTGATAATGCTGCTACCTCTAAATCCAAGAAAATGATAAGTTTCTGTAATAAGTACCATATCACTTTAGGCCATTCCACAGCCTATTACCCTCGAGGTAAGGGGTTAGCTGAGTCCTCCAATAAAAGCCGAATTAATATTATTAAAAAATTATTGGAAGAGAACAAGAAAAATTGGCACAAGAGACTTACTAATGCACTATGGGCAGACAGACTTACTACAAAGAAATCTATTGGAACTAGTCCTTATGAAACAGTCTATGGTATGGAGGCTATGTTTCCTTCATCCTTAGGAGTTCTTGTAATGAAGTTACTTCAAGAAGCTCAAGTGGAACCCAATTATATTCAAAGGAGAATAAATTAGACTATCCATCTGCAACAAACCAGAGAGGAAGTATATCAGAGATCTCAAGTGGTACAAGATAAGATTAAGCAAATGTTTGATAAAAGAACCAAGGCAGAAGACTTCTACATTGGAGACAAAGTTTTAAGATGAGACTCTAGGAGAGAGGATAAAGAAAAACATGGGAAGTTTGACTTCCTATGAAAAGGACCTTTTGTTATCCATGCTTTACAAGGGAACAATACTTACTTTCTGAAGAACCTGGATGATACAGAAATAGAAGAAGGACTAGTTAATGGTCGAATGCTGAAGCACTACTATGAATCCACTTTTTAATGTATTTTGATTTTAACATGTAAATACTATATCCTTGGTAATGTAATAGTTTGGATTGGATAGTTACTTGCTAGAATTGAAGCCCGAAGAGAAGGCCCTAAGCATCAGAAGGATTACTTTCATACATTCAATAAAGCAACCAGTAGAAGGAGATTTCAGAGCACAGTCAAGATCATTCAAAAGGCCATCTGACCCGCTGTTCTTGACTTTCCACCAGGAAAAGCCATTCCCAAGTGCAGCCAGTGTTATGCTCCTATACCAATAGGTGTCATATTTCATGATTGACTTGATGAGCTCTGTAATATGTTCATACCTTTTCTTGTTGCAAGGTTTTCCATATTTTCAAAAAAAATCAAAAAAATTAAAACATGTTAAGAGGGTTGTTATAGACATTTTTGGGCACTGCAACCCCAATCATACATGTCCATAAACCAAGGGCTCCTAAGTCCCTAAAAGTGTTGCTTCACACCCTAAAGGAACAAGGTTAGCTAATTACATCATCTCCCAGAAGTTCTCCAAAGAAAACTGCTCAGAACTGGTCAAAGTTGGACCACACAGACTGCCCAGTGCAGAGGGCACGATGCATCCCACCTGCTCAGTGAAAAAGGGTGTGATGCATACTAAAAATCCCTTATGTAGGGTGCGACGGGTGAGAGTAGACAAATGGTAGAGACCGTTTGTAAGGTGGATCGTCATGGAATCTTCCATAAACTTCTCCTCAGACACTTGCCTCTCTGAATTCACCTAGGGATGAGTAAGAGATCATCAATCTCCAAGTGGAATCAAGAACTATCAAAGAGAGGACACTAATCAAAATTCCAGAAGTTGACTCAGCCCCCCGCAATCATCTATATATGGATCCCTCATCCCAGAGATCCAGGGAGCTGGAATTTTGTATCTTGTAAGGAAGTGTTGTTGGTTTCTCGGTGGAATATGATAGTGTTGGGTGATCTAAGCTTTTCATGAGGTGACGGAGGGCTTTCATGCTGGGAGGATGACACTGGGCTAGAAAAATTGGTTGCAATCCTCTTTTCTATTCTTGATATTAATAAAGTTATTCAAGATTTCCTCCACATTCTTATATGTTTGATGATATATGCATTTGTGTGGTCAATATATATCTGGTCCTATATTGTTTATGATTGTAGATCTCTATTATTCGATAGTATTATGCTGCTTTGATTCCATGGGTGCTCTTTGAAGCTGGGTAGATGAAGGAAAAGCAGCAAGGATCTATCAGAAGTGAGAGGAACCAAGCAAGGAACTAAGCGCAAGATTGAGGTTGGTGTCCTTTGTTCCCCTCTTATCTACTTCTCATAAAGGAAAGTGAAAGTAGTTTTAGTTTGTTTGTTTCTAAGATAGCTACCAGTCCTAGTGGGACTAGCAGCTCTGAATGGACACTAGATTTCCTGATAACAAAATGGCGACTCCACTGGGGAGCGAATAGATTGTTTTCTTGTCTATATTTGTTTGTTTTATAAACTTACAGACGGAGCCTAAAGTCAAGCTAGCTAGCCTTCGAACTGCATTTGCTATGCAAGTGCAAAGTAGATCATTGATGCTCCAGTCTATCTCTGGGTTTTGTTTATAAACTGAACAATCAATTTGCAAACCTTCTAATTGCCCTAGTGGTGGCTCTAGTAACCTCATTAGATCAACCCCTGTGATTTATATTTACTGAACATCACTTGCTCGGCCTAAATCCCTGAACTGAGCTGCAAACTGTGACCCGGAACCTAGTTGAAGTCTCATCCCTGGACCATCGCACCTTCTCCTCTTGGGAACCTGGATGCATCGCACCTCCTGTGTGCAGTAGGTGCGCTGCATCGCACTTTCTCTGTGTTGCAGGTGTGCTAATCAGACAAGACCTCTTCTGCTCTCAGATTTTGGTTTCTGTGTTCACTCTCTTCAACTTTATTCAGGAGTTTTGCTGTCTGTGATTAGTATACCACTGTAGAAACTCCCTTCATTTGCATGATTCCACCTCCATAGTACAAATAATTGTGAATTTTTTTATGTATTGTGCGCCATTTACAGTTCTCTTTTACAAAAAGTAGCATAATCAAACTATCGTCTTTTGATTTGGAAGTGTCGCAAGTGTTATTTTCAGTCAAAGAAAAGAATTCTATTGTTCTTGATGGTCTATTATACAGTTACTCTTGTATTTGATTTGAATTAGTAGTCCTTTCAAGTGTTGAAAGCCGTTTTTAATTCAAAATAGCAAAGTGTCGTCATAATCTTCCTTTCGTTTTTGAAGAGAAACTTGTTAGTATTGTCGCTTTGAAAAGATAATACAGATTTCTGCTTAGCATTCTTCTTGTCATTCACACATTAAGAAAGCTGAAAACAAATACATGCATGTGCATTTGCATTTAGACTTCTTGTTGGTTTGATTTAGGACAGTGCATCTAGTGTGTGCTCTCTGCTCTATGTTGAAAGAATACCGTCTCTCTTTCTTTAGTAGCTAGGATTTTCATTGCAAAAAGAAGATTAAACGATTGTTTATCATCTTAGTTTGCATTTTAGGAATTGTATATCTACATCATGTGGTGAACCTAAAAGGAATATTTCTTAAGAAAGATCAACTGTAAAATAAATTCAATGATCCTAAAAACGCTTTGGAACCTAACGCACAACATCTAGAAGTCTAGGCTAGAGACGTATTCTGGCGTCATAAATCCTGGTAACTGTCGCTTTCACTGTTGGTTGGGTGATTCCTCCTCTTTGATACGAAAAGTGCCAGTACGGACTTGTGCTCCCACATAACGTCAAGTATATATTGGGAGGCCACAATAGGCTATATCCTTTATCCATAGGAAGTTGTGTCTGCCGCCCTATCGATCGCAATGCACTGAACACAGCATTCAGAAAGATTGACTGTCGTACCGTAAAAAGTATTCTACAGTTTTGCGATTGGTTTGGTAATCCCTCTATCTAGATTTCTAGAGTAGTCTCTTTTGTTCCTTTTCAGACTCCTTAAAGGAAAAGGTCCATTTGAGCACTTGTCACTCCAGGCTCATTAAAAATCGAAGGCGACTAGAGTGATCTTTTGTCTTTTCTCGACTCTTAAAAATTGAAAAACAAGTTGTGTCAAAGCGTCTAAAATTTATCTTAATCGGAATAATATCACCATTCTCGCGTTGGTCTTAGGTTGAGAAAAATGGAGTCCACCAACCAAGGATTTCCCCTTGGGGGAAATCCTAGTACTTTCTCCTCTTGGGGAGATGTTGGTGCACCTCATTTGGCCACATTGTCACTTCCAGTATTGATGATTGGCTTGCCAATATGGCTCTTCTTGACCTCCGTCATTCAGAACACCATAATTCCTAAACAATCGAGTCGGTAAATAGATGATACTAAAGTTACCCCCGAACCTTCTACTTCATCCGATTCTCCCTCTCCTCCTTCCTCTTCGCTTGATGAAGCTGGTAAAGCCAAAAATCAAGTAACTAAGAAGGAGAAGAAGGGGAAGGAGAAGAAAGAGAAGAAGAAGAAGGAGCCAAAGGCAAAAAGGGGTAACCGGTTATCGTCTAGTGAAAATCCACACACTACACCATACAAGCCTAAATCTCCATGTGTCATTTTCAAAAGAGACCACTATCATCGAGATTGTCCTTGCATCCCTCGGATCTTAAGGGACTAGTCTCCTCGTTTGCACAATCTGGTGTCATCAACCTCTGAAGATCATGTTGAAAGTACACCATCAACTAGTGAAAGCGAAGCATTTGGACAGAAAAGGAAATGTAAATTTCCTTGTAAACTGTGTGAAGGAGATCACGTCGTCCACCATTGTCCCTTCCTAGATGAAGCTAAAAGAGTCTTGGATGACCGTCTTGCTTCACCACTATGGCTTCCTCCTGGATACAAGAAACTCTTGCCGAGTCCATCACTAGTTGAAAATCCGACCGACACGCCATTGTGGTCGGTCGAAGCATCTGTCATTGAAGATAAACCCACTAAATCCATACCAGATGAAAGTCAAAAGGTTGAGGCAGTAGTCAACCCACTCTTGTCTTCGGAAGGTCCATCTTTAGATGACACAATCACTGAAGAGAATGAGAACGACGTCGTTCAAATTCTTTTCATAAACACAGACTTCGATGAACATGGGGGCAGTCTACCCGTTCCTTTACCACAGGAAGAAAGTTCATGAGAGTCATATCCAGCCGTCTCTTCGGTCCCACCTCTAAGTAACCTAGTCGTTTCCTTCGATTGGAATCTACTAGGCAGACCTCATGTACCAGCTAATGTACCATTCGGAATCATTGTACAAGCTTACAAAATGATCATGGTCGGTACCACGATAGATGAAGGGGCTTCTGTGAGTGCCCTTTCCTCAACTGCTTGGGAAGCGCTTGGTTCGCCATCGCTTCTACTTGAAATGAGAAATCTGACAGGCTTTGACAAAGGAACCAGTCGACTGTTAGGGATCCTTCCCAATGTTTCCATAACTTTGAGAAGGAAAACTGTTTATATGAATGTAATGGTAGTCCAAGGACCTCTATATTATAATCTACTCCTTGGGCGCGACTATATTTATAGCATGGGACCCATCGTCTCCTCACTCTTTAGAGTAATGTGTTTTTCGCATGAAGGCCGAGTGGTCAAGCTCGTAGACTAGCTTTCGTTCCCCAACTGACACATAGCTAATAGTCAAAGGCCATCCCTAAATGGTCTTTTCATGCAAGGAATGTCTCATCAATCTCCAGTCCATCCACCTGGAGAGCGCGAGCGATTCGGGAGGACATGACTGAAACCCAGGGGGAATGCACCCTGGTCTGTCTCGGCAGGAAAACCTTGGGTATAGGGTAAATTTCCGCGAAGGATTTAAGACTGGTCTTACACCCATTCGTATAGGAAAAGGGAGTTAGACCGGGATAAGATTTTTCATCAAGGTTAGGTGATTGGAGCCTTTGTCCAGATGGACTAAGCCAAGGAAGTGTTTCTGTCTGTGGTGCAGATAGAAACTATCTTGCGAATGCAAGAACTTCTAAATGGTAAGCTAGGAAATTTACTTCACTATACCATGGGGCATGCAAACCTTTTTGCCTGAAAGTAAAGAGCGACCATTTATTATCTTAGTTTGTAGTTTCTCAGCCCTTTAAACTAGTAGTATTTGTTGTTCCTAGCTTGCATAATGAAAGGATCCGGAGAAAAGTTTCGAATGGTGCAAGCTCCTTAAAAATTGAACCTATCGATGAGACATCCTTATTATACGACTGGCATGAGCAGTTTTTATGCAAAGTTCAAGCTCCTTACAAATTAAACCTTAGCAATGAGCAAATGTTTCCCCCAGAGTTTAAGCTCATTAAAAAATGAACCAATCCGCAGTAAATAGCCATTATGAATGCATTATCACCAGCTTTTGAGCCCTGGTCGTGTTCTTACCATCACCTCCACTCTGTTTTAGCCGATCATTCACCGCCATCTGATTGTTTACCCCTTTTGACGAACAGCTGCGAAGAGTGATCCTATTAGCAATCCTTGTGACACTGTCGTGATTGGAGAATTCCAAACCTTACCTGGAATCAGCTACTACCTGAAATTATCACTCGTTCCTCAAAAGACGAGTCTCCTTTAAGCTCTTTTCACCTAACTTGTAAAATATGAAAAGATTGCCAATCAATTGGCCTCTCCAGCTCATTAAAGCTACCATAAGTGCTATCCCTCCTCTAGATTTTAATCCTTTTTGACTTGAGGGATTATTACGCAAAAAGATCGAGCGCTTGTTTTGTTTGGCTCGTCAAAATTACCGAAAATTCATCCCTTTCGTATTATTTTATACTTTTTCGGACTTAAGGGATTATATGATGAAAAAGGATTATTGGAGTTTTCTTTTGCATCCCTTTCAAACTCTCTAAAATTGAAAAGGACCGAGTTATCTTTGTCGTTAAACTCGTTAAAGCCAAATAGCGACAAACTTGTCAATTCAGACAAGAACGAGTTTCACTGTCGCTAGGCTCATTAAAACATAGCGACGGGTTTGCCCGAAGGGAAAATTATAGAACAAGCATATGTTATCCTCCTTAATCTTGAAAAAAATAAATAGGTATTGGTCAGCAATGACTGGGGAAAAATTTGGGAAGAAAACCTGAAGAAACTTTATTGTTAGCAAGTCGCTCTTGACCATGACACTTTCACTCCACGTCCAAGTCGGGTTGGGTTATTCTATTCACCGGTCATATCACCATTGGTCCATCGCACCATCCACATTTAGGGTTAACGCTACCAATCCATGTCAGTGTCACCGGTATGTTCAAGAGAAGTCGCTCAGAGAATTCGCCTGTGTCTCATCCGCTGCAATACATTCACGCTCCATTCTTTCATGACCGCCACCCTGAATGCTGTATCATCAGATCGTTTTCACCTCCAAAATAATTTACTCTGTTCCATGTCGTTGATGTGGGATTCATTAAGGCCCTCTTACGACGAGTTGCTTCTTGTCGACATCAGCTCATTATCTAAGAATTCGACTTAGGAACAACCCTTTCAGTACTTTGAAGCTTGCATTCCTCAATTGCAAGTTTCTCACTTCTGGCGACAGGTTTACATCAATGGCTTTCGACCGGACGATTTTGGGTGGTGTTCGACGCCAAGTCCCTCTTTCACACCACACAAATTGTACTGTAGTACCTTGAGGGTCATCATCATTATTGGTGATTCCTCTCGTGCCTGTTAACAGCTTACGTCATTGGATTGTAATCAGGCGATGTCTTTCCATGTTCGACTCTAGAACATCTTTCACATCGATCGACTTGTACTCCGAGTGAAGATTGGACAAGTTTGAAGACCCTGGATCTAGTTTTATCCATCCGGGCTGTGATATATTCAGGAAAATAAAGACATCAAATGTACATCATTGCTGCACAGATGATCATTCAAATCAAAGGATGATGGCTCTATCAGAATCATCAGTCTGCCACACAGACGGTTGTTTGTCGTATGTACATGAAAATGAATTTATAAAGCTGAGAATGGGAATGCTCGCCTCAGCTAGATCATGAAAAATATTATGATGATAATGCAATGTATTGTATTTTATTACAGGTCGCCTTCCAGCTCGAAAAAACTTTGGATCCTCATGATAAAGCATTTCACCCGACATCAAAAGATTAACGACCTCATGCTTCAAGGGGCAACTGTTATAGACATTTTTGGGCACTGCAACCCCAATCATACATGTCCATAAACCAAGGGCTCCTAAGTCCCTAAAACTGTTGTTTCACACCCTAAAGGAACAAGGTCAGCTGATTACATCATCTACTAGAAGTTCTGCACAGAAAACTACTCAGAACGGGTCAAAGCTGGACCGTACAGATTGCCCAGTGTAGAGGGTGCGATGCATCCCACCTGCTCAGTGAAAAAGGGTGAGATGCATACTGAAAAGCCCTTCTGTAGGGTGCGATGGGTGGGAGTAGACAAATTGCAGAGACAGTTTGCAAGGTGGATCACCATGGAATCTTCCAGAAACTTCTCCTATGACACTTGCCTCTCTCAATTCGCCTAGGGATGAGTAAGAGATCATCAATCTCCAAGTGGAACCAAGAACTATCAGAGAGAGGACACTAATCAAAATCCTAGAAGCTGACTCACCCCCCTGCAATCATCTATATATGGATCCCTCATCCCATAGATCCAGGGGGTTGGAATTTTGTATCTTGTAAGGAAGTGTTATTGGTTTCTCGATGGAATATCATAGTTTTGGGTGATCTAAGATTTTCATGAGGTGAAGAAGGGGTTTCATGTTGGGAGGATGACGCTGGGCCAGAACAATTGGTTGTAATCCTCTTTGCTATTCTTGATATTAGTAAAGCTATTCAAGTTTTCCTCCACATTCTTGTATGTTTGGTGATATATGCATTTTTGTGGTCAATATATATATCTGGTCCTATATTGTTTATGATTGTAGATCTCTATTCTTCGATAGTATTATGCTGCTTTGATTGCATAGGTGCTCTTAGAAGCTGGGTAGACGAAGACAAAGCGGCAAGGATCTGTCAGAAGGGAGAGGAACCAAGCAAGGAACTAAGCGCAAGACTGAGGTTGGTGTCCTTTGTTCCCCTCTTATCTACTTCTCATAAAGGAAAGTGAAAGTAGTTTTTGTTTGTTTGTTTCTAAGATAGCTATTAGTCTTAGTGGGACTAGCAGCTTTGAGTGGACACTAGATTTCTCGATAACAAGGGTATATCCTAAGAGAAAAATCAAAGGGTGAAAAGAATAAAATGGTCAAAAAATGAGAAGAAATGAACCCCCAAAAAAAATAGACCAAGAAAGTGTGCAAGTCTAAGTGCCACTACTATTTCATTTTCTGTAATAAGCAATTGTGTGCAGCTTGTTAAACTTATGGCACAATTGATGAAGACTCAAACTGTTTAAACTTGGCTCATTCATATTTGAATTTCATGTTTTAGAGATAGACAACAAATATCTAGCCAAACAGTTTAATCTGGACAAATAATTAGATAGGTAGAGTAAATAAAAAGGAGCTCAAATGTGTAATCTGAGCCCTTGGATGTAATAAGTTAGATTTATATAGGCTTCCATATGTAAAATAAAAAGTGTGATAAGGGTTTGCCAGTCCAAGTGCACCCAAATAAAGAAGAAAAAATGTCAGGCTAAAGTAGGTAGGGTAGGTAGATGGTGTTGGAGAATTACTTGTGATGGATAATGTCTCTGAAATGTGTCAATTTTCACTTTCATCACAAGTGCAAGACAGACATTTTAGTTGATGCAGTACAAGCAAAAGAAAGTTCAATAATTGACTTCCCTTCACATTTTTCCCTAAAGATTTCACTAGTTCCCCCTAAAGTATTAAGGTCTTTGAAAATCAAGATGGGCTCAGAGCATTTCTTTGACTTCTCGAGGGACCAAACCCTCGGCCCAATGATTTAAAAACCTAAGTACTTAAACTCATCCATAAAGCGTTCATTTCATTTCATAAAGCTTCCATTTCACCACCATTTCACCTTAAAAAAAACCCCTTTTTCACTTTATCCTAAGTTTTAATGTAAATTCCTAGCATTTACTTAGCGCTCATTTTCCTTTTTTGTCATATTAACTTTTAATTACTATTATATAAATCCCGTAAAAACATTCGCCTTCCCGAATTATTTAAATATACATAAAAACCCCCAAATTACTATATATCCCGCCCCTCGGTTAAATATAACCATAAACATTGTTTAAAAGGGATTATTGGGTTTTTCAAAATTCATTAATAACCTTCCCCCATCCAATCACAATCCCCCTGATACAATTAATAAACATTTAATTTAGTCGGGCCCGCCACATTAAATCCCCGCCATATCCATCGCCCATTCGCCGTCCGATCATCCCAACACCATCCAACGGTTGACGATGATATCGCGCTCCCCTGGTGACCATGATTTAACTCGCGATCACCAGGCATTTTTTCACCCGTACTCTCACCACGCATCACGTTGTCTATATGCTCACTCACCCCCGGCCCGAAACCACCCAACCCCAAAAGCGGTGCGATTCAAACCGCTTACCACCCTTCGCATGCGACAAAACATCACATCATGCTTACGTCATCCGCCCGATAAACCCAAAAATACCCGCCAAATTTTTTTTGTTAAATAAAAAGAACAAAACGTCATTTTCATTGTAATACGCTGCGACCCGTGCTCCCATGCAAACAATAGTCAAGTCAACAGTTTCAGTTTCCCAGCTGCCACCTGACCAGAAAATCTACAACGATGCACTCCGTACCCTATCATTCAACCTTCCATTGCACGGTTTACCTCCTAAGCACAAGTATTTATCCAGTCTACCCTGCAACCCTGTAATTTTGGTTTTCTACTAAAAATTCTACCAGAGAGGGCCAAATTCAAGTTTAAAAATATTCTGTGTTGCCATAAAAAGTCCCCAAACCTGTTGTTTGGTCTATTTTCTCACAGAAATCCTGAATTCCATATTGAATCCACAAGAACCAACTATGGAAACCCCTATAGCCCTGAATGTCGCACCCATGAACGCTCCTCATAAAGACTTAAATTATCTACCTCTGGTCGACAAAAAATTTCAGATGAAATATTTATCAGGAGATAGAAACCACCTTCAGGCCTTCTGCAAAATCAGGGATAGTTATTTAAATAAGTATGATATTTTTGGATTATGGGAATCTGACCTCCCTATGTATTACCTCCCTTCAGTCCATGCTTTCCTAGACATAATTCATCAATGTTGTGCTAATTATGATCCTATCCATAGTGCAGTTATGTCCCCATCCCAACCTGTCCTTTTCTGCATAGCGGCTCAATCCATCAATGAAATGATACAATTCCACTCCACTCAACCCCTTGCTCCTATTTCCATGGGGTATTTAATTGAAAAAGCATCTCAGTTGTCCTAAGCACAAATCAGTCGTATTGCTTAGACCTTCATGCAACCAAAGTACCAGCCCAAAGGTCCACCTCCTTATCTCCAAACCTTCTTCACTGAAACTGGAAGACTCATTATTGAAAAGCAACACAGTGTAAAAGTATCCTCCACCAGGCCGCAAAGGAAAGAAACTTTAGATATCAAGAAGCCACTCATAGAAATAAAAGCCAAGAATGATCTAGTAAGATTTCAAATTCACAATCAGCATTTGAAAATAGTCCCCACAAACGAGTAGAGATTGATGTCAGCTTATGACATTCAAGAGGGCAACATGATAATGAGCTATTTCAAGCCAAAGGTACAACAACCTCAGTCAGTAGCAAACTATATCAGAAAAAATCTAGAAGTCTCGGCAAAGGATATTAATCCTTTGGATCAGATTGAACTTCACAAGCAAACTGGAGAAATGGTTTATTCCACTTTAACTAGTAAAGCATTAATGGCTCACAGATTACAAAATTCCTTGGATAATACTACTTCCCAGCTAAACTTGGAGAAAGCCTCCTCTTTGGCCAAGGATAATAGAATAAAATCATTGGAAGAAATCATCATTGGATTGGGACATGATCCCAAAGATGTAAAAGGTGTAGAAGCACTAATCAAGAAGAAAGAAGAAGACATTGATGACTTGAGGAAGCATCTAAAGCTGCCTCCTTCAAGGCATCCATAGACTGCTGAGGTTATAGAGTAGAAATCTGAAGAATATACGATGGACCTCCTCTTGAAACTCAATGAAAGATTGAATGACACAGAGTAGGCCTTAGAAAAAGCACTGAAGAACAGGGAGGGAGAGTCGACCTCTCAGCCTCCTGATGTAATTCCCACATTCTCAACAATAGTCCCTTCTACACTTGGAACAACAGTAACTCCAAACATCCCAACAGCCACAACAAAGGTGGTCACAAGTACAGCAGCAACAAGAACAGCATAGGGTAGTATGGCCAATTGGAGCACAGAATAGCTAGTAAAAGCAATGAAAGAAATGAGACTACAAGTTTCAAAATTGAAACAAGTAAAGGAAAATTTGGCTAAGGTAGAAAGAAATTATGATAAATCCAAAATAAGTGTTGTAGAGAAAATAAGGGAGATTATAACATTAAAGAATAAAGTGAAAACATTGGAAAAAGATCTCACCTTTGATAAGCCTCTGGCAAAGATCAAGCAAATTCTTTGGGCCAACATCACTCAATCCATAAATAATGTTTGGCCTTCCATCCAAGTAATCTATGAGAAGATTGACTTAGTGGAAGCGGCACATGGAGAAATTTAAAAAACAAGATCTTTGTTAGGACAAATGCCTGAACAAACCAACTGGCTCATACATTTTTGGAACGACAGAACTAAGGAATAGCAAGAAAAGCTTGGCATCTCAGACAAGACAGACACTATTTTGGAAATCAAGAGGGTGCTAACCAAGAAAACTTTAATGCATAACTTACAAAGAAGATGCCAGGATATGTAGTTAGAGATTAATTCTTTTATGGAGAAGTTCACCATTTTGCAGGAAAAAAGGGTTACAAAGTCCTTTAGGGATTAATGACTGATTAATGAAGCACATAGAATATGTAGATAAATTGAATAAGTGTGCTGGAGATCAAGCTAGTTCATCAACAAGTGCATCAGCAATAAAAGAACTCCCCACAGGCCGAGTTCTCTATGACATCTTAGAGAATTTATTTTATGTTGAGCATGAGGTAAAATACTTGTTCACAATACAGCCCAACTTTTTTAGATATATAGAAACTGATGAGACCCTGAGGAAACTTCAGAAACACAAATTTCCAGAGCAAAAATGGTGGGAAGATATGTTGGAAATTTTGTAAAATTATCTTTGGTAAAAAGTAAAATTTTGAGCTATTTACCATAGTAAGATGAGCCAAGATGAACAAGGGTCAAACAGGTCAAAGTGTATCAGAACAGGTAAAGAGTATCAGTGAAAACAGGGCAGCCAGCACAAAGTTACTAAAGAAGACAGCAGCAAGCCAAGTCGTAGGGCCTGCCTCTATCACATTCAGTAAAACGAGGACCAACACAGCATCAGTATAGCTTCTTCCTATCTTCGAGATTAGTTCTCTCTATTTTCTTGTAAAATATGATTAGTCATCTTAGAAAATATCACTCTGTTAAGAGATATTTGTTGTACAATTTTTTGCATAAATACCCCCTCAATTGGAGTCTTGAGGGTGGATTCATATACATTACTGTAATATTGACTATTTGGGAATAAAGTGCTGATTGGACCAATTTTTGTATGGCTTGCTGGATAAAGAATTGAGGCAAAGGACTTTTCACAGATTTCTTGAAGCAAACATCAGATCAATAAGTCCTCTATACATTATGTTTTAAAGTTTTCCTTGTTTATTATATCATCTATGTTTCACATCTGAATGATAAACGAAAAATAATAATTCAGAATATGCTTGATTTCACTCTATTTTCAAGCGTTATTATTCTCCATGTTTTCTTCTGAATTAGGATAAACAGTGAAATCTTAAGTGCTCCTGCTTTCTAATTCGTTCATTTTGATTATTTATTAAATAATTCTTAACTACTCTTTAGTAGTAATCATTCAAGTTCCCTCTTTAAATATGCTGAAGGATTCTTAACTACCCTTTAACCATTTTAAACCCATTCCATTTATCTCAAGTTGCCATTTGTTCCCTGTTTGACCATCTTGCCCTGTGAAGCCATCTTTTGTTAAGAAACCAAATCCAATTAGCCATCTTTTTTTACTCCATTAGCCCAATGGCCTAAACTACTCAGTCTTACTCCTCTGCTATTGAATCTCACCACCCAAACTCAAACAAAACTCCTAAACTTCACAACTAGCCTAAAATATTTCAAAACCAAGCTAAAACTTAAAGAGAGAGCCCTCTCTGGATACAAATTGGCTAGATTCTGTATCTAAAAGATCGGTTTGTGGTTACCTCGGACCCCTTCCCCTTCTTACAACTTCTGGGAAAATGTAAGTGTTAACACTTTCATTAATATCAAATAACGAAATGCTTATAAATAGAATGTAAATGAGACTAGCTCGGGTGATGGTAGCTTATCTTGAGAAGAGATGTGGTGGCTACATGCCTCTGAACTGCATTACAATGAAGCTCAAGGGAATTTTTATTACTGAACAATAAGGGAAAACCCTAAACAACCAAAACCCTAACCCAAGGAGATGTAACACCAAGAGTTATAGGCCCTATTGGGGTTAGTTGGGCAGCCAACTTCTCGGGGTTGTAACTTGGTTATATTATCTTTGTTTGACATGCATGATACCTTGTTGGAAATATCTCTTTGAGGACTACAACTAAAAGCATGATCTCAATGAAATATCCCAAAGAAATATTGCCAAAAAAATGTTGTTTAGGGCCTTAAAATGGCTCCGGAAGTTGAGGACCCGAGAAACTATCAAAGATAGTACATTATGCTACAATTAAGGAATCTGAAAGAAACAATGATGGGGGCCCAAATGGAATAGGCAAATGGCCACCAATATGCACCTCAATCATTCCTCTTCCCTTAGGAAGTAATGGTCTCCATTTCGTTGAGTTCCTCCATGAGATGAGGAAACTTCTACTAAACTTGGTCCCTAGTGAGCCCTTTTCCTTGGTGCAGGAGTTGGTCGCTTTGACAACTAGATATAGTTGGATCTTCTGCAGGAGAGTGTTCCTCATTTTTGTGTCTATAACTCGATCAGTTGCAGCCTGTTCCATGTAGTCTGGATTTAACTTTGTTAGTGTGAGTTGTTCTACAATGTTGGATGTGTCCAGTAATGGTGGAAAGTATGGTTGAAGGTGATCTACATTGAACACTGGGTGCAGGCTGAGGAATGGGGGAATTTTGAACTCAAAATAATTATCTCCCACAACCTTGGTGATGGTGTATGGACCATATCGAAGTGGGAAAATCTTGCAGTGGGGCCCAGCGAGACGCTCCTTCTGCAAATGTATCCAAACTTTGTCACCCACCTAGAACTTGTGTGGCACCCAATGCTAATCATGTCGCTGCTTGTACTTAGCATTAACATTCTCCAATATGTCATGGACTTGTTTGACGATGTGCTAAATGTTCTCAATGAAGCTATTTTCCTTGTCGGCTTCAGAATGGAAATGAGCCAAATCTGCTTGAGTCACTGCAAATGGTATGGAGACATCAATGGGACATACTGGCTGGAATCCCAAGCCCACCTAAAAAGGGCTATGGCCAATCGAGTTGTGGAGAGCCTGGTTGTAGCTATGCTGGACATAAGGGAGGCTATCATCCCATGTGCATGAATGCTTTGAGTTGTACATGTGAAAAATGTGTACGATCACCCTGTTGAGGACCTCTGTTTGGCCATCAATTTAGGGATGGAAAGCTATGGACTTAGTGAGCTTGGTATCCAACATCGACCAGAGACTAAACCAAAATGTACAGAGGAACATGCTATCTTGATTTGAGATGATAGACTTTGGGATCCTAAATTGTACCCACACTCGTTCAAAAGAAGAGTTTAGTAATGAATTCTGTTGTGATACTCTTCTTGTAGACCACCATAATGGCCATCTTCGAGAATTTGTTGACAAACACAAAAATGCAGTTGTTTCCATGCTTAGTAGAAGGAAGGCTTGACATGTAATCCATGGAGATGGATTCCCAAGGTCGACTAGGGGTAGGTAGGGGAGTACAGAGACCTTTCTTCTTGATGGTTGGTTTGGCAATGGCACAAGCAATGTAGGATCTAATGTACTTCTCGACATCTTTTTGAAGATTTGTCCAATAGAAATACATCTGCAGTACTACCACCATTTTCTCAACCCAAAACTTCCCAATGACCCGCCTGTAGTGCACTTCCAAAATCATCTTGGTACACTCCCTTGAAGGAACACAAATGTGTCCCAGGTGGCATAACAAAGCATCTTGGAGGTGAAAATCTGGAACTTTCTGACCCTCCAAGAGCGTATGGTATGTGTGGCTGAATTTTGGGTCGCGTTTTTAGAGAAGTGGCCAATCAGAAGTCTCATGCTCACAAGAGTTAAGCATGGTGGTTAACGCCATGATCGGTTGTTGGTTGAGGCAGTCTGCAACATTATTTGTGCTCCCCTTCTTATACTTGACATTCAAATGGAGTTGTTGGAGGTATGTGGACCACTTTTGATGGTGATCATTCTGCAACTTACCTTGGATCTGAATGAAATGTAGGGTTCAATGGTCTGTGTGGATGATTGTTTCCTCCCCCAAATGTAATGCTTCTATTGTCGATAGCCCTACACATGGAATACATCTCTTTGTCATAAGTGGGATACTTCTAGACTGTGTCTGAAATTGTCTCCTATGATATTCCACTAGATGCCCCTGTTCAGTAAGGATTGCCCCAATAACATAGTTAGAGGCATCTGTCTTGATCTCAAATTGTTTTTGCAAGTCTATTAATGTGAGCACTGGTGTAGAGCATAGGTGATGCTTCACTTTGCGAATGCCTTCCGTTGAGATTTAGACCAAAATAATTTTGCTTTCGCTCCTCCTTTGGTGACTTGACTCAAGGGTTGGGTGATATGAGAGAACCCCAACATGAACCTGCGGTAGAAATTGGCAAGACCTAGGAAGCTGCAGAGCTCTATCAGAGTGGTTGGGGATGGCCAATCCCAAATGGCTTAGATCTTGGTTGGATCCACATGCACCCCCCATTCATCAATAATGTATCCTTGATATTGAACTTGGGTCATGCCAAAAGTGCATTTCTCCAATTGGCACACAAATTGTGTTGCTGCAATGTTTAGAGAACCTATCGGATGTGGTGGAGGTGGTCTTCCTAACTCTAGCTGAAGATCAGGATGTCATCCAAGTATACCACTACAAATGATTTGGTGAATGGCTGCAATATGTCATCCATCAGCCTCATGAAGGTTGCAGGAGAATTTGTCAACCCGAAAGGGATAATCAACCATTCGAAAAGGCCCTCCTTAGCTTTGAAGGTAGTCTTCTACAAATTTGAGGGTTCGATTAGTACCTGATGATATCCAGACTTCAAGTCGATCTTGATAAAATATTTTCCCCCCTTGAGTTGGTCCACAAGGTCATCAATTCGTCGGATCGAGTACCTATTTTGGAGAGTGATCTTGTTCAGCGCCCAATAGTCAATACAGAGTCTCCAAGTCCCATCCTTCTTTTGTACCAACATGATCGGGCTCCCACAGGGTGACGAACTCGGCCGAATGTGACGTTTCTGCAACAATTCCTGAATTTTCCTCTCGATTTCATCATTCTCAAGAACGAAGAACCGATAGATTGGTACATTGGGTAATGACACACCTGGGGTCAGATAAATGGAGTGCTTGACCTGACATTGCAGAGGCACCCCTGTAGGGGAGGTGAAGATGTCCTCGTACTCCTCTATGACCTTCGACATTTGTTGTTGTCAAGTTGAGGGGCCCTGTCTGGAGATCGTGGCCATTGTCTTCTTCTTTCCTTGAGGGCGTATCATCAGGAAAACAAATTTCTTGGCTTTTGAAATGAGCTTACTCCATTTTTTTGCAGTAATCAAAGAGATGGTAGTAGGCGGTGCTACCTCTGGTATCCTGTACAACGTATTTCCCAATGTATCAATAATAACACAAGGCCTTGACTCATACACAACATGTTGCTTCCACAAGTAAGGTTGGCCTAATAATACATCACAAACATCAAGGGGAGCAACGTCACATAATACCTCATCTGTGAAGGGCTTGATGGTGTATGGAAGGCAACATTGTTGGCTCAGGTGCAGATCTTGTCCTTCGTGAAGCCACCCGATGGTGTAAAGTTGTGGTTGTGCTGTGGTCGGTAAGCCCAACCACATCACAACCTCTGTTGCAATGAGGTTCCTTTGGCTCCTGCTGTCAACAATGAACTATAGCAGGGAACCCTTTACCCACATATGGGAGTCGAGGAGATGCTCCTCTTCCTTTAGATTTTCAAGCTCGTCCTTTTGGATCTTTGTGGTGGACATGGCGGCATTAGGCTCTGCATCAATAATCTCTTCCCTTTTTCATTCCCCTTGTCAGGTTCTAACTCAGAGTCGGAACATGCATCCGATTCTGAAGCCTTTAGCTTGGCCACCAATGACTACTTGGCCTGACACTCACTTGTGTTGTGGGTGGAGCTCTTATGGAACTCACACCACTTTCCTGTGTCCTTTTTCAGCTTTGCAGTGTTGTCATTTGCTTGTGGCCTTGGCAGGTTTTCCTGGGTCATCCTGCCTTGTGTTTGCACTTTGTTATATAGTTTAGGGGCACCTTTCCCTTTCTTCGGATTCACAGATCCAAAGTCTCTCTTCTTTTGTTTAAACTTCTGCTAGATCTTGACAACGCATCAGTACCCTGTGCCGAGTGAGGAGATGTCTAGGAACTCCATCTTATCCTGGATGTATCTATGTAGGCACCTGTGGTACTTGAGTACTAAATGATTTTCAGAATCCTTGACACTCAACTTCATCCAAAGGGTATGAAAAACATTGGTAAACTCTGGCACGTCTTGCTCCCTTCCCTGTCACAGCATGGTCCACTTTATGTATTTGTCCTTGCAGCTCCCGAAAGGGTAGTACTGGTTCTTTATGGTATCCCAGAATGGAATCCAAGTGGGAGTGGCTGTAAACAGTGAGGTCATACTTTCATCCTTATGCTCACAATAGGTTTCCCACCAGTCCTTGATGTGGGGGGTGACTTTCAGAAGAGAAAAAGTAATCTTTTCTCAGCTGGAAAAAAACATGAACATAAACATATCCTTCTAGTAGATTCAACCATTTAGGTATGGCGTCTGCATATATTTAGCCTCAAATATGGGAATGTCAAAGTTTACTTATACCCTCAAATGTGTGGAGCCTCTAGAGTGCCTGCTGGATGTGGATGCACCACTGGTGGCCAACCATTGAAGGACTTGGAAAAGTTATCCATCATCACGTTCATTTCTTTCTCGAGGGCCTCCTTGAGAAATATTTTGATAGAATATCCTACTCCCTCGTGTTTATTTTCTCCCCCTGTGGGAGGTCGTCGGGATTTATGAGGCTGGTCTTCCAAAGGTTCGACCAGTTTGAGCCCTAAGTCCTTATATCCCGACCTCGTTGGGGACATGCAAATAAAAATAGAGAAAGAGAAGACCGCTTTGATACCATTGATTTGAATTTAAACAGGTACACAACAAATTACAAATATAACCATAAATACAAAGATGCAACAGAAATAACACTTCCTTTCATTAATATCAAATAATGAAATATGCTTACAAATAGAGTGGGAATGAGACTAGCTCGAGCGATGGTAGATTATCTCTGAGAAGAGATGTGGTGGCTACATTCCTCTGAGATGCGTTATAATGAGGCTCAAGGGCCTTTTTATTATTGAAAAATAAGGGAAAATACTAAACAACCAAAACCCTAACCCAAGGAGATGTAACACCAAGAGTTTATGGGCCCCGTTGGGGTTAGTTGGGCATCCAACTTCCCGGGATCGTAACTTGGTAATATTATCTCCGTTTGACGTGCATGATTCCTTGTTGGAAATATCTCTCCGAGGACTACAATTGAAAGCACGATGTTATTGAAATCACCAAAAGGAATAGTGAAAAAAAAAATGTTATTTAGGGCCTCAAAACAGCTCCAGAATTTCGAGACCCAAAAAAATACCAAAATTAGTAAACTGCACTACAATTAAGGAAACTAAAAAAATGAAAGAAACAATGGTGGGGGTCTAAGTGGAATAGGTGGGTGGCCACCAATATCTACCTGGATCAAGTATCCAGTGTAATATCAAAGAGAGTTTAATCTAAAAATATTGAAGTTTAATAAAACTGCAATAGTGTAGAATTTCAGACTTGTGATATAATATTATCATATCTATTGTGACAAAATATCCAGTGGAATATCAACGACAATTTAAGGATCATACTTTGTTAAATGCATAGACAAAAATAAAAACAACTAAATAGTCATGGGCATGGCTTTCTCTTCAAACTATTAAATAGATTATTTTAGAATGAGATTTTGACCAACAATTATAGAAACTTATTCGCTAACAAGTATAGAGATTTGACTAATATTTTTCGTCATAGACATATATATTTAAACTTTAGGTGGAAGAAGGTTTGTTGAATTTTTTTATTTTTTTAATCGACAGTGCGGATAAATTTTGGAAGGAATATGCGAAGCATATACTTTTTATCAGTTGATGGTTGATGGATGAAGCGTAAAGGAGTCTAAACAGTTAAACAAAAAATATTATTGAAACAAATAAATTTGAAATTTCGTTAACTTCATTGAACGCCACCGTCGTGTAACTGATGTCCAGGTGTGTCAGATGTTTCATGGTATCAGTCACATTATGACTGACGAGGAATATTCAGAAAAGGAACCCCATGTTTTGGCCTTTCTCAAGCACCTTCTTCCTCCTGGTTCTGAGCTCGCTTCTCGAGTTCAATCCAGGTTTCAATCAATAGGCTAAAGTGGGGAAACTTTGTTTTTCACATCGAATAATCAATCGTACAATGCGTGCATGCAAACCCAACTCAACTATTTAGTCATTTCTCAATTCATTCAGGTATGCACCTTTATGATGGTTTCGTTGTCATTGTTTCAACTTCTACATTGTATTTTTGGATGACTCTAGTGCGCCCATTATTTTTTACACAAAATTTAACTTAATTTTATATAACCTATAGCACATGATAAATTTGATTAATATATGGGTACGCTGCAACACAATTATTGATTAACTAGTTCTGAGGTCACTTCTCGGCTTCAATCGAGGTTTCAATCAACAGACTAGGGTGGGGAACTTCGTTTGTCAAATGGAGGAATAAATCCCGCAGTGCGTGCATGCAAACCCTACTCAACTATTCAGTTATTTCACTATTGGTTTACGTATGCACCCCTATCATGGTCTCATTTTCATTGCTTCAGCCCTCTGCATTGTATTGTTAAATGACTCTAGTGTGCCTATTGATTTTCCCACATAATTTAATTTGATTTTATATAACGTATAATATGGGATTTAATTTCACTAATATATGAGTTTCCTGCAATAAGATTCTTCATTAACTCGTCTCGCCACAACATGCTTCTTTGGCTAGTTATTTTTTTTAGTAATTTTTTTGTTTAGATTCTCGGCTTTAATGAGCCTTGGATGTACATGCCCATTTGCTTCAATGCAGACATGTACGAAAAATCAAACTCTGAGCCTCAACTCAAGCATATAGGGATGCTGAGATCGTTAGCCCAACCATGTATTATATAAAAAAAGTTTATGATGATTGTATTTTCAGTATGAAGAAATCTGGGTTGAACATAGATGGATGCCAATGACTGAAAGCCCAATTAATCAAAACCATATTTTTTGAGCATTCTAAGCTGCTACCCAAATTATTCCAAACCATATTTTGTGAGCTAACAAAATAAGTAGCAATACCATATTGATAACTGATATTTGTTTTCTCTATGCATAGCAAAAAAAATGTTGCAATACATGGAGTTGCATTGACTAAGAATACGCTTAACACCATACAATAAAATATTTTTTTTATTAAGAACAATATTATGACCCTACATATCTTCGGGTCACTTTACTTTCAAACAATACATTATACATTCTGTATTCCATTTTGTAATCCAATTCTTTTAATTCTTTTATAGAGAACATATTAGGCTGTTTAATTTTAACCTCTTCAATTTATTGTTAATCTATACACATTTGTACCTAGTGGCCTTCAAATACCATATTCTCTATCATAACATTTGAACGGGATGTAATACTAGACACATTAGAAATGCATGAAATTTGATATCTTAATTATTGGCATATTTTTATGTATTCAAATCTAATTAATCCCTTCATTTTATCAATCTCTTAGGTTTTTAATATTAATCTATCAGGTTTAATATTATTCATCTTGTTTTATATCTGTTGGGTGTATAATATTAATCTGTTGAGTTTATTAATTCGTGGATTTATAGTATTAATATTTTGGGCTTGTAATATTGATCCTAAGGTATATAATATTAATCTTACCATTTATATTTTCTAGGGTTTAATATTAATCCTAGGGTTTAGTGTTATTCCCTTGGGTTTATTAACCTTATGGTTTCTATACCTATGGTTTAATATTTATGTTAGGGTTTACTGTTATTCCCTTGGGTTAATAATACCTTGGATTTTTAATATTAATCCCTTCAATTTATAATATTAATCATCAAGTTTATAATATTAATATTAGGCTTTAATTTTTATTTTAGGGTTTATAATATTTATCTCAGGGTTTATATCCCTTGGGCTTATCATTTTAATCTCTTGGTTTTGTGACAACAATTTTTTCAGCATCGAAATCAATGATGGTCAACCATGGCCAATCATGGTCAGCATTGGACAAACATGGTTGACCATGATCAATTATCGTCAACCATGGCTTATGTCGCATTATGAAAAATATTCTCACAATATTAAATCAAACATTGTCAACCATTATCAAATGAAACATTGTAAAAAATATTGTCACAATATGAAATTCAATCATTGTCAACTGTGGTCAATAAACAAGTTCACAATGTGACAAAGATTCTCTCATGGTCCAATGTCACATTGTGACAAGCATGGTCAACCATGGTCCAATGTCTTATTGTCACAAACATTGTCTTGACATGAAAATCAATCATGGTAAACCATGGTCCAACGTCCGATTGTGATAAAGATTGTCTCAATATGAAAATCCTAATCCATAGTCAACCATGTTTATTTTAGGGTGTATAATATTTATCTTATTGTTTATATAGTTTTGGTTTATAATATTAATCCCTTAGGTTTAATATTATTCACTTGGGTTTATAATCCCCTCATTTTATTATTCCCTTGGATTTATAACATCCATCCCTTGGGTTTATTAATATAAGGGTTCATATTCCTAGGGTATAATATATTCATAGGGTTTATAATATCAATCCTTAGGATTAATATAAATCCCTTGGGCTTATAGTCATGGTCATCCATGGTCCAACATCACATTGTGACAAAGATTATCTCAATATGAAAGTCATCCATGGTCAAATATCGTCAACTATCACCAACTATTATCAATCATGGTCAAACATGGTGCAATGTCACATTGTGACAATGATTGTCTCAATATGAAAATCAACCATGGTCAACCATAGTCGACCATGGTTCAATACCACATTGTGACAAAGATTGTCTCAGTATGAGAATCAATCACAGTCAACCATGGTCCAACGTTGTATTCTGACGAAGACTATCTCAATATGTAAATCAACCATGGTCAACCATGTCTCTTTTAGCATTTATAATATTTTATCATACAGTATATATACCTTGGTTTATAATATCTATCTTAGTATTTATCATAGGATTTTCTCGATATGAAAATTAATGATGGTTAAATATGGTCATTCATGGTCAACCATGGTCCAACGCTGCATTATAACAAAGACTTTCTCAATATGAAAACTAACCATGGTGAGCCATGGTCCAACATCGCATTGTGCAAAGATTGTCTTGATATGAAAATAAATCATGGTCAACCATGGTTTGACGTCTCATTATGACAAGGATTGCCTCAATATAAAAATCAGCCATGGTCAACCACGTTTATTTTCAGGTTTATCATATTTATTGTAAGATTTGTATACCTTGGATATATAATATTAATCCCTTGGGTTTAATATTATTCACTTGGGTTTATAATCCCTTGGGGTTTTAGTATTAATCCTTAGGTTTATTATTCCCTTGGGTTTATAATATCAATCACTTTGGTTTATTAATCTAAGGGTTTATATTCCTACTCTATAATGTTATTCATGGGATTTATACTATTAATATTATAGTTTCATATAAATCCTATTGGTTTATAATCATGGTCAACCATGGTAAACCTTGGTCCAATGTCACATTGTGACAAATATTTTCTCAATATGAAAATATACTAGGGTCAACCATTGTCAACCATTTTCAATCATTGTCAATCATGGTCAATCATGGTAAACCATGGTCCAATGTCACATTGTGACCAAGATTGTTTCATTATGAAAATCAACCATGGTCAAGCATGATCAAGCATGGTTCCAGGTCGCATTGTGAAAAAGATTGTCTCAATATGAAAATTAATCATGGCCAACAATGGCCCCACGTCGCATTATGACAAATATTGTCTCTATATGAAAATCAACCATAGTCAGTCATGTTTATTTTACCATTTATAATATTTATCATAAGGTTTATATTCCTTAGTTTATAATATCTATCTTAGGGTGTATCATAGGATTTCCTCAATATGAAATTTAACCATGGTCAGCAATGGTCAAACATGGCCAATTATGATCAATCATGGTTTTCTATGATCAACAATGATCCAACATCATATTGCGCCAAAGATTGTGTCAGTATGAAAATCAACCATGGTCAACCATATTCCCACGTCACATCATGACAAAGATTGTCTCAATATGAAAATCAATCATGGTCAACCATGGTCCAATTTCATATTGTGACAAAGATTGTATCAATATGTAAATAAACCGTGGTTAAACATGTTTATTTTAGCATTTATAATGTTTATCGTAGGGTTTATATACCTTGGCTTATAATATTTATCTTAGAGTTTATCATAGGATTTCCTTGATATGAAAATCAATCATGGTAAAACCATGGTCAATCATGATATACCATGGTCTAACTTTGCATTGTGACAAATATTGTCTCAATATGAAAATCAAACACTGTCAACCATGGTCAACCATGCTCCAACATCTTTGTGCAATGATTATCTCGATATGAAAATCAATCAAGGTAAATTATAGTTAACCATGGTCCAATGTCTCATTGTGACAAGGATTGTCTCAATATGAAGATCAACCATAGTCAACTATGTTTATTTTACAGTTTATAACATTTATCTTAGGGTTTCTATACCTTGGGTTTATTAATCTAAGGGTTCATATTCCTAGGGTATAATATGATTCATGGGGTTTATAATATTAATTCTAGGGCTTAATATTAACCCTTTCAATTATAATCATGGTCAACCATGGTCAAGCTTGGTCCAATGTCACATTGTAACAAAGGTTGTGTCAATATGAAAATGAAGCATGGTCAACCATTGTCAACCATGGTCCAATGTCACATTATGACAAAGATTGTCTCAATATGAAAATCAGCCATGGTCCAATGTCGCATTGTGACAAAGATAGTCTCAATATGAAAATCAATCATGCTTAACCATTGTTTAATGTCGCATTGTGACAAAGATTGCCTTAGTATGAAAATCAACCATGGTCAACCATGTTTATTTTACCATTTATAATATTTATTATAGATTTTATATACCTTAGTTTATAATATTTATCTTAGGGTTTATCATAGGATTTTCTAAATATAAAAATCAACCATGGTTAACCATGGTCAATCATGGTCAACATTGGTGAAACATGGTCGACTATGGTCAATTATGGTCAACCATGGTTAACCATAGTCAACAATGTTCCAACATCACCTTGTGAAAAAGATTGTGAAAATGTTAAAATCAACCTTTGTCAAGAATGATTAACCATGGTCCAACATCACATTGTTACAAAGATTGTCTAAACATTAAAATCAACCATTTTCAACGACAACCAATAATCATGTTCACATTGTCACAGAGATTATCTCTTGGTCCAATGTCACATTGTGACAAACATCGTCATCGATGGTCAACCATGATCAACCTTGGTCCAACATCATATTGTGACAAATATTGTCTCAATATGAAAGTTAACCATTGTTAACCATGGTCCAATGTCGCACCGTGACAAAGACATTCTCAATATGAAAATCAATCAACCATGGTCCAATGTCGCAGTGTGACAAACATGATGTCAATATGAAAATCAAACATTGTCAACCATATTTATTTTAGGGTTTATGATATTTATGTTAGGGTTTATATATCTTGGGCTTATAATATTAATCCCTTGGGTTTAATATTACTCCCTTGGATTTATTAGTCTCTCGTGTTTATAGTATCAATCCCCTCAATGTATTAATCTAAAGGTTGATATTCATAGGGTGTAGTATTATTCATAGATTTTATAATATTAATCCTAATGTTTAATATAAGTCCCTTGGTTTTTTTAATAATATCAAGATTTATTATATTATTCATAATATCAATAATATTATCATATTATTATAATATAACAATAATGATTATACATTGTCATTATAATTGTTATAATTATTTTCACATTTATAATATAATGATAATAATGTTTTATAATATAATTATTATTTTTTTATATATCTATTAATATCAATAATAATAATAATAATAATAAATGCATATCCATTTACACCTATCAACATATATCAACCACATTTAATAATGTGGTTGATATTATAATATCAATCCATTATAGTATCTCTTGGGTTTATAGTATCAATCCATTTGGTTTGTAATATTCCTCCCTTTCACAAAGAATAATTACAATTATTATTAATTATTAATCACTATAGTTATTTATAATTATTAATTAACTGATTGTTATTAATATGACCATGTTTTATAGTATAATCCATTTGGTTTATAATATTTATCCTCATTGCAAGAAATGTTTCGGAGAAAATCACATCAATTTTTATCTATCGGCGCATTTCGAACAATCTATCATGGTTCATCATCAGAATAACATAGATAATCAGATCATGGCATCAGATTAAATATGATCAACGATGAATATAATTCATTTATAAACGTTATAATCTAACAATTAATTTTGATTAGAAGTTATTATTTATCAATAAAATTACTTTAATATGATAAAACTAATCATTTGAATCTTTTTGCTAATTTAAATTTTATTAGATTATAACTACATAAATAAAAATATAAAAATTAAATAAATTAATAATTTGGTCATATTTAAATAATACATTGAGATCAAAATTGGAAAAAGTAAGGCTAAATAAATAGGTGAACATTACCTATTTAATTTTGAATCAATAGAGAAATATTTTATTTATTTATTTATATAAATATTGAGTTTCAAATAAATAGATTTATGACTAAATAAATATTCTATTTATTTTCTTATTTTTTATTAAAGTTTTAAGCAAATATATAAATAATATTGGTTTTGATTAAATAAATAAATATTTCATTTAGTTTTGATTAAGCAAATGAATAAATATTTAGTTTTGACTAAATATTTTATTTAGATTTTTTATAACAAAAAACAAATTTAAATACAAAGTTTAAGGAATAATAAAAGCAAATATATTAAAGAAATCACAAAAGAAATGAAAGGAAAATTTTCAAATAGAAAGGAGAAAGACAACACAAAATAATAAAAAGTATTAAAAGAAAGGAGGTCACAATAATAAGAAGAATAAGAAGTCTAGAGAGAGGAATACTATGAATAACTAAATGGATATTAAAAGAAAATAAAAGAATTAAAATATTTAAGAGATGATGAAAACTAAATTAATTAATAAATTAAATTAAAAAAGGAAACATAGGAAGTAGTAGAATATAGGAAAATAATCAAAATCAAAATAAAAAATGGAGAGGAAATGTTAGGGATATAAAAACTACTAATTCTCAAGGCATTCTCTCTATTTAGATTGTATGGCATTCTTTCAATCTCTATAATTTATAATATTTATCCTTTTATGAACAATAATTACTATGTTGCATGAGTTTTTGGAACGTTGGAAACTTTGGTATGGTGTCGGAAGGCCAGAGGTTTCCCCAAAATTTACTGGAAATGGCTAATTCGGAGCCGTAATATTATATAATAAAAAAATAAAAGTTAAAAAAATTAAAAATATTTTTTCAATTATATAATTTATATAATAATCAAAATTAATATTGAGTCAAAACATTCAAATATTAAAATCAATTTAAATATATAAATAATAAATTTATAATCTCTCTTACATATAAATATATTCTTTGGGTGTCTCTCTTCCTGAGTCTCTCCCTTACATATATATAAAATATTAAAACGTAAGTTCATTATGACACAAGATGAGTTTTTGAAACAATCTGGCTTAAAAATACAAAGGAAGAATTTTACATATGTTTTTCTAGTTATTCTTAAGAGAAAAAGTAAAGCAACTCTAGTGTTTAAGCATTGACTACCATATACAATCTTCTGCGATATATATACATAAACAACAAAAGGAATACTCATCAACATGGCATCCCAGATATTTCCCTTACATCGAGGTCCACACACTTCCTTAACACATCAAGAGATTGCTCCAGTTTCTCAATTAAGGATATCAGTGCTAACGATGTCTTTGGGCTTTCTTCCTGTGAATGTTTCAATTTAGGCTTATGTTTTGTGGGTAGTTCAGCATATTTCTCTATAGGCTTTGTATTCCCCAACTCCAAGGAACTTTAGAACTCCAATAAAAACAGTCTCTATAGGCTTTGTATACCCCAACCCCAAGGAACTTCATATCTCTAAAAAAAACAGTCTCTATAGGCTTTGTATTCCCCAACCCCAGGGAACTTCGGAACTCCAAAAAAAATAGTCTTCAATGGTCCCGGAACTTTCCCAAGCTCCTATTGCACCTCCCGCTAAAAAGAGAACATTCCCATATAGTTTCAAAACTCCCAGGAGCACGAAACCATTAGAACCAATTTCCCAACTCTTAAAAACAGTTCCCGTGTCACAAAGAATAATTATAATAATTATTAACTATTATTAACTATTATTAATTATTGTTAATTATTAATAATTATAATTATTATTAATGATTAATAATTATCTACATTTACTAATCACATTTACTAATGTAGTTCTGTTACTATAAATAATAAATTCAATTAACCATCTCACTATGCATATTCAATTATAAAAAAAAATTATATTATATTTTAACAAATAACATAATAATACTGAAAGAAAAAAGGTTTTATTAGTTTCGTTTAGTAAAAAATATTTATATGACATAAAATTTAAATCATAGTGATTTACACTGTCTTTATATTTTATATACAATTAATTTTAATATACACCTTATCAGGTCAAGTTCAAATATAAAATATTTCGTATTCAAAACTTTCTCTATCAATGATAATTTAACATTAGCATCCATAATGTTTATGATAACTTTCAATCTCGCCTTTCCCATCAGTGATAAAAAAGGGGCAACCAAAACAGGGAAGTGCAGACCTCCAACGTGCAACTTACATGTAATGGATGCAGCCTTCGGCATAAAGTATTAATTCACGTGAAATTTGGCATCTATACTGTTCAAATTGTTCCATTTGTTGAGACGATATCCGACACTAGTCTTCGATCAGAAAGGTGAGGCTGTTCTTCCATCAACTTCGAATTCAATTTTTTGTTGGCATTGGGTGATTGATATCAGTTGACGGTTCGGTCGAGAGATGATGTTACTGCCGCTCATCCACATATCATCTTCATGTGGACTGTCAGGAGCATCAATAAACTTTTGACCGTAAGTGTTATCTCTCTAAACCTATTTCTCTTTCTTCTCTAATGGATCACATGCACTTGTATTTTTATCATACGGATGGACCACGGCATTGTACTTACGTTGGCCTGCAAACCGCCAAAATGGTCGGTTCTTTTGCGCTAACGAGCCTGTTATCGAGTATTAAATGTTCGTTTAGTTGCAAGTTCGATAGCCATATAAAATAGTCGTGTGCGGTGTTTTTCGAACACTCCGTCCCATCGAAAATTATATGACTATTGACTATTGAGCTTGCAGCTAAACAGACATTTAATACCCTATAACAAACTCGTTAGCCCTTGCCCTTCTTTTTTATGTAAAGTTGAAGATTGCAAGTTGCCACTTCCTAAAAAAAAGTTAACTCTGAATACCAGAGGATCAATAAATCATGGAAATCGCCACACCCATGACCCGAACGAAATGAAATCAAAACGAGATATTATGCAGCACATGTTGTGAAAAAAATAAGTCGCGCTAAAACTAAACAACAGCGTCTAAACGTGCAAGACAATTTCTACATATTTATTGAAATACGAAGATACGATGCTATGAATTTGCGTTAAATTTGGTTTTGGTAGAAAATTTCTGTTTTTCCCACTTTTATCGGTAAGGCACTTTTTGAATAGTAACTTTCGGCTACTAAATCTAACTGTTTTATTAAATTAGGATAATTATATAAAATAAATAGATAATAAATGTTAAATAATTAGTTAATTCGATTGAAATATTCAAAAACGAAATTAGCTGATTATTTGATTAATTTATACATGCATCCACTAATATATTTTAAAATTTTAATTTCAACTGTCACATGTATACTTATTGTCATGTCATTGAGACTCACAAATGATTCTTATTTAGCTCATTATTGGATTAATTTATATAAATTTTAATTTGATTAATTTATACATGCATGCACTAATATATTTTAAAATTTTAATTTCAACTGTCACATGTATACTTATTGTCATGTCATTGAGACTCACAAATGATTCTTATTTAGCTGATTATTTGATTAATTTATATATGCATGCACTGATATATTTTAAAATTTTAATTTCAACGGTCACATGTATACGTAATGTCATATCATTGAGACTCACAAATGAATCTTTTATTGAGTTTTTAATTTTTATTTTTTTAATTATTTAGATTGATTTTTAAGAGAATATGTTCATTATATATTTCGTTATCTAAAATTTGTAGTGTTAAGAGTTCGTTAGGTTTTATTGATTTTTAATAAATTTAGATATGTGTTTCTAAGCTCGCTAATTTCTTAGGGATTGGAGATCATTCCAATTCTAATAAGTTGCTTATTATTATTTATAACATTTATATATAATAAAATCTTATTTAGAGGAATAGTCCCTTTTAATAAATTAAAAAAATTAGATTAGTGCTACATGGTTGCGGCCCACCAATTTCCTAGGGATTAGTTCTCCCATTATTATGCATAACATTCATTTATATAAGAAAATTTTATATAGAGAAACGGTCCATTTTACAATAAGATGTGTAATTTATTTTTTTTCTCAAGTAAAAGTTTACTCATAACCTTTTTATACATGGTTAATTAGATGCATTGGTAAGACATTCTTCTTGTTACAATAGTCTCTTTTTTGTTATATTTATGAAGCCTTAAGCTATATCAACCACATTATTATTTTTAATCCAACAGTACTAGTTAATAGTTTGAAAAAAACTATGATTAAAAAGTAATAAAAAGATAAACTATTGCAATTTTCATTATATAATTAGAGGACAAAGTGTTGAATTTTTATTTTATACAAGAAAATTTGGATATTAATTTGGATAGTTTAAAAAGAATTTTCATTGAAAATAATTAGAAAAGTGTTGCAACTTTATTTTATATAAGAAAAATAGATATTATCTTTTAGTTATCTCAATTAAAAAACAATTATAAAGTTATCTCAAACATATGAATTAAATAATTACTAAATGTATTGCAAATTGCAATATTTAATAATAATAATTATATGAATAAAACTTAAAAATATTTTAACTTTATTATAATGAAAAAATTGTCCACACAAACAATTTCATACTATCATAAATAAGATTTAAATGATAACCCGATAAAGGTTAAACTATAACGATTGCAAAATGCCATTTTTTATAATGGTTTGTAAAAGGAAAAACTGAGTTCAAACTGAAGTGTTGCCATTTACTCTATTTCCTTCTACTTTCGCTTGAGTTGTGTTTTGCCTTCAGTGAGCTCTTTCCATATAAGATACGGGGGATAATGGGATTGGAAGAAGGGCTCCATCATCAATTGACTTTGGTGTTTTTTCTCTATTACTATTGGTATCATTAGAGAGTCAATACCAAGCATTTATAGTTATGGTGTTAGTAACGTGTTTTTCATCCAATACCATCGGTATCACTGCAAAGTGAATACCAAGTATTATTTAGCGTTATGGTGTTATTACTTGGATTATTGATTATCTGATCTCTCTTTATAACTATTACAATTATGGTCTTTATAACTATCACAATTATGGTATAGGATAAAAAAAAATTGAAAACCAAAGAGTTGTAAATTTGTATTTTATATAAAGGAGAAATTGAATATTATTTTTTGTTTTTAGTTATTTTTAGTAATAAAAGAATTTAAAAAAAATTATGAAATTAGTATAATTATATAAATTAAATGGCTAGTAAAAGCCAATTCAATTTACTATATTCACACACTCCTTAACACCCACTCTCCCACTCCTTGATCTCAACTATTATACTCTTTAGTGGTCACAATTCATAAGTTTTTTCATTAAAACTGAAAAGAAATTCTTCCAAATAGTTTGGTGAAGTATTTGTTATTTTATCTCTGGATCAACAAAGTTGATGAGATGTGTCAACATTGCTGACATGCTCAATGGTCAATGTTGCTTTTCCTATGATGCACATGTTTATTTGAAAATGAAATTGTTGAGATTTCAACATAAAATGTCAATGTTTCTTTTCCTATGAAGCACATGCTTCTCTGAAAATGCAATTGCTGAGATTTCAACGTAAAATCTAGAATTCTATGAAGCACATGCTTCTTTGAAAATGAAATTGTTGAGATTTCAACATAAAATGTCAATGTTGCTTTTCCTATGAAGCACATGCTTCTTTGAAAACGCAATTGTTGAGATTTCAACATAAAATCTAGAATTCAACTACTTCTCTACATCTGTACCATCATTAAAAGATTCTTAGATATATTGCATGGCATAAAGTTGGAGTAGCTACTGCATATTGGGCTTATATCAATGATTTTAAGACAAACAAGATGCTTTTTAAAATCGTATAAGATCATTTCCTTTCTGAAATGAAAATCATATCCTGTGGTTCTTTTCCTATCATCAATATTACCAACAAATTTATTTTATGTGTATCTTGTATTATCTTTATAACATGTGTACCATTATCCATAGTAAGTTGTACTTGTAATATATGTACAAATTATTTCCCCAACTCTCAAGTGACAACCATTGATATGTCTATAAATTTGGAGATGTAAATAACTACATAAACATCATGAAGGCTAGTTGTAGTAAGGTGCACGCAGATATCAACAAGTCTCCTGTACAATGTTGAATAAACTATTGGTCTATCATTTTGTTTGCTCAATTTTGATATTTTTCCAGTAGATCTCTCCGTTGACATGCATTTATCCATTCTAAGCTTCTTTAATTTAGTTGTAGCATCACTTTATTGACATATAAATATTCCTTGAGCATATTTCTTAACTTCAATTCCCAAAAGGTACTTTATGAATCCGAGTTTTTTCATCTATAATTATCTTTTCATGTCTATTTTGAATTCATCTAATATCAAATTCCCAATATATATTATGTCATCAACATAAAATTAAACTATGTGAAACTTACCATGCTCATCTAATTGGGTAAAAATATGCTCTCATTATTTCTATTTTTTAACCTATTATTGAGCAAGTATGAGTTAATATGATTGCACCAACCTCTTGGAGCTTACTCCAATCCATACAAGACTTTATTTAGCTTGTATACTATGTTTGTTTGGCCTTTTACTTCAATTACTGGTGGCTGATTTACATACGCCTCTTTTTCTAAATGATCAGTTAAGAAGGATGAATTCACATCTATTTTGATAAGTGGTCATTTGTTATAGACTATAATGGCTATTATAGCTCTGATTGCATCCAACGTTAGTACAAGGGAAAAGTTCTCACCATAGTAAAAATGTTGTTGCAAATTGAATCCTTTGGTGATTCAGGTGGATATTAGTGGCCACCCGCCAATTCCACTTGGAACCCCACCATTGTTTCTTTCATTTTTTCAGTTTCCTTAATTGTAGCACAATTTACTATTTTTAGCAGTTTTTCGGGTCCTAAACTTCTGGAGCTATTTTGAGGCCCTAAACGACGTTTTTTGGCAATCTACCACGAGCGATTTTTTCCCCAAAATCATTTTTTTCATCGTAGTCTTCGAAGAAATATTTCCAACGAGTTATCATGCATGGAAAAGGGAAATAATATGACTAAGTCGCAACCTCGGGAATTTGGCTGTCCAACTCACCCCAACGAGGCCCATAAACTCTTGGTGTTACATCTCCTCGAGTTAGGGTTTTGGTTGTTTAGGTTTGATCATATTTTTAAATAATAAAAATGCCCTTGAGCCTCATTGTAATGCACTTCAAAGGCATGTAGCCATTAGATCTCCTCTCATAGATAACCTACCATCACCCGAGCTAGTCTTATTTCCATTCTATTTGTAAGCATATTTCAGTATTTGATATTATTGAAATGAAGTGTTATTTCTACTACATCTTGGGTATTTATGGTTATATCTGTAATTTGTTGCATTCTTGTTTAAATATGGATCAGGGGTATCAGAGTGGTCTTCTCTTTCTTTGTTTCTCCTTTGCATGTCCCCAATGAGGTCGAGATATAAGGAGTTAGTAATCGAACTGGTGGAACCTTTGCATGACCAGCCTCACAAATCCTGATGACCTCCCCTGGTAGATGAAAAGAAAGAGGAGGGCCTAGGAAATACTATCAAAATCTTTCTCAAGGAAGCCCTTGAGCGACAAAGGAACGCGATGATGAACAACTTTTCCTAGATCCTTCAACGGCTACCCAAGGGCGATGCATCTACTTCTAGAAGCTACTTTGGAAGCACCACACCCTTTAAGATACAAGTTAACTTTGACATTCCCATATTTGAGGGTCAGATAGATGTAGACATTGTAGATAAATTGTTAAATATTCTAGAAGGATATTTTTCCGTTCATGATTTTTCCAACCAGGAAAAGATCACCTATTCACTTCTCAATGCAGCCCCCCACATCAAGGACTAGTGGGAAACCTATTGTGAGAAGAAGGATGAAAGTACGAACTTACTATTTTAAGCCGCACCCACTTGGAACTCGTTCTAGGATGCCATCAAGGAGCAGTAGTACCCTGTTAGGAGCTATGAGGAAAAATACATAAAGTGGACATCGCTGTGATAGGGAAGGGACCAAGAAGTGCCGAAGTTTACCAATGTTTTTCATACCCTTCTCATGAAGTTGGGTATCAAGGATTTTGAGAAGCATTTTGTTCTCAAGTACCTCGGCTGCCTACAAAGGTACATCCAGGATGAGATGGAATTCCTTGAGATATCCTTGCTCGGCACGGCATACCGATATGCGGTCAAGATTGAGAAAAATTTTAAACAAAAAAAGTGAGACTTTGGATCTTCCAATCCAAAGCAAGGGAAAGTTGCCTCCAAACCACAGAAAAAGGACAAATCCAAGGCAGGGCGGCCCAGGACAACCCGCCAAAGCTGCAAGAAAAGAACAATGCGGTGAATCCAAAGAAGGGCATAGGAAAGTGGTGTGAGTTCCATAAGAGCTCCACTCACAACACAAGTGAGTGTTGGGCCGAGCAGTCACTAGTGGCTGAGCTAAAGGCCTTGATATCAGATGCATGTTATGTCTCTGAGTGAGAACCCGACAAGGGGAACGACATAGGGAAGCAGATTATTGATGCAGAGCCCAATGCCATTGTTGCCACCACAAAGATCGAAAAGGAGGAACCTGAAGATCGAGAGGAGGAGGATCACCTCTTCCACTCCCAGATGTGGGTAAAGGGTTCCCCGCTATAGTTCATTATCGACAGCGGGAGCCAAAAGAACCTCATTTTGGTAGAGGTCATGAAGTGGTTGGGCTTACCGACCACAACACATCCACAACCGTACACCATCGGGTGGCTTCACCAAGGATGGGATTTTCACATGAGCCAACTGTGTCACCTTCCATACAACATCAAGCCCTTCACAGATGAGGTATTATCTGACATTTCTCCCCTTAATGTTTGTGATGTATTATTAGGCCAACCATACTTATGGAAGTGACATGCTCTGTGTATGAATCAAGGCCTCATGCTGTTATTGTTACTTTGGGAAATAAGTTGTATAGGATACTGGAGGTAACACCGCCTACTGCCATCTCTTTGGTTACTGTAAAACAATGCAGCAAGCTCATTTAAAAAACCGAGAAACTTGTCATACACCCTCAGGAAAGGAAGAAGACAGTGGCCACGACCTCTAGACAAGACCCCTTCGCATGGCAACAACAGATGGACAAGGTCATGGAGGAGTACGAGGACATATTCACCTCCCCCACAAGGGTGACTCTACATTGTTAGGTCAAGCACTCCATCGATCTAACCCCAGGTGCAACACTACCCAATGGAGTAATCTATCGATGCTCCGTTCTGGAGAACGGCAAAATCAAGAGGAAAATTCAAGAGCTACTGCAGAAAGGTCACATTTGTCTAAGTTCATTACCCTATGGGAACCTAATCTTGTTGGTACAGAAGAAGGATGGGACTTGGAGACTCTGTATTGACCACCGGGAATTGAACAAGATCGTTGTCTGGAATAGATACCCGATCCCATGGATTTATGACCTTCTGGACCAACTAAAGGGAGAAAAATATTTCAGCAAGATCGACTTGAAGTCCAACTATCACTAGGTTCTAATTGAACCCTTCGATGTGTGGAAGACTGCCTTCAAAACCAAGGAAGGCCTTTCCGAATGGTTGGTTATGCCTTTTGGGTTGACGAATGCTCCATGCAACCTTCATGAGGCTGATGGATGACAACTTGCGGCCATTCACCAACTCGTTTGTGGTGGTATACTTGTATGGCATCTTGATCTTCAGTGAGAGTTGCGAAGAGAACCTCCATCACACCCGACAAGTTCTCCAAACACTGCAACAACACAAGATGTGTGCAAATTTGGAGAAATTCACTTTTTGCATGACCCAGGTTCAATATCTAGGATACATTATTGATGAACGAGGGGTGCATGTGGATCCAACCAAGATCCAAGTCATTCGGGATTGGCCAACCCCAACAACTCTGACAAAGCTTCGCAGCTTTCTGGGTCTTGCCAATTTCTACCATAGATTCATGTTGGGATTCTCTTATGTCACTTTGCTCTTGAGTCAAGTCACCAAGGGAGGAGTGAAAGAAAATTCTTTTGGTCTAAATCTCAATAGAAGGAAATTGCAGAGTTGAAACATCACCTCTACTCTGCACCAATGCTCACTTTACCAGACATGCAACATCCATTTGAGATGGAGAAAAATGCCTCTAAATATGCTATTGGCAGTCCTTACTCAACAGAGGCATCCAGTGGCATATCACAGTGAGACACTTTCAGACATAGTCCAGAAGTATCCCACTCGTGAAAAAGAGATGTATGCCATTGTGCAGGCTTTCCAACAATGGAAGCATTACGTTTTGGGGAAGGAAACAGTCATCCACATAGACCACCAACCCTTGCAGTTCATACAGATGCAAGGGAAGTTGCAGAATGATTGCCATCAAAAGTGGTCCACATACCTGCATCAGTTCCATTTTAATATCAAGTATAAGAAGGGTAGCACCAATAATTTTGCAAACTGCCTCAACCGACCATCAATCATCGCATTAACCACCATGCTCAACTCTTGTGGGCACAAGAATTCTGATTGGCCACTTCTCTACAAAAGTGACCCAGAGTTCGGCCACGCATACCAGAGGCTCTTGGAGGGTCAGCAAGTTCCAGATTTTCACCTATAGGATGCCTTTCTATGTCACCTAGGACATTTTTGTGTTCCTTCAAGCAAATGGGCCAAGATGATTTGGGAAGTGCGCTATAGTCGAGCCGATGGGCATTTCGGGGTCACGAATATAGTGGTAGTACTGCATAAGTATTTCTACTAGCTGAATCTTCGATAGGATGTTGGGAACTACATCAAATATTGCACTGCATGTGCCATTACCAAACCGACCATCAAGAAGAAAAGCCTCTACAATCTGCTACCTGCCCCTAATCGACCTTGGGAATCCATCTCCATCGATTACATGTCAGGCCTTCCTTCTACTAAACATGGAAACTACTATGTTTTTTTGGTGACTGACAGAATCTCGAAGATGGTCATTCTAGCGGCCTACAAGAGGAATATCACAACAGAAGCCACTACTAAACTCTTCTTTGAATGAGTGTGGATACACTTTGGGATCCCATGGTTTATCATCTTAGATCAAGACAACAGGTTCCTCAGTGAATTTTGGTCCAGTCTCTGGTGGATGCTGGACACCAAGATCACTAAGTCTACAGTTTTCCAGCCCCAAACTGATGGCCAAACAGAGGTCGTCAATAGGATGATCATACACATTCTGCACATGTACAACTCAAAGCATCCATGCACATGGGATGAGAGCATTCCCTATGTCCATTGTAGTTATAACTGGGCTCTCCATAGCTTGACTGGCCACATCCCTTCTCAAGTGGGCTTGGGATTCCAACCTTTATGTCCCCTTGATGTGGACATACCATTTGTAGCTACTCAGGCAGATTCGGCTCATGTCTAGTTGGAAGTTGATAAGGAAAAAAACTTCATTGAGCACATCCAACATATCCACCAACAGGTCGATGACATTATGGAGAAATCAAATTCTAAGTACAAGCAACAACATGATCAACATTGGGTGCCACACAAGTTTCAGGTGGGTGACAAAGTCTGGTTGCATTTGTAGAAGGAATGCCTTACCGGAGCCTATCGTAAACTCAGACAATTTTGGTATGGTCCTTACACCATTACCAAGGTTGTGGGTGATAATGAATTTGAGCTTAGCATTCCCCCATTCCTTGGCCTGCACCTAGTGTTCAATGTGGACTGCCTTCCACCATACTTCCCACCATTATTGGACACATCAGACATTGCAGAACAACTCACACCTACAAAGTTAAATCCAGATTGCATGGAGCAAGCCACAACTAATCAAATCATGGACACGTAGATCAAGAACACTCGTTAGTAGAAGATCCAATGGTATCAAGTTTTCAAGGCAGGCCAACTCCTTCACTAGGGTAAGTGGCTCACTAGGGACCAAGTTCAATAGAAGTTTCCTAATGTTATGGAGGATCTCAATGCAATGGGGAATCCTAAGGGGGGAGGAATGATCCAGGTGGATATTGGTGGCTGCTCGCCAATTCCACTTGGACCCCCACCATTATTTATTTTAATTTTTCAGTTTCCTTAATTGTAGTACAGTTTACTATTTTTAACAGTTTTTCGGGTCCTAAACTTCGAGAGCCGTTTTGAGGCCCTAAACAATGTTTTTTTTGAAAATATACTGCCAACAATTATTTGTTTAAAATCATTTTTTCCATCGTAGTCCTTGAGAGATCTTTCGAATGTATTTTTCATGCACGTCAAACGGAGATAATATGACTAAGTCGCAACCCCAGGAAGTTGGTTGTCCAACTCACCCCAACGGGGCCCATAAGCTCTTAGTGTTACATCTCCTCAGGTTAGGGTTTTGGTTGGTTAGGGTTTTCTCTTATTGTTCAATAACAAAAAGGCCCTTAAGCCTCATTGTAACACAGTCAGAGGCATGTAGCCGCCACATCTCTTCTGAGAGATAAGCTACCATCGCCCGAGCTAGTCTTATTTCCATTCTGTTTGTAAGCATATTTGAGTATTTGATATTAATTAAATGAAGTGTTATTTCTATTGCATATTTGTATTTATGGTTATCTCTATAATTTGTTGTGTTCCTGTTTCGATCTGGATCATTTGGCAACTAGCCTTCCCTTATATTTATCTACTTTTTCTTTCTCCTCTAGATTTTTATTATGTATCCACTTAACACCAAGTGGTCTTACTTGCAGGGTTATCAATGACATCTCATATCTCATTCCTTTCAGTTTCTTCAATCTCTTCCTTCATCGAAAGTAACCAATGATCTTTTTTGACCACCTATTCAAAATAAGCAATTTGATAGGATAGTAAAGAAAAGTGAGCTCCTTGATCCATCGCATCACACCATTAATAGATTTTCCTCAAGGTCATTTGTTTATGATTTCTCATTGGATTTTCCAAGTATCTACTGAAAGAAGAATTATCTTCTTGTATTTATACTTGTAGCCTTGGAAAACTTGGTGAAGGAACTTAACTCCCTAAGATTTCCACATGTTCATGTATTTGGAGAGATGGATTTAGATTTCCATTGCTTCATTTTTTGGGTCACTACAATATTTGTCCTCCAATAATTTTACATTTTTGTCCCAAAAATTTCCTATTGACAATGTTATATAGTTTGTAGGCTTTAGACTATTCATTGCACCCAATGAAAGTGCATTTTCCACTCTTGTTTTCTAGTTCCCTACTTATCTATCATGGAATATGTGCATGGGAAATATATCCCAATACTCTAAATTGAAAAATAATTTACGTCATGCCACTCCATACTTCTTCGGGAAATTTTCCTTTCATACTATTTGTTGAAATCTATTTGATATGTTGAATGAACATGCAACAACTTCAGCTCAATAATCATTGGGTAGATTTTGATCTCTTTTTGTTCATACTCCTTGTCAAGCTCATGATGTTTTGGTTCTTCCTTTCAACAACTCCATTTTGTTGTGATGTACATTTGATGATGAGCTATCACCATATCGCTATTTTCTTAAAAAAATATTGTTTCTTTGAGTCATATGATCCTCCATCCTATTTGTGTACTTTGACATATTTACGACATTATTTTTTTGCTACAACCTTAAACATTTTGAACTTTTGTGAAATTTTTGAGTATATTTTTGAGAAAATATACCAAAATTTTTCTATTGAAACCATAAATAAATGATAAAAGATAAAAATTTCTCCAGTAGATTAATTTTGCATTAGTCCACATAGTTGTATGTGGATGACTTCTAGATGCCATTAGAAATGTCGAAAATTTCTAGAAAGCTCTCTCTTTGATGATTTGCAACAATGTAGCTTTCACAAGTGCTATATTTTTTATTCAACTTAGGAAATCCTTTAACCGATAACTATTTTACAGGAGCCTAAGACTCATATCAGGTAGATATCCATAACTAATTTTCCACGAATAAGTCTCATTTGTTCTAGATTCCATTTGTACATATGATTGTGACAAATTTACACTTCTTAGATCCAATGGGAACACTATATTCATAAACATTTGGACATTTATAATACTTCTACTAGGATAATTATCTAACAATGTGCATGTGGGGTCCTTGAATTTAACATCATAACTATATTGAATCAACTACTCTATACTTGACATATTATATTTAAGATTTGGTTCATAAAAGGTATCCAAAATATAAATTTCTTTTCATTTTGCTTATTCAACATAAACACAAAAACTTTTCTTATGGCATTGAGAAAATAATTGTATCCTAATGTAAACTCATATTGAATAGATCTATCAATTCTTGAAAAAACACTTTTGTTACATGTCATATGATTATTCTAGCCACTATCTAGAAATGTTAGATACTTATTTTAATATTCTTCAGTTATTGGAGAAAAGATGAAGTTTGAATCGAGTGTCACTTATTCAATGTTGTAGACATTTTCCTTATCGTTGTCCATATCTGTGTGTCTCCTTCAACATTAAGATCCATAGTGAACATATATTTTCCAGTAGTAACATTGCGCTTTGGATTTTTCTATCATTCTTATGCCTCCCCCCACCTGTAAATCTAATAGTGTTTTGACTGATTTGAATATTGTGACTATTTTGGTCTATTTCTTTCTTGTTCTTGATGATTAGATATTCATATGCTACATTTTAATTTTTCTCTACTAATTAATTCCTAAGTTCTGAATGCATGCTCTCAAGATTCATTTTCCATGTTGATTCTTAATTCATGGCATAAAAGGGATCCCATTAGTGTTTTATCTTTTAGTTTGGATAAGTCTCTGGAATCCTCTATGAAAATGAAAACAATCTCAACTTTCCAAGTTATGCTTATAAGAATGTATTTCATGATTTTCTAATCTTCAATTGTCTCTTTAAGAATCTTGATCTAATTCACAAGTCTCATCACTATGGTCATGAACTAGTTAGTGTTATTTTCCTCCTTCATCTTTGACGCTTCAAATTCTCTCTTGTGTGATTAAATGCTCACATTTTTCACATTTTCATTAACTTCATGTGCAGAATATTTTAGGTTTATTTTCATTAGATTCTCCCATTATCTTGTGAAAAAATGAGTCATCTACTGACCTATGAAGCAAAAACTTAGTCTTGTTCTCATTTATCCTGATTTCTTGAAGTTGTTTTCTTTAGACATTAGACGGTATCTATAGTTATTTGACTTAGCTATAAAAAACCATTTTCCACTACTTTCTGACATTTCTAGAATTGCAAGAAAGTATTCATTCTTAGAGAGAAGAAATCATATTTATTTCTTACGAGAACTAGTTCTTATTCCATGAAATTAGTTGAAAAATACATTCACAATAAAATCTCACAATGCCAAGAAATTTTATTTTACTTTTATATTTCCCATATTCTCTACTTCAAAAGAAAGTTAAATAATTTAGATAGAAACCACTTTGCTCAAACATAACTACTTATTTGTTCCCAAAATGTGCATTGGTACTCACAATGAAAATCCAAGTAAGTTTTTCCTTGACATTGTTGGAGAAAGAAAAGAAATACTCTTAATCCTTTTTGTTTCACCAAGCTCATAAAACTTCTCTTCTATTACTGTTGCTAGAAATTTGAAAGGGGGAAGAATTAAAAAGGAAATGAGTTGGTATGGGAAAAGAAACTTTTGTCTTTTTTTTATGTGATGTAGCTTAATGACATGATGGATAATCCAAATAAAAAAGAGTAGAATCTCTACTCAAAATTCTGCTATCTCGTAAAATTGCATTGTTTTATGCACTTAGTCTAGCTCTTGTAAAAAAAATCATTTCTACAAAGCGACAAAAAGTATTTTTTCTCACATAAGTAAATAATTAAATAAAAATTCATTGAAAACATAGTCCATAAAATGTTAAATAGTAGGAAGCATTTCCTTCTTTTTTCTATGTTATTGATGGTAGCATATCCTTATGACAACTAATTTAAGGTTTTAGCCACCCACAACAAATTGATCATAGATCTATTATTAAAAAATGTGGAGATCACTCCAACGACATGCACCCTAATTGCAATATGACATAATTTCTCTATCATAAGATAGATTGTTGATGGTTCTAGCAGCTATTGACTTGATCCTTCAATCTCTTTTGCAAATGAAACTCCTCCCTCAATAGGGAGTGTTAGCTTCTACTTGGTCAATTATATATATGCCCTTCATGGCGTCATATGTTACCTCAATTATATATATGCTCTTCATGGCCTCATATGTTACCTCATAGAGAGTGTTAGCTTCTACTTAGTCAATTATAGATATGCCCTTCATGGCGTCGTATGTTAGACCTAACAATTAGATACATCTACTTTGTTTTTCATGATCTTCTCTTCACTTTGTAAATAGTCTTAACCTTTATCTGAATAAAAATATGAATAATATGGTTTTCCCTTCTCTCTTTTATTTTAGAATGGAAATTTAACCTACAACTATGAAAAATTGACTAACATTTTAAAAATAACAAATTCAACTTCCACTAAATAAAACTAAATTATATATATATATATATATATATATAATATTTTTTTAAATTATTTTAATAAAATATATTTACATCATATGAAATTTACAACGACCTTGTACTTTATATACATTTTATAAAGTCAAGTTAAAGTAAATAAATGTATTAATAACTTTATGGACAAAATAACCACCAAAATGGTCTGCTGACACCATAACGCATTTTTGCAGATTCTTCTTACGAAAACCTAATTTTGAATACCAAATGATCAATAAATAAGGGAAGTCGCCATATCTATTTGAGCAACGAAATGAAACGAAATCGAGAAATAATGTAGCACGTGTTTTTAAAAACATCAGGCCAAAACGAAAGTAACAGAGTGGAGACTCGCAGGACAATCTCTCAATTCGTTTTACAGATGAATTTATTTTCTATTTATTTATTGTTTGGGAACTTAGGAAGACCATACGAAATTATGAATTTTATGTTTAGTTTGTTTTAATATAAAATCCCTTTTAAGTATATGTGATCTAACTGAATATTAGACGTTTTGTTGTTTCCTTCCTTGTTTTTTAAATATTACAGCGGGAAGGATTTATTTGAATTATGTAATTTATATATTCAGATGAGTGCAAGTTAATTATTGTTCGTGATTTTCCAAATATTTGGGAATCCAACGAATATAGGCCTGGAATTACTAAATATTCGACAAATCTGCAACCAACTTAAGATCACCAATTAATTGCAAGATCGCTGACAAATTAGTTTACTGTCATATTCAAATCCAGGCAGTTGCTGGCATGAAACGATGCTATTTGTTTCATCATTTTTAGATTCTTGAAATTTTCTAGCATGAAATGACTATTAGTTCTAATGATTAGGTCATACAGAAGGAAGTTTACGGTATTATTTTATTCACTAAAAACTTTTCATCATATTCAAATTCAGGTGGTTGCCATGAAACAACTACTTTTCGTTTTACCATATTCAAACTCATAATTATTGATAAACTTATGCTTCATGCTTCAACATTTTTTGGTCGATAAGGATTGGTAAAGTTGACTTTAAAAACTTCTCCTAAAGGATTAAAAGTATGAACTTATGTGGGGCTTTTGACATCTAACTTTGTATTTCTATTTACTTTGCATTTTCATGATATTAATAAATAAGTTATTTTTAATTTATTTAAGTTATTTTATTACTAAAAATTATTAAATAAAAAATATTTATCTGATTATTACGGTAATTAAAAATATATATAATTAATTTATTAAAATTATTTATATCTATATTTAAAAAGAGAATAATGGAAATAAAACACAAGAACTTAAGCCATTTAATTATTACATTTCTGTGAAAGAAATATGGGCTGGATCTTATTGAATATAAAATAAATAGAAAAATTTTGAAATAAAATTAAGTTTAATTTATTCATTTCAAATATATATATATCTATATATATATATAGGGAATAATGTCATATCTTATTTATGACGGGAATTAATTATATATATAGAGAGCGCACGGAAACGAATAGATATTTATGTTATTAATATTATTATGATATGTTAATAGGTTTTAAATTATAATAAATATCAAAATATTTATTCCATAATTTATTCTTTGTTTTTTGTCGAAACGTGTCGACAAAAATTTAAAATTTCTCCATGTGATTTTTGCCAAAGAATTCTTCAAAAATTTGATATGGATCACAAAAGTCTCAATTCAATAACTCATAAGAAATAATTAAATTATAATTTAATTTAAAATAATAATTTAATTATAATTTAATTTAAAATAATAGTAATAACAACAATTTATGATAAAAGAATTCATGTATAAATTAAACATATATAGAATTTTATGAAACATGTAACAAAATTGGTAGCTATAGAAATTCTTAATTAAATTTTTCTAAAATATTAAAATTGAATACTATAATTACCACATACCAAAAAACCACAAATCATTTTATATGATATTTTTTTATATATCATTTTTATAATTAATTTAATTAAATAAATAAAAAATAAAATTATGTTTGGCCTTATATTTCTACCCAATCACTAAATAATTATTATAATTAAAACCCTCTATCAAAACATGCATTTCTATCCATATAATTATTTTCGTAACCTTCCAATAGCATTTCTAAAAGTGGCATGGAGTTATTTTATTTTCAAATATATGTTTGCTTAGTTAGCAACTTTCGTGAGTGCTAGTACATTGTACATCCTTGATCAATATTGATAGAGAATATAATCCATGATTTGTTGAAAAATAGGCATCCTTTCCTTTTCTTCTCCTACTGTTCATGGTAGCATATCATTGTGACGCCTAGCTTAACGTTTTGTGCAACCATGATAGCTCGATCACAAACATGGTATTACTAGCATTTGCACCAGATGTTGCAAAGGAAACGCCGTAAGGCATAAATTGAAGAACACAAATACAACACAAGATTACTTTGATAAATAATAAAAATATATTGACCACTCAAATCAATGCCCCATTAACTGGAACCACTTAGTAGACATATTTATCAAAATTAGGATTATACACAATGATCAAGAAATTTCCCATATACAAACAACACCTTCCACAACAACCTTTTGTCACGTCCACATTTTAAAAAATGCCTTGGAACATGATTGGAATCTCCCATATTGTCTTTTTCATTATGCAGATAAATCTTCCCTATTGCTATTTTCATCATGAATATTGTCAGTTCATTGTTGTAAAGTGTTAGTGTGTTAAAATATACAAACAGCACCTTCCACAACAACCTTTTGTCACATCCACATTTTAAAAAATACCTTTGAACGTGATTGGAATCTCCCATATTACCTTTTTCATTATGCAGAAAAATCTTCCATATTGCTATTTTCATCATGAATATTGGTAGTTCATTGTTGTAAAGTGTTAGTGTGATAAATTCAATACCATAAGTTCAACAAGCAAAAAACATTCCTCAATTAGCATAATATGTATTTTTCTCTCACTGTGTATTCTTCAGTCATGCATTACAAAACTTCCATCAAAGAGCACAAGTAACAGATTAACTGATTTTTTTCGAGATCATAAACTGGAAAAGCCCTGAAACTTTTTGAGTTCCATACCTAAACCAAAAAAATGAACCACCCTAAGAAACCCTAAACCAAGAAAATGAAAAACCCTAAGAAACTCTAAACCAAGAAACATTTCATGCTGGTCAGCGTTACTGATATATTCATGACTGATCATCTCTGATGGGTGTGCCTTCTGCGGATAACCTGAAACTATCAAGCAATGCATTCCTTCCACTCAAAATAACATGAAAGAAGTCATTAACCTATTTAGAGAGAGGATCTAACCCCTGGGCAAGCAATTGTGCACTTTGTTGTAATTCTTGTATAGCAATTCTGATATGTTCCACTTTCTCTGTTCCATCGACAATGTCAGACTACACCCTTATTCATCTATTCTTTTTACCTGGCCTTTGATGATGATAAGCAATGTTGAATTGGAAATGTGTATGACAACATTGCCAAAAGTGGCTCAATATTTGCTAGATGTTTTATAGGTGATAGAGTAAGGCATTATTTAGTATAAGTTTTTGAGGTGATAGAGAAAGGCACTGTTTGGTATATGTTTTAGAGTTGATAGAGCAAATCACTGTTTGGTATATGTTTTAGAGGTGATAGAGTAAGGCATTACATATAAGCTACTTTAAGAGGAGTTTTTCAATATGAAATACAGCTCCATTTGGTTATGAAATGCATTGTTAGATGGACATTTAAGATCAAAAAGTATACTGTCATTAACTCTTAGGGCTTAGTAAACCAATACAAAACCATTTTTATGTTTATAGGATTTTCCATGCGTGGAAGCAACCTCAGTCCTTAATGCACTTACTTTTTTTGCTGCTTCTTTCATTGTCTTTGGTGGTATCTTGCTAGAAAATCCTTACATAAATTCCAATATATGTTCTCTAAAACAATATAAAATTCTCTCAAACGCAAGACATGAGCTTGGATTCCACTTGGAGCAAAACCACATCACAAAAGACACATTGTACATTGAATGCACAAACAATAAGCTCCTTTCTTCCAATTTTTGACATTTTGCATTAAGGTAAACAATATCCAAACCACTAAGTAGATAACTCTCCTCTTTTTCCTGTCTATGGGTGCACTGAGGCAAAGATTTTTGTCTTCTGAGGAAACTAAAATAATAACTGTCCATAAATATCTAATTGATAAAGACTATTTAGTAATGATTTTTAACTTATCACAAAAAGCACACTCATTTTTATGCCATCACTAAGAATCGAAGGTATGCTTTTGTATGAAAGTTAGACATGGATGGAAGGAGTTTGACTATATTTTGTGGTTCTAGATGTCTACTAATACGACCTAATTTGACCTTGAATGATGCAAGTTCTGGTTTCTTGAGTTTTTTATGAAGACACTGTTGAATTAAGATTTTGAGCTTTTTCTGATCTTGAGTAGAGTTTAGAGGATGTTTCCTTCATTACCAATAGAAGTTTGGATCCATCCCATAACATAGCTGAATTAACCTGAATGGATTTTTCTCCAATATTTTTTTTTCCAAGCCATTATGTTCCTTAGTTAGCTCAAGTCATCTACAGACACAACAAGGACCTTGAAAATCCAGCCATTAATCTGAAAGGATATATGGTAAGACCCTATAATGTCATTATGAATATATGGGAATTAAAATATAACGAGCAACACTTGAAATGGACGACAGATGGCAACAAATCATTTGTTCTAAATAGGATCATATAGAATGAAAAGGGGCGATTATATTTCTATATTGTGTTTTAACATCCGGAAAATCATGGTTCTTGCAGGTGGGAAATGCACTTACAGACGATTTCCATGATCTTGTAGGGATTTTTGAATTTATGTGGTCTCATGGTTTGATATCAAACAACACCTACCGGTTGCCCAATATTCACTGTGACTTTTCATCTCTTGTGCATCCATCAGCTCTATGTAATATGGTATTAGATCGTGCCGATGTGGAAATGGGGAATATTGATCCATACAGTATCTACACCCGTCCTTGTTTGAACAGTACTAGAACATATAGAAAACAACAGAGAAAAAGATATGTAAGTATATTATATACATTAAGCATTGTATATGCCAGCAGATCAGTTTGAAGGTATGCTTAAAGTCCAATTTCGTATCTTTTGCATTTGGTAGTCTCTTTCCCATTGACATGGTAAACTGTAAAATAAAGACCAGAGAAAAAGATGTGTAAGAATATTAGATACATTAAGCACTCTATATGCCAGCTTATCAGTTTGAAGGTATGCTTAAAGTCCAATGCTATATCTTTTACATTTGGTAGTCTCTTCCCCATTGACATGGTAAACTGTAAAATAAAGACCAGACTAGATGATTGAGGTCATTTTTTCTCAAATTAAACACATTCTTGTGTGCCATTGAGGTCCACAATTTGTTGCATGGTGAATTTAAATGACTGGTATCCATCACCTCTAGATGGGGATAATCAGATCAGCTATAAGAGCACTACTGCATTCTCTTTCTCACAGAGGCATTTTGTTGCAGCCATGGAGGCATCTGTTTGTGGAGTATGATCCTTGCACTGAAAAGCATTCCGAAATTTATTTCAATCTACCTGAAGTACAAAAGGATCTTCATGCCAATGTTACAGGAATTCCTTATAACTAGACTACTTGCAGGTCTGTGGTTTTATTATTAAAATGGTAACTTTTTTTATCTGGTGCTGCTTCTTTTGCATTTATAAAGGACCTTCACTCATCAATCTGGTCTGTTTTCTTTATTATGTGATGAAGTTTCTGCTCACTGGGGAGACTCCCCTAGATCTATGTTGCCAATTTACCTAGAACTCATAAACGTTGGACTACACATTTGGATGTTCAGGTCACAACTCACCGTGCATATCATTTCTTTTAATCAGAACATGGCACTTAGAACAATGAGAATGTTTCTGATTGGACTTTTTCTATTATCTTCCATCATAAAATCTACTACAGAAAATTCGATATTGTTTTGTTGGTATGCAGTGGAGATACAGATTCAGTGATTCCAGTCGTAGAAAAAACAGGGATTCAAGGGCCTTACCCCACGATTTATGATCGGCAATCTATTGGATATTGCGAGAAAGATATAGAAGGAGTTGTGCACAGACATGGCCTTTATACATCATGATTTCAGAAAGAGTGCTTTCCCTTATATGGTTGAGTGGTCCAGGAAATATGATACTGTCACAAGTAATTTTTATGGCATATGCTGCTTATGGATTATTGGTTTATTTATTTGTTGCAATTATAGATTTGAAATTCAATTACTTTTTGTAGGTGAGAAGTTTGTGATCTGATTTGGTTACGAACTGAGAATTGTTCTGACCTGATGCAGAATTGATCCGGCAATTTCTATCTTCCAAGCACGTGAATTACTGTGGAAAGTCTCCTCTGGACCAGAAAATGTTCTTTCTTGTGGTTGGGAGAAGTGCGTTTGTTGTTAATGGTGAACAATGGTCTTACAAACACCGAATGTTTGCGCCTACCTTTAATATGGAGAATCTCTCAAAGCTCAAGGTAAATATGGAAAGTAAAGATGGTAGAAATAACTTTCGGGTTAATCTCATTGGAGAAATTTAATGGTTATGGGCATTGATTTTCTGTTTTATATGTTGTTAATATACTTAATATATAATCCTGTTTGTTTTTATTTTACTTTATTTTTTACCATAGCCACACGAAAATAGTACTACATATTCATGCAAAAGTAAATGCAGCATACCTGGCTGAGTAACAGTCGCCTTCTTCCAGTCATAGCTCCACACATACTTCGAGATTCAGTCTTGCCACGGAAGAGCTTGTCGTTAGACCAAACGCCATCTGAAAAGTCCAGCAAATGCAAAGCATAATGAACAAGAAGCTGGAAATATTCAAGCTTTGAAATTTCGACATTTAATGCAAGGCAAATGTCTAAAAGCTTTACAGTGTCATCCAGGTATTCGTCCATCCATTTCTCATCCCAGCTTTGAAATTTCGACATCTAATGCAAGGCAAATGTCTAAAAGCTTTACAGTGTCATCCAGGTATTCGTCCATCCATTTCTCATCCCATTCTGTTGTAGGCAATTGGAGATTTGTAATAAGGGACTTGAGGTCCACGTGTGTAGCAGATAAAACCGCCATGGCTTGCTGCATCCACAACAGATTTATCGTTTTCTTCAATAACACACTGGCACCCTAAGAATTTTATGGTAAAACAAAACACATAATTTCAGTCAAACAAAGATGGTTACAAAGTTCTCAATGATCAAAGATTTTCTGATCAAATTGTTTTCTGTCGCTTTCTCTCTATCTGCCCCATGAAAACAATCAAGCCCATTAACTGGAGTCCAGTTTAGAGCTGACAGAACCCTACTCGAGTTTGTAGGGTGCCATGGGGATGCTTTTCTTGTGCACTACAGACAGGGAAACAGGGTAGGGTCATTTTTAGTGTCGTTTGTTGTCAATGGATTCCTTGGATATGCCTCCTATGATGGAAGACTGTCTATGGGACGTCCCAAATGTCAGGGGTTTGTCCTTGCCAAATGGCTATAATGGGATTCTGTTAAAAAAATGTTTTTTAATCAACCACTGGTTAACATGAGCAAGATTTTCTTGATTGTGAGGTTATTAGTGGTGTATTTATTCGGCCAGAGTTTTGAAGGATTTGCAGGTCTTACTATTTTTTGTAAGCATAAGCACACATATCAGTATGGATATGTTATTGGAGAAGCTTAAACTCTGGTGGAAGGAAGCCATCATTAAAATGCTTATTATTTTAACTTATATTTTACTTGAAGCCACCTTTTCCCATTAAAAGACCTCACTCTCCCAAATCCCTTAAAGCATAGAAACAAAAGTCATAACATTTAATGGAGTGGCTTATAATTGCCCCCAGTCATCCCCTGCATTTTTTCCCTTGAAACTTTGGTGAATAGAGGCATGAGGAAGCATCGAGTCCCATTTCTTTGGTTGATGTTTGATTAGAAATTGTTATACAGGTCGTAGGCTAACAAGGTGACTTTTTAGTCTTTTTTTCGTGTAGATATTCTAGTAGATTTTTCTTAAAATCCTGTCAGAAATCTCAAAAAATGTAGTTTTAAGTTGTTGAGTCTACACAACATATGTTTTCTAAAGACTTTCTATGACGCTAAATCCATTTTTGCATTTAAAATTACAATTTAAATGACATAATATTGTGATCTCACCAAGAATTGTATTACTAGATTCCGGTGAAAAGGACCAAAAAAATATTCACATTAGACTACATCCTTATTCATCTATTCTTTTTACCTGGCCTTTGATGATGATAAGCAATGTTGAATTGGAAATGTGTATCACAACATTGCCAAAAGTGGCTCAATATTTGCTAGATGTTTTATAGGTGATATAGTAAGGCATTGTTTGGTATATGTTTTAGAGCTGATAGAGCAAGGCACTGTTTGGTATATGTTTTAGAGCTGATAGAGAAAATCACTGTTTGGTAGATGTTTTAGAGATGATAGAGCAAGGCATTACATATAAGGTACTTTAAGAAGAGTTTTTCAATATGAAATACAGCTCCATTTTGTTATGAAATGCATTGTTAGGTGGACATTTAAAATCAACAAGTATACTGTCATTAACTCTTAGGGCTTAGTAAACCAGTACAAAACCATCTTTATGTTTGTAGGATTTTCCATGCGTGGAAGCAACCTTAGTCCTTAATGCACTTACTTTTTTTGCTGCTTCTTTCATTGTCTTTGGTGGTATCTTGCTAGAAAATCCTTACATAAATTCCAATATATGTTCTCTAAAGCAATATAAAATTCTCTCAAACGCAAGACATGAGCTTGGATACCACTTGGAGCAAAACCACATCACAAAAAACACATTGTACATTGAACGCACAAACAATAAGTTGCTTTCTTCCAATTTTTTACATTTTGCATTAAAGTAAACAATATCCAAGCCACTAAGTAGATAACTCTGCTCTTTTTCCTGTCTACGGGTGCACTGAGGCAAAGATTTTTGTTTTCTGAGGAAACTAAAAAAATAACTGTCCATAAATATCTAATTGATAAAGACTATTTAGTAATGATTTTTAACTTATCACAAATATATGACCACACACATTAGCCTATAATATAGGATGTATTTGATTCTTTATTGTTGCTTGCAGCCAACAAGATGCTCTCCAACAGGTCCAATTCTTTGTACAATGCTTCCTTTCTTAGATGCAAGTTGATTTGACTTTCTTGGCTTTAAATATTCTTCATTCGCGTTGTCATCTTCACCATCGACTTCCTTATCCTCATTGTTTTCTTCATCTGAATGTCCTCTAATTCATCTAGCTAGGAAGCTTCTCCAATAAACCCCTGACACATCAAGTGGAATTAATTTAAAGTCCTAACATAAACTAATGGCATATGTGCTCCTTTCCTTTTCCCTTGTGTGCACCCCATTTCCCCCAGGAATTGTTCTGCTTCTCTTTGAGTAACTTTGCTCAACTGAGAGTCTATCAAAATGTAGACGTAAACACAAGAAGAAAGACTTCGTTTTATCATGCCACCATTTTACCACCATCAATTATTAGCATAAAAATAAGCTACCTATTTTATACCTCACTTAATTGATTGTGCATCAATGATGGAATATATTATGGCAATATCTTGATTTCTACTCCTTTCTCTTGAAGACATTTCAATCTTGTAGTGCACATATGATGGGAACGGTGAGCCCATAGTCTTCTTTTACCCACCTCGTGGACTCTATGTTTGTTCCTATTTCACCCATTCATTAGATTTTGCATCACCCATTCTTCACAATTAAGCTAATGAAATTGGTTTTCGACTCTAAAAAAAATTCAACATTCATGTGGAGAATTTCACAATTAGGCGACATCAACTGATGACATTTAGAGAAATCAATAGGCAAGAGACATGACTAACCCGAAATCCCCTGTACCACAAGAGATCACATAGTTGTATTGGTTTCTGCAGTCGACAAATACATATTAGAGACATTCAAAGAAGCACACATTATCAATGGACATACTTCTAAAAAAGAAGATATTGATGGGATTCTTCAAACACCTATCCTCCCTAACTTTTGTAGCTCAAATATGAAAAGTTTAAATTTCAAAGTTTTTTTGAAACACCAATAAAGAAACAAAATTACATAAAAATTTAAGTTCATTTTTCTGTGCTACTCTTTCCTATGCTACTGCCTTACAATGTTTCCTTTGCGACATGTGATGCAATTGCTAGTATAATTCCATCGTAACAAATATGAACTCAACATGACACATAAAGAGATAAAACTGAAATAGAGAAAACAACAACATTTCGTCGATTTATCTTAACTAAAACCCAATTCACAACAAAAATTTAATTACACCCTTTATTGAATTAATTTCCAATCTTTATAATCTTTAAATGAAACAGAAAAATCCCATTGTTAAATTTAAATCTTTGAAATACTCATAAAAAAAAGCATCTATAATATAATTCCAACCCTAGCTAAACCCAATTAACAACAAAGATTTAGCTACACCCTATCTTCAATTCATTTCCAAACTTTATAATCTTTAACGGAAACAGAAAAATGCCATTGTTTAGTTTAAGGCTTTGAAATACTCATAAAGATGCAAGGATGCCTTCTATAATATAATTCCATGGTAACAATAAGTCTAACAGAATATGGTAGGTAATTAAGCTATAGTAGGTAAATAAGGATATATATTTTCACTCTATTCAGGTTAATTATGGTTGCTAACATAGACATGGGGATAAAATTAGTAAGGGTTGGGAACACCAAAAAAATCCTAAAAATCGGAAAAATATCAGGTAAAAATGGACAAACATTGGTAAAATCAAGATACCATCAAAATATCTGTAAAAATCCGAAAACATCAGCTAGGCCAAAAAATCGTGATTTCAAGATAAAATCTAGATGCTTAGAACACTGATGTTAATTCTAGTTTTACTATCAGTCAACTGGGGTGTCATGGATTATTTTTTGTCCAAATTCTCATTTGTGAGATGATGATGAGATATAATGCCTTGATAAATATTTACTTTAAATCTTGTAAACGTGTAATTGATTTTAAATATAATTGTGAATTCACCTATTACCAACAACAACCATAAAAATTCCAGCACCACTATCAATACCGCTGCCCTGATCAATTCCAGGTTTACTACTAAGACCGATGCCTTTGCATATAAAAATTGGAAGTACAATTTATAAATGTCTGCCCAGCGTAACTCAATCTAACAACTCTTGCTAAGTGGCAATATGAAATTGTTAAAGAAAAATACAATAGGTTGAAAGCACTAATTAGTCCCCCCTCCTCACAAAGAGGGTTAGGCTTTACGTAGAATACAGCACAACTGTTCAACTCGAGAATCCTTTATTAGTTTCATCTATTAATTTTGGAGTTGTAGAGGAACAAATGCATATTTCAGCATACAGGACAGCGTCACAGGATGGAACTTGGCACCAATGTACAGAAAATAAACACACTATGGAAATTTGGCCTCGCATCTTTGCCTCATTTTTCACATTGCCAAACTCAGCCCTGGTGAACAGAGGAAATACCTATATCATATGAAGATACAGGATTTCCACAATCAACAAAAAAATCCTAATAAACATAGTTGTCGAAGAGGCTCATTCAACTCAACCTCTTCTCAAGATAAAGTGTCAACCAGTTGTTCAAGATACTTTCTGCCACGATGTGGAAGATTTGTACATTTTTAAGTGTATGTGAACTCTTTGGGAGACTAGGTCCAGCATTAGGATCCTAAAGCTCTTCCTCCCAAAGTGACCTTTCTCTTTTGATGGTAATGGCTATCACCTGTGATAGCTTTACAGAACTTCAATTGCAAAACTAGAGAGCCACACCAAATGCATGGGCATGTTTGTAACCGGACGACTCTGTCTATCCTAGCTACCCTAGCACTTCTGCGTTAAAATTTTAACGCTCTTCACATTATTCTTCTTTACAATCCTGTAGTTATCATTGTTTTTTTATTTATTGAAACTAATGTATGCAAGGTACAGTTACATTTACGTCTCGCTCTAAACTCAAGACTTAGAAAGACAAACCCCATTGCAATGTTTGTTTCTGTGACTAGAATATTCATTAGCAAGCAAGATCCTCCCCTCAAGAACATACATATTCATATAGAAATTAATAAGGTGTTCTTCATCGATATCTACGCAAGAAGCTGAACTCTATATACATTATTTATGTTCGCTGCATTTGGGGCCATTGCAGTCAAATATAAGGGTAGAAAATCATTCGTTTTTCTTCTCTGTATGAAGTAGCGTCTCCAGAATAGAGAAGACAAATAAGGGACCAAACAGGGGAGGCATAGGCGGCTTACTAAAGGCCGCAGCCAGCTGCCCTGAGCTTTGCTTCTCAGATATACTGGCTTTCTTTCCGTTCACATGCAGTTCTTTCACATGATATTTTGAACTAGGTTTGAAATACACCTTTGTCGGCTGGTTCTGCTGAACGAGCCATTCTGCAATATAGACATGAAATATGAATGTAGTCAGGTTCCTAAATTTTGAAAGATATTAACTCCACAACTGGGAAATCTAATTTGACATTTTCAAGAACCACAAGGCTTTAATTTCATTGTACCAGCTTTTCTTGGATAGAACTTTTTCAGGATATTCTTACAAAGAAATTCCGCAGTTATCCACATACTCTAGGGCTTCAGTTCAGAACACAAAAATGAGACTTTTCTTTTTTGGTTAACAACCAATGAATATCTCCAATGACCTGCAATCCAAGTCTACAAATTGTTTAGTATGTGTTCTAGCTTGCACATTTCACATAGAAATTTTGCCATTAATTCTATCTTATGGAGTTTACAACATTTGTTTAGGAAAATGCCAATACGTCAGTTTGAACCGATCATGATCCACTGCATAATTCTCACTATATTCGCACTTAGAAATTCAAATACACAAACTAAAACCCCAAGACATATTTGCAAGTTTAGACAGAAGACAGTACCTAGAACAAATTTGGTTTCTCAGGAAAGATATAACCAGGAGCAAAGAACTCTCATACTATCAAGGAGTGGCAGCTACTCTATAGAGTGGACCTATCAATTAAGATCATGTGTTTTGTTCTTTGAGAAAAAATTTGGTTTCTCAGGAAAGATATAACCAGGAGCAAAGAAATCTCATACTATCAAGGAGTGGCAACTACTCTCTAGAGAGGACCTATCAGTTAAGAACATGTGTTCTGTCTTTCGAGATCACAAGTTTGAGTCTAGTGGGGGAGGTTATGTAAACCAGCATAGACTCAAATTATCACTGTGCATAGGTGATAGGGATTTCATCCATTAATTTGGTGTCTGACTAGGCCAATTTGAGTCTAGCGAGGGTAAAGTATGTACACCTGCATAGACTATGTAGTCAAATCATCACTGCACACAGGTCATCTCTTGTCCCATAAACAAAGGGATTTCATCTGTTAATTCGGCCTCTGACTAGGCCATGGCCTTAAAATTATATCATTCCTATAATTATTCAAATAATTGATATCTGAATAGGCCTTGACCTTAAAATTATATTATTATGATAATTTAATTTGGAGATTTATAATGTCTTTAAAGAATAGAAAACTAGACTAAGATTGGGCTTATTGCTCTGTTCCAGAATCAACAGGACTAAAACTGGAACTCTTGAGCACCTGTCTCAATATACAAGACAAGTTTAGCCTCTCTCTGTAAAGAGAAGAACAGAGGAAACAAAATCGGTACTTTACAACAAAGTTTCCACAATACATACAGAGTCTATAACTTGTATGCAGTGCCCCTCTAAAGTGAAGTAGTTCAAATGAATAGTCATCACCAATCCAGTGGACATCACTGAAAAATATGCATCTCCAGGTAATCCAAATGAAATCCCCATTGTGGCACATGTAGATCTGCAGCTCCAGAATAAATGCCAGATGGTCTCAACTGGACTGTGCAATGAGGGAAAGCCTCATCTGTGACTCTGTCGGTAACAACCAGTCTTTAGAAAGTAGGCCCCGATATAAATACCAACATTTTGAAAGAGAGTCTAAAATCCTGAAAGGCTCTAAAGGATCATAGTGTACAACGGTGATTTCCCCATAAAGATTAGTCTTGCACATTACACAAGACTTGATCGAGAAGATGATCCTCAATGTTTCTATCGAAAGAAAACATAATTGAAGGTGGTTTTTCAATCATTGACAAACATAACATAGCACAAAAAGTGCAAACTATTCAGGATATCCAGGATTCGTTAAAAACGGGGCACCTTAACTGGTTCATTTTGTACATGACTCTACCCAATAAAGGCAGGGTCCAGAAAACAGATTAACAAACCCTAATATTGCAGCTATTGTGGGAACTTAACGCATGTTGGGCATGTTTTCTGTAGGCGCATCCTTCATAAGAATATCTGGTCATGGATACGAAATCTGTTTACAAGTATCTTTACTTCACAAATTGGAAGGAAATAAATAAATAAACAAAACAATGCATCTATCCACAACCACCAAATAAGTTAGAATTTTATACACGTTTAACAGAACACAACACAGAGCTGGTATGGTGGTGAGCTATGGGAGTCACCAACAAATTCAATTGCATATTACCACTTAACCTAGAACTTGGAACAAATCAACTCGTAAAACTTATCTCCCGCTTTCAAATCCGATGGAGTCTTTCACTTGCAGAACAGAGCCTAAACAAGGAGCTCTTGCGATTTGGACGTAGTGGGTTCTTCTAAAAGACGTAACAAGGTTTGAATTCCGCCTTTCTTTGAGAATCAACTGACGCATTTTATCATCTTGGGAAGCCATTGCATGCAGGCACTCTATTGCATTTTCTTTCGCAGACGGCATACCAGAAGAAACCAGATTGAGCAGAATAGTAATCGCCCCTTCTTCCGCCATCATTTTCCTTGTCTCTTCCACAGCAGCCACATTCAACCATGGCTTGTCTCTTCCATAGCATCCACATTCAGCCATGTCCTGTGCAGCCGAGTTTCCCATTTGCAAATATGAATCAGAACTGAAACCCCACCATAAGCCTCAATTCCACCATAAGCATTTTCTGCATTGCTCGTTAGCCGTCCAATGGCCGCCGTAGCCTTTTCTTTACACAACAGCTCCCGGATTCCAAGAGCCCAACCAATGGACCTAAAGCGCCCTATGTTTTTTTAAGGTTTTTTAATGCTTTTAATGTTTTAAATTAGACGGCTGATTTTTGTTCAATCGTCTAACAAAAGATCTAACGACTACAATTAAGACAGAAAGAAATTTGGGGGAGTTCATTTTAGAGGGGAACGCCTTACGACGTAAAAATGAAGTGAGGATTGCTATAACCCCGTGCACCCTAAGTACAATACAAAATCCTATAATTTATTTGGTATTAAAATGAAGTGAGGATTGCTATAACCCCATCCACGGTAACTACAATACAAAATCCTGTATTTGTTTTTCGGAGGATAGATTGCCAATGATAACAACTGCTATTGCCTTGATCGTTCAACAACTTCTACTTCTATAGATCGAACTCTTCCCTCAATCAACAATGTTAGCCTCTCCTTGGCCCATCATTGATCTGTGCTTCATGTTCTCATGTCCTAAACTTCATCCTTAGATCTGTATATTCCTCTTCTTCGAGAGTTAATCGTCATTCTATTTTTAAACCTGGTTTGATACCCTGTTAAATTTTTACATCTACGTTAATACCATGTTAAATTTTTAAACTTACTTTGATACCATATTAAGATCATAGACATAAACACAAATACGTTTTTACGTCTACGTTAATACCATGTTAAATTTTTAAACTTACTTTGATACCATATTAAGATCATAGGCATAAACACAAATACGTTTTTAGTTAAGTATCACTCACTCTCATAATTATTAAATAAATTATTTTACAATAAAAAATCAACTAATCAATATTGGACTAACATTTTAAAAATAACCAATTCAAATAACCGTCCCAGACCAGGATCAATTTGGTTTATCATCTGGATTAGATGAAGCTTAAGCCTCTTGTTGGCGATACATAATCTTTCGTCAAGGGCTCTGTATCGTTTGTTAATGAGTTAAAGAATTTCAAGCTTGATCCAGATGACAAGCTTGTGAGCTTCGATGTGGTCTCCCTCTACACTAATATCCCTATCAACGAGGCCATAGAAATCATCAAACGCACCAGAGATCTTGATACAACATATTTAGTTGGTATTTTTCTTACTTCTACTTTGTTTTCATTCGATGGGAAATTCTATGAGAAAACTTGCGGTGTCGCCATGTGTTCCCCCATCTCCCTTGTGGTAGCTAATCTATTCATGGAGTATTTTTGAATCAAAGGCCTTAGCTTCTTCATGTCTTCTGCCTAAGAAGTGCAAAAGGTTTGTGGATGACACTTGTGTCCTTTGGTCCCATGGTAAAGAAGAGTAGGAACTTGTTTTCCTCCATCTTAACAATCAATCTAGTTCCATAAAGCTCACCATGGAATTTGAATGTAATGGTAGTATCATATAAAACAATTGCGACGATCCTAAACATGCTTAAGGTGGCTTCAACCTTTAGGCCTTTAAATACTATCTGAAGCTCCCTTAGATATATAAAAGACCCAAAGGACCTCAAGAATATGAAGGGTGTTTACGTTCTTCCATGCTGTTGTGGGGCTCCCTAAATTGGTGAGACTCATCGCTCGATTAATCAAAGGATTCATGAGCATGCCGCTGACATCAAGTATGGTAGGAACCACTCCTCTGCTTTGGCAGAGCATGTAGATAAATCTAAACATCACATTTGCATTGAGGAGGCCCAAGTCACTACAACAAAACCAGTGATTAGCGTCCCTTTTTACTTCTTTTTTTGCATCTAGAGCCCATTTTTGGTGCTATTTGCATCCATTTATCAAATATGGTGCAAAACTTGACACAAAATTTGCATCAAGTTTTGCACCAAATCTTACACCAAGTTTAGCACCAGGTATTGCGATAGGTTTTGCACCACGTTTTGCACCAAATTTTATGCCAAGTTTTGTGTCATCCTTTGCACCAGCTTTTGTTCCAGATTTTGCATCAATTTTGGCATCTATTTTTGTTTGACATACTTCTGCATCCTCATTTGCATCCACTTTTTGCACCTACACTTACATCAACTTTTGCATCGACTTTTGCATCCTTTTTTAAATCATTTTTTGCATCCATTTTTTCATCCATTTGTGCATCACTTTTGTGCCAAGTTTTACATCGATTTTTGTGTCTAGTTTTGCATATAATTTTGCATCTACTTTTGTTGCATCCACTTTTCCATCTTGTTTGGCATCCATATTTACATCCTCTTTTGCATCTATTATTGTACCCACTATTGCATCTAATATTTTTGTGCCACAATTGGTGCCTAGTTTGGCACCTCCTTTTGCACCCACTTTTGATTATAATTTTGCATCCACGTTTGCATCCTCATTTGCATCTAGGTTTTCATCAACTACTACATCTATTTTTGCATCCCTTTTGTATCCAATTTTGGACCAGGATTTGCATCGGGTTTTGTGTCTCGTTTTGCATCTACTTTTGCATCGACTTCTATTGCATCCACTTTTGCATACAATTTTGCATCCACTGTTGCACCCATTTTAAATTTCACTTTTTGCATCCCTTTTTACATCTTCATTTGCATCATACTTTGATTCTTTTTTTTCATCTATCATTACATCCACTTTTGTTATGCCATAATTTGCACCATGTTTTTCACTCACTATTGTATCCACGTTTGCTTCCAATTTTGCATCCATGTTCACATCCTCTTTTGCATCAAATATTGCATTTATTTTTGCATCCACTTTTGTGTCAGGTATATGCATTGGGTTTTGCATCTCGTTTTGTATCTACTTTTGCATCTACTTCCATTGTATCCATTTTTTTCATCCAATTTTGTTTTGCCTCTTGCATCAATGTTTGCTTCCACTTTTACATCCATTTTTGCATCTTATTTTGCATATTTTTTGTCTATTGTTACATCCACTTTTGTTGCACCATATCTTGCGCCTACCATTGCAACCACATTTGCTTCCACGTTTGCATCCACATTTGCATCCTCTTTTGTGTTCAAGTTTGCATCAAATATTGTGTATGTTTTTGCATCCCCTATTGTATCCACTTTTGTTTCATCCATTTTTGCATCTACTTTTGTGTCCGTTGTTGCATCCACATTTTTTTCACCACAGTTTGTGCCAAGTTTTACACCTACCATTGGACCCATGTTTGCTTCCACTTTTGCCTTCATGTTTGCATCCAAGTTTGCATTGACAACTGCATCTACTTTTGCATCCACTTTTGTGTTAGGTTTTTCATGTTGTTGTGCATCTACTTATGTTGTATCCACTTTTGATCCAATTTTACTTCTATTGTTGCCCCCATTTGTATGTTCGCTTTTGCATCCCTTTTCCAACACTCATCATATTTTCTGCATTGATGATATTCCTTATGGCATTGACAATTATGAACAATTGATGACAATGTCAATAATATTGACAATGATGAAAATGAAGATGATGGTGATGACATGAATTGTGATTATGATGATAAAGACGATAGTGGTTACAATGACATTAATGATGATGATGGCAATGATTATGATGATGACGATGCTAATGACCTTGGTGAATCTTCCCAATTTTAGATGTTGTCATTATCATAATCATAAGCATTATCTTTGGTGTCATCATCATCATTTTCATCTAGGTCATCATCAAAAACAATAATGGCATGAATGATGATGATGATTACAACAATGTTGATAGAAATTACATTAATGATGATGATGGGGATGATAAAAATGACAATGACGATGATAATGGTGGTGATGATGATGATGATCGATCATCTCTCAAAAATAGAGTTGTTATTTCTCTTACGTATATCAATGTGTCCTAAACAACCCTTTTCTAGCACTGATCACATTTTTTGGGTTGATGATATTTCTTACAACGTCTATAATTATAAACAATTGCAAACAATGTCCATAATGATGATGATGATGGAGCTGATGATGATGGCATGAATGGTGATTATGATGATAATTTAATGATGGCAATAACGATGACAAGGATGATGGTGATGATGATGACAATGATTATGATAATGAGAATGAACAATTACTAGTTTCACTACCATCTTCTGGATACATATTACTATCATACTTTTTAAATTTTCTGTCTCTCTTGAGGTATCTTACTATAATGGTGTTGTCAACACTAGAAAGATATCTTGTTGTAATGGTGGTTCTAATGTTAGCACTAGCAAAGTTTTTGTTAAATTTTGGTTAAAAAAAATCGATTTATGCAATTATTTTGATGATCTATGTAAAAAAGTAAATAACATCCAATTATTTTGACTGTAGTCCCATTGATTATCATGAATTCACCAGTCTGAAGACCATCTTCTACATACATATTATTATTAAACTTTTTGCATTATATCCCTCTTATATCTTGTTGTAATGGCAGTATTAGCACTAAAAAAATATCTTGTTGTAATGGTGATGTTAGTATTAGCACTAAAAAGATCACTAAATTTTGGTAAAAAAAAGTTTATCATTTATTTATTTTTAATTTGGGAAATTTTTGTTTTTATTTTTTTTGTTTTTAATTCTATTTTTATGCAGTAATATTTTTTTTGGTTGAATTTTGGTAGTAACTACTTTTTGGTCGAATCATATGTATTAACCATGTTCTTTATGCTACAAGTCTAATTGTTGGGACAAAATTGCTCTTTCAAATAAGTTGCAAAAGCTATTTTACATCCATTGTTGCACCCATGTTTACACCCACTTTTACATCCCTTTTTGCATCCTATTTTTCATCTTCATTTGCTTCTTTTTTTGCATCTATCATTACATCTACTTTTGTTGTGACAAAATTTGTTCCATGTTTTGCACATTCTGTTGTACCCATGTTTGCTTCCAATTTTCCATCCATCTTCACATCCTCTTTTGCATAAAATATTTCATCTATTTTTGCATCCACTTTTGTGTTGGGTTTTGCATCTCATTTTGTATCTTCTTTTGCATGTACTTCCATTTCATCCATATTTTGCATCCAATTTTGTTTCTCATGTTTCACCCGTGTTTCCATCCACTTTTACATCCCTTATAGCATCTTGTCTTGCATCTAAGTTTGCATATTGTTTTGTGTCTATTATTACATCCACCTTTTTTGTGCTATTATTTGTGCCATATCTTATGCCTATCATTGCAACCCACATTTTCTTCCACTATTGCATCCATATTTGCATCCTCTTTTGTGTCCAAGTTTGCATCAAATATTGTTTATTTTTTTTGCATCCCATTTCGAATTTACTTTTACATCCACTTTTGATTTGTCTAGTTTTGCAACTAATTTTGTGTTCACTATTGCACCCATGTTTGGCCCATGTTTACATCCCTTTTTTCATCCAAGTTTTCCTCCTTTTTGCATTCAAGTTTGTGTCCCTTTTTTTTACATTCATTAGAGTATCCACATTTGTTTCACCACAATTCATGGTAAGTTTTATGCCTACTATTGTGCCCATGTTTTCTTCCACTTTTTCATCCATGTTTGAGTCCTATTTTGTGTTCAAGTTTGTATGAACTATTGCATCTACTTTTTCATCCACTTTTGTTCAATTTTTTTGTCTTGTTCTGCATCTACTTATGTTGTGTCCACTCTTCATCCAAATTTACGTCTATTTTTACCCCCATTTTTTGTTTACTTTTGCATCCATTTTCCAACACACATCATATCTTTTGCATTGATTATATTTCTTATGACATTGAAAATTATGAACAACTGATGACAATGTCAATAATTATAATGATGATGATAATGAAGATGATGACGATGACATGAATTGCAATTGTTATGATAATGACAATGATGATAAAGACGATGGGAGTTACAATGACAATGATGATGATGCTAATGACCTTGGCCATTCCTCCCAATTTTTAAATGTTATCATGGTAAAAATCATAATAATTATCTTTGGCGTCATCTTCCAAGTCATCATCATCTGATCATCATTATCATTATTTTCATCTTGGTCATAATCAAGAACAATAATGGCATGAATGATGATTATGATGTTCATGATGAAGATGACAAAAATTATGATAAAACTTATATTAGTTATGATGATGGGGATGATGACAATTATAATGACGATGATAATGGTAGTGATGTTGATGATCATCAATCATTTCTAAAAAATAAAGTGGTTATTTTTCTTTCATATATCATGTGTCCTAAGGTTGGTGATATTTCTTATGATACCTATAATTATGAACAATTGACGACAATATACAAAATCATGATGATGATGATGATCATGAAGAAGACATGAATGGTGATTATGATGATAATGAAATGATGACAATAATGATCACATTGATGGTGGTGATGATGGCAATAATGAAGATGATGACCCTCCCTCTAAACTAGCGAGGTACTCATAATGAGACAAAAAAGTACTCTCAAGTTGAAATATTCATATAAGAAGGGATATAGATTGATAAGCGTCAATGATGATTTACATCATCATAGCCAAAATTTTCAAAATAGTAAGGCCTTGACTAACAAGTTTATCTCTCCATTAGATCAGAGCACAATGTTGGGAGGCATAAATTTGGACACCACTGCCTTTCAAGGCACTTACCCCACCAAGATGTTTACCAGGTATGTCCTCACATGATCATTTCCTAATCCACTATCATAATATTTGACACCAGAAAATGTCAATCCTCATGACTATTCTTATCTTGGATTAATGTACTTGACTTATGGCGATTAGTCCTAGTCAATGTCCAAATTCTCAAAGAATATTGGTCCCAGATGTTTATCCAATCCACCATTATCCCTACTAGTGCCTTTACTAGGCTTACGATTGTTAATCCTAGCCATAGTACATGACACATGGATAACATGGTGACTACCCTCACTCCCTCTCAACCAGGGAGGAAACATCCACAAGCATAAGATTTTCTCAAGAATACCCATCATTTTCGTAGAGAATAACATCATTAATTTGTTTTCATCACATGACGACTTTATGATTAAGCATTCATAGATTTGTGGCAAAATATTTCCCCTTTGTATTTGTGATGGAATACAATAAAAAAGTGAAAGCCAAAATCATTAAACATACACTATATTGATTTATCTAAGTCTAAACTCTAAGGTTGAAGTGAAAATTCATGTAAATCTTATATCTATGAGTTGTGCCAAACTTATGAAAACCTTATTCCCTAAGTCCTATATATAATAAAATGAAAAAGAAAGAAAAATAAGGGCCAATAAATGGTAACTCATGTATTCACTCCCTCTTTGGAAAATATATGAATATATACACTCCTAGTCACACTTGATCACATGTATGTGATGGTTAAATCATGAATTCTTCTTTTCTCCTTGCATTTTCACTTCATCATTTAAGCACCTAATTGAGGATCTAAGGAATGTTTGTTTCCTAAGGCTTTCATGTCTACTCTTGGTTTACTTGTGTCACACTACTGTCAATTTATGTGACAGAGTGAAATACATAAGTTTGTGGAGTTATTATAGAGGTGTATTGAGTTCGTAACCACACACACATGTATTACATCTCATTGATCCACATGTGTGGGTTGGAGACTCATTTCTTGACAACTTTAATGGAGACTGCTTTGTGGCTTTAATGGTATAGCTTACAAAATATCTTGTTAAACATTTCGATTCATTCTTTCTTTTCCTCGAGACACTTATAATATTGAAGTCACTCCCAACAATCCATGGAGATGGGGAGTATAAATTACTTGTGCTAGAAATAGAATTGAGAAATAGAGGTTTTCCATTTGCGATATTGGAGTCATAGACATTGGATACATGGTAGTAGTCCTCAATGTCAATTAACTAAAATTGTATTGTCATAATGCGAAAAGAGGTAAACATATTGGTAACCTTGATGTCTTAATCATTTCAAATAATAACCATTCCACCCAAGTATATCTATGCATCAATCACTACTACTTGGAAATTCCTCCCCCGTTTTCTAATTATATGAGGTTGAACCTCACTTAATATTTTTGCTTCTTATATCAACATTACTTATGGGTGCTTTGCATACCATTTTTCTTTTAGGAGTTTGTTTTCGCTTACTATTGACGCCCCTCATGTTCCAAGACTATTTTCATTAAAAATTTACATAGAAAGAAAGTATAAAGTGACTAAAAAGAAACATGTCTCAAGATTTAAGTGCTTGGACAATTCCACTTCATGACTCCTATATTTCCTTAACCTGGGACCAAATGGTGAACTTGATGGCCTTAAGGGAAATTGATCAATGAAAATCTAAAAAAGAGGTGATTTTTGACTTTATCACATACAATTTAATATACTAAAAAAATATCCATAACAATTTCATCAATCAATGAATCATTAAAAAAAATATCCAAAACAATTTCATCAAGCAAAGAATAATTGCATTATAAAATACAATCTATAAACATTTTGGGAAAGTTTTGCTAAAACATGCTTAAAAATCAGCATATTTAATATTAATATTTAACAATAATATGGACAATAACACATTTTGATAAATTAAATAACATATTATCAAGCCTAAAAAATGTCACTAACTGAAAACTACAAAGCATGCAACTAATGGAAGTGACCACTCAAGGCCACCACAAGACAATTAATCTATTAAGACCAAGATTAATGGGGACAAAGATCTATAAAGGACAAAGGAAAACCTATTTTAACTTTATTGTTTTATTAGCCAAGTTCAAGATGAACATTTCAAGATATCATGAAGAAAATAATTAGTTTATTGCATTAAGAAAACCCAAGCACATTCTATAACTTAGCATGAAAGAGATGTATAACACCCATCTCAGCAACACGACACATGACATTAAGTTACTTTACTATATATAATTTAAACTCCTATCATAAAATCACAAATTTAGCATGAATGGAATGTTTAAAATCCATTTTTATAAAAACAAAATATAATTTTTCTTATAGAAAAATATACCAAAAACTAAATATATTTTTCTAGAAAAAAAAAAAACTAAAACTAAAACTAAATATATATTTAAAAAAAAACTAAAACATAAGCAAACTAGAATTTGAATTTGACATTCTTGGTCACTTTCGGAAACATATGGTGGAATGTAATCTCTTTATCCTCATCTTTAGCTTTTTCCTAAAAAATAAAAGCATACAAAAGTGGGAAAGAGCCATAAAGCATGGGGAAGCTTTTTCCTAAGCACAAAAGCATCTAAAAAGTGGAAAATTCCTTTTTTATATGAGGAACATTATTCACCCAAAAGATTTTTCCCAAATTGAACTAATGAGGAATTTTGGAAATCTTCATAGCCTCCACTTTCCTATATATTAGAGGCTTGGCCATTGAAAAAATGATGGGAATTTTGTATTGTCACGCTCTTGAGATCTGTCTTGAGAGGGAGAGTTTTGGAGCTATGAGTTGGGGGAGGTGATGTTGCAACTATATCTGATTGTTGTGACTTTCCTCCAACTCCTTTATTCATATAGATCAGTTGTTCTTCCTTCCATATGTTTCTATTCATTCTTTACTTTTTCTATTTAACTAATGTATGCATGTGTTTTTGGTTTATATTTATTTATTCAATAATATTTATATGTTTTTTATAGTTTTGATTATTAAGATATTATGTTGTGAAGGTTGCTTTATTCTCTCTCTTATGTGTAGGACCAAGATTTGGAGCTAGCTAGGAGCGCTTCTTGGCTATACGAAAAACTCCAAGAAGACCTGCATGCAAGGACTCACAAGAATTCATTCTCTTTTTCTTAATCTATACTCTACATCTTGATCTACTAACAATCCTAAGCCTTAGAACAACCTTTCTCTTAATTGGTTTGTCCTAGGTTTCTGAGATAAACTGAGAGGGCTTTGTTTTCATCTAACCATGCATTAAATCCTACAGCAAAATGATATTTAGAAAATTTAATATATTTCACTATGTAATGAACTTAGTAAAATGAACCCATAGAGGTGGTCATAAATGGAAATAAAAGTAAAACTCTAAACAAGAAGCCAAAAGTGGATTTAACCATGGATGAAAAATTGGGAGTAGAATTGGATGTTAAACTAGCCATCAAAACAATATGCAAAAACTGACACAAAAAGGTTTTTAAAGTAAAATTAAAAAAGGGTGCAACACTAGACACAAAGAAGGGAACAAAATAGGGCATATGAAAGGATACCGAATTGGGTGCAAACAAGGATGCAAAAATGGACACCAAAATGAGGATGCAAAGAATGGTGTAAAATTAGGCTGCAAAAAGGATGTAAGAAAAGACACAAAACAAGATGCAAAATGGGACTAAAAAATGGTGAAACCAAGGATGTCAAAGATGATGCATAACTAGATGAAAATTCCAACTAAAATCTAGGTGCAAAATGAGATGCAAATGTGGACACAAAATGTGGCAGAAAAAAGGATGCAAATTTGGAAGCCAAAAAGGATGAAAAACTAGATACCAAAAAGGATGCAAATTTGGACATAAAAAATGGTGCAAAATTGGACACAAAAGAAGAAAAAATGGTGCAAAATTGGACACAAAAGAAGAAAAAATGGTGCAAAAATGGGCATAAAAATGGCTCAATTTTGGATGCAAATTGAGATGCAACATTGGATGTAAAATGATGCAACAAATCATTCAAAACTTGATGCAAAAACAAATGCAAAAGTAGACGAAAAAATGGCTCAAAAGTGAATGTAACAATAGACACAAAATGGGATGCAAAGGTGGATGCAATATATGGTTCAACATAGGATGCAAATTTAGATGCTCAAAAGGATGAAAAATTGGATGCAAGAAATGGTGTTAAAAATAATGCTAAATTGGATGCAACAAATGATGCAAAATTAAATGCAAAATATGGTGCAAAATAGGATGCAAAAAAGGGAGATAAATAAAATGCAAAAGTGGATGCAAAAAATGGTGCAAAAATGCATGCGAAATTTGGCACTAAATCAGATTCAACATATGGTGCAAAATTGGATGGAAAAGATGGTGTAAAAAAAGGCAGAAAAATTGGCACAAAAATAGATGTAAAAATAAGTACAAAATTAGAAGCAAAAGATGGCATAAGACCAGATGCAAAAATTGGCACAAATTGGATGTAAAAAAAGGCGCTAAATAAGATGTCAAAGATGGTGTAAAAATCGATGCAAATTATGACACAACAATAGAAGCAAAGAATTCCACAAAAGAGGAAGCAAAAAATGATGCAAAAATAGATGCAAAAAAAGGCACAAAACTAGAACCAAAACCTGTTGTAAAACCAAATGAAAATCTTGGTGCAAAATATGATGCAGAAAATCATGGAAAATTTGGCGTAAAAAAGATGCAAAATTTGGTGCAAAAAATGACGCTTTAAAAATTGTACAATAGAGCCAGATTTAGCGCCAGGTTGCTCATCCCAATTGAGAAAAAAATGCACTAGAATCTGGTGCTAAATCTGGCGCAAATTGCCTATTTTGTTGTAGTGAGTCATTGCTAGGTTTAGTCATTTCCAACATCGTAAATTAAGGGAGGCCCTAAAAATTGAAAGAAACTCAATAATTTGAATAGAGATGATAGTTGAAATATTAGTAGAAGTTTGGTCCCTATCATGTCCTCCTAGTTTTTTAGGCTTCTTTCTAGGATTTATTTTGTTTGTGTGTTTATCTATGTAAGTATTCGTGTCCTTTTTATAGTATTTGTTGTTGATTTATTCTTCATTAGAGTTTAATTTCTTGATCCTTTGTGTTTTCTATGTACTTTATCATCCTATTTGTTCTTAACTCCTTTTAGTATTTTTTTTATTTGTTTAATGGGGTTGAGCCCCATATTTTATTGTTGAACATATTTTATTTATTGATTACTTTTCTATATATATATTTCTTTTGAATTGTGTATATTTTTGTTTTGTTTTATTTATTTTTCCATTAATTTTTTTTACTTTAGTTTATTGTATTTCGATTAAATATTTTATTTGTTAAATGAAGTTGTCTCGATTAGAGTTTTGACTCTTTTTTATAATTTTTGACTTCCTTCAAAGTTTAGAGTTTGAGTGTGTTTTCTTTATTTAATAAATTATTTTAAATATTATTTTTTAAAAACCACTTACTAATATTTTTAATGAATTAATAATCTAATATCATTATTTAAATATTATTTTTCAAAAACTGTCGGTTTAATATAGACGTTACTTAATAATATTTGTTTTTAATATATTAATAAATTAATATAACAATCTAAATGTTATTGTACAAATATAACCGTTACTTGAAATTATGTCTCTACAATGCTCTTTATTTAAGCTTTTTCTATGGTCTATCTCTTCATCTAGTCATGGTGTCTACAATGCTTTTTATTTAAGCTTTTTCCATGGTCTATCTCTTCATCTAGTCATGATGATAAACCACACTTGTTGGTTAAAAAGGTGTTGGCAAAAAAATTTATCTTATGTAATATTACCAAAAAAACTTTTCTTAATTTATAATTTGTTTATAATTAATTTTTGTTAATAAAAAATAATCCTAATGTATAAAATTTAAATGCCTTATAATTTCAAGTGAAAATAAACAAAATTATATATTAATTACTTCTCCTATCAATCACAATTTAACATTGGCATCCTTAAACTTTAGCATTAACATCGATAATGTTTATGATTAAGCTTTCAATATTCCTTTTGCGGTCACCATCATTTTGAAAGTAAAGAGAGCAACCCAAACAGGGAAGTGCAAGTTGGAAATAATTAATTCCTACTTCTCTATGGTTGTAATTTCCTAATTGAGGAGTTTGTTCCTACACAATAGGAATAAGCTAGAATATAGTTTCTCCTAGTTTAGTGTGTGGTTGAGAGAATCTCTCAACCACACTACTGTACGTCTAAGATAGCATTCCTATCTTGAGACTATTGATTGTATAAATATGTGTGTAATTTCCTCATTCAACAATTAATAGAATATATTTTGAGTGACTGCAATTTTATCTTGGTATCAGAGCCTGTGAGGGCTTGGCCCCTCCTGGGCTGAGGGAAAGTAAAGAGTGTAGTATATGTTTGTTTGTCCATCTATATATCTGTTTGAGAGAACCGTAAGGCTGTGGCAGCGAAGACGGGCAGAGGGACTTGTCGCTCGTGGCTTCAGGTCGATGTTTGGACTGCCCAGCAGATCGGCAGCAGAGGTCGAGAGGTCGGATTGACTGCGCAATCCGCGGTGTGTCTGCCAGTGGGAGGAGATGTGTGCCAATTCGTGAAGCCGCGTGGAAGTAGTTGGATGCCTAGAGGAGGTGCAGAGGCCAGATCACCAGGAGGTGCAGAGGCTCGGATCACCACGAGGGCGGAGTTGCTCAACAAAAATTGTGCTGCGATAGCTGTGTGGTGACCCTGTGTGATGATCACTGTGCATAGTGGGCTGAGAGAGGTCGGATCTGGTGTAGATTTCCATGTGACTGTTGCGCGCAGAAGCGCTGAGAAGACTGTTGTGTACGCCAAGGAGTCCTATGTTGTGAGGAGGCCGAGATCATGGGAGAAATCGGCTGCATGTTTATGTTGCAAGGGTCGGCAAAATAGAGGAGGCCAGATTCTGTTCGGTGTAGGCTGCTGTATGATTGCTTGAGGCCCGCTAAGCAGAACAACATCAGTTCAGATTGTCTGGTGATGTTGAGATCGCCCCTTAAAGTGGAGCTATGCCATCTGAGTGAAGGAGGCTGCAAGGAGGAGGGTTGTGTGAGATCGCACAGCTGAAATAAGATATAGGTCAGCACAATTTGAGAAAAGTTGTGGATGTGTGCAGCGCTGGGATTACCAAGGAGTTCGGTGGCTGTGGTAGAATCGAACTTCAGAGGAATTGACTGAGGCTGCGCACGAGAGGGAAAAACCAAAGATTGTGGTGCTGCCAAAAGAGGGAGGCCCAAGGTATGTGGCGTATTATCCTGGCGGATCGTTGCGTAGAAAACTGAGGACAGACAAGTAACCAGCTCGTGGCCCGTGGTGAAGATCCAACCGATTGAGGCTGCACGGAGATCGGCAGCAGCATGGAGTGTGGATCTGTGAAGCCCATGGTGGAGAATTGACCTGCGGACTGCCGTGGAAGGTGTGAGATCCGCGCGGAGGAAATCTGTCCATGGAGATGCTGATGGCTGCCGGGGCCGATTGGAGCCTCTGTTAGCCGTGGAATCGCTGGAGAAAAGAGTGAGGAGTCCTCTGTATCAGAATCGCTAGAGGGAGCTGCCAGTGATCTGAAGCTGTGTCAGATCTGGACGCCTGTTACGTATGGACGCAGTCGGCCAAATTAAAAATGAAGTGACCCATATTCTCATCTATCTTTTTCTTGGTTCTGGCCTATGGTAATCGCAGCCGCCGCCGGAGGCACAGGCAGCCATGGATCCTTCTCGTGCTTTTGTCAAGAATGCGAAGCGAGTTATAATCAAGGTTGGCACTACTGTCGTCACTAGAGCTAATGGAGGGCTTGCCTTGGGTCGCCTTGGTTCCTTATGTGAGCAGGTTAAAGAACTGATGTCAGTCGGCCTTGAGGTTATACTTGTGACCTCGGGTGCAGTAGGGATTGGTCGGCAGAGGCTTCGCTACCAAAGACTGATTAATAGCAGTTTTGTAGATCTCCAGAAACCACAAGTTGAACTTGATAGAAAGCCATGTGCTGCTGTTGGCCAGAGTGGCCTGATGGCTCTGTACGACAGTTTATTTAGCCAGCTGGATGTTGCTTCTTCCCAACTTCTTGTAACTGACAATGAGTTCAAAGACCCAGAGTTCAGAAGACAACTGAATCATACTGTAACTTCTTTGCTGGAGCTCCGGGTAATTCCAATTTTTCAATGAAAATGATGCAGTTAGTACAAGGAAAGCTCCATATGAGGATGCTACTGTGGTCCTCCAGGGGTCCTCCTTGTCATGTTGCTGAAGCTGGCATTCGAGTTGTTATTACCAGTGGGTTTGCTGCTGATGGAGCTTTGAGAGTGCTGCAAGGGGAGCGTTTAGGTACTCTTTTCCATAAAGATGACGTGTAAACACATCTACCATACCGATTGTATTCTTTCGTGGCTGGCTCAGCGCAATTCGTGGCTGGAACAGTAAACTAGTTGTGCCGAGGAGAAGACTGACAGAGGTTGCAGCCGCGCAGTGATTTGCGTGTTGGACGGGGTTGCATTGGCTCTCGTTTTTCGCCGGTGGCAGCTTGGTGCCCGATGTGTGGCCTGAAAACTGTGGATCAGTATGTGGATCATACTTGGGTAAATGTTTTTTGGTGAAGTATTTTTTGGAATTTAAATTGATATACATATTGAGATTCCGGACCTCAATATGAAGTTATTTTGTTAGAATTCGCGACTCTAACGAATGACAGGTTCATGGAAGTTCCAAGAATTTATTTGACAAAGATGCCCAAGATGTGAACTTGGGATAAAGGAGCAGCAACAACAGTTATGGTGGACAACAAAGTAGATTTTTTGTTTTAGTGTGGTTTGTGGAATAGACTCCCTAGCATATTATTGTAATAGTCATTGTATGTACTAGAAACTCCAAATGTTGAATGTAAGCCTTGTAAAGGCATTTGAAAGTTCGTGGTGATCTCAAAACCACTTTGTAATGGTTTGTGGTCAGCCTGAAACCATCTTTTGTCACTGTAATGTGACGGTTGGTGGTGAACCAGAAACCATCTATAGAGCCTTAGTGGCTACAGGAGTTGCCCGGTGGTGGCACGTGGAGATTTCTGCTCGGTGGAAGCAGATCAGTGTTTTGCCCGGTGGTGGCATATTGAAGTTGGCGGATTTGCCCGGTGGTGGTAAATCGGACTTGCCCGGTGGTGGCAGCTTGCCTTTGTGGCTGAATGGTTGGTGGTGAGCCAGAAACCATCTATATAGTCTTTGTGACTGAAGTGCCTTTGTGGCTGAATCGCCTATGTGGCTTGAGGTGCCTTTGTGGCTGTGTGTACACAGGAGCTTTGTGCTCGTAGGAGCAGGTGGACTGCAGTAACACCTGGCTCAGACTCAGATGATTTGCTCTGAGTAGAAGGAGATTGGTGTTTTTCGCGCTAACAGAAATGCCAGGAAGGCCAACTGGCACGTATGTTAGGCCATTAGTCACGCCAATAGGTGCGGGATTTTTTAAGGAATGCGCCAATTCACCTTCGAGGGGATCTGCGAGAAGCCTCAACTTCGTTTGACGGTCTGCAAGGGGTGCAGGATCAGAGAAGTTACAGATCTATCCGGGAGAGGCGGATCGGATCAATTTTGATCAGATCAATTCTTCGGCTGTATTGCAAACGCCAAATTTGCAGATTGTGGATCTGTCCGAAGACGGAAAACTATGTTTTTGGAGCTTTTGTACATGCAATTCATGTGATGATGGTGGATTTGACTATCATGACAAGTAGTCATTAAGGGGGGGAGTTGGAAATAATTAATTCCTACTTGTCTATGGTTGTAATTTCCTAATTGAGTAGTTTGTTCCTACATAATAGGAATAAGCTAGAATATAGTTTCTCCTAGTTTAGTGTGTGGTTGAGAGAATCTCTCAACCACACTACTGTACGTCTAAGATAGCATTCCTATCTTGAGACTATTGATTGTATAAATATGTGTGTAATTTCCTCATTCAACAATTAATAGAATATATTTTGAGTGACTGCAATTTTATCAAAAACTGTATAAATAATCTAATATCATTATTTAAATATTATTTTTCAAAAACTGTCGGTTTAATATAGACGTTACTTAATAATATCTATTTTTAATATATTAATAAATTAATATAACAATCTAAATGTTATTTCCCGGATGCGGGTGATGACATGGCGCGATAGGCAGGTGTCGGAAGAGGCTCGTCACGTGGGCAGGTGTAAGCCCGGACGAGCCACGACACACCAGATCGCAGAGGAATTAAATGTGATGGGAGGCTCCGTTAACTCGGCTTTATTGCTGGTTTTATGGCTGGTTCAGAGGGCATTCATTGTGCAGCAGAGATCGAGGCAAATGGCGCTCATTATCTCCGCTCCCCCGGTCGCCTGGATTCATTCCTGCAAAAATTCCGAGCAGACGTTAGCAGAGGAGGAACATTCCCTGGTTCAGAGCACAATTACTCAGTGGAATTCTTGTCCGAAGGGTAATTTGACAATGCAGAGGGAGAGGCCCAGGATGAGCAGTCGACGGGGAGGTTCTAGGGGCCGCTCAGCCACTCAGCGCCCAGTCAATTCGCCCTCCTCCTCGGCGGAAATTGCTTCTGAGCACAACAGAGGCTCATACAGAACTGTTGGACGCGGCACTGTGCGTGGGTGGGGAGAAATTCCTGAATGCGGTCATTTGGAGCACCCGGCTGTTCGTTATCGTATTCCTTGCACGCTGGAGAACAACACACTTATAGTTTCCGTCATGGTGGAACACTGTAATAGTCACAGAGGGCCTCTGGACAACCTGGGCGTGCCAGTGGTTGATATGCAGGTCCCCGCGGTTGATATGCGGAGGCCAACCAAAGCAACTCAAGCTGAGGAAGCTGGCCCTAGTGAGCCGGTTCAGCGGCCGCTGCGCTCGGAAATGGAGGGCTCTCAGAAGCTCAAAGGACCGGCGAAGGATGCGGAGGTCTCGCAGAAGCTCAAAGGACCGGCGAAGGATGAGCCCCATACAACCGATGAGGACTAGTTCCTCCGTCACTCTGTCCTCCGCTGCCAGGAAAGCAACTCTTTGTTTGTCTCTCAAGCTCTTTGTCGATTTACTGCTCTCTTTGTCAATCTGTCTATGTGTCATCCATGTCGGATTATATGTCCACCGTGTCAGTCAATGTGTCCATTGTGTCGGTTTGTCAATCCACCGTGTCGGTTCACATGTCCATTGTGGCGGTTTACAAGCTTATTGTGTCGATTCAATCGCTGGCTATATCGATTCAGATGTCTCTGTTTTGTAATGATGCTACTCAGAAGGGTCTTTCATGGAGAAAATCTCGCTGGAGATGCAGGGCCACGGCCCTGGTGTAATTTTGATGTAATTTTTTATTTTTGTAATATAAATTAGACTAGTCTTACAGAGAAAAAAAAAACAATCTAAATGTTATTGTTCAAATATAACCGTTACTTGAAATTATGTCTCTACAATGCTCTTTATTTAAGCTTTTTCTATGGTCTATCTCTTCATCTAGTCATGATGTCTACAATGCTTTTTATTTAAGCTTTTTCCATGGTCTATCTCTTCATCTAGTCATGATGATAAACCACACTTGTTGGTTAAAAAGGTGTTGGCAAAAAAATTTCTCTTATGTAATATTACCAAAAAAACTTTTCTTAATTTATAATTTGTTTATAATTAATTTTTGTTAATAAAAAATAATCCTAATGTATAAAATTTAAATGCCTTATAATTTCAAGTGAAAATAAACAAAATTATATATTAATTACTTCTCCTATCAATCACAATTTAACATTGGCATCCTTAAACTTTAGCATTAACATCGATAATGTTTATGATTAACCTTTCAATATTCCTTTTGCGGTCACCATCATTTTGAAAGTAAAGAGAGCAACCCAAACAGGGAAGTGCAAACCAATTTATACGTCTTTGGATGGAACTCAGACCTCCAACGTGCAACTTACATGCAGAAAATACTTGTTGACGTGAAATTTGGCATATGTACTCTCAAAATTGTAATGTTTGTTGAATCGATATCTAACCCTCTTCGATCAGAGAAGTGAAGCTGTTCTTCCAACAAATTCGAATTCATTTTTTGTTGCCATTTAGTGATTGACATCAGTTAGCGGCTCAGTCGGGAGATGTTATTGTGGCTCATCCACGGATTAGCAATAAACTTTTGACCATCATTTTGGTTCGATGAAGTTGGTTTTAAGTGTATATCACTAAACCTATTTTCTCTTTCTTCTGTGATGATTGCTGACCGACTGAGATGGGTCACAACTTGCATGCATTTGTCTTTCCATCATACGGATGCATGGCCGCCAAAATGGACGGTTAACACTATAAGGCATTTTCCAAGTTATTTCCCATACGAAGTTAAGTGAATCCTCGCAAGTAGGAAATTCCGACAAAACCTGTGACTTTCAATACCATACGATCAATAAATCTTGGAAATAGCCATATCTATGTCAGGAGCGAAATGAAATGAAATGAAATAGAAATAATGTACTACATGTTTGAAAAAAAACGTAACGTCAAAACGAAACAACAGACAAATTCCACAGGAGTTGAGGAAGATTAGAAGCTGTGAATTTACGTTCAGTTTGTTTTGAGATTTTTTTTCGTTTCTTTTGAGTTAGTAACTCTCAACTATGCAATGTAATTTGATAAATTCGGGTTTTTCAATTATTTGAATTCCAATTCGGACTTCTTCTTAAGCAAAATTTGAGTCATACAATAAGTTGTGAAGCAAAACTTGGCCTTGTTCTCTTTTTTCTTATTCGTGCAAGTTGGTTTCCTTCGCCATCAGACATGGCTTGCATAATTGCTTGATCTAGTTCTGAAAAGTCATTCTCCACTGGTTTCAAACATTCGTGGACTTGCAAGAAGGTATTCATTTGCATAATGAAGAACTTGCATTTCTCTTCCAACAATAACTAATACTTATTGCCATAAATTACTTGGAAAATCTATTCAAAATAAAATCTTATAACACCAAAAAGAAAAAATTATTTTTATCTTTTCAATATTGTCTACTTCAAAATAAATAATTAAATAACCTAGATGAACACCATTTTATTCAAATATAGCTGCTTATTTGTTTCAAAAGTGTGAAGTAAACTCCCAATGCAAACACCACCACTAATTTTTTCTTGACATTGTTGGAGAAATAAGAGAAATACTCCCATTCTCTTTTATTAAACCAAGCCCATCAACTCATTTGCTATTACTATTGTAAGGAATTTGAGAGGAGAAAAAATTTAAAAGGAAAAAGGTTGTTATCGGAATAGAGTAGCTCTTTGTCTTGCCTATTAAGCCGGTAGCTTCATCACACAATGTATAGTTGAAATAAAAAAGGTTAGGATCTCTACGTAAAATTGTAAAATCTCTGTGTTGATGGTGCTGGAACCACCAACATGTTAGGGGATCTCCTTGTTAAGAAGTCCCAATTAGACCTTAGACCGTCTGGTATAGGAATCCCAACGGTGGGTCATATGGTAATTCCTTGACCGTGATTTCGCACAGAGGGAAGTAAGATGTCTCTATTGGTAGCAAGGGCATGACATATGTGGCAAGCAAAGGAAGGTGCATTAGAGGCTCTAACACACAAGGGTTGAGATGAGTGCGCCCCTTGGAAACCTGTGATAGCATGGAGTTAAGAAGAGAACACATGAGCAAAGATGCATCACAACATGGAAGCCAAGTTAGCTGACAATCCAAAGTGATGGTTAAACCAACAATAGATTTGAGAAAGATTCATACATACATACACAAAAATAGCTATACATGTATGTGTAATCAAACAGATACATATACCATTTAGAGTAAACAAATAGCTGAAATACAATACAACATATGCATGAAACGTGCTGGCTCATGTTATATTAAGAAGTGTAAGTTCCGGTCATACAATACATCCATTTCCAACCACTAATTCTGATAATGGAATGTTACAACCACAATCGCCTGCTCCTCCAAAGCGATGTACTAGCTCTACACGTGGAGAAGCCAAGGCTCATTACAATATTGTTGAAGCTCTCTCTAAGATAGTACTATAGCAAGCTTGGCTGACCAAAAGCCTTTACAATTAGTTATGAATTTCTATTTATAGCAAAGGGTGGGGTGACCCTTGACATTCCCCTTTGTGACAGTTCATCTACCCTCAGGACTCTTCATCTACTTTATGACTGTTACATCCAACTATCAACACTTGGACTTACACTTGACATAACGTTACATTGCAATGCACATGTACCCATGTGAGACAAAATGGCTTGAGCAAGCCATGCAAGACATCATTATGACTCAGAAAACTATTTGAAGACCAACTCTTCAACATCTTCATTATGGTTGATAGTAGCGAAATGATGCCAAGATTGGTAGTCTGTGTTAGTGTCCGTGTGCTCCCAGGTGACATCTTTCTGGAACCTGACTCTTGCCTCCATAACATCCTAGTACACTACTTGGGCTCATTTTTCCAACTTGTCTAAAAGCATGCACATCATTGCCTTGAGAGCTACTGGAATAGCAACGTACTTATGCATGGTGTCTGCACTGGTTTACAAGTCTAGGCTGGTGGCTATGCGCATCAACTCCTCAAAGTATGAGTCAAGCTCTAGTTGGACTTGTGACTTTATCTTCGCCTCTGTGAAAGTCCCAATAGATGGGATCACATGTGCGTGCACCACAACATCCATACTCTTGAATACAAGTGCATGGGAAGCCTATAGACTAGTAATGAGTTGCGGGAGTTCTTCATAGTTCTAGATATGACTCCGGATGCGTGCCTTTAGCTCGACCGCTCTAGGCTTCATCATCTTAGGCAAGTAAAGCTGGGCTCCCTTGTATCTCATCATCCATGTATGCATGTAATCCACAACAGCATGCACGTTTGACAAGATACGTGCTCTTCTTACACATCGCTGCTGTCATCCGTTGGGATGGACGACTGCCTTATGCACGGTACCAAACTTGGAATACAATGCCCGCATAAATATGTCAAGAGAAAATAATTCATCTAGTATTTCCTTCTTCAATTCTGCTTGGGAAAATGTTGTAACCAACTCTCTTCCTTGCTTGGCCATCTGAAGCTCCTTATCCAATCGCTCATTCTCAGCTATCAGAAAGCGAACACTTGAGCTAGTGACTTCACCATATTGTATTGTAGCATCGGCCAAGACTACTAGATGTTTCTGCACATCAAACACGATCACTCATTCCTCAAATTGCACAAGAGATGTACAATTGTCTGAAGTCGACACTCTGCGATACTGCACAACTCTATGTTGAGACTCATCGAATGAGATGTTGTGCATCTCTCCTTCCGGCTGACCTCCAAGGATATCAATATCTCCTTGGTCACTTGTGACTTGATCCTATTCTAGGTGCGATGAAGTTGGTAGGTCGACCTCTTAATGGTGAGGTACGAGGTCGATATCTTGCTTTGAATCCTATTGCTCCATATTTGTATCCATTTGTTCAAGCGCTTGCTCTATCTCTCGAGTGAAGTCCTACTCCTGTGATGGTTTACCCTGTCTTCCTGATGCCAGTTGTTCTGATGAGGACACTACCTGTACGGGAGCAGTTTCATCTGTTTACACATGTTTCACCCCCTGTTGTAGCTATTGTTGTTGTGCTTCCTCTCCTGTTTGCACAACTCTTGTTCCTTCCGGAGTTGCTCCTTCAACTCATGCGATTCCTTCTATGTTTCCTCTATTCTCTGCTTCTCTCTCTAACTTTGCGCAGTTCTCTTGTTGTGTTGTTGCCTCTTTTCCTATATAGCCATAGATTCTTTCTCCACAAGTGGGTGTCCTCGAAACTTGTAGCTTTGATCTACCTCCATGCGATTGAAAATCTTCCTCTTGCCCTTGTCATGCATTGGTATGTTCACCTCTACTGCAGCTGCTGCTTCTGGTGCTCTCTGGTATGCTACTTCACGTTGCTTCTCTAACCATTCCACATTGAACCTGACCTATTCATTTGCCCTGGAGAAACTGTAGAAATACCTCCATGGGTCCTCTTCCGCCCAATGAAATGCCCTGTAGATCCATTTGAATTGTACTCTCGCAAAGTGATCTTCCACAAGACAATGCAGGTCATATGGATTGTAACTCCGGAGGTCGAGTGGATACTTCTTCATTTGCTCTGCTTTGAAATCTGCATGCTTGAAACTCCGTATCTTGTATAACTCGATGTGCATTAACAGAGTAGACTAAGGTGCCTTCTTGTGTAGCCTAGCTATCAATCCTATCAAGATGTGATATGCTACTTCTTTCATGACGAGTATGTCCAAGGCAAACTTCGGTAGAACATGTGGAGGATTATTCACGCTGTACATACGTATGAAGGTGCTAAACGGTGAGGCATACCAATTAGCTATGTCTATCAGTGCCTCCATTGCTACTGTCGATGTGCAGGGTGGATCCTATTCGAATATCATCTTGTAGACTGGGGCGAAAAAATGATGAGACAGTCGTGTGATAACCCGTCTTAAGCTACATTCGGACAACATCTTGCAATAAGATTCACAGCAGTCTCTGTAAATGTCCATGCCAACTTCAATCTCGGGAAATCCTGTCAGGCATAGATTGCATCCAAGATGTAGGCGGACATGTAGATATTTGCTTGCATACCTTTGGGCGATTGTCGAGTCATTGTTACTGGTTCCTTTAGTTGATGAGACAATATGTTAGACTAATTACATTCTTTACCTTCTCTAGCCAGTTGGTCTAGCACGATCACCTAACTCTGTGTGAAGGTTTCCGTGTTTTCTTAGCCATACAGTTGACATGCAAAGATGAGCAAGTATTGATATGCCTTCCGTAGTATCTTCGTCTTGTATACCTAGTTGGGTGTCATCCTGAATCTATCCAGCTCCTTCACCCAGTTCTTCAAAATGTCTCTGGAGTTGGCATTGTTGTTGGGTATGTTGAAGGGAGTCTCCATGATGACCACAGGCTCTGACATATGATACATCTCATCATAATCATGTGCCGTGAAGGTTGTAATCTCCTTTCCACTGAAACTGTTCAAGGTCATCGTCTCAGGATCAATGTGCGAGACGATCCAGTGTATCATGTCTATGCATGGGAACGCGGGGTATTTGCATGCAATCTGATACAAGCTAGACTTGTGGATGTTCACATATACCTGGTGGTCTTTGAGGTCTTCCCCAAATGTGCCTGCAAATGCATCATTGACCTCTTGCCATTTCAGCTTGATGTCCTTGTCTAGAATCAACTTGATATCTTCATAGAGCAATAGACTTGTGGACACTAGCTCAACTGTTGCTCCAGTTGCACTTCCGTCTGTGTCCTTTGATCTTGCTCTCTTGGAGGTCATTGATCCTGTACTGCTAAGAGAAGGATGAGCACCTAAAAGATCTGGAAACAAAGCGACATGCATGGCAAGAAATATGTTAGCAAAATCCAAAGCAAATCTGCGGAATGACATAACACATACCTGGGGATTGATTTGCAAGGATTAGAAAATTTCGTCTAAGAGGCTGGGTGACTAGTTGCTAGAAATATCCAAAATGCAATCTGGGCTATTTGGGAGGCATGACTGGCTACTTGATTTGAACAATGCGTAATTCCAGCTGGCAATGGTTGCAGGCTCAGTGACTGCATTACACAAATTTCTGGGCCAGCAGTCACTATCCCTCCAAATTACGCAAAGCAAGCCTGGAGGACAGTCATTGGAAAGAAATGTGCATTTTCTGAAAGGAAGATAGAGCCTTCCCTCTCCAGATTGCATAATGATGTCTTGTTGAGGTAGAGTTGGGGCCAAGGCTGCCCAGACCTGGCGACGGGCAACTGAAAGCAAATGTGAAAGTGAATGCATGGTGATACTAAGTGTAAGCAGAAGTTATTTATCGTGCATGCAAACATTGAATGAAATATTTAGAAAAGAGAAAAACATGCATGTGGGTGAAGCAAGTCACCAAATCAACGACCATTCATGCAAACAGTTTCATGCATGCGATAATAGTGAGATACTAATTAAAATTGAAACGGTGCTAGTACAAGCTATTATACATTTAATCGATAGAAAGCATTCACAACAATTAAGAAAACAATGGTCATACAAGAAAAAACACAAAAAATGACAGAAATGTTGAGAAAGACAAGTTGAGACCACTTACTTGTGAATATTTGAGCTAGATGTGTCGAAGAGTCCTAGATGTCCTGTGGGATGTCAGAGCTCGAAGACCAATGTGAAGAAATGAGCTCTGATGCATCAAATAAATAAGTTTGGGCTCATGACGTGAATTCCACACATCTAGGAAAAAGCGACACTTGGAGGAAAGATTCTAAAAAGATATTTTCATGTAACCTATAGCTACTAAAAATAGATCCCTAAATCAAGGGATGCCTTTTGCATGTTTCCGTTTTCTATTATGGGAAGAAAACAAGTCATGCATGCAAGTGAACTTTCTTTGGTCCGGGGTGGAACTGGTTAACCCAACTACACATCAAGAGCTTGCTCAACTGTTGGGGAAAAATGCACATTTCTGGAAGGAAGTTGGGTTGGTTGCCTAGTTCGCTTTGCGCAATTTCTAGGTAGAGCAGCTAAATGCTGCCCAGAATTGCGGAATTCCTGGGTTGAGGAGCCCTGCTGGGAAGATTTGTGCAATTTTCTCTATGAGGCTTGACTAGCAAATTTGCACAATTATGGAGCCCAACAGGCTACTAGATAGAATTGCACAATTTCTAGAGGGAACACTACTTTCTGTCCAGAATTGCACAATTTATTGAGGGAGTTTCTCAGCCTGTAGCTGGACCAAGTCCAGAAGAAAAACCTGTGAGGGGAATGAAATAAGCTCTGATGGACAAGCTATCACTCTACAACAAAAGCACTGAATCTTGTGTACTTGATGAAGCAAGACATGTTGATGTGAAATGTTGGTAGGGAGGCTCCAAAACGAAGCTAAGGAAAAAGATTTGGAGGTGGTTGTAGCTGCTACAACATTTGGCGATACACTGGTAGAACTCCAACTCTCTGAATGGACCTTGTTCATGAAAAAAAATTCTAACACCTCCTAAAGTATTGTGCAGTCCTTAGCTCATCTTGGTTTCCACACTAGCTTGATTATAAGATGTAGCATCTGCCAAGCTATTGGTCGATTGACACACATTCCAAGCCAAGGCAACATAATTGTTTCGATTGGGGTAGAGGTTTATATGGGTGCACAAGTAGTATACTCATGAGAGTCTTAGTTTCATCTCTGGTGTTGCTCTGCTACTAGCAAGCTTGGATAGTACACCGACGGAGTCACATTGGAACACAAGCATGGCTCTGCTGCTAGCGAGCCTGGTTAGTACCCCGCAGACTTACTTGCATCACTTCTCTGCATAGGAAACCCTTCTCTTCTTTCGTTGTTTTCATTTTCATTTTTGAAAATTTTCACTTTTCAATTTTTCCTTTTCCATATTTTATAACTGTGCATAGCACTTATTCATTTCATAGGTGGAAGAGGGATTCCACCTTATTGAGAGAAAAAGAGGTTATTCCTATAGAGAAGTAGTTTATTATACTTCTAACGTGCCTGTCAAGGTTTTCCCTTGCACCTTACTCTACCTGACTGAGATGAAAAGGGTTAACCCAAAAACAAACGACTAGAGTAGGTGATACTAGTTAGCGTGAAAGCATTCTGTTTTCACCAAGGTTCACTCCGAACAATACATATTGTCCATTGACGTATCATGGACTAAAAGTAACAAGTTCTTCATATAGAGGCAGGATGACAAATAACTAAGTAGTGATAGTTGTACAAGACCTCTTGTACCTTACCCACCTTGTTTCAAGAGTCATACATGGTTTCATGCGAAACTAACCTACGAAAAAAAAAAAAAAAAAACAACAAAGAAAAGTAGAAGTAGAAGAAAAAGCTAAATCAAAGCGAGTAGGAAAAGAAGCAAGCAGAAAAACAAACAAACAAAGCAAATAAGCAACCATGCAAGCAAACAACAAAAAGCAAACACTACTCCTACACCTAAACTAATGGTGCATGGGCCTGATCACATGAAGTGATATTTCCAATGCAGCCACTGGCACATCGGTTGACCCATGTTGGTGAAGGCCCAGTTTGCGAGCAACCTGGTTGTGCAGACCAGCAAGAAAGAAGGATATAACAATAAATACAAACACACCTCATGTTTAAAAGTGCCCACAAGACATAAGTGAGTGCAAGTACATGACAAGCAGTTTGTGGACTTATCATGGTGTTGTGCAACATTGCATGTAGCTATGAAGCATACGCACATTCTTGACTGTGACATGCAAGCAAACGAAAGAAACAAAGACAACTTGTGTCATGCACGTGTTCTTGCTATGTAAGATTCTTCCAATGCATGAGAAATAGGATCATGCAGTTCGAGTGGAGGAAGCATGACCTCTATGTGAGATGGATCTTCAATGCATATAGATGAGTGGTGAGAAGCCTCAGGTGTTTGAACAATTTCATGATCGGAAGTGAAACCAACCTCAGGACACAAGGGCCTGACATAACCATCAGCTCGGGCTAAAGTGCCTCGACAGCCTGGGGTGTTTCTACTTAATCATCAGATAGGTATTCATAAACTGGTGGCTTTGAAAAATCAACTGCAATAGAAACATGATCGTGATCGAATATGCAAGTAAATGGATCAGGATAGCGACGATAAAAAAAATCGATGATTTCCTCGGCATCCTTATGATCTGATGAACCAAACAAAGGTGCAGATGAGAAGCGAACAAATCCATCCTCTGTGTTTGTGGAAAAGGCAGATGAAAGATCGAGTGGATTTTCAATGAATAACTTATCCTCTCTGTTTTTAGATGATGGACTGACATCTTGTGTATCCTGCCAGTGATCAACAATGGATGCATCCGTAGATGAAGATACACATGCAAAATCATGGATGGCATGTTCACTAAAATGTCAGGAAAGAATGAAGGAGGCTCGGATGGAAGGGAGTCGTCCTTTGCTGAGTGTTGATGCTCAAGCTCCCAGTGATACTCTTCATGAATGGTAGCACATGTTGGCTATGCAACACCAACTCTGTCAGTGGCTTGATCCTTGTTCACAACAAGAGTAGAGTCCGGAATGGAAGAACACAAGACAATATCATCCAAAGGACTAGTCGAGTACAAAGACAGAGGTTGTGGAACAAAATTCATATGACAGCTCGATCGACTCACAGCCAAATTTGCGCGAAATTTAAGCGAAGTGATGTTGGGAGGATGTGATAGCTGAACTAATGTGTGAGCATGATCTCCTGCATCACTCTGCAGTGGTGGAGCTATTTGATGAGGGAATGGCGGATAGTCACTTGTGACAGTGATAGTCTTTGTTTGAGATTGGACAGTTCCATCACTGAAGAATGCTGAGTGAGGCTTGAGTTCAAACTTCTTCTTGGGATGAGAAAATTTCTTAAGACAGTACTCGAATTTGTCCCAAATATAGGAAAATTTCATCTCGCTCTTCGGACCTTTAAACTGCAAATCATGGAAGCGTTGCCAAGAATCCATAGGTGATTCATGAGGAGCCTTCCGTTGTTGTAATATTTTTTGGTCAAGATGTTCTGGATAAAAATGATAGAAAGTGTCTTCAATGAGATCATAGAAGTGCTCAAGTGAGTCATGCTATCAGCTGGTAGGTTTCACAACCACTGATGTGGAGATTCGCGAAGTGTGTATGCAAGCAACAAACTGGCTTGTTCGTCAGAGCATCCATCTTCCTCATCAAGCATGGAAAGAGACTCATGTAAGAACTCAGGCGATGCCACTTTGCCTTCACCATCATACGTGTATGTGGACAAGAGATCGAAAAACTCACCCATGATGGTAACAGATTCGGTATGTGAAAAACATCGTGGAGGGAGGAGAGTGCAAGACTCCATGATAGATATGAAAAGGTTAAAAATAGGATGAGAGGATACAGCTTGTCATCTGGCCCTCCTTCTAGCACCAGAAATGTTGACAGTGTTAGACCTGCCAACATGTCAGGGGATCTCCCTGGTAAGAAGTCCCAATTAGACCTCACACTGTTTGGTGTAGGAGTCCCAATAGTGGGTCATATGGTAATGCCTTCACCTTGATTTCGCATAGATGCAAGTAAGATGTCTTTGATGGTAGCAAGGGTGTGACATATGCAGCAAGCCAAGGAAGGGTCATGAGAGGTTCCAAAACACAAGGATTGAGATGAGTGCGCCCCTTGGAAACCTTTGATAGCACGCAGTTAAGAAGGCACCACACGAGAAAAGATGAATCAAAACATGGAAGGAAATTTAGCTGGAAATCCAAATTGATGGTTAAACCAACAAAACATTTCAAAAAGATTCATACATACATACACAGAAATAGATATACATGCACACGTAAGCAAACAGATACATATATCATTTAGAGTAAACAGATATCTGAAATACAATAAAACATATGCATGAAACATGACGGTTCTTGTTATATTAAGAAGTGTAAGTTCTCCTCGTACAATACATCCATGTCCAACCAATAGTTCCAACAACAAAATTTTATAGCCACAATCACTTGCTGCTCCAAAGAGATGTACTAGCTCTGCGTAGTGGAGAAGCCAAGCCTAGTTACAATATTGTCCAAGCTCTATATAAGATAGTCCTATAGGAAACTTGGCTGACCAAAAGCATTTACAATGAGTTATGAGGTTCTATTTATAGTAAAGGGTGGGGTGACCCTTGACATTTCCCTTTGTGACAGTTCATCTACCCTCATGACTCTTCATCTACTTTATGATTGTTACATCCAAATATCGACACTTGAACTTACACTTGACATGACGTTACATTACAATGCACATGTACCCATGTCACACAAAATGGCTTGAGAAATCCATCCAAGACATCACTATGACTCGGATAATTGTTGGAAGATGAACTCTTTGGCATCTTAATTTTGGTTGACAGTAGCGAACTAATTACAAGATCAGTAGTTCATGATAGTGATCGTGTGCTCCAAGGTGACATCTTTTTGGAGCCTGACTCTTGCCTACATAGAATCCTTGTACACTACTCGGGCTTCTCTGTCCAACTCGTCTGAAAGCATGCGCATCATTTTCTTGAGAGTTGTTGGACCAACAACATAGTTGTGCTTGGTGTCTACACTGATTGAAAAGTCTGGGCTGGTGGCTATGCACATCAACTCATCGAGATAAGAGTCAAGCTCTAGTCTAACCTATGCCTTTGTCTTCGCCTGGGTGAGAGTCCCAATAGATGGGATCACATGTGGGTGCACAACAACATCCATACTCTTGAATACACGTGCATGGGAAGCCTGTAGACTAGTTATGAGTTGTAGGGGCTCTTCATAGTTCCAGATCTAAATTCGGATGTGTGCCTTCAGCTCGACTGCTCTGGGCTTCATCATCTTAGGCAAGTGAAGCGGGGCTGCCTTGTATCTCATCATCCATTTTTACATGTAATCCACAACAGTAAGAACGTTCGACAAGATACATGCTCTTCTTGGACATCATTACTACCATCCGTTGAGATGGACGACTTCCTTATGCACAGTACCAAACTTGGAATACAACGCATTGATAATTGTGTCAAGGGATAGTACTTCATCTAGTATTTCCTTGTTCAATTCTGCTCAGGTGGATATTGTAGCCATCTGTCCTCCTTTCTTGGACATCTGAATCCTTATCCATTTGCTCATTCTCAGTTATGAGAAAGTGAACACTTTTACTAGTGGCTTCGACATATGCTATGGTAGTGTCGGCCAAGGGTTTTGGATGTTTGCACACATCAGACACGATCACTCATTCCTCAACTTGTGCAGGACATGTATGATCGTCCGAAGCTGACACTCTGTGAGACTGCACAGCTCTATGTTGAGACTCGTCGAATGAGATTGTGTGCATCTCTCCTTCTGACTGACCTCCAAGGATCTCAGTGTCTCCTTGGTCGTTTGAGACTTGCGCCTCTTCTAGATGTGGTGAACCTAGTAGGTCGACCTTGATGAGCCCCAAAAGTGGGTAACTTATTGGGCTCATTTTGCCTACTGTTCTTCATCAATCCACCATTTTTCATAGTTTATGCATGTTTTTTGAGTATATTTATGTATTTGAACGAATGAGGGTTGTCACTTTACCAAGAAGGCTAATATGTGGTTATTTCAAATTTTTTGGACAAATTTTGGAACAAGGCCAAGAAATTATGAGCCAGATGATAGCCAAGCATGAAGGAACAAGGGTGAGGATTCGTAGGAAGGGTGTCTCTTGCATTAAATGGCCCTTCCTCGAAATATCCACCCTCAACTCGGACCTCAACAGGCCACCAAAACGAATCCTAAAGGCAGCCAAGCAGCTTTGTGAAAAGTGACTGTTTACTGACAGTTTGAACAGTCGAGCCTCTTGAGTTAAGGAGGGCTACTGAGGACCCTCTTAGTGCACAAATAGAAAGGCTTTCAGCCTTCGCAGGTTACTTTTTTGAACTGTTGGGTTTTCACTATAGTGCTGTCATTGTCTTAGCTCATTTTCGTAGCTGCTGCTATATAACTTTCTTGTGACATGATTATTTTTGAGTAATGAAGAGCAGCTTTATTTGGCATCAGTTCTGAGTTTTTTTCTTAGGAACCTATAGCTCTTGGGGTTGGGCCCAACCCAAGTGCCAAGGCTTCCTTTGTGTACTGTTATTTGTCTTTTATGTCTTTGCAAACTAATTTCTGTTAAGTAGATTAAAATCTTGCTGGTTACCTAGGTCATTATTGATGATTAGAAAGGCTTTTTATGTTCAGATTGAGTTGATAGGTTAATAATAGGGAAGATCTTCAGAAAAAGACCATCAAGCACCTCTGATCTCACCTCTCCCTCAGTGGGATCGTGAGCTGGGACAAAGGTGACCTTGCTGCCAACAAAAACACTCTCTTTGCCTCACCATGCAATCATTAGTGTTAGATTCTCATTTGCAGGAATTGATACCAATTGTGGTTATGTGTTCAGATTCATGATTGCTTAGATTTCATAGCTATTTCACGTGATTTCATTGCAACCAAAACTTCTGCTCCTCTCCCTTGTTGTTACTTAGGCCAAACTAGAGCAAAGTAGCTAGGTCATTGGTTTTCCAAGTCATTGTTTGTTCAGTTTGAGAAATAAATTGCAGAGCACCTGTAATACCTCTCCATCTACCCGTACTCCATCAATCCCATCTGCTCCATCCCCTCAATCTGATTCTTGCCTCACATTTGCTACGTTCCTCACTTTGACCTAGTTTCCATATTTTTATGCAACATTGCTCCACTCTTCCTTGAACAAATCCAGCCATCCTCATCACTCCTCAGCTCCATCCACCAATTCCTATACCTCCTCACACCCTTATCCTACCCCCATACTCACTTCTCCACCTTTCTCTCTCCATCCATCCCCCAAAATCCCATTTTTGAACATCCTATAGAAAATACAGAACATCTTGTACAACCCCTGCAGACTTCCTGTAGAAGCTCACGAAAGCGGTTTCTTGATAGCCAAACTCTGTGAAACTCTTTGGAAAGGTGCTAGGGACCCCTTAGGCCCTCTTCTAACCTTCCCACCTCCTGCAAGCATTTCCTCTCGCCAATCCACCTCTGCACCGTCAAAAACTAGTGAAAGCACATGCGTGACAATTCTCACACTTTACTCAAACCAATACAAAAATGTGTTTTTTTTAGATTTTACTGTAGAAGTAGCTTAGACACATGCATTTCACCTTCTTAGCAGTTAATGGCATCTCCTTTAGTAGCTTTCGTCCTCTTTCCTGCATCAGTAGGATTAGCTGGTAAAATTAGGGTTTGCTAGGGTTTGTGTTTCCTTTTAGCTTTCCAGTTTCTTTCTGCAGGTAGATTAGCCTCCTTTGAGTTAGCTTCTATCCATCAGTTAGAAAGCTTGTTCTCAGAACTCATAGAAGTTGGCTTAAATTTCTAGTGGACTTGTGCCAGCTGACCAAGTGATAGCTACAGCAAGATCTAGTACTTGTGCATACAACATCGTCGCTTCCAAGTTTGTTACGAACTACCGGGTTGATAAGAGTAAAGAAGGGAGTCCCAGGAGTTGCAGCATTATTGCTGCAATACTGAAGCCCACCAAACCTCTTGCTGGTGGGGCATGAGGTTAGTATCTTGCTCTGACTCCTATTGCTTTATATCCATATCCATATGTTCAAGTGCTTGCTCTGTCTCTCGAGCGAAGTCTTTCTCCTATGATGGTTCACCATGTCTGCGTGATGCCAGCTATTCTAATCAGGACACTACATGTATGGGCATAGTTTCATCCATCTGCACATGTTATGCCACCTACTGTACCTGTTGTTGTTGTTCTACCCTCTCTTGTTTGCACAACTCTTGTTCCTTTAGAAGTTTCTCCTTCAACTCATGCAAATCCTTCTTTGTTTCCCCAATTCTCTGCTTCTCTCTCTGCCTTTGTGTGGTTCTCTTGTCACGTTGTTTCCTCTTTTCATGTATAGCCATAGCTTCTTTACCCACAAGTGGATCTTCTCGGAACTTGCAACTTTTCTCTTCCTCCATGCGATTGACAATCTTCCTCTTGCCCTTGTCACAAACTGTTATGTTCTCCTCTGTTGCTGTTGTTCCTTCTGGTGCTCTCTGGGATGCTGCTTCCTATTGCTTCACTAACCAATCCACAATGAAGCCAACCTCTTCATTGGGTTTGGAGAAATTGTAACAATATCTCCATGGGTCCTCCTCCACCCAATGAAATGCCCCGTGGATCCAGTTGAACTATGCTCTCGTGCAATGGTCATTCACAGGAAAATGTGGGTCATATGGATTTTAACTCCAGAGGTCGAATGGATACTTCTTCATCTACTCTACTTCAACATCCGCATTCTTGAAACTCCATATTTCGTATATCCCAATGCATAATGGAGGAGCGGGCCAAGGTGTCTTCTTCTTCCGGTGTAGCCTAGTTGTCAATCCTGCAGAGATGTGATACACTACTTCTTGCATGACGAATACATCCAAGGAAAACTTCGTTAGAACATACGGAGACTTTGTCACACTGTACATCCATATGAAAGTGCCAGACGATGAGGCATACTAATCAGTTATTTCTATCAGTGCCTCCATTGTTGTTGCCAACATGTAGGTTGGATCTCGTTCGAATATCATCTTGTAGACTGGAGTGACAAAATGATTGGGAAATCATGTGATAAATCCTCCGAATCTGCATTTGGAAAACATCTTGCAATAAGTGTTCACAACAGTCTCTGCGGTGTCCATGCCCACTGCAAGCCCGAGAAATCCTGACAGGCACAGATTGCATCCAAGATGTAGGAGGACATGTAGATATTTTCTTACATACCTTTCGGTGGCTATCGAGCCGTTTTTAACTGTTCCTTCAGCTGATGAGCCAATATGCTAGACCAGTGACATGCTTTCCCTTCTTTGGCAAGTTGGTCCAACACGATCACCAAACTTTGTGGGTGTCGAGCCGTAAAAAGGGTCTTTTTCACCTCTAATTACCTCACATTAACTTGTCAATCCAGGAACGATTTGTTATCTCAAAGAATGTACTCGGTTTGAGGCTGTCATTTTTCGGAGTAATGCTAGTAGTATAGTGCTCAAGAAAATACAAGAGTGAACGGATTCTTGAAAGAAAATCTACTTACAGCAAAAGACCTTGAAGCCTAAATCATTCATTTGGAAAAATAAGTAATGTACTAGTCAAGCGTCCAATAAAAATAACTCATCCCTTTGGAAACTGATGTAACTAACAGTAATCAAGGAACAGATCATCAATCTGGGGACTAGCCAGTAAATGCCAATGCCCACTACAGTTTCAGATCGTTCTGCACACCAAAGCAATCAATAACGCAAACAACAGGAAATGGAACAACAATTAAGAAATGTAACAACAACTAAATCTGATGAAAAACAACACCTTAATCTACAGAAACAAGTGTAGCAGCCTTATCCTACAGAATACTGAAAGGATAAATTGGACAAGAAACATAAATGGAACGACAACCAATTACCAATGAAATATAGAACAACGCTTAGAGCCTACAGTGCTGAAATAAATAATAAACACAACATACAGAGATATTAATAAAAACAGTAATCTAAGTCTGATACTGCAAGTATTAATCCGGGTTAGAAAGGGTAACGATCACAATTCATAACGGAACTGCAATGTCAATGGAATAGCAATCGTATGAAATATAAACCATAGACAAATACAGTAATACCAACTTAAGAAGGTTACAGCTTCATTACTCTGCAGTTAAACATCAATAGCATTCTGTAGAGAACAACGATGTTACATTAACGACTTTAAAGGAATAGCAATACGTTATAAGATCAGAATGCACATTGCGACTTTCCTATTGCAAAGAACAATATATGAAATATAACGGAGCTGCAATATAAGATAACAAAACACACCAGATTATCGATTCAAACTAATAATACAAACCACACACGAACTAAAGATAATGATACAGGAGCAAGTGTTCCACCAGGGTTGGGCCCTTAGCCTCTAGGGATACACCACTTGAAGTTATTCTAGAATCATAGATGGAATAGCAACTAGGTTTATATTAAAGCATGGAAATAGAGTTACAGTAAATCTCTCCTCAACGAGAGTCGATGATCAAAGTTCAAGTACAGAGAAAAGTTACATGACAAATTAACCGTCCCCCGGGCTAGCAGTGTTGCCCCTACTTATAATAGCTGAAGCGGAGATATCAAGGACGCAAAAATAGTTAAAGCAGCGATCCCTCCGGATCAAAGGATCCTGAGGGATTCGCCAAGCTATTAATCCTTAGTTATCCGATCATTTTCTTGCGCTGAGACGATATCTCCTTTTCCATTCCTTGGCTAAGATGTTTTAATTTAGATTGTCTTGTTTGCATATGGTTCCCCGCCAAAGGGACAATGGTTGGCTTAGCCCTGTCTTTTTCCTTGGAGCGGCAATCTTTAGTTTTTACCTTTTCCTGCATAAGAAATAGCGATTATTAGCGTTTTCATGTTGCATATCAATATTTATAGATTTTATCATGATTTCCCATTATCCTCCTAGTTCATGATGCAAAGATGTTACGAGTTCTAAAGAAAAGATGGCAAAATAGTCAATGAAAACATACCTTATTCAATACTCCACACACCCCCCTGCTTACCCTTTTTCATGCCCTCATGAAAACATTTTAGTTGACATGTAAGAAAGTGAGAGAGTAGGTTGGAGATGGGATCTCATGTGGTGGCCTACAGCTGTGATGCCTAACTAGGTGTTCAAAAAGATGGCCTGTCTGACCCTTAGGCATCTCATATAGGGCTTGGTATCCAGGTGCAGGGTGCCAAATAATCGGGCTTCGAAACCTATATCCTAACCAAGATGGCCCTGCCCTCAAGATAATTTCGCCATAGAGGTTTAGATGATCAGCGGCTAACTTAAAATTTTCGTAGTTAACTGGTTCCTTGAGTTGGATGTTCGGATTAGAGGTCTGATATCGAAATTTAGTAGCTACAATGGCAAGGTCCTTAATGGCAAAGAAGTATTCTATCCCTTGTCGGTTGATTGTTGTATGAATGGGTTTTAATGCGTCAATCACGCCTGGAGTCCTCATAAGGCTCCTATGTTTGTTCCATAACTGTAATGGGTCTCTAGGCTCAGCTCTTACCAATACGTCTAATCCGTTTTCTTGTCTTTGGAAGGCATTATAGGCTTTAAGCCATTTAATTTGATTAACTCCAAATGAAATAAATTCCTACAGTTCGATATCCCCAATGAAAGGGCCAGGGTTCTGCTCTGTGCCCTGGTCGAGCATAAGGTTATGCAGATAGAAATCACACAGTAGTCTTTGAACCTTCACTCCATAATGCTTACAAAAATTTATAAAATCATCAATGGTATTAATTTGGATAGGGGCTCCTGCTTTGACGGCCTTAATTTTCAATTGCAAATATCGTTCCATTAAAAACAAGGCATAATTCTTGGCAGGGGATCTACATGCTAGGACATCAGTGTATAGAGAGCATAAGGTATCCATCTGTCTGATGACTACATCTAATCTATGAGTTACCTTTGTGACTTTTTCTTGTTCTTTTCGCCATCCTTCAAAGGCTTTCCTCTCAGACAAATTGACATTCCTTAGCTGTTGTTGTAATTATTCATACTTTTCTCGAGAAATTGTTTGTTCCGTGAGTTTTTCAACTACTTGTTGCGCTTTCATCAAACCCTCTCGTAGGGTTACTGTCCTTGAATCGCTGTCCCACATAGTAGTGGCCAATTGAAGATTTACTTGAATCTTCCTATTACGTCGGCTTGTATTCACAGTCTGCATCCTTTCAGAGGGCTGTGTCTCTGTCTGAACTTCCTTGTCACAGGTCAATATATCATCTGTTTGTATTTCAATATGAGAAACAGTAGAATGCTATTCCTTTTGCTTTTGAAGGAAAGTTTTCTCTTTAACAGGAGTTTGAACAACAAACTGTTCTTAAACGGCGATTTGAACAGCAGGTTGTTCTTCGACAGCAATTTGAATAGCAGACTATTTTTCAGTAGGATTTTGAACAGCAGGCCGAACAGGGGTCTTTCGAACCTTTTTCTTGGGGGTTTTCACCGGAGTAGCTGCATGTGTTTCCCCATAAGTTCTCTTTGTTCTCTTTCTCATCCTCAATACCCTGATTTGTTGCCGAAGTCGAGCTATGACATTTAGTAACCTTTGCTGTTCTTTTCATAATTGTTTGATTTCTTCTACTTCCTTAGAAGGAACAGTTGTCTGTTTACTCAAGCCTAGACTGCTATCCTGGCCAATTCCTTGGGTTTCCTCTTGGGGTGCTCCTTCAATGTTTTGTTCAGGCTGCTCAGGAGTAGAAACCCTAGCTGGTTCTATTAATTCCTGGGTAACCGAGCCTTATCCACCCCTTCTTCTTCATGCAGTTCTTCTAGTGTAGTCTAGTTGGGAGCGGATTGTTCACTTCCCATATCTTCATCATCATGAACATAATGATTCTCTTCATTTTCTTTCCCGTCGTACGATTCCTCGGGTGCATTTTTATCCTGAGCAGAATTCTCCTTCGGTTCTTCCTTAGTCTGGATGCCTGGCGAGCTAAGAGGCTGGCCATATTTGCCCATATTGGCCAAAATTTTGGCCAATTCGTCCTCTTGCAATGGATTTTGCAGTGGACTCTCTTCACGTTGTTTTGCTTCCGCCTCTTCCTGCTCAGGTTGCTCGGTCTCTTCCTCTATCTCTCCTTCCTCATTTTCTTCTACTTCTTTCTCATTCTCTTCTCCTTCCAATTGCGGGGGTTTCTCGTCCCATGAGTCATCTATCTCCACAGGCTGGCTGGTACCCCCTTGGGGATTTTCCAACCTTCCTCCAATTCGTGCTAATCTAGCTGATTTTCTTCGTTTTGATGGTCTAGCTGATGTACTGGTAGTGCGTTTGCGTTTTGGAGCTGGCAAATTCGGTGCCCCATCTATTATAGCAATTAGTTCTTCCTAGCTACTCTGTTGCTGAGCCAAACTGTGGCTAACTATCAGCCATATTAGCCTGTGGTGACTCACCACCGATTCCACATGTTGTGACTTTTTCATGCTTCGGGCAACATCATGTAGTAATGAATTTTAAAATGTCGGTAGGTTCACAGAGCATTTTTCTTTTAATATGGCTAATAGTTTAAGGTGTCGTGGTCTTACCACGTCTTTCCTGCCTTCACAGGTGATGTAGCTTTGGATGATCCTCGCCAATTCTGCCCATGGTTCTCCTAATGCTGCTGGTAGGACTCTCTTTCGTCTGATTGTCAGGTTCTGGCTTACATCCTGGAAGATCTCCATGATCTTTTGCAGTCTCTCCTTCTTCAGAGTCCACACAGGTCTAGTGGCTAGCAGTCCCGAGACCTCTGCAATTACATCATCGGTGACTGTTATATGTTTTCCCCTTATTGTGGAGTGAGTTTCTTGTAAATTCTGCAAGAATTCTATTGCCACAGTCTCGTTGGATTCCTATATGCGATTAAGATAGACTAACCATCCTTCCTTTGCTAGGATTTCCCATGCAGCGTCGGAAACTATCAATACCTGCGGTTCTCTTCGAATTGACCTTCCTCCCATGCTTCTAGCTCACTGTAAAAACATAGAAACGACAATGGAACAGCAAGCTATTTGAACTGTTAGCAACACCAAAGAAAATAGTAAAATCACAATGCTCGTTCAAATCTTACTAATTGTTACACACAGAAATATCTTAGGAACAACAAGGCATGCAGAATGAGATACCGCTAAACCTTGCTATTCTCGAGTAGGAATTTGACGAGTAATAGATTGACACGTATATCCGCAAATTATGAAGTTAGCCCCCCTCACAATGTGATAGGCCATCCTCGGCCGTCAAATGAAGGAGCAGCAGGCCGGTCTATTCTGGCAAACGGGTCATAAAGGAACAGCATATGCAAGGATGCCATGTTTACAAAAGTAGTAGGTTACCGAAATCGAGGTGTATAAGAGGGTCGCTTAATAAATAAGAAAATGCTGTTACATGATGCGAGGTTGGGAGGATAGGACAGCTGACATGCATTAGGAGTGTAATGCGGTCATTATCTACTTTTGCCGTCATGATTGGTTATAATGGATTTTTATGCGTTGAATGGTTTGGGGAAGGGATATGCATAATCCTATTTGACAGATTACAAAGGTATAAGACTGAGAAGGGTATTAATGATGACTATTGGCATATAAGAAATGTGATTTCAATACCATTAACAGAGCTCTGCTACCGACAGGTGTCCATAACCTTGGCAGAGTTGTTTGTTTCACCCATGGAACCATGATCCGTTGTGTATGTGTAGGAAGTTCTATTCAGTGTCAAAATGGAGGTCATTATGCAGGATTGGTAACGAGTTAAATCATAATGCCATTCACCAGGAAGGAGTGAAAGGTGCGCAGGCCGGCTCGTGATGAGACCTCCTGTTCCAAGGACTCTTTATTTTTTCTGATGTGCCTCTTGGACCATATCCCTGGTGTGGTGGCCATAGTGGGAATGCCACTTCACTTTCTTCCTTATGATCATGGTAGGCTAGATCTTCATGAGACCCCCTATCCTGCATTTGACAATTCAAAACATTCATCTTTTTTTATTTTTATAACATGCTTTCCTATTTATACACAAAGGGTGGTTCGACCCTCCTTAAGAGTGGGAATGGTGGAAGAAGTCTTAACATCTCAATAGAAAAATATAAACCCTTTGTTCTTATTCCTTAATAATTATCAAAAGAGATTATGGGAAATTAAAAAGAACCAGCATGATAAAGATGACCAATTGTGTTGGTATTAGTAGGGTAATGACAGAAAAAGTAATGAATAATTGTGTCCCTCCTTCATTCCTTTTTATCAATTCACAGCAATTTCTTGTAAATGCATCGATTTTACATAATTTGCTGATTTCAGTATGCTCTAACTCTATATCCATTGCATGAGTGTATAATTGTACTCCAAAAGACATGAAACAAGAGGAACAACAGGGATCTATAATCATAAGTAAAAGGAATACAAGAATGTTGTTGTTTGAAAAAGGAAGGGCAAAGGAATTCAAGTGATGTTCCTTTGAAAAAGGAACAGCAAAAATGAAAGTGTCGTTTCCTTCAAAAAAGGAGCAGAAAAACCGAACATGCCATTCCTTTAGAAAAGGAACAACAGAAAACCAAAAGTGCCATTCCTTTGAAAAAGGAACAGCAGAAATGCAAGTGCTGAAAAAGTGTCGTTCCTTTGGAAAAGGAACAAAAAAATGCAAATGCCGTTCCTTTGGAAAACGAACAGCAAAAATCAAAAAGTGTCGTTCCTTTGGAAAAGGAATAGCAGAAATAAAAAAAGTGCCCTTCCTTTGGAAAAGGAACAACAGAAACGCAAATGCCATTCCTTTGGAAAAGGAACAACAAAAATCAAAAAGTGTCGTTGCTTTGGAAAAGGAACAACAGAAACGCAAATGTCGTTCCTTTGGAAAAGGAATAGCGAAACACTCAAATGTGGTTCCTTTGGAAAAGGCACAACGGAACAAAAATGTTGTCTTCTTTAGAAAAGCAACAGCCAAAAATGACAAAAGTGCACACAAATGCTATTTCTTAGAAGAGGAACAACAGGAAAAACAGAACAAAGAAATTATGTTCAAAGTATATAAAAAAAGGTGAATCACTTAATGAATCACAGGTGAGGAAGATTGCTCTTCCCCCTGTAGAATTTGCATATCGGAGTCCCCACGTAGTTGCTGACAGAAGGATTCCCGAGTAAGTGGTTTGCGGTATAGTCGAACTCAGTGGCCATTTACTTTAAAGGTATGACCAGATCCATCAATAGTGACTAGAGTTAGGGTGCCATTATCATGTACCTTCTGGATTTCATATGGCCCTAGCCAGCGAGTCTGAACTTTCCCGGGAAAATCCTGAAACTTGGAATCGTATGAGAGCACCCAGTCTCCTTTGCGGAAGACTTTGTTTTTAATGAGAGCGTCATGCCATTTAGCTTGTTGTTGTTGGATTAATGCAGTATGTTGAAGGGCAGAGAGCCCGATTTCATCTAGCTCATTGATCTACTATAATCTATTAATTTGTGCCTCGTTTAGATCTAAGCTGACTTCTTGTGCTGTTCGCAGTGTTTGGATTTCAAATTCTATGGGGAAAATGGGTTGCTTTCCAAACACCAATTGGTATGGTGAATAGCCAGTAGTGCTTCTCCACATTGTTTTGTAGGCCCACAAGGCTTCTGGTAATCTTGCAGCCCAATCACGTCTATGTGACGCATTGGTTTTTGTCAGGATTGCTTCTATTTTTTTGTTGCTGCTTTCTACTTGACCGTTTGCTTGTGGGTGGTATGGAGTAGTAATTTTATGCTGGATGTGATAGTTTTTAAGTGTTGCAGCAATCTTATTACCAGCAAACTGTGGTCCACCATCTGTAATTATATCTCTTGGAAGCCCATATCACACAAATATATGAAACATGAATTGTATGACAGAATCCTCTATAGATCTTGGTAATGCTTCTACTTCAACCCACTTGGTGACGTATTCTGTTGCCACTAGAATATATGTTTTCTGATTCGAACATGGGTTGATTGGACCTACAAAATCAAGTGCCCATCGTTGAAATGGTACGACAACCAGTTGTGGATTCAGGGACATTTCATCGGTTTAACCAGGGCATCTTGCTCTTTGACAACTGTCACAAGCTTGAACGAACTTCTTTACGTCTTTGAAAATCGTAGGCCAATAATACGCTATTTGTAGCAACTTATGTCTAGTTCTCTTATGAGCAAAGTGTCCGCCACATGGTCCGTCGTGACAAGCTTTCAAAATATCAAAAATTTCATCCTCCCGGACACATCTCCTGATGTGCATATCTGCTCCTGTATGAAATAGGTAGCCCCCAATCCAGGGAAATCAAACACTTCATTGAACGATTGGTTTCCTCTCATTGGGGGTCAGATGTTTTGGTAATTTACCTATTGCTAAGTAGTTCGCAACATTAGCATCGCAGGGTGTTTTAACAGTGACAGAAAACAAATGCTCATTTTGGAATTGATCTTCAACTGCTGTTGCATCCACTGGTTTTGGTATTCGCGAGAGAAAGTCAGCTACAAGATTTTCTTTTCCGGGTCTATCCTTGATTGTAATGTCAAATTCCTGCAAAAAAGTCAGCCATCTAGTTATTCTACCAGTTGTGATTGATTTATTTGCTAAATATTTTATGGCAGAGTGATCTGTATATAAAATAACAGGATATCCAGTAATGTAATGTCTGAACTTATTGATAGCATGTATTACAGCTAGAAATTCCTTTTCAGTAACAGTATAATTTAATTCAGCAGGGGATAAATTCTTGCTAATATAATAAATTGCATATGGTTTTTTATCTTCTTCCTGCCCAAGGACTACTCCAATAGCTATATCTGAGGCATCTGACGAAATCTGGAATGGTAGGTTCCAATTTGGTCCACGAAGGACTGGAGCTGTGGAGACAAGCTTCTTCAGATCTTGAAAAGCACGATCACATTTTTCTGTCCAAAGAAAGTCAACATTACCTATTAGTGCATATAGAGGTGCAACAATATGTGAATAATGTTCTATGAACCTTCTATAATAACCAAAGAATCCAAGAAAAATGTGTACCTCTGTTTGAGTGGTACGGGTGGGAATTAGCAAAATTATTTGGATTTTGGCTGGGTCTACTTGTATGCCAGCTGCTGAGATATAGTAGCCTAGAATAAGTCCTTCAGTCATCAACATATAGCATTTTTCATGGCTTAAGAAAATCCTGGTGGCAATGCAGCACTGCAGGACCTTTTCCATTGTGTCCAATGCTGGATCAAAATCATTTCCGTACGGTGTAAAATCATCCATGCAGACTTCGAGCCCCTCATTTATTAGGTCTGAAAAAATGATGAGGATAGATCTTTGAAATGTGGCAGGAGCATTGCATAAGCCAAAAGGTAAAACTCTGTAGCCAAATGTTCCCCAAGGACAAGTAAAAGTAGTTTTGTATTGGTCTTCAGGGGCAATCTGAATCTGATTGTATCCACTGAAGCCATCTAAGAAAGAAAAGAATTTCTTTCCTACCAAAGTGTCTAATACTTTATCAATAAATGTAAGGGGAAAGTGGTCTTTTTGTGTTGCTTTATTTAATTCTCTATAGTCTACACAAATCCTCCACTTTCCATTCTTCTTCGGTACCACAACAAGTGGAGAGACCCATTTACTATCAGAGATAGGGTAGATGAAGTTAACATCTAAAAGTTTTTGGAGTTCAGCTTTTACAACTTCTTTTAGATGAGGATTAAGTCTCCTTTGCGGTTGGCGAATAGGCCTCACATCCTTTTCTATATAAATGTGGTGTGTACATAGCTGGGGATCAATTCCTTTCATATCAGGGTAGTCCCATGCAAATGCTTCTTTATGTTTCCTCAATAACTGGATGAATTTCTTTTCTTATTCATTAGTCAGGTTGGCATTAATGTTTAAAGTCTTTCTTGGCTCAATTTCCACAATTTTTCTATTCAAGACAAAGGTAGTAGGTATTGGTTGATCATGTGTATCTTTAAGAAGATCCTCTTCTAATTCGTTATCAAATGCCACTTCTATCATGTGACATTGTACGTGGGGTCTGGGTCCGACTTGGATAATGAAATTATTAATAGCATCGTCTTCTGTCTGTTCTTTAAAATCGAGGGCCTCCTGTATGGTTAATGGAGATCAAATATTTTCTGTAAGGTATGACACAGGGTGGTTGTTAGTTTTTATTATTGTGACACTTGGTTGTGTTGGAGGGTATAAATCTAAGTTTTTGATATTTTCCCCTCTAGTTATGGTCATATTTCCTTGTCGGTAGCCAATGTAAGCGTCGGCAGTTACAAGTCAAGGTATGCCTAAAATCAATGGGTTTCCATCAAGTCAGTTTTTGGGGTTTATTATCAGAAAATCGTCTGGATATTCCCAGGAATCAACAGATACAATAACATCCTGTAATGTGCCCTCTGGCCTAACTACGGAACGATAAGCCAGTTCTAATAAAGTGTAGGTCGGTGCTACTGATGTAATGCCCAGTTTTTGGCAAGAAGTGGTTTTTAAGATGTTAATTACAGCTCCTAGATCAACTAAGCCATTAGAGAAGGTTTGACCATAGATCTGTACAGTTACTATTGGATTTCCTGGGTCTTCATATTTAACGGGTGTTTCTTTTCCTGACAATAAGTCAAATAAAGTGCCAACGACTTGGACTCTTGGGTTATTTGTTATTGTCCTCCTTGATTTCTTTATACATAGATCTTTGATAGTTTTTTCATATATTGGGATATCTTGAATGGCTTGGAGGAGTGGGATTTTTATGTACAGGTTTCGTAATTCTCCCAGAATGTCAAAATCAGGATGTTGTATAAGTTGCGATATAATCAAGCGTTCTGGGAATGGAGGAGAGGATGTGGTTGTTGGATCATGAATTTGTTGTCTAGGCACGTCCTCTTCCTGTAATGGTTGTTCTACAGCTAACTGATTTTCAACTTGGATTTTTTTATCTCCCTCTATTTCAATGATATGCCCCAATCTTAATTGAAGGTCATCACACTCCTTTAGATCGGTTCCTGTTTCTGGTGTTTCGATTATTTGAATGGTCTGGACTGGTCTGTTATTTGGCTTGGGGTTGGGTTGGGCTCGGAGTTGCGGCCTTAAATTAGACTGGGGATTTTGTTGTAGAGCTGGCAGTGTAGGTTGAGGAAGCGGGATAGTTCCTACTGGCTGATTCATTGGTCTTTGCCAGTTTGTCTCCCAGGTTTGACTCTGTGAAGTAGGGGGAGTCCATTGTGGTGGAAAAACATTGTTTTGCCAATATGGTGGGGTATAGGGAAAATTTGTCCAATTGGGTTGGCTTGCTTGACTCGGCCATGGAGATTATGAAGGGAATGATTGCGGTGACCGATTCGGGAAAGGAGGTTGATTTTGCCACATAGGATTATATTCTTGAGCATGGTATTGCTGAGGTTGAAAAGAAGAAGCTGGGTCTGAAAACATACCTGTTTGTCGCGGCTACCACTGATGGCACTGATTAAGTAGGTACACTGGTTCTGACTCTTCTTCTGCTTCCTTGTATATTGCTTTCAGTCCAGGAAGTGAGGGGCAGCTCTCTGTGGAGTGGTCTTTTGTACAAATGGCGCAAACTTGAACTGCATCCAATGGACACTCCTTGTGGCTGTGTTTCTTCCTGCATCTGGGACAGAAGATTTCCAAATTTTGTTCTGCTTCTGCTTGCCTCTGTTTAGCCTTCATAATATCGAGTTGTGTTGTCAGCGTCCCCAATATGTCAGTTTTAAAATTTTCTAATAAATTTCCAATTTCTGCACGAGTTACTCCTTCTGCCGAAATTCTATTATCTCGTGTGAATCGATCATGCTCTGCTGGTTTTAGTCTTGTGCTGCTTCTTGAACTCTTGATACATAAATCAATAATGTCAGCAAAATTTTCTTGATAAATATCTCCTTTCCCATAATGTTTAACGTCTCAATCCGTTGTTCCTTCATTCCCCTAATTAATTTTGTTTTTAATACATTATCAGGTAAAGGTAATGATGCATAAGGAGATCTTTGAAGATTATACTGGAATCGTTCAGCATACTCTTCCAATGTTTCATTTGGTTTAGCTACCATCTGAAATATTTCATCTTTTAATTCTCGAGACCTGCAATAATCCTGATACATTTTTAGAAAAGACTCTTTCATTTGATCCCAATTATTTATAACACCACCACCTAATCCCATAAACCATCTCAAAGTAGCTCCTTTTAATGTAGAAGGAAATAATTTCAGTTTCTGGGGATCGGTGGTATAGTCATATCCTCTACACAGCACATTGAATTCAAACAGAAATGCATCCGGATCTTCTGATGTAAGGCCATGGAATGTAGGGATATGTTGAAGGGGAATTGCCTTCATAGGTGCATTGGTTGCAGTATCCACAATGGGGTATTGCAGAGTAGAGGTTTGGGTGTTAGGCTGATTCTGGGCCATTTGATCAAATATATGCCAATAGCCTTCAGGGATATCTAGGAGAGTATTCCTAGGTTTTCAATGGGGAATGGCTCTAATGGGAATGGCCTTGACAGCACTTCCTTTATCTGGGATGATGAGAGTGCCTAATGTCTGAGGGGATTTAGGTTTTTGAATTTCTTTATAAATGATTTTTGCAGCACTCCCTTTATCTGGGCTGCTTAATGGTTGAATTACCCTAAGCGGAGATTTTGGTTCTTCTGCTTCACATGTTTCTCCCCTTCCTTCACAGAGATTGCTAAGGTTCCCTTCTTGTAATTATTTTGAGCTGGAATTTTCAATTTCTTGAAAATCTTGCTCTTCATTTTGACTATGCACCTCGGAAAAGGCTACAGATTGTGATGTTGTGGCCTGAAGGGAACTAGTAGGCTGTCTAGAAATAACTTTTCTAGGTCCTACTGAAGGCTAAGATTATGCTTTCTTAAAGATTTCGTCTATGAAGGTCCATCGGCCAAGGGTCACTGGCTCCTTAGCTTTATCAGGCTTGGGTAGAGGTTTGGGATTCTTTTCTGGCTTTTTTTGCTTAGTCATGCAGACAAATCAACTGCTAGGTTCTACCCAAACAAAACAACAACAAATCTGTAGGAAAGTGGGCAGGGGAGAAGGGCTATTACATACTCCTTACGCAAGTTCTTACCTTCTGTTTTTAAAACCCAACTATTTCCTTAACAGGTTCCTACACTACTCCGAAAAAGAAACAAATGGCTACACTCTTCCCCAACAATGGCGCCAAAATGTCGAGCCGTAAAAAGGGTCTTTTTCACCTCTAATTACCTCACATTAACTTGTCAATCCAGGAACGATTTGTTATCTCAAAGAGTGTACTCGGTTTGAGGCTATCATTTGTCAGAGTAATGCTAGTAGTATAGTGCTCAAGAAAATATAAGAGTAAACAGATGCTTAAAAGAAAATCTACTTACAGCAAAATTCCTTAAAGCCTAAGTCATTCATTTGGAAAAATAAGAAATGTATCAGTCAAGGGTCCAGTAACAATAACTCATCCCTTTGGAAACTGATGTAACCAATAGTAATCAAGGAACAGATCATCAATCCGGGGACTAGACAGCAAATGCCAATGCCCACTACAGTTTCAGATCGTTCTGCACACCAAAGCAATCAATAACACAAATAACAAGAAATGGAACAGCAATTAAGAAATGTAACAACAACTAAATTTGATGAAAAACAACACCTTAATCTATAGAAACAAGTGTAGCATCCTTATCCTACAAAATACTCAAAGGATAAATCGAACAACAAACAGAAATGGAACGGCAACCAATTAACAATGAAATATAAAACACCACGTAGAGCCTACAGTGCTGAAATAAATAATACACACAACATACAGAGATATTAAGAAAAACAGTAATCTAAGTATGATACTGCAAGTATTAATCCCGGTTAGAACGGGTAACAATCATAATTAATAATGGAACTGCAATGTCAATGGAACATCAATCGTATGAAATATAAACCATAGACAAATACAGTAATACCAGCTTAAGAAGGTTACAGCTTGATTACTTTGCAGTTAAACAGCAATAGCATTCTGTAGAGAACAAGGATGTTACATTAACGACTTTAAAGGAATAGCAATATGTTATAAGATCAGAATGCACATTACGAATTTCCTATTGCAGAGAACGATATATGAAATATAACATAGCGGCAATATAAGATAACAAAACACACCAGAATACCGATTCAAACTGATAATACAAACCACACACGAACTAAAGATAATGATACAGGAACAAGTGTTCCACTAGGGCCACGCCCTTAGCCTCCAAGGATACACCACTTGAAGTTAATCCAGAATCATAGATGGAACAGCAACCAGGTTTATATTAAAGCATGGAAATAGAGTTACAGTAAATCTCTCCTCAACGAGAGTCGATGATCAAAGTTCAAGTACAGAGCAAAATTACATGACAAATTAACCATCCCCCGGGCTAGCAGTGTTGCGCCTACTTATAACAGCTGAAGCGGAGATATCAAGGACAGAGAAATAGTTAAAGCAACGATCCCTCGAGATCAAAGGATCCTGAGGGATTCGCCAAGCTGTTAATCCTCAGTTATCCGATCATTTTCTTGCGCTGAGTCGATATCTCCTTTTCCTTTCCTTGGCTGAGATGTTTTAATTTAGATTGTCTTGTTTGCATATGGTTCCCCGCCAAAGGGACGGTGGTTGGCTTGGCCCTGTCTTTTTCCTTGGAGCGGCAATCTTTAATTTTTACCTTTTCCTACATAAAAAATAGCGATTATTAGCGTTTTCATATTGCATATCAATCTTTATAGATTTTGTCATGATTTCCCATTATCTTCCTAGTTCATGATGCAAAGATGTTACGAGTTCTGAAGAAAAGATGGCAAAATAGTCAATGAAAAAAATACCTTCTTCAATACTCCACAGTGGGGAGGTTTTCGTGATTTCTTGGCCGTACAATCGACATGCAAAGATGACCAAGTATTGATATGCCTTGAACAATATCTTCATCTTGTAGACCTAGTTGGGTGTCATCCTGGAGTTGGCATTGTTGTTGGGTATGCTGAAGGGAATCTCCATGATGACCACGAGCTTCGACATCTGATACATTTCATCATAATCCCATTCCCTAAAGGTTGCAATCTTCATCCTGTTGAACCTGTTCAAGGTCATCGCCTCAGGATCAGTGTGTGAGATGATCCAGTGTATCATGTTCGTGCATGGGAACGTGAGGTATCTGCGTGAAATATGGTCCAAGCTAGACTTGTGAATGTTCATATATACCTCACGGTCTTTGAGGTCTTCCCCAAATGTTCCTACAAATGCATCATTGACCTATTTCCATTTCAACTTGATGTCCTTGTCTAGAATCAACTTGGTATCAGGGAAAATTTTAAGAACCCCCCCTAAATTTATAAATATAATAAATGGGCGAATCTCCATGGTATATAGGAAAAATGGAAGGCGATTTTATCAATAATATAATATGTATATATAATTTTTTGGCTAATCTCTCACCAGGCATGGCGAATATTTTAATCAATTATAAAATCTTGTAAGATCTTGGCGAGTCTTTCACTAAATAATAAAACTTTGTAAAGTCCTAGTGAATCTTAGCATAGGCTACATGCTGATTTAATTCCCCCATTTAAATAGGCTACATTCTAGGTGAATACCATGGGTCAATACCATGTGCCATTTTGGTGAATACCATGGGTCAATACCATGTGCCATTTTTATTTTTATTAATTCTAATATTAGGGTTAATAATGGTTTTTCGCATGGTATTAATAACAATCTAGTCCATGGTATTTGTCCCACAGTATTTTGGCCATAGGTTTCACCTAAATATAACCCATTTTTTGAGTGTTCGTAAATATAAGGTCACTTATGGAGTAAACATAAAATATGTTTTATTTGTTTACCATACCTCTCGTTTATTTATATTTTTATTAATTTACCATACCTCTTTTACAAATATGGTATTTGGCCCATAGGATTCACTTAAATAAAACCTCTTTCTTGAGCCTTCATAAATAGAACGAGGGTTATGGACTAAATATAAAAAGAGGTTTTATTTATTTACGATACGTCTAGTTTATTTATATTTTTATTTATTTACCATACCTTTTGAGTAAGTATAAAAAGACATTTTATTTATTTACCATACCTCCACTTTACTTATATTTTTATTTGTTTACACCCTTACATGTATATAAGGTGACTTATGGAGTAAATATAAAAAATGTTTTATTTATTTACCATACCTCTCATTTATTTATATTTTTATTAATTTACCATACCTCTTTTATAAATATGGTATTTGGCCCATAGGATTCACTTAAATAAAACCTATTCTTGAAAATCGGCGAATGGATTCACTTAAATAAAACCTATTCTTGAAAATGGGCGAATGGAAGGTTGTAAGTCCTAATTTCAAGGGCTAAATTTACCTTTTTTACCCTCTCCCTTAAAATAAGGTGGGCTATTTGAGGTGATTTGTAAAAAAGTACTATGATACAAAATATTCGCCCACTAAAAATTTAAAACCCCTTAATTTCGCCAAAGGGCGAACATTTGCCCCTAAAATTATCCTTGCTTGGTATCTTCATAGATCGGTAGACTTGCAGACACTTGCTCAACTGCTGCTCTAGTTTCACTTCCATCAGTGTCCTTTGATCCTACTTTCATGGAGGCCATTGATCCTGTACTGTTGAGAGGTGGATGAACACTTGAAAGATCTAGAAACAAAGCGACATGAATGGCCAGAAATTTGTCAGCGACAACCAAAGCAAATTTGCGGAATAACATAACACATACTTGGGGATTGATTAACAAGGATTATGAAATTTCCTTTTGGAGGTTGGGTGACTGGCTACCATAACTGTGAAAAATCCAGTCTGGGCTATCTAGGAGGCCTGATTGGATGATGGATTTTCACAATGCGTAATTCCAGCTAGCATGGATGCAAGCTCGATGACTTCATTGCATAATTTTCTGGTCCAGTAGTCCCTGTCCCTTAGAATTGTGCAAATAAATCTTGGAGGACAGTCACTGGGCAGAAATTCACATTTCTTGAGAGGAATACAAAGCCTTCCCTCTCTGGATTGCACAATTCTGTGTCGGTGAGGCAGAGCCCAGGCCAAGGCTGCCCAGACCCGCTGACGGGAAACTGAAAGCAAATGTGAAAGTGAATGCATGGTGATATTGAGTGTAAACAGAAGTTATTGATCATGCATGCAGACATTGAATGAAATATTCAGAAAACAGAACAACATGCATGTGGGTGAAGCGAGTCGCCGATTCGGCAACATTTCATGCAAAATAGTTTTATGCATACGACAACAGTGAGATGCTAATGAAAACTGAAATGGTTCTAGTAGAAACTATTATACATTTAATCAACAACAAGTGTTCACAGAGATCAAGAAAACAACTCTCACACAAGAGAAAACACAGAAAGCGATAGAAATGTTGAAAAAGACAAGTTGAGACCACTTACCTATGAATAGATGAGTTGGATGTGTTGAAGAGTCTTGGATGTGTTGTGGGATGTCAGAGCTCTAAGATCGACGTGAAGAAATGAGCTCTGATGCATCAAATAGATAAGTTTAGGCACATGACGTGTATGCCACACATAGGAAAAAGCGACAGTTGGAGGAAAGATTCTAAAATGATCTTTTCATGTAACCTCTAGCTACTAAAAATTGCTCCCTAAATCAAGGGATGCCTTTTGCATGTTGCCTTCTTCTATTCGGGGAAAAAAACAAGTGATGCATGCAAGTAAAGCTTCTTTGGTCGTGGGTGGAACTGGTCAACCCAACTGCACATGCAAGAGCCTGCTCAATTGTTGGAAAAAAATGTGCATTTCTATAAGGGAGATGGGTTGGCCACCCAGGAGATTTGTGCAATTTCTGGGCAGAGCAACTAATTGTTGCCCAGGACTGCGCAATTCGTGGGCTGCACAACCCTATCAAGAAGAATTGTGCAATTTTATATGTGAGGCTTGATTAGAAGATTTGTGTAATTCTGGAGCCCAGCAGGCTGCCAGACATAATTGTGCAATTTCTAGAGGGAAAGTTGGTTTCCCTGTGGAATTCCACAATTTCTTGAGGGAGGTGCTCAGCCAGCAGCTGGACCGAATCTGGAAGAACAACTTGCGAGGGGAATGCAATAAGCTCTGATGGGCTATATTTGGCCTGCAAATCTAACATTACAACTCGAGGCATCGAATCATTCGATGAAACCAAAACATCTCTCTCCCTCCAAAAGCTTATCATAAAACGTTGCTTCCCAACAGGTTAACCGAGTTACTTATCTCTCATCGAAGTGCAACACTACCACTTCGACTATATTCATTTCTACAAGTCTGGAAGATTCAACCTCCAGTGATCGATTTACAGGTTAATCGTTCTAGGACTGATGGCTTTAGGGGCCAAATAGCAACATCTAACTAACAATATACATGAGCTTAAATTTGTGGAATAACAGACACTTAACGATGCCTTACAAGCTACGGCCTTGAAGGAAGAAACGTTCATTGACCCCAAGAGATGTTCCCCGCACGAGTCTTCTCCCCTCATTCAGTTTCCCGCATATCAAGAATCAGTTAATAACTGATTCGTAACTATTTCTCAACTGTTTAATTTACGTTGAGTTACTTAGGGATGTTACATACTCCCCCCCTTAACAGGAACACCGTCCTCGGTGTTCATCTTTCGTTGGAACTTTAGATTTTACTCATGGTATTACCATCTAAACCACACAAAATGTGATCCTTCCTCTTTTAAAATCAAATATTTCATTCCAAGAAATGAAAATAAACAAAATAGTAATGATATAATCATAAGAAAGATCAATAGTCATAAGTATCAATAGTCATAAGCATTCATAATTGCAAAAATATGCAAGTTCTAATTGCCACCACTTGGCCCTTATTCAAATTGAAAAACCAAACTCTATATCAACTTACCATTACTTACCATCTACTCTTCGAAAATCATGAGCACTTTCGCGTAAGCATTTTAATAGTGGTTGAACAGCCCATCAACCCTCCATGGTAAGTAATCCTGTAATATGTGACAACAAATTCAATCGTATTAGTCATAATATTGTGAGTCAAAGGAACTACTTTTAACTATCAATCATTTGTGCAATGTTAGATGATTTTTAAATCACAGTACTTTTACAAGTACTTAAGAGCTCATCACTGCTCCACATGCACATTGAATTAACTCTCACTAAAGACATCCACAAAGTACTTCTAAAAGTACCAAAAGAGCACCTAGTTGTCTAATCATTAAAACAGTCGATCACTGCATCAAGTGAAAATTGTCTTAGCCCCTACTAAGACTTCCACAATATTAGTAATACAATAAAGGAATTAAAATTTCCAATAACTCCTTATTGAGCACTAAGCTCATTTCCTATTAAATGTACATAGCATATTTTACACAACTATATGTAAAATTCCTTTTTAACATAACATATAGTTGATTAGTTAATTCGTTTAGCTATGAGACCACAATAGGCTAAAGAATTCCCAACCCATAGGAGCTAGTTTCCACAACTAGATCGAGTCATTTTCACATCCAGACAGTTTCTTTGATAGAGACCTTACCAGGTCTAACATGGAATTCCACTGGCCAACCAGCTCAAGAATTCCAATGACCACATAAACTATTTTCCCTTATTGAGATAATTTATCTCTAGGGAGAAGAAATCTGGGCAGACAAGTACCATGAACCCTTCCGGGCAGGTAACTGCCATTAACCCAAGGCATTCTAGCCTTTCACAATCCGGGCAGACAAGTACCATCAACCCCTCTGGGCAGGTAACTACCATCAACCCAAGGCATTCCAACCTTTCACAATCCGGGCAGACAAGTACCATCAACCCCTCTCGGCTGGTAACTGCCATTAACCCAAGGCATTCTAGCCTTTCACATCTATCTGCAACTGTCTGGCATGTTAAATTTCTCTGTTATCACTCTTTCCCAAAGTAATCTACATAATGAACCATATGATCATTATCATTAACAAACAAACATGCATGTACACCATGCATCTACACTTAAGCTTCAACATGGGTCCAGAACATTTAGATTGATGGCAAACACAACTGACATACATGTTGTATGCATTCTGGTTTCCCAATAACACAATCATGCATATCATATAACATTATTCTTTCTCACTGCAACATTTTATGTGACAAGTTTTCTTGTTGCCATTAAGCTACCACTACTTAATCCCATTAGCAACATTAGCTATACATATGCATCCTTTAACAAGTATTCACTTCCCTAATCTTTTTAGTTGCAGCACAATACTATCATGCATAAAAGTATATGCAAAGATTCATTACTATGTAAATGCCTATGATAGTTGAGGTAACAATCTAAACATTTCCAATTTCCCACAATGTATTACCATCAACAGACCAATACAAGAAGTAACTACCACAATCACTTGTTTGCGAATTGTGATAAGCTTAAATCAAATTCAATTCATGCACATAAGTGCTATTAGTTAGTCAAACAACACTAACCAATCACAACTACCAATCATCTTAATGAAACCATGGCAAAACTTAATCAAAATTAGTTATGACAATCAATTCTCGCTGCTTGACTCATTGCATGTTTTCAATATCTAAGGGGTTATTCTAATGTCCTTTTAAAACAATTTGTCATCCTATTCAAGGATGTTCCCCAGAATTTATATTCATGCATTGCCTCATTAAATTTCGTTCATTGTAACTTCAATCTTGTTCAATAAATGCATCATTGTTATTGCCATATTTGCAAATAAAAAGTTGGTAGTTGATTGTCACTTTCCTCAATGAGTGTTCAATATTGTTCATAAGTGTGACATGAGTTTTATTGTCTTTTATCCTCATCAGGAATCCAATGTCATGAACATAGTTATGCAGCAACTTTTTTACTTACTACTCAAAGTAGTTTAAACATGAATCACACTTATCATGCTGAAAGTAGTGTACTACGTAAATCAATATGTGAATGGTTAAACTCATACCTGAGTTAATGCCCATTGATGGCATACCTCAATTTCCTTTTCGCTTACCAATTCCCAAAGGCGCCAGTGCTACAACCTTTAGCTCTGATACCACTTGTCACATACCCCGGTAACCTCGCATGTAAAAGTAGGGAGTTAGAATTTTTTTATAAAAATTACCCACAAGTAATTATCACATTCACAACTCCACAATTCCTCATTAACCATTAGATATTATGTTCATTAGTACATCAAGTAAATTGCAATAGAAGACAGTAAGTTGCATAACCATTGCATAACGATTAACCATCATTGTGGTAGTGTAATAACATAAATTGTCTCATGAATCCTTGCATCCATTTCATGATATCCTTAGCCATATTAAATAATCACGTACTAGGACATTATGATTATCACATCAACTAAAGAAACATCATCATCAAGGATTCAACATCATCCAACTAACACAAAAGGTAATCACACCATTGAACACTGATATACCCTGGAAACCCCATAGGTTGAAAACCAGCAAACGTTTAATCTTATTGTTAAACGCTCGTGAGGGATTTCACCCCTCACTCAATGGCTTAAGGGATTCCATCCCTTAACCATTGTTATAAAATCATTACAATGAATTATCATTAAGTTGTCACATAACTGGCTAAAAGCTAATATAGTTTTCATTGTAATCTTTTACTTACATACCGCCACATACAACATTCCTTGTGGTATGATTGTCCTAGCAATGTACGTTCCTACAACTCGAACTCATCTGCATGGACACTTTCCTGCCACAATGTTAACATCACTTTCCTTTGGCACCATCCACAACAATTGCCTGTCAATGTAGTCGTCAACAAGCTTGGCAACAAGATTAGATACCATATTAATCAATCAATAAGCAACCTCTAAAAGAGATCTTTTGACATCTACTCATATGCATGAGCAAGCATGACATACTATATAGCTAGTACATATACTCAAGTAAATATTGTTTGACCTCCACAATGTTTATTTACACTAATGCATAATTCTCTTTAAGAGATCTAACTCTTTAGTTCTACTAACATGTATAACATAATCGTTATATCTTCATACATGTAATAAACTGTTATTTCTATGCTTAAGCACATATGTTCTTTTCACATAGTTATTTTTCGAGAACTCAACATAGTCTCTCTAACATACAAAGAACATAACTCCATATCACAATGACTATTCTTTGTGCATACCATAGCTTATCATATTAGCCCTTCTTTAATGTATGCAATACATATTCCCTTCACTAGAATACTACCATCATTTCATACAACAAACCACATACTTCTTTCTTAAAGGAAGTCATTATAACCTCATTTCTCTATCTTCCTATATGAGGGTTTCTCATGCTTCCTTTCCAAGAAATTAATTAGATATCCATCTTTATCAAGATACAATAACAAGGTTAACTTACCCTTTATGCATCAAAACCAAGAAATCGACACAACTCATCTAACAAGACAAACTTTTCAAGAGATTATTATTTTCAAGAAAGTTAACATAATCACTTTCTCTACGTACACACAAAATCATACAAAATCATACTTCCACAGTCACAATAGCTACCCTTATGTGCATGCAACATGTGTTTTTCCTAACACAATTACTTTTACTTCAATGCACATAAATCTTTCCATGAAACAAGTATGGATTCTTGGTATGATATGAACACTATTCATATGTCTTTCAAAAATAGGAAACTCTATTTTTGTTTCAAGAGATCTTCTCATAAAAGCCATCATCTTCATACATGAAGTATGCACACTTTCCTAAAAAGAAAACTATAGAAATAAATATCTATGAGCCTAGAAGCGCATCATTAGCTAATTCTATCATGCATGTAATGCATAATTATTTCACATGAACTTAGAAATTAGCTAGTATCACAATGCCATTAGCGTATATCCTTTCACCAAGAAAACATATTAAATATTCAGTCTTTTACTGCATGCACTAACATATTTTCTTTACCAAGAAAACATACAAAATAATCATTCTTTTACTGCATGCATTAACATATTTTCTTACCAAGAAAACATATAGAATAATCATTCTTTTACTGCATGCATGGACATATTTTCTTACCAAGAAAACATATAAAATAAGCATTCTTTTATTGCATGCACTAAAATTCTTTCTCTACCAAGAAAACATATAAAATATTAAATCTTTTTCTTCAAGAAAGCGAGCAAGTTACTTATCCTTTCATGGCAGCCACCTTACCTCCATCACCTATCAGAACTATGTCTTGAAAAGCCTTTGAAGATCATATGCCTGATTTGTTCCATAACAATAATGGATTGTAGATTTATGTGATGTGGTTTTTTAGAATCTAAATTCGGATATTTCACAGTTTTCATTTTTGCTTTGTTGACGTTTCGAGTCTAGACCAAGACTCATCATCAGGACTTGATTTACAAAGAAGAGAGACAATAGTGATAAATATGGTTATGGTTGTGTGAGATGTCAATCATGTGAGCCGACTAACCTATGGTTTGAATGAACTAGATTTTTACTATTTACTATATTCTTATCATTTTTCTGATTTATTATAAAGTTCTTTTATAATTAATTGTAATTTATAATTAATTGTGATTTATAATTAATTATTTGTAATTTATAATTTATTGTAATTTTTAATAAATTGTAATTTATGATTAATTGCAATTTTTCTGATATATTATAAAGTTCTTTTATAATTAAAGTTCTTTATAATTAATTGTAATTTTTAATTAATTAATTAATTGCTTGAATATATTGTTTACATTTGTTTTAGTGTTAGTTGTAATTTGTAATTGTTTGTGATTTATAATTAATTATTTATAATTTATAATTTATTGTAATTTATAATTAATTGTAATTTTATAAAGTTCTTTTATAATTAAAGATCTTTATAATTAATTGTAATTTACAACTAATTGTAATTTTATTTTATTTTATTTATTTATTTATTGGATATATTATAAAGTATTATTAACACCAGCCACAAACTGGAAACAACTTGTAATAAAAAAAGAATAGCCCAACAAGGGTTTGGGTAGCAACAGTAACACTAACGCATTTGGGGAATAACAACTCTCCCCTCGACGGTTCCTTCTCCAACTGTTGTGGCCTAGATCAGCGTTTTTTCAAGAGCCATCCTCTCACTGACCAAAACGTATCTCCAGCAATCGTCAAGCCGGTGGTTGTTATTTGCAAAACCACGTATTTGGCCTGCAAATCTAACATTACAACTCGAGGCATCAAATCATTTGATGAACCCAATACCGCTCTCTCCCTCCAAAAGCTTATCATAAAACGTTGCTTCCCAAGAGGTTAACCTGGTTACTTATCTCTCTTCGAAGTGCAACACTACCACTTCGACTATATTCATTTCTACAAGTCTGGAAGATTCGGCCTCCAGTGATCGATTTATAGGTTAATCGTTCTAGGACTGATGGCTTTAGGGGCCAAATAGCAACAGCTAACTAACAGTATACATGAGCTCAAATTTGTGGAATAAAAGACACTTAATGCTGCCTTACAAGCTACGGCCTTCCAGGAAGAAACGCTCATTGACCCCAAGAGATGTTCCCCGTGCGAGTCTTCTCCCCTCATTCAGTTTCCCGCATATCAAGAATCAATTAATAATTGATTCATAACTATTTCTCAACTGTTTAATTTACGTTGAGTTACTTAGGGATGTTACAAATAGTGTGTTTTCTTTTTTTATTTAGAAAAAGAGTTTAAGAAAATAATGATGGTCAATATGATTATCATTCATCAAGATTATATGGTTTATTTGACCTTAAGAGAGTAAGGGATGATGAGTTACACTAGTGATTATCTAAAAAATTCCAAAAAATTTCAATGTGATCTATTTACATGTAAATTTTTTTAGAATATTAAATACAATGTGTTATTTTTCATTGTTTAAATCGTATTTTTCAATGCTAAATAAAAAAATAAAATTTAAATATTCACATTTTTTTTTAATTCTAATTACTTTACAACCTATTCATTTTTTTTAAATTATATTTTCTATTTAGAACATAATTTTTATTTTTTATTTTTATTTTGAAGGGACACCCACGGGCATTAAAAAAAATCATGAATTTTGTAGTGAATGTGGGCATTGGTCAATTACCAAAACACCATAAAATTATCTTTTATGAAATTATTGATTGGGCATTGGTCAATTACCAAAACACCATAAAATTATCTTTTATGAAATTATTGATCATATACTCACATTCGATATTAGTTACAAATAATTGCTACACTACCTATCCTTGATCTTCTAAGTTAGCAAATATCACAGTATTTTTGGAGCATATAAATGAAATGTAAAAGAATTCTATTACACCAAAACCCACAGGGATTAGTAAACTTCCAAACTATTATCATTATTTTTTGAGTGATCCCAGGGTGGATCACCGAGTAACCATTCCCAATAAAATGAGTGTGAAAATCCAACATCTCTTACCTTGTTAAGGTTGAATAAACTATATATTAATTAATACCATTATAATCATCAAATTCTATGATTACAAAGAATTATAAAAGTACGAAATAACCAATCCCAATAAAATGAGTGAAAATCTAACATCTCTTAGCTCGTTAAAGTTCGAGAAACCAAACCATAAGTCAATTACTACCATTATAATAATCAAAATCTATAGTTAGAAATAATTATATAAAAATGATAGTAAGTATTTTAATGGTTACAAATTTGCATCATTCACCTTCGTATTTCTATACTTGATTAATCTTAATTATAATAAAGCCAAACCACTTATTAACTGCAAAAGTTTATTACAGTTGATATGAAATTATGTGCCCTCGTGTCCGGCAATAACCACTAAAATTAGATAAACTTGACTCTCAGTTCAGGTTCATGACCCAGGCTGGAACATGATCAACTCTAATACCATGAACATCAAAGCCAGGACACAAGCTAGAACTCGGTCAAGTCTAATGACAACTAACGCCACAAAAGAATAGACGATGTAAAAAGTAAAAACAAATCTAATATCGAATCGTATATCTTGCAAACCTTTAATATTTTCTGAAATATGTACACTGTAGAGAGATAAAATCAATCTCGGCCGCTGTCAATAAGGGCCTCCGATATCATTAATCCTCCTCAAAAATATATACATTTCAGAGGGAGAGAAAATTGATCTCATGAGCCCCCAATAAGGGTTTCCAATTTCAGCATGACTGCTATGCCAAATTTTAGATAAAGGCTCTCTGGTTGATGTTTAATTCCATATGCTCCTTTCCCTCGAAATTAACTCCGGCAGAAGTGTCTGGATTTAGACCTGGCCGTTTCCACTACCACGCATCCTGAAATTCGAGAATATTGATTCATGTTTCATCCTTAAAACGGCAAATGTTGCAGAGGATATGACGGTTGACCTACTCTCGTGTTAAAAGAGTGTACGGGAACGATAAATTGCATAATTCTGTACAGTTAGTATGCGCTGCCCATTGCCTTTTTGAAATCAATGACTTCATCTAGCTTCGAATTTGCAGGTACCGCATAATCTTTTTTTCCAAACATGGACGTCAGATATTCGAAAGCAACTTCGTCACATGGAAGGGTGAGCTCCATCTGGTGACCAAACCCATAATCCTCTTCGGCCTTCTCTAACAATGTTAGGAACAGAGAATGATTGAAATAAGTGGCATGAATGATAAACCTCCTTCGTTCCTTCCCAACATACACCGCACAGTGTCCCTTGGGAACATCTGTGGGCAAAGCACTGCATGAGGTGCCCGGGGCGTCATCCTCCATCATGAAGTACCGACTCTTCTCTGGACAAAGGGTATATCTGGTCGCCTTATAACCCTTTGCAAACTTACGAAGTACTTTGATTATCTGCTTCAAAAGAATAACTTGAGGATTTCTTAACCTTCTTGCCATTGTCATGGATTAGATGAGACTGGAGGACAGAAAATCAAATTCAAATTTCTTCCTTAAAATGGAGTCCTAACAAGAAACTTGCACAAGACTTGATATGAAAAGAACGCCTACGTTGTGTATGTATAACAAGTGAAAGTGAGAATCTAGTGAGCAGAAGTAGAGATTTCAAGTGATAAGATGGCAATGGTGTATCCACAATGATATGGTCCACAGTGTCTTTTAAGTACAATATACAAGATGCTTCAAAGACGGAATTTTAGGCCGACCTGCATTAAGAACCAAGTAGCACGAGGGTAAACCCTCCATGTGTAGGGATGCCCGCAGACCATGATCAATGGGTGGAAATAAATGGTCTTTCTTATCCCCATAAAATGTGTGGAGTCTTCTCATGTAATATCCCTATTATAATTACCCCTGCGTAAAAGTAATTTCAACTTACGAATCAGTTATTAACTGATTCTTGGTAGTTGTGAACTGAATGAGGGGGCAACATTCCTTTTTGCGGGAGAAGCTCATTCTTGCAACCTCCGTCCGGTGAAACTGGCTCTTCGTCTGTGGCATGCTATGGCCCGAAAGTCCAGTGTTTACCTTGCTTTCCTTCAGGACAGGGGCTTATGGTCTTGGCACGGCAACCAGAGTATGGCTTGCTCCACAGTATCGTCAACCCACCATGGTGAGGTCTATTTTTCTCCGGCAGACCGCTCCTCACTGCATAAGGGTTTCAGTTCGCCTTTATAAAGATTCAAGTGGAAATGGGTTTCGAACCCGGTCCAAAAGTGCAGGGTTTTGTAATTTCCGGTGGCAACTAAAGTCAAATGTTTTTGTAATAGTTTCAATCTGATAAACCGATCCTTTGGAAGGAAAGCGATGCGTGCAGCGGTTGGAGGTCTTAGATAAAATCAAGAAGGAAATTACGGTGAAAAGATTTATGACTTTCTTGACATTCGTTGGGAAAACTGGAATGTTAAACCTGGGAAGCGAGCGCCTACGGCAGAGATTTCATCAATCACCAACCTACCAGAAGGTTTTCCAATGGGAGACTACAACAGAGTTGTCGAAGGAAAGAGATAAGTTGATCTCTTGAAACATTCTTTGTTTATGTGTAGTAAAAGAAGATTAAATTATATGTTTTCTTGGTAGGAAAATATGTTGATGCATGCAGTAAAAGAATGATTAAATTATATGTTTTCTTGGTAGGAAAATATGTTAATGCATGCGGTAAAAGAATGATTAAATTATATGTTTTCTTGGTAAGAAAATATGTTAATGCATGCGGTAAAAAAATGATTATTTTATATGTCTTTTTTGGTAAAGAAAATATGTTAGTGCATGCAGGAAAAGAATGAATATTTGATATGTTTTCTTGGTAAAGAAAATATGTTAAAGACTGATTATTTTGTATGTTTTCTTGGTAAAGAAAATAGGTATTTCCTCTTAGAAAGACTACATGTGAGTCTTGTGTGTAAAATGCTTGTCTCTCGTCATTTTCTTGGAAGAAAATCCTTGCTAAATATAGCCAAAATAAAATAGGTATTTCCTCTTAGAAAGACTACATGTGAGTCTTGTGTGTAAAATGCTTGTCTCTCGTCATTTTCTTGGAAGAAAATCCTTGCTAAATATAGCCAAAATATCTTCTTGAGAAAAGAAAAAGAAGCATATAAACATCCTGAGGACATAGCGTGAAAAGTGGCCAAGTTTTCTGGAATTAAAATAAGTATTTTTATAAAATTTTCTTAAAAAAGGATATATGCTAATGGCATTGCGATATGAGCTAATTTCTAAGTTCATGTGAAATAATTATGCATTACATGCATGATCGAATTAGCTAGTGAAGTGCTTCTAGGCTCATAGATATTTATTTCTATAGTTTTCTTTTTAGGAAAGTGTGCATACTTCATGTATGAAGATGATGGCTTTTATGAGTAGATTTCTTGAAACAAAAATAGAGTTTCCTATTTTTGAAAGACATATGAATAGTGTTCATATCATACCAAGAATCCATACTTGTTCCATGGAAAGATTATGTGCATTGAAGTAAAAGTAATTGTGTTAGGAAAAACACATGTTGCATGCACATAAGGGTAGCTATTGTGACTGTGGGAGTATGATTTTGTATGATTTTGTGTGTACGTGGAGAAAGTGATTATGTTAACTTTCTTGAAAATAATAATCTCTTGAAAAGTTTGTCTTGTTAGATGAGTTGTGTTGACTTCTTGATTTTGATGCATAAAGGGTAAGTTAACCTTGTTTTTGTGTCTTGATTTTTATGTATAAAGATGGATATCTTTAATAATTTCTTGAAAGGGAAGCTTGAGAAACCCTCATATAGGAAGATAGGGAAATGAGGTTATAATGACTTCCTTTAAGAAAGAAGTATGTGGTTGTTGTATGAAATGATGGTAGTATTCTAGTGAAGGGAATATGTATTGCATGCATTAAAGAATGGCTAATATGATAAGCTATGGTATGCACAAAGAATAGTCATTGTGATATGGAGTTATGTTCTTTGTATGTTAGAGAGACTATGTTGAGTTCTCGAAAAATAACTATGTGAAAAGAACATGTGTTAAGCATAGAAATAACAGTTTATTGCATGCATGAAGATATAACGAATGTGTTATACATGTAGTAGAACTAATGAGTTAGAACTCCTAAAGGGAATTATGCATTAGTGTAAATAAGCATTGTGGAGGTCAAACAATATTTACTTGGGTGTATGTACTAGTTAAATAGTATGTCATGCTTGCTCATGCATATGAGTAGATGTTAAAAGATCTCTTTTAGAGGTTGATTATTGATTGATTAAAATGGTATCTAATCTTGTTTCCAAAGCTGCTTGATGATAACATTGACAGGAAGTAATGGTGGTTGGAGCCAAAGGAAAGTGATGTTTAACCTTGTGGCAGGAAAAGGATTAATGGACCATGCAGATGAGTTCGCGTAGCAGGATCGTACATTGCTAGAACAATCATGCCACAAGGAATGTTGTATGTGGCGGTATGTAAGTAAAAGATTACATGGAAACTGTATTAGCTTTTAGCTAGTTATGTGACAACTTAATGATAATTCATTGTAATGATTTTATGACAATGGTTAAGGGATGGAATCCCTTATAAGCCATTGAGTGAGGGGTGAAAACCCTCATGAGCGTTTAATAATAAGATTAAACGTTTGCTGGTTTTCACCCTACGGGGTTTCCAGGGTATATTGGTGTCCAATGGTGTGATTGCCTTTTGTGTCAGTTTGATGATGATGAATCCTTGATGTTGATGGTTCTTTGTTTGATGGCATAACCATAATGTCCAAGTATGAGATTAATTAATATGGTGAAGGAAATCATGCAATGGATGCAAGGATTCATGAGACAGTTTATGTTATCACACTACCACAGTGGTGGTTAATGGTTATGCAACTTACTGTCTTCTATTGCAATTTACTTGATGTAATAATGAACATTATATCTAATGGTTAATGAGGAATTGTGGAGTTGTGAATTTGATAATTACTTCTGGGTAATTTGCATAAATAAATTCTAACTCCCTGCTTTTACAGGTGAGGATACCGAGGTATGTGACATATCACCAGTTACCGATTATCTTAGATTAAAATAAAAATAAAAAATAATGTGTGGAGTTTTATCAAAACCGATTTTCTGAGTATTGCAGCCATATAAAGTGGGATGAATGGATTAGTTACTTTTCTCATTTGTTATTTTTGAATGGCCGCCATAATTGTAATCCAATATAGAAATTATTTGCAGATATTTCTCCCCTGTGAATTCCTCTGCGATTGTCTGTGCCTAGCGACAAAATTGTGCATATTGAATGCGAAGTAGATGCTCACGTGGAATTTGGCGTGTGATATGAAAGTTGTTATATTTATGGCAGGATTTCCGACATATTAGTTGAACGTCCTCCTCTCGTCATATTCAGATCCAGACAGTTTCTGGAATGAAACGACTACTATTTGTTTCATCAGATTCAAATTCAGACTTCTTGTAGCATCAAATGGCTATTATTTGTAATGCCTAGCTCATACAGAACGAAATGTAAAGTATTGAATAAAAAAATGTTTATTAATAAATAATATTTATTGTTGATGTTATTAAAAATTTAATAATATTTGATTTTAGAACTTTGTAATTTATATTCATTTTGATAATGTGATTAATTCGAAAGATATTATTAAAATTTAATAATAACAAGTGTTACATAGTAACTAGTTGTGTAAGTGCTACTTCGTTTAAATATAACTAAATTACAGAGTAAATGCTAAATTTAAATTAGTGTTAAGGTTCAGAATTCCATCAATTTTAGTTTTAATGATTGGTAAAGTCCATCTATGCAATTAAAGAGCAAGGCCTTGGTTTCAATGCTTATGCACACATAACTTTAAGAAACTATAACATGTTATATTTGTATTTATATTTCAACTATATTAGTTTGTCCAAATCAAAAATTATATATTTAATTTCTTAAAATTTGAATAAAAAATTCTTTTACTACAATTATTAATTTATAAAAATACATATATTTTATTTTTAAAATTAAAATTTATATTTGTAAAAAATAATAATAACACTAATTTATTATTTAGTTTATAAAAGTGTGTATGTTTTAATTCATTAAAATTTGAATTTGGATTTTAACACATATAAAAACTATTTTTTTTTTTCTCCGTAAATGCTAATTCTATTAAAGAAAAATAAAAATATATACAAAGAGGTTAGAACCTCTGAGGAGGCCGCGGCCATTCCTCTACCAAAAACTCAGAGACCTTACAGTTCAGGCCTAATTCCGAATTTACAAAACATACTACAAAATTTTTGGTTTGGGCACTGACATACTGAAAAAGATTGCCCAGGCTGAGTTCATCATGCCCTACATTGACCACAAAAACTGAAAAGCAACTATCATAGCCATTTCTATAACAAAAAACAGAGACTGGAATGACATTGGCCACTCTCTGTAGCCAGAGTATGGACCAGACAGAGACATCTATCCTCAGAATTGACGACACATACCCAAAATTGCTTAGACCACCCGGCAGAGAGGAAACAGTTCTAATCTGCATGCTTTGATGAATCTGGCATTTCCGCTTCCGCCTGACTGGAAGAAGCGACCCAGGTCACAAACCCACTGTCGTCATAAACAGGTTCGCCACCATCAGGAGTGGTCACCAAATTTAAAACACCGCCTGCCCACTGAGTCGGGCCGCAAGGCACTATATCACTTTGAGCCGGATCCACGGGTTGTTGTGGCACCTCCGAGACATGGCCAACCTCTTGCTGATTTTCTGCCTGGAACATCATCCCTGTCAGATCCCCGAGAAGCACACTGTCTCCCTGAGATTGAGAGGGGGTAGTTGTAGCCGAGCTGACCTGGTTACTGTCTTCCTCCGCGAGAACGATAGTAAGGCTTGCTGTCAAAACAGGCCTATTAAGCCGGCTTTGGAAAGTGAATCTGGCGGTCTGGAATGAACTATTCGGAATGGGCCTGGCTTGTTCCAGAGGCGGAGAAGAAGGGGATGCAGAGGCAATAGGGATAACATTCTGAGGAACAGGGCGAGAAGGTTGGCCTCTATTCCCTGTATGACTACCTCTGCGAGGAACACCGCGGCGTCGAGGCATCCTCAGAAGCACAAATTGACGAACAGAGAGATTGAAACAGAGTAAATCTATTACCTGAGGAACGCAAACAGCTTCGAGGAATTTACAAATCCACGCTAACAGCCAGATTCGGAACACTAGACAGAGGTTCTGAGGCAGCTCTGCCGCGCTATGAATCGCTCCAGTGACTGAAACAGGCGTGATGAACCGATCCATGACAATATACCAAATTCTCTGCCGATCACGCATGCCTGCATTAATGCCGGACTGCAGAACCAACATTCGAGACTGCCCGGAATTGAATTCACTTACACTTAAGCCCTGTTGCCCACCTGCTACGCGTACCCTGCAAACGTTCCACCTGCCGTCTGCCAGGCCAGCTGCCTGTGTTATGCGGCTTGTCATAAATATGACTTGATACCACCCGCATCCGAGTATATAAAAACTATTTATTAAAGTTTTAATTAATTTTTTTAATATAATCATTAGTTTAAAAAAATATTGATATGACAAAAATAGGAATAAGTACATTATATTTGAAAAAAATAATAATAACACTAATTTATTATTTAGTTTATAAAAATGTATATGTTTTAATTTATTAATATTCCAATTTGGATTTTAATACACACATATATAAAAATTATTTATTAAAGTTTTAATTATTTTTTTCAATATAATTTTCAGTTGAAAAAAATATTGATATGACAAAAATAAGACATTGTATTAATAAAAGGTAATTATTACAAAATCAATGTTTACCATGTATTGTGAAATAAAATGTTCAAAAAAAAAAATTTCTCACAAGAACGGCTATGGATTGTATTAGCTGGTTGGCCTAAATTCCAGAATTCTGATTACAATGGGAGATGTCCAGGTCCAAATAGAACCGACCTCCTGAAGCACTGAAGGGTTTGTATTCCACTTCCAGCTCTTTTTGAGTTCTACAATGGGGTTGATTTCTGTGATTTGCCCAAGCTTGAATATGCAAACAAACTGATTTAGAATCAGGCAATAAAACATATATGCTGAAATGATTATGGAATTGGATCCCATGTTTCTTCCCCATCCCTTATCATTGCCCCGGTAGAGAGAAGTACGACTTTATTTGCTTCACGATCTGCTTCTTTGTTGTTCTCTCTTAATACATGAAAATATTTCAAGTTTTGGAACAACTTCCTCAAGCTTCTAATTCTATGAATCAGCCTTGCTAATCTTAAGTCCCAAGGGGAAGTATTGATCACCATGAGCTTTATGATCACTTGAGAGTCCCCAAGTATGATTGCCTCCTTGATTTCCAGATTCAAGAGCAGCTTGAGACCTTGGTAGAGGGCCAATGCTTCTGCTTGAATGTTGGAATTGAACCCCAACCCCCAGGCAAAGCTGTGGATCAGAATGCCTTACGTGTTATTAACCATTCCTCCTGCCCCAGCCTTGCCAGGATTTCCTTTTGCTGCCCCATCGAAGAAGAGAGAATACACCTTATGGTTGGAGATCCAGTCTTGAAATTCTTCCTTATTTATCCCCCTTATTTGCCATTCCTCAAGGGGAAAAAATATTCAAAATTTTAACAAAGATAAATATTAATAATTCTTTTTTATGAAAAAATTAAAAATATATATATTTTATATACTTAAAGTTGTTAAATCAAAATAAATTTTATATGTTTGACAGCTAATTATGGGGTGGCCAGAAAATAATTATTATTATTATTAATATTTATTTATGAATAAATAATAAATATTTATTATTAATTTATAAAAAATTAATATTATCATTATTGTTTATTAATTATTTATTATTATTAATATTATTATCTATTAACTATATATTAATTATTTATATTTATTTAAATTGAAATTATTTATTATTATTGAATTTTTATTTAATTATTAATTATACCAATAATAATATATTTTTTGGAATAGTATTTTTTTAATATTATTATTTATTGGAGCTTTTTACAGACCCAACGAAATTAGTGGCACTCAGTTTTTTTTTGGAATTTGGTAATTATTTTTTCAAAAAATTAGGCAATTGGAGTGTTTCAATCGCTTTTTACAGGGGAAATAAATTTAGCTCTATCAAAAAACCCTTTGAGCATCCAAAATCTTGAATTTTAACAGTCATAACCAAGATTTTCAAAAATTTCTTCCAATTTTTTTCTTAATCTTGTTGAAATTTATACATTATTTTGTAAGTTTTTTAAACTAAACCTAATTTATTTATCAATAATTAGGCCGATAGGCCTTCCTATGCATCAACAATTGTCAACACTTTTACCCTGCTCCATTCGATCAAGTGAGACACTTTCAACCGTTGATTTGAAGTGTCCTCTGGCAAGCATGCATTACACTTTGACTGCATTTTCCAAATATCAATTGAGTTGCCTTCTTTTCACCTCCGAGTTCTGTTGTGCATTGAACCTGGGCCTGTTATGCAAAAACTCTAATCCCCCGCCCATATAGTGCTGCAATAACATTCGAAGCTATTTATTTTGTTCTTATAATTTTTGGTGATCCAGGTTGCGAGATTCTAGTTCATGAACTCCGCAAAACTTGCGGGCAAGAAGCTGAAACTGACATACATTCATGCCCAAAAGGCCAATATGACTGTGTTGGATGGCAATTTCGTGTTTGATCCGTCGAACAAAGTCTCGGCTAAGTATAACTTTTTATTGGCGAGCGGTCAGCTCAAGTATTTGTATGTCCATGCGGGAGGAGGCAGAACATTTGAGCCTGGCTATGATTTTGCGAGCAACTCATGGAACTTCTCAATGCAGAAGGCCTACGGAGAAGATACTCTTAAGACTTCGTACAAGCCATCGAAAAATACCCTTGGCATGGAATGTACCAGAGACTCGAAAATTGCAGGGTCTTTTAAGGTATTTTTATTTTTTGAGCTGCTTTTTTGTTTTTACATTATGTGTAATCAAGGAAGTAATCGCACTCCACCCTCACACACTTAACCACAGAATGGGGATGCTGGTACCACGCTACACCTTATGGAGCTCTCTCACCTTTTCCCAGAATTTCCAGATAGAAGGCGTACGAGCTGCCGCATCAGTGACTGATATCCCCATAGAACCCTACGAGATTTGATCCCGAGAACTCTGTGGACTTAGCACAAGAGCATCTACTACTAATCGGGCTAACCTTTTGGACACACGCTCTCTCGATTCCCTGCAGCCTTAGTCCACTCCCGTGTGCCCTTTGCTAGCTCGAGTTGTAGCGGGGTAGCCATATTTCAATTTGGTGGCCTGGCTGCCCTGGATGTAACAGTGCAATTTGATCCCGAGAATTTTGTAGACTTAGCATAAGAACATCTACCACTAATCAAGGTAACCTTTTGGACACACACTCTCTCGATTCCCTTCAGGCTTAGTCCACTCCTGTGTGCCCTTTGCTGGCTCACGTTGTAGCGGGGTAGCCATATTTTAATTTGGTGGCCTGGCTGCCCTTGATGTAACAGTGCGATTTGATCCCGAGAATTCTGTGGACTTAGCACAAGAGCATCTACTACTAATCGAGCTAACCTTTTGGACACACACTCTCTCGATTCCCTGCAGGCTTAGTCCACTCCCGTGTGCCCTTTGCTGGCTCACGTTGTAGCGGGGTAGCCATATTTTAATTTGGTGGCCTGGCTGCCCTTGATGTAACAGTGCTCATAAGGGCGACCTCTTCACTAAAACGAATAATAGAGAAGAGCCCGCATTGTTTCCTCAGAATACACACCACACCCACCATGTAAAACCCACATGCAGAGCATGCAGTCTGAATTAGACTGGAGATGAAGAGAATATGCTAATGTTCATACTTATGACAAATAAATGCATCGAGTCTTGCTATGCCAACTGTGACAGGAGTCTTGCTATGCCAACTGTGACAGGATCTGTCAGCTGATTACTGAGAATCTTATTATGAGAGGGAACTTTCTGACAGAATTTTAAACAACAGGTCCGCATTTTTTAAAACAGACTAGAACATTGCATATACGAGAGGATGAGGGACACACAATACTGGGGCCCTACCCTGCTTAGAAAAGTGTATTGGGCCACTATGACTTTAACTTCCAACCAATACACTGCTTCTTATATAGAGCTAAATGTATTAAGAAACGTGAGAACATAGGTGCATGTGTGTCTATCTATCTATCTATGTATATGTATGTATATATTAGAAAAAAAACCTTTTCTATATACCAAATGCGTCTAAGAGTTCCAGGTACACCTTTACTTACTGACAGTCCATATACCAAAAAACACATGACGAGACGAACAAATCATTTTCTAAGTAAAACATTATCAAAATATCAGGTCTATGCCGGTGGTGACATAAATCGCACATATTATTAACATCGTAAGGGGCTTATCAGGGCACTTCACATGTATGGTTCCTAAGACTTCACTGGTTTGGAGGTTGAACCCGTCAACAACATTCATAACTTCTTCTTTCCCCGCATCCGGGGTTAGTGGCACTTGATATTCTCGTAGTTGATTTGCATGCACTCTCTTGCTAAATTGGTTCCTAAGAGAAGAATTGGACCTCTCTTATGCAAAATCACTCCAAAATGCTATCCACTTTGGAGATTTCGAAGGCGCATCATGATTTACACAGCAAGTGCTTATAGAGTGACCGCCTGTCAAACTCGAATCATGGTGTCGTGAGCATTATAAGCATATAATCCGTCTGAAATTTCTAACGAATGAACAGAACAATCATACAGGTATGGATACAGGCTACCTACGATTGTTGTATTAGTACTGCCAAGAAATACATCCACAAGAACTTACATTACAAGATATGCAAACAAGGATCCTGCCCCAACAATCATTGCCTCTTTACCGTTTGCATCCAACCATTGAATTGTTAAAGAAGATAAAAAAAATACTCAAGATAACAATTCACATCCATGAAAGGGACGCACACAGGAAAATGTGGCGTCAATTGTAGGAACAACTCGCATAGTTTGGCACCACAATAAACATTAATTGGTGTTGCAGATGCCATGCCCCATCATGCATATATGATTAGCTGCTCATTGTCAATTACATCTATATGTAATAGAATGCTCTTATTGTACATATGTTTAGAAGCCAAAGAATACTTTCATTGTATATATGTTTAGTTATTACCTACCAAACATGTCTCTATGTGTAGACCATATGTAAAATTTCAAGAAATACATTACAAAGCATGTAACTGTCTTTTGTAGAATTGCTTGTGAAAAACACAAAAAACCAAATGAAATATTTGCAAGTATTCAAGCATAATAAGTCTAGTATGTTTCACCAGACATGATGCATATTTGTGGAGTGTCATAGATGTTCCTGTATCTGCAATTTTAATAAAGACTCAGTTTACATAGATTTGGCCTTTTGAGTGTGGTTTCTATTGTTCATGGAATGCCAATTATTATGCTACTCACGTTAAGATATCTTTGTTTTTTTCTCAAAAATGTTATATAGGAATATGTATACCTTACATGGGCTTCTGTAATGACATTTATATAGTAGTTAATTGATTGTTTTTAAATTAAAATACATTTACATAAAATTCTCAAATTCTCTTCTTTTTTGTTTCAAGCATGTCAGCATTTTTAAATAGATGTGAATGAATCTGAACCCCAATAAACACATGTTGAATCAGAAAGTCTTGTCGTTTTCTTTATGTTCTTATGCGTTTACATGCTGCTCTGTTCTCTTTTTCGCTTCCAGTATAAAAGACTTACATTCCCAGTCTGTTCTATCTCCTATATCTTTTACTCTATTTCAAATTTAATAAGTTGTACAATATCAATAGTAGCCCAGAAGGTGGCCCGGTCTTTTATAAAAATTTAACAATTCCAACTTCATAAATCTATCGGCCTCTCTTTGTACCTTTTGAGACAATTGCTAATTTATATGATATATACAAATACAATTTGTGATACAAATAAAACTTTCGCTGCACATATCATCTCTCTATTTAATTAATTAAATATGGTTATCCCTCTATTTAATTAATTAAATATGGTTATATTAGTTTGTAATGCTTAGATTATACCAAACAGAATTTAAAGTATCTTATTATTCACTAAAAACTTTTGCTGGCACGAAACGACAACTATTTGTTTCATATTCAAACTCAGAAAAAGTGATGGACTCCATGTTAAAACTTTATTGTATAGAAGAATCGATAAACTTCATGCGATAGGTTTTTAATAGATTTTTTTACTAGATGAATGCGTAATTGGGTTTTCTTTGTAATACTGTGAGATGGGTATGATTCAAATGAGAAAAACATAAAGTCAATGAGACCTCCCCGATATATCCTTAAGTGAACGTTTGGAGGATTTGAATTTAAAATGGTGTAATTATAGTTATTTTACATTTTCAAGAATTTACCAACTTCACTGAAGAAACTAAACTTCAGCTGAATTATTAAATAATGGAAAGAAAATTAATATAAAAAAAATAATGGGTTATCATTAATATTAATATTAATATTGTGATGGGAGAAAAATATACTCAGTTTATTGGGATTATCCATATTTATGTTTATGGAGAGGAAAGCAACACATATCGAAGCATCATATATCTATGCAAGAAATACAAGTTACTGATATAGTGATTTTCTAACACAAATTATAGGGAAGAAATACAAGCTACCAATATAGTGATTTTTTAACACAGGGTGATTTTTTAACTGGTTGAATTAAATGATTTTACATATTTTTCAAGTTGTAATATTTTTGTTGATTGATGGCTTAGATTGATTCTCAAAAGAATATGTTCAGTATATGTTTAGTATTAATGCTTATTAATGGTTGTAGTGTATTAAAGAGTTTGTTAGGTTGTATTTTTTAATAAATTTAAAAAATTAGAGTCTTGTTACATAGTTCTTGCCCACCCATTTTCTAGGGATTTGAGATTATTCTAATTCTAATAAATCCTTCCATGATATTTTTCTCATTATTATTTATACTATTCATTTATATATAAGAAAATTTTATTTAACAAAATGGTCCACTACTTTTAATAAATTTAAAAATTTAGATTTGTTCCACAAAATTTGAGATTATTATAATTCTAATAAGTTTTTCCATGATAAGTTGCTCATTATTATTTATAACATTCATTTATAATTCATTTTTTTCTTAAGTTAAAATTGACCCAAAAACATTTTATACATGGTTAATTAAATAAATTTGTATATTAATATGACATTCTTCCTGTTGCAATAATTTTTTGGTTATATTTATAAAATGATCCAATATATCAAACACATTAAACACATTAATATTCTTAATATGATACTTAAAATAAGCTTTTTTAAATTACATTCAGAAGATATGAATGTTATGTTTTATCTATTGTGATAGCTCTTTCCTTCCGAATTGGTCGGCTTCGTTGGTGGTTGTCGTCGAGTGCAAATAGATACCCTGATCAAGGTAAAGTGATAACACGCTAGTTTAGTATTCATTAAGTAGAAAAAAAGTCTTGAATAGACTATCAAATGTTACATACAATAAAATCAGCCAAATTTTATAATAAAAAGAATAAATAAGAATGAAAAATTAGTTTTGAAAGTCAATTTTAAAAACAAAGATACTAAAATGGTATTTGAAAAATTTATTGTGTAAAATATATAATGAATATTGGCTCCGACCATCTTCTCAAAACGTTTATCATTTTTACCAAAACTGTCATAATTTTTCTACCAATTTTAAGACCTAGGCAATTTTAAGCATATGCAAGACCTATGCAGCTGAAAGACCTATGCAATTTAAGGCATATTGGGAGGAATCTATACGCCTTTAGCATATGTGTAGCTTCAAATCAAACATTAATATTACGAAATTAATATCCAATTTAATGTGATAAATAAATCGACCAAATTCATCATTAAATTTGACGTTTTATTAATTTTTATAGTGTATATATTTGTAAATTAATTTTTATTTATAAAATTATATAAATTAAAAAATTCCACCTTTATTATCATTCCCGTATTTGATAATGCGTTAATCTTTAACTAATCTAGGTGACCAAAAATTAAATCAACAATTTCTCATTTATATATATATATATATATATATATATAATTAAATCAACAATTTCTCATATATATATAAATGTTTTAGTTTTATTTATTTAAGTTGTAATTGGTTGACAAGGCTCCAGTTTTATTTAGCAATGATGACTTGTCCTGCTTGCAAGTTTAGCAATGATGACTTGTCCTGCTTGCAAGTTTGTTTAGTTAATATCATGTACGATGGCATTTAGCCTAGCTAACTTTTCAACTATTTTCATAAAACCATGAGAAACCATTTACTTACAAAGATCTCAGGATTGGTCTGTGCTCGGCTATTGCAAGACCTGTTGAACAATAGATACTTTATTTTTCATTATTCAAATTTAACACTGATGCTTTTTCTAATAATGATATCTCATTTATTGGGCATTATTAAGGCCATCTACACCTACATCAAGGCCCACAGGTCGTGCAACATTAAAGTGCGTTTCCCGCACTACTCTAGGCCTTCAACACTTTTTTATTTTTATTTTTCTTTAACAAAAGCTCCACATTTTATAACCTCGAGTGGGTCAATATCTTGGGACACGTTATTCTGGATATTCTTAGGTATAGCCATACATCATTAGATAAATTGAACCTTGATTTTGTTGTGATAAATTTCCACAGATCTAAGGCTGGACCACATCTTAAGGTAGAAATCAAAATGGAAAGCCTTGAGTAGAAAAATTGGATTGGGCTTGGGTCCTATCGTGTCCACATGGGCATTGGCTCTCGGTACCATAGATTCAAATGCATATAGTATAGCATCAGACACAAAATCTATTTTCCTGTCAATTTAAGAGGAAATAATTGTGGGACATTGGAGCTTGTATCTTGTCATTCCAGAGGACTTGAGTGGAATGACATCCTTAGGAGGAGATAATGATTATTGAAACTGGGTCTTGTTGCTACAATAACCATTCCGTTACTTATTGCAAGGATTTTTATATATTACAATTGCATTCATACTAAGAAAAGGAAAGATGGCAGAGATGTAATTTTCTAGAGAAGGTCAATTGTTGCATTTATTCTAACCTACTTTTCAACTATTTTCATAAAATCAAGAGAAAACATTTATTTATACAAATATCTCAGCGCAGGTTTGTCGTTGGCCATAATAGGACTTGTTGTTCAACAAGTACTCTATTTTCTATTATTCAAATTTAACCCTAACTCTTTTCCTAATATTTACATCTCATTTCCTAGGCATTATCAAGGCTATTTACACCTACCGTAAGGTCAAGAGGGCCTATAACGTTAAAGTAGTTCTACCCCACTACAGGGTCAACAATTGTAGCTTCATCTAGATATTTAACACCTATATGCAGGTCTATAGTGTCTATATCAAGGCGTGTATTGCAATCATCAAAAATCATTGTCTATATCATCCACATCTACAAGATTACCATCTACTCCAAGCCTGAGCTAGACCAATTCTTTTCCTCGTGCCCACTCTTCTTTTACCAACAAAATATCCTTCATTCCCCTTAGTAATCCACTAACCTCTTGAGAAATATCACCCTCAGCAAAAACCCAACTATCGTAGTCTCCAGTGCTACTTGGATTTTCTCTTGAGACACCTCAAAATTTAAGACCAAAAATGATTAAGAGACCACCTTATGCCACTTAGGCTAGACTTGGAGCTCTCAAGGCTTGAGTTTCTGATTGTTATTTCATGGAACTTCATCATCACTTTAGATCAAAAAAATTGTTTTTCAACATCTTATCAGAGCAAGGACTTCCAACTTTTTCCATATTAAATAGGCAAATCAAAATTCTAACACTCTCAAAATTGTTTTTAATTTTTTGTGTTATACTAAATGTAATTTGCACCAATTAATTTATTACATAAAATTGCATTTACATGATTTGTTTGAGTGTAAACTTTGATTTCTAGTCCATAATTTAGTTTGATTTCATAGATGTAGCATTCTGCAATTTTTTTAAAAGTGTTTTCCTTACATCATGGTACCACATCTTGGATGTCTCTCAATGCTACCTTGAATTGTCAACAAGGGTCCTTTTAACAATGGAAAAGCTCCCATGGTTAATGACTCGATTCTTCACCTTACTTTTTCTTTACAGATTATAAATGCATTCTTCCTCTAAAGTACTTATTTACTTGATGATATTTCTCTATCCATACAACTTCTAGTCCTTTCATTTTTTAATTTCAACGATTTATACGATGTATCTTCAAGCAAACGAAGCCTATGAAAATATACATGTCTCAACTCTGAGTTCAAATAGTGATTCTCAATACCTAGAAATCTTAAAATCAATTTTATCTTCCATACCAATTAGTACCCTAGTGTATTATTTCACATACACCAATGTTTCCAGCTGGATGGCTAGTATATGAATGGACAATCCTCCTCAAATAATAAATATTATATCCTCTACATACTTTTGCAGCAATAATCCTCTTTGCTTCAAAACATGTACAAAGTGAAAACATTGGCTTACACAACTCTAATTTAATAGATGTAGAATTTTGAAATTTCTTTAAAAGAGTTTTCCTTGCATGATGGTAGCACATCTTGGTTGTATCTCAATGTTTCCTCGAATTTTTAACAAGGGTTCTTTTAACAATAGAAAAAATCCCATGTTTAATGACTCTATTCTTCACCTTGCTTTTTCTTTATAGATTATAAATACATTATGCCTCTAAAGTACTTTTTTACTTGATGACCTTTTCCTATCCATACAACTTCTAGTCCTTTCACTTTTGAATTTCAACCATTTATACAACGTATCTTCAAGAAAACAAAGACTATTCAAATATACTTTTCTCAACTTTGAGTTCAAAACGTGATTCTCAATACCTGGGAATCTTAAAACCAATGTTATCTTTCATGCTAATTAGTACCATAGTCTATTATTTCACATACATCAATGTTTCCTCTTGGATGGTATAAGGATGGAAAACCCTCCTCAAATCGTCAATAGTATATCCTCTACATTATTTTGCAGTAATACCCCTCTTTGTTTCAAAATGCGTACACACTGAAAAGATTGGCTTACAAAACTAATTTTAGCATGAAAATCTTGTGCAACAACAAGTTTCATTGATTCCTTTGGACTTTCTTTCCGTATCGGAAGGTAAGTGGCATTGCACATGTTAAACAATTAGGTCAACAATCGTGTGCAATGAGCCAGCTCCTTTCCCAGCATAATGACCACTATTCTAAAATGTTTCTATGTGGAATATTCTCTATTGATCATAAAACTTACTTCTTAGTGAGATTTCACACAAGCATGGTACAAATATACTTATATCCAAGAGCTTGTTTATTCAACGAGATATTGCACTATCCTACTACTATTTCTAATTTAAAAAGATCTCCTATGCTTCTTTTTCTCATTAGTAAGTAGTATCCTTTTTTAAATTTTTATTGGATTCTTGTTGTTATAGCTTGTTCAAAATTTCTCTTTGGTTCATCAGTTGTATCTCATAGATAGCTAGGACCTTAAAGTTGTGTCAGATCCTTGCACATCATGACAACCCAATGTTTGTACCTCAATGATTGTGATTCTTTCTCTTTTCCAAATAATATAAATTGTCAGTCTCTATTTTCCAAAACAAAATCAGCTCTTAACTCATTGAAACAACCTCAAGAAGTGAATAATCCTTAAGAATATCCTTTGAGACAACAACAATTCAAAGTATAACAACTTGGACAACAATGCAGTGGTAGCTACATGCATGAAAAGAACACAAACATTACAATATATTTATCAACATTGCCCTGTCCTGAAATACAATATCTTGATAAAAAATGGTATTGTTATGAGATTCATTTGTTGCCTAACCAAGAGACAATGATAATATATAAAATCCATCTGTCACCTGAATATTTTTTTTAATTATCCATATTTGTGAAATAGACTGCCAAGGGATGAACTGGCCATCCACTGATGGGAATCCACACATGATTATCACCTCAACTTAGCACAATAAATCAACAAAGGAGCAATGGGCATGAAAACAACTCTCTCTCAAATCACAAGCAAGTTGCAACAATGAAACTTTTGCAAAACTTAAACAGGTCAAGAGGAAACATATGTTGTCTCGATGCTTCTAAGAGATACAATATTTTTTGTTTTGGCCATAAAACACTTACTCAAAACAACCAAATCAAGGTCTCCCTGCCTTTTGTAATTGAATTAAGGAAAAAATATGTATCAATTCCTCTTTGTCAACTTCAACTGGTACAAAGCCAAAAATACACTCAAAGTTTCAAGCATCACAAAAATAAGTTTTTAGAGTAATCTCTCAATGGATTCTCATAGTAACTATAAATGAGAAGCTAAATAATCATCCAGGGAACCCATCTAAAAACTTGTAAAAGGCCATAGAACCAATAACAAGAGCATGGAACAAACGACATGAACTTGGAGCATGGAACCCCTCACTTTTCAAGGTGACCAATAGATAGAATGAAGTTGGGAAGTTGGGCCTTGTCAACCTTGCAGTGGAGGAAGAAGAATTTAATGTTGCGGGCCCTATAGACCTTGTTGTAGGTTTAGATGGTTCTCATAACACCCAAGAAATAGATTACCAATACTAGGGAAAGAATTATTGTTAAATTTGAATCATGGAAAACAAAGTATCTATTGTAAAACAAGTCATGTTATGGACAAGGACATGCTAGTGTTGAGATCTCTATAAAAGTAAATGTCTTCTCGTTGTTTTATGGAAACAGTTGAAAAGGAGCTTGGGATAAATGTAGCAGTTGACCTGCTACTAGAAATAGGGTACAGTAGTTATATTGTTAATGGTAATTTATTTAATGACCTATCTTAATTGCAGGCATTTAATTTTTTTCATCTTCCCTGCTCTTAGCAGGACTGTTATTGTAATATTTAAAACTCCCTGCAACAAGTAATGTAGTTCTTATTGTAATAGTAAAACCCAGTTTCTTATTGGTTTGGCTTTACAAATAATTAACACAGTAGACTAGACTGCATAGAAAAAATTCATAGAAATATTCGTGCATCCCACACCTCATGGGGCTTTAACCCTTAAGCTCCTAACATACAAAATTTGGAAAATTAGCACCCAAGTTGTTTTAACATAAAAATAACATAGTAAAGCATAATATGATTTGTAATATCAAAGAAAAAAATTGCAAATACTATAATGGGAAGAAACTAAGATAACAATCTGAAGTTTTGAATTGTCCATATACAAATCAGTCCCAAGTAAAATCAGTGACCAGCAAGGAGTGAGTCATTCAAAAATGCAACCATGAGAACTAATCTATTTTTTGCAACTACGAACATAATGATAAACACCTCAAAATCTCAAAGGAAAAGAACCAATACATTATTGACACCTTTCACTTCCCTATAATGACCTTGGACATAAGCTTCATATATGTTGGTTTTAAACTAAAGACCAATCATACCAAAAATTTAATTGGCAATGGCTCAATGTCAAAATAGATAAAAAAAAAATTAAACACTCCATGCAATAGGTGGCTCTCCCAAGGTGCACACTTGGCCCTAGTTAAGTTCTATCCTCAAGGCCATCCCATTACATTCGATGTCCCTTGACGGGATTCCAAAACGAATCCTTCAATGTATAAGGAATCTCTACAATCATTTCATTTAGTCAAGGTATGAGGAAAATAAAGAAATGTCATTAGCATCCTCAAAAGAGATCTGTATGCCAAAATGCTAGGATGACTGTAGGCTAAATAAATTGTTTCCTTTCTCAAAACCCCTCCTAATGGAAAAAGTTTAGAGACTATCATTTCATTCAGTTAAGGATAAGTGAGAAAAAGGTGTGGCATTGGAGTTGTGCAAATATCTCATAATCAAAAAATGCTAAGGTTGTTGGACACTAAATAAATTGTTTCTTTTCTCAAAATCCCTTCCTACAAAAAACATTTAGAGACTCTTGCAAGGACAAGTTCTTTGGGCTCAAACCATAAAAGACAAGTAACTTACGAGCATATATTTTCATTATTGCATTCAAACTCAAAACAAAAAAGATTTGAGCTCCTCAGTCATTTCGAAAGACATTGTCTTAGCATTTCCACTGATTCAGAACTAGTTGATATGGACAGTTGGAAAAGAAGATGGGGAACCTTGTCCTCCCAATCTTTAAAGGAAGAGAGAAAGTACCCCTGGAAACTACATGACACTAATGATCAACTCAATATTTGAAAATCCTCCTCTAAAGTAACTGAAAACTAACTTAACATGTCTACCAGCTCGACCTTGTCTAGGTCATTTAGTTAGAACATGAGGAGCCTCTCGGGGTTTCTATTCCATTTGAGGAGGGATTAGAAATGAGGGTGGTAGAAATTAAACAAATTCACTAGAAGAAGGAACAAATTATGTTTCCTTTTGGGGAGGATTGGGGGCATCGAGTGGCATAACTACATTAGGTTGACAAGAAGAAGGCCCTGCTCCATCCCCCGAGCCTGATATATCCTTGGAATCCATTACAAAAGCTATGCTCAAAACACACTACCAAACTCAACAAAAATTACTAAATCATGTTCCCACAAGCAAAGAGAGGCCCCATACTACAGAATAAAGCTTCTCTCTACAACACCCAAAGAGTCCCCATCACCCTACAAAGAAATTGAAGATTAAACTACTGTTCCGACTGTAAACAAATAAGAATAAGGAAGTAATTTATATGGCTTCAAAAAATATAAAGGTCGAGCCCCTATGAATATTGAGGAAGGAACTGTAAATTAATGATAGAAACCAACCTCAAATATAGAGACGAACCCTCTGAAAGTTCTGACTAAGCCAACAAAAACCCCAACAAAGATAATTATTTTTATAAGACCACAAATTTAATTTAATGAAGTGTGGATTCTAAATATCAAAAGAACATTCACTCCCATAGTTGATCAAGCAAAATATAAAAAGAAATGACCAAATGCGCACACAAAATGATGTTAACATAAAACCTAGAAAATATCTTCACCATACCCAAATCAAACACTATGCATTATTCAAATGCAACAAAAATTACTATTCAACTACAAATAGATAGGATGGTCCTAGAACTATTGACAACAACTAACCTCAGAACTGACGAAGAGCCTTCCTCGACCCCAAAAACCTCGGAGAACCAAGGAAAAGTGTTCCTCCGACTCCTGAATCAAAACAAACACAACTTCCTTCAAGAAAACATGGCAACATTACTAAAACGATACATTTCACAAAATAATCAAAACCCAACTCAGGCAAATTTTCAACGAGCTCAAATATCCAAACCTAACTCGAATAAAACTGCAAGAAGATGGAAAATTTAGGCTGAAACCAAACATAATTCGAAAAAACACAACATATACGATACAAAACATCAATTTTCAGCAAAATCCAAATAGTGAATTTGAATTTTAGTACTTATACAACCAAGCTCTGAATAATTTCATAATTAATATCTTACTAGCGAGAACACTACAGCGACTGCAAAAATCGTGACAACTGGAAACATGATAATAAAGATAAAGAGTTGACTAACAGAGCATAACACTGTGAAGTGTTAGAGCTTGGTGTATCATGGGAATGGACGCTGGACATCCACAGGTTATATGAACAAGTTAGGACTATAATAATAATTCTTCCCAGAAATACCATACAATAACCACAGTAAATATTGCCGCTGAATCTAATCAACAATAAATTCAATCAAATATCAGCCATAAATAACATCCACCCATCCTGTACAATAACTTGGGCCTGAATTGGTCCGTCCTACCCAATAAATAGCAATAACCTTGTTGTCGTCCTATACAATAACCTTTGCGTAGAGCAGTCCTCCCTACACTATCAATAACACAAAGCTTGTTGTCGTCATTTCTCAATTACACAAACCTTCTTGTCGTCATTTCTCAATTACTGAAGCGGGGATGCGGTGGCGAAGTGACGCCAACCCAAAAATATGTAATAAAAACCAAACTTAACCTTATAAAACACATAAAAGTTCAGAAGTACGATAAGAACAATAGCTCCAACCAATCACTAGATGTCACCTACAATGACATAATAAATAAACTTCTTAATTATTAACTTTCTATACGAATAAAAATTTAGCATTAACATCCTTTAATACTTCATGTTAATGTTTCTGATTAAGTTTTCACACTTATCGTTTCCCATCAAAGAAGGGAATTGCATAGCTTTATTGTTACATTTAAAACCATTCTGATTACTCTTTGGGTCTTTTAATTTCCATTACTGATTTGAAAAAGAATAAAGTAACCAGAACCGAGAAGTGCAAACCAATTTATACGTCTTTGATGGAACTCAGGCCTCCAACGTTCAACTTACATGTATTGAACACAGGCTTCGGCAGAAAGTATTCGTTCACGTGAAATTTGGCTTCTATACTGTGAAAGTTGTTGCACTTGTTGATATTATATCTGATAAAGTCTCTGATTAGAGAGGTGAGGTTGTTCAAATGCGAATTCACTCTTCTTTCTTCTTTTTTCTTTTTCTTTTTTGCATTTACCGATTCAGATCATATAACGGATTGGTGGGGGAGATTGTTAGAATGATATAGAAATGGAAAGTCTACCAATGTAGTGGATTTATTGAGTTCTCTTTTTAGTTGTTAGGAAATGATTTAGATCTATGTGAGTTTAGGAAATGATTTAGATCTATGTGAGTTACGAAGTGTCGTTATAAAAGAAATTATTTTCTAATGTAATTGAGTTCTAGGTAATGCAGAGCGTGTATCTGATATTTTTTTATTTCCACAGCATTTAGTGATCCCATAGTTATATAATGACACACATTTTGATATATTTGCATTGATAAGTGTAAGCAGGCCGGTGTAAGCAGGCTTAGGCCTGAATTACTAAAAAGTGTTAGGCTGTGTTAAACTCTCTATTTTTCTATCTTGGTATCAAAGGCAGCGAGGGATGAGATATGAGAGCAAGATATCTGTGATGGTCATGAGGCCATTTTGTGATTTCTATCGGTTAGGTTGAGATGGTGTTTGTATCTACAAATGAACTTTTTTTTAGTGTGGCCAATATCGGAAAGATTTATTATATATATGAGTTGTTAAAGCTTGGATCTTGCTCGTAGTTTCTATCATTGTTGTGTGTTGGGAGAGTGATCCAAGTTGAGTGCGTTTGGAATGTTTTTTGTTGGGAGAAGCGCATCGTCACTATTCGAAGGAGCTTGAATAGCTGATTGGAGAAGCGGATATGTACATCAACCCCATCCACGAGGAGGGATTCGGAGAGGGGCTACAGTCTATTTGATAGTGGACTATGTGGAGAAGAGAGCCACCTTAGAACTATTGCTTCGATGTTCAATTCAGGAGAGCGCAAATCATAGTGCACTGATTGTTTTCTTCCATTGAACGAGAACCCATCTCTGTGTCAGATTCAAGGCTTGGATGTGCAATTGTGTTTGGGTCTCTGGGGGTTCCATTGCCAGATTGGTGAATTTGCAGAGATTTGAATAGGACGTGAGTTGAATTAAAGCAGTGTTTTTTGATGTGATATTTAGTTTTTTCTTAAAGAAATGTCATTATGTATTCAGATCTGTTGTGTGGGCATGTGATTGTTTGTATGGGAAAGGCGTAGTGTAAAGTGAAACCGACCAATATTCGCTCCCTACTATCCATATTCAATTCGGCATCCCTGCAGGTGGGAGGAATTACCACAGATTCCCTACAATAGATTGATTCAAGGATGAGGTCGGAGACGTGCATATTCAAGGACAATTACTAACTAAATTTGGGAGCTCACAACATGAAGAGTTTTAAAAGACCAGGTTGTGCGTGTGGAGCAGTGGCATAAAGCTGGATTTTTTAATTTCTGCAGGTGTTGCTGCAGGCTAAATTACAGGATGGTTAGTGCATTCAAGGTTCTGCTGGTGCTTTCGGTTGCAGAGTTAGTTATTTTGGGTTTCATCGTTTCTCTTGCAAGAAAGCTTGCGGATGAGTCTCCCCGTTCTAGGCAGAGGCAGAAGAGGATGCATGGGGAATAAAAATTCACCATGGTTTGAAGGTTCCATTAAATTTTGAAAATCCACGACCTTACATTGTGAGCCTCCGCTAAGATTTTAGCCTTCAATTCTATATATAAAGTACTTTAAATAGGCTGAGGGTATTTGTTTTTGAAAGAATCTTTTTCTTTTAATAATTTTTTAATGGAGGAAAAAATAAGAAGGACCAGTTAAAAAAATAGCACAATGTCATTAAAAGCCTATACATGTAATGATGGGGGGAGATTTTGGATATTTTTTTTGGGTGGGTTTAATTATTTTAAAATAAGATTTTATATATGGTGGCTTCTTAAAAGACATAAGGATTTTTTTGGTAGAAGATTTTTTAGGGTGCCCTAAAAATATGTGCGAAAAGTATTTGTTAAGAGAGGTTTTTCTCATAAGAGAGGTTTGTATTTGGAGTTTTATAGGTTTGGTGTTTTTTAATGGAAAGAAAGTATAGCCCAACAAAAGCATGGAAATGTTGTGAAGTGCAGATTTGCAGGAGCAATGTCACTATGGTGCAAAAGTGCAGATTTGTAGGAGTGTGTTACCTGGAGTAAATAATTGATTGGTGAGTTGTCCATGTATTGGTAGTCGATTGCGGGTAAAGAAATTGTAAAAGAGAAAAAGAGCATGCATATAAATCATGGGTCGACATAGGAGAATTAAGAAGTTTGTAGAAAACAGAGGCAATTGAGGCCAAAGAATTAAACGACAAAAGCTAAAAAAGAATATGGAATGTTTGTAGCCATGGAAGCAATTTCTAATGAAGACAGGAATCAACCTAATGAATATGAAGAATTCGATGCATTAAAGCGGTTAATGTTAAATTTTTCATCTTTGTCAGGTAAAAAATTTAAGCGTTGGGCAACTCAAATGGAGGGACTGCTTGGTTTAGTAGAGTTACGGGAACTTGTTCAAGAAGCTTCTATAGATTCTTAAGATAAGAGTAGATGTGTAGTAGCATCGTTTCATCATTAGACATAACATCTTGTCTAGTATTTTGCATGAATATGGTGAAATACATAATGAAAAAATATTTTGGGATATTATTGAAATGAGGTACTATATGCATTGGGGTGAGAAAACTCACAAAGATGAAGGTAGAGCTTTAGTAGCACATCTACAGAAAATTTCCAATATTGGTTAGAGAAAAGTTCTGGAGTACTTAGCAATAGCATATGAGTTCAAGAAAGTGAATGGCCTCTTTGAAGTAGAGGTGTCGAGTTCAAAAAATATGGTTGCTAATGTTAAAGAGGAATTTACAAAATTTGATGATGGATATTTGTTTTACGAAAATAAGTTGCAGGTTATATTTGCAAAGAAGTTGATTGATAAATTGTTGGTTGCTTCAGACCACCAAGAGGTTGATTCTCTACCCATCATGGTAGAAGCAACAAAAGATTATAATACAATCTTATTCCAATAGTAGAGACAGAAGAACATGAAGAAAAATCCATAGCATAAATTAAGGGAACAAGCAAGTTTGAAGACGTTGAAATTGATTATGATGCCCAAATAAAGTTTATTGAAAAATGGTTTGAGAAACCTTTTGAACAAATTGATGTAGGTCTCAAAGTAACAGCTAGAATAGTGAAGGATCTTGAAAATGATAAAAACCCTAAATCAATGAATGATTCAGATGATATGGAGATTGAAACAGTGATGGATACATTTGAATAAGTTCATGGTATTTTGATGTATTGGAGCCCATGGAAATAATATATTATTACAAACTGAGGAGGCAATATTCAAGTAAACAGGAACCTGTTGATGATGAAAATGTACTTGTTGAAAAAATAGTTGAAATGGAATGACATCATCCTAGTTACAATAAGAAGCAAAATCCAGAGTTCATGATCTAGAGTAGGAAGAATACTAAACAGGTTGAAAGTGTCAGAGTTTCAAGCAGAAAGTCTAGGAAGAAATTTCATCAATATGTTGAAGTAAAAAAAGTCAAAATGAAATGTTTCAGCTATATTGGTAAGCATAGATGAGAATTAGAACAACAAAATTTATTATGTATTGTAGAAAATCCATTTCTCTGTTAAGGGGGATGTTAGAATAATGTAGAAATGGAAGAGTTTGGAAATGTGATAAGTTTCTTGAGTTGTCTTCATTGTTGTCAGGAAATGATTGAGATCTTCCTGAGATCTAAGTGAGTTACAAGGTGTTATTGTAAAAAGTAACTATTTCTCAATGTAACAAAGTTGTAGCTGAGTTAGAGTGTGTATCTTCAACGTTTTTACGTCCATGGATTGTAGTGATTCTATAGTTATATAATGGGACACATTGTGATGTATTTGCAGTGAGCAAGTGTAAGTAGGCTTAGGCCTAAATTAATAAAAGTGTTATGTTGTGTTAAACTCTCTATTTTTCTATTTTGGTAGAGAACCGTTGAGGACAAAGATTTAAGAGAAATATATATGTGAGGGTCATGAGGCCATTTTGTGCTTCCTATCTGTTAGGTTGAGTTGGTGTTTGTGTCTACAATTGACTTTTTTAAGTGCTATAAAAGTATGTGGGAAAAGTATTTGTTATGAGATATTTTTTTTCATAAAATAGGTTCGGATATTTGGAGGTTTGGATATGTGGTGTTTTTTAATTAAAAGAAAGTGCAGTGCAACAAAAGCATGGAAATGTGGAAAGTGCAGATTTGCAGGAGCAATGTAACTATGGTGCAAAAGTGCAGATTTGTAGGAGCATGTTATGTGGAGGAAAGAATTGATTGGTGAGTTGCCCATGTATTAGTAGTTGATTGTAGGAAAATAAATTGTAAAAAGATAAAAGTAGCATGAATATCAACGATGGGTCAAAAAATGAGAATTAAGAAGTTCTAGAGAGAACAGAGACAATTGAGGCCAAATAATAAAATGGTAGAAGTAGCAAAAGAATATGGAATGTTTCTAGACATGGAACCAATTCTTAATGAAGACATGAATCAGCCTAAAGAATATGAAGAAGTCGATGCAATATTCAAGCAATTAATGCTAGTTTTTCCATATTTCTCACGTAAAAATTTGAAGTGTTGATCAATTAAAATGGGGTGACTGCTTGGCTTAGTAGAATTATGAAAATTTGTTCAAGAAACTTCTATAAATTCCCAAGATAAGAGTAGAGGTGCAGTAGCATTGTTTCTTATAATATCAACACTCGACGATAACATCATGTCTAGTACCATGAATATGGTGAAATACATAATGCAAAAATATTTTTGGATATTCTTCAAAAGAAGTACAATATGCAGTGGGGTGAAAAGGCTGACAAAGATGAAGGTAATTCTTTAGTGGTAGATCTATAGAAAAAATATGAGATTGTTGAGAGAAAATTTCTTGAGGAATTAGCAACAACAAATAAGTTGAAGAAAGTGAATAACCTCTTTGAAGTAGAAATTCGTTTAAAACATAATTATCAAATTTAAGTTTGAATTTAGATTCGGATTCAAATTCTATATAATATAAAATCGAATTCCATATGATACCATAAAAATTAGAATGAAAAAAATCTAATTCTAAAAACATTCCATAATATACTTCTTAAATATTTTCTCCATCATATATATCTTAAACCTTCTTCTCATTTTTTCTTTAATTTATTTTGAATTTTAAATACTCCTCTTTCTGAATAATAAAAAACCCTTCTAGATAGAATTCATTTAGAAAATCTATAGTCACATCTTCCCTCTAAAATCTAATTTTACTTAAAACTAGGATCTTTAGATACTTTCAAAACTTATTTATAAAAAATATTTTCCAAATATATAAATACACATTTACAAAATAATCTATGTTTACTGAAATCTAAAATCCTTCTGTAATTTCAAAACCTTTTTTTACGGAAAAGCCTTCTATACATATTTACAACATTAATATTCAAAATTTATTTGATCTAAAATCAATCACTTTTCACAGATTATCTTATTTCTTGTATTTAATCGACTTTTCCCTGTACTTTTGGGAGCTTTTAAAACTGTTTAACCACAATAAAATTAAAACAAAGGAAATTTCCAATTAATTTCCTAATTTAATGCGATTTCGTTTTCTTCCGCATGCACGCCGGATTACAGCGGTTTGGATCACCTGAAAAAAAAAAGTCGATGAGAGAAAATAAGATTTAGTGTTAGCAATAATGCTATGTAACTTTGTCTTGTAAGTTATGAGTTACCTTGTAAATTGGGATGAATCATAGCTTGCATTTCGTACTTGATAAGACATAAATGGTTATTTCTCATATATTTACCCGTCCAATATACGTAATCTGGATTCTAATCTACAGAATAAATAACTCAAAGGTCTCCTAAAAATGAAATTTAATTCTCTCGTTTTATTGTCCAGAAGCACGTAATACCTTTAGCTATGCTAGCGAATCAACAATCTGTGTGCCTAAACTATGAACTATGGAATTTATTTAAATTCCATATATATTATGTTAACCAACTATAGCTGGACCTGATTGAATATATATTATGTCAACCAAATATACTTGAATAGTATGGTAAATTTTCATATTTTTAGTGTTAGATTCGGGAAATTTGGTATCTATATTTTGAAGTGTGATAGTCAAAATTTGTATTTTTCAATTAAGTATTAATTTTTTGTGGTAAGATTAGAAAATGTCAAAAGAGGTGTGTTTAATTTTTGTGATGCAGGAGCATCCAGCTCCGAGGAGAGGAATGGCAGCTGACTGTCTCATGGAAGGAGAACAGAAACAGGACAAAGATTACATGTTTAGGTGGACAGGTCATTAGGCTTGTTGTTGTTTTCTTTTTAATTATTGTTTGTTTCATTTTTTCCAGAAGGTCGTTAGAGACCATAGCATTATAATTGTAAGTTGTTTTAGCTTAGGAGATGAATAGCAGTTTGTTAAATTTTTATTAAAAGAAACTGGATGGAAGTTATAAAAATTATGGTTGAACAGTTCAACCGAAAAAGGGGAAGCAGTTATGCTCTCCGTGTATTTAAAAACAGAGAAAAAAACAAAAGGAGAGACACCCCTCCAGCACAAGAGCAACAGATAGCAAAACAAAACCTCTGTAATACAAATAATGAGATATATTATTTTTGCCAACGAAATAACCTACTGTTGATATTTTTCACATGTATGTATAAAATTCTTTCTGTATGTTCTAAGAACACTATTGGAACGAATAGCCATTAACTGTAATAGGAATCGAGATAACAAAAGGAGTTCTACACACACCCATTTGAAATCGAGACAACAACAAGAGTTCTACAGACACCCATTTGAATCGAGACAACAAAAGGAGTGCTACAGACATACATTTCCAGCAAGCAAAAGTACAGAACCTTTCAGCTGTTACAATGATAACCAGGTACCAAGAAATACGAACTATTGTTTCATTTCCTTTATAAATTAACATAAACACTGTATGCAAAAAGGGAGGATAACTTAACACGATTCACCACATAACTGTGGGTCGTTACAAAACAACACAAATTACAAACTTTATGAGCATTGTCAAATACCAAACGCCTTCAGAAATGCGACCATACAAATTGTTACATTAGAACAGGGACACAAGAGTCACGAAACGCCGGAAGAGGCACGACCGACACATTACAACCACTACAGAACTAGCACCAAAGCTACCAAACCCTCCATAGCCTACAGTTACACTAAGGTCGGAGCAAACCCTACCAGTTTGCGAGATTAGCCGGGTTCGAGTGGTAACCGAAGGTTGAATGCGGATAGACCCTCGACAGCCAGCCACCAAGGCAACCTACACACAAAACAGAGCAAGGTTAGAACAGAGTTTGGAGCAAACAAAAGGTAAGTTGATACAAAAAGAAACAGAAATGTGTAACAAAGGAAGCGCACAACACTTACAGACAAGTTGACAAGGAAACCGGCGGAACCAAACCTGATAACCCAAGCTGAGCCAAGGAGCAGAAACCGTGAGAAGTTACAACAGGAGCAGGGATAGAGTAAAATAGAGAACCATAGGTTACCTCTGGAGGCAAGGACGAACACAGCCAACCGGGAGCGCTAAAGTTGCAGTCAATCTGTACAGTGAAAACAACTAATTAACGGAACAAGAAGAGACCAGGTGACAGAGAGCGCCCATAAAAACAAAACTTACCATTACACACAGGTGAAGACCAGCAAGGTAACACGCGCCCAGGAAACTCATAACCAAAGCAGAGAAAGCCCGAAGGCACAGCAAACCATCAGGAACTGCAACGGAGTAGCACTCAGGACATGGGTATAGTGAATCGCCCATAGAAACCACCGTGGAGCAGGGCCAGGGTCGAACCCCGGAGAACCGTCAACAAAACCACAGAGCAGAGCTTGAGCTGAGCACGGGAGGAAGTGAAATGACCCGAAAGACAAAGACTAGGGTTTAACAAAAGGCGGGAGGCGAATAGACCGGGTGAACCGGCACGTGGCCACCCTCAACCGGGAAGGAGGGACAACAATAAATACATACATATTGCAATCAAGTCGAGCCTACGGAGAGTTGACATCAACACCTTAAGAAGTGACAGTTCACCTACCAAAGTTCATTACCGAAGGGTCGAGAGGCCTGTAGAGCGCGAGCGTGGGTCAAGTTATCCACGTCACGTTTTCCATACATTGGTTAACGTTGGGCTGGGCCATCAAAAGTGGTATCAGAGCCAGGTTTGTTGAGTAGGAGCAAATGGAGGTTGGCAGAAGAGGAAGAGGAAGAGGAAGAGCGGTCCGGAGGATAGCAGAAGAGGAACTCCGTGAGGAGATTCGCGCTTTGCGTGAGAGATTGGCAGTGGTGGAAGCTGGGGGAAGGAGAGACCCAACAGATGATAGTGACGAAGATGTAGCAGAACCAGAAGATGAGTTTGAAGGGGTGACACCGGAATTTCGGTTATTAAAGTCAGTTTTGCTGTCTAGTCATAAGCCAAAGCACGAGCTACCCACTTATGACGGAAGTCTGTCTGCAGACGTGTTACTGGATTGGTTAAGTGAAGTAAACAAATATTTTGAATTTGAGGAAACTAGTGAGGACAAACAGGTGAAGTTCGCCGCCACCAAGCTGAAAGGACATGCGTCCTTGTGGTGGGACAGCGTTCAGGCGGAAAGGAAGAGGTTACGCAAACAGCCTATAAAGAAGTGGGCCAGAATGGAGGCAAAACTGAAGGAAAAGTTTCTACCGAAAGATTATCAGATTATGTTGTATAGACAGGTGCAGAACTTAAAACAGAGAGGGATGACTGTTAAAGAATTTACAGAGGAATTTTATAAATTGAATTTGCGAGCAGGGTATGTGGAAGATACCCCAGAAAAAACAGCCAGATATGTGAATGGTTTGAGGGGGGAAATACTGGATGAAATCGGTATCCTCTCACCCAGAACTTTGGATGAAGCATACCAGTTTGCACTGAAGGCAGAGGAGAAAATTAACCGGAAGCAAAATGCCAGGAGAGGAGGTGGAACTGGCAGAGGCAAGGGTAAGGCTTTTGGTAGAGGTAGAGGTACAGGTTCAAGTGAAGAAGGCAGCAGTTCTAAGTCTGCTGGTACAGCAGAAAAGGACAATAGCACTAGAGGAGGACGACCAGCTCAGCGAGGACGAGGAAATGGTCGGGGCAGGGGAACTGTCCAGTGTTATCGTTGCCACAAGTTGGGACACAAGTCGTATGACTGTCCTGAAGGTGAACCGGTAGGTGGAAGAGGAGCTTATGTTGCTCAGCCAGAGGATGCTGAGACAACACCTCAAGAAGTAGAGAACGCACCAGAGACAGGTGAAGCTTTGGTGTTGAATAAGGTGCTGTTAAAACCAGCAAAAGAAGTTGCAGAGCCTGATCAGCGAAAGGCTTTGTTCCGAACTGTTTGCAAGTCATAGGGCAAGTGCTGCAAACTGATCATTGACAGCGGAAGTACTGACAATTTAGTGGCTGTAGAGATGGTGGAGAAACTGGGATTGAAAAAGTTGAAGCACCCCACTCCCTACAAAGTGTCATGGCTGCAGAAAGGACATCAATTGTTAGTTGATGAACAGTGTGAGGTGGAGTTTCAGATAGGCAGGTATAAGGATAAAATTATCTGCGATGTTATGCCAATAGATGTCTGTCATATACTGCTAGGACGACCCTGGCAGTTTGACAGGAGCGCAGTTCATGACGGAAAAACCAATTGTTATAAATTTGTCAAAGATGGGATCAAGCACACGCTTGTACCCATCAAAGAGGAAAGTACAGCAGAAGCCAGTGGAGTGAAGGCATTGCTGATGGGCGGAAAAGAATTTATAAAACAGATTGAGGACAGTGAAGTAAATTTTGCTCTCATACGAAGACCAAAAGCAGTGATATTGCATACACAGATTTCAGATTTGCCCGAGGAAATCCGAAAGCTGCTGCAGGAATTTGGGGACATCGTGGTGGATGACCTTCCAGATGAACTACCACCCAGGAGAGGTATTAGTCACTGTATTGACTTTATACCAGGGGCAAGTCTGCCAAATAAAGCAGCTTATCGTATGAGTCCTAAGGACCATGAAGAAATCAGGAAACAGGTCCAGGAGTTGTTGGACAAAGGGTTGATTCAAGAAAGCATGAGCCCCTGTGCAGTACCAACCGTTCTGGCTCCGAAGAAGGGAGGAGAATGGCAAATGTGCACAGATTCCAGAGCCATAAACAAAATTACTGTTAGGTACAGGTTTCCCTTACCAAGAATGGACGATATGATGGACTGTCTGAGCGGGGCGGCTTATTTCTCGAAGATTGACTTGAAGAGTGGATATCACCAGATTCGAATTCGAGAAGGAGATGAGTGGAAGACAGCTTTCAAGACGAATGAAGGCTTATATGAGTGGCTAGTAATGCCATTTGGGTTGAGCAATGCTCCCAGCACGTTCATGCGCCTGATGAATGAGGTGCTGAAGGAATTCATTGGGAAGTTCGTAATAGTTTATCTGGATGATATTGTGATTTTTAGTAAAACTAGGGAAGAACATTTCAAGCATGTTCGGAGTGTGTTAAGGAAGCTGCAGCAAAACAAGCTGCTGATCAATCTGAAAAAGTGTACTTTTTTTCAGCGGGAGTTAGTATACCTGGGTTTCGTAATTGCAGAAAATGAATTGAAGATGGACCCAGAAAAGGTGGCAGTTATAGTTAGCTGGCCCTCTCCAAAAAGTTTATTTGAAGTCCAAAGTTTCCACGGGCTAGCAAGTTTTTACAGGAAATTCATCAGGAATTTCAGCGAGATCTGCGCACCTATGCTGGATACAATCAAGAAGGCAAATCAGCCTTTTCACTGGACTGAGGCAGCGGAAGGTGGTTTTCAGAATTTGAAAAAGAAGATTACCGAAAGACCGATATTGAGGCTACCTGACTTCAACAAACTCTTTCAAGTTCGTTGTGATGCCAGTGGAACAGCCATTGGGGCAGTACTTAGTCAGGAGGACAGACCAGTCGCGTATTTCAGTGAAAAGCTGAACGAGAGTAGGCAGAAATACTCAACCTACGAGAAAGAGTTTTACGCAATTATACAAGCATTGAAGCATTGGCGGAATTATCTGTTAGGTAATGAGTTTGTTTTATTTACAGATAACTTTGCGTTACAGTACATTATGCAGCAACATAAATTGAACCATAAGCATGCAGCATGGGTTGAGTACCTACAGAATTTCACATTTGTACTAAAACATATTAGTGGTCAAGCAAATAAGGTGGCAGATGCATTAAGTAGGAGGACCCTACTCTTACAGGAGAGTACGATGCAGGTTTTGGGCTTTGAGCACCTGAGGGAACTATATCAAACAGATGCAGAATTTAAGGAGGCCTATGAGGCTTGCCAAAACCCTCTGTTGAGAAACAATAGCCTGTGGTTAGACTACAATTTACAAGAAGGATTGTTGTTTAAAGGGGGACAATTATGTATTCCCAACTGCTCTATGCGAGAGAACATTATTCAGGAAAAACACAGTGGGGGTCTAGCTGGACACTTTGGTATAGACAAGATGATTTCTCAGGTACGGCATTTCTATTTTTTTCCAAAATTGCAGCGGGATGTGCAGAGGTACGTGAGTAGATGCAAAGTTTGTCAATTGGCAAAGGGTCACAGTTAGAACACTGGTCTTTATTTACCAATACCTATTCCAAGTCGACCATGGGACTCCGTCAGCACGGATTTTGTTCTGGGTTTGCCTAAGACACAACGGGGTTTCGATTTGGTAATGGTCGTGGTAGATCGATTTTCCAAGATGGCACACTTTGTACCTTGCAAGAAAACCAGTGATGCCACTTATATAGCACACCTATTTTTCACTGAGATCGTTCGGTTGCATGGACTTCCAAGGTCCATTATCTCTGACAGGGATGTAAAGTTCACCGGTCACTTTTGGCGAACTCTGTGGAAAAAGTTGAATACCCAGTTACAATTCAGCTCCGCTTATCATCCGCAGACTGATGGTTAGACGGAAGTAGTAAACAGGAGTTTGGGAAACTTACTTCGGAGTTTAACAGGTGAAAATTCCCGGATGTGGGACCGTGTACTTGCTCAGGCGGAATTCGCATATAACGATTCACCTAATCGCAGCACTGGTTACAGTCCTTTTCAGATTTTGTACGACATGCATCCACGTGGAGTGCATGAATTACGGGATTTGGGGAAGCTCGAAAAACGAAGTGCTGATGGAGAAGATTTCGCTCAAGCAATGAGTAATTTACATGAGCAGGTCAAGCTGAAATTACAAGACAACAGTCAAAGGTATAAACAGCGAGCTGATTCAAGGCGTCGGGAAGTTCAGTTCAACGTTGGGGATGAAGTCCTTGCGTATTTACGTAAGGAGCAGTTTCCAAAACGAGAGTACAGCAAATTAAAACTTAAGAAGATCGGTCCCTGTAAAATCATTCGAAAATTTTTAGCAAACACTTATGAGTTACAGTTGCCACCAAGGATTGGTATTTCTCCCATTTTTAACGTGGCAGATCTGTTCCCTTATGTCGCTGATTCGGAAGACAATACAGGAGCAAAACCACCGCGGGACACCAGTTATGAAGAAAATTCATGGATGAGACAGTTGCCAACGACACCACCCCTTGAGATCGAAAGGATTCTGGACACACAGGTAGCTAGGCGCACACGCAGGAAGGAATATCTGCGGTATTTGGTCAAGTGGAAGAACCGTCCGATAGAGGACAGTTCGTGGCTTAACGCAACGCAGATACAGAAAGCAGGCTATTCTGTCGACGACCTCATGGAACGGAGCCATGACTTTTTGCCACCCCGGGAGCCTGATGCAGGAGCATCCAGCTCCGAGGAGACGAATGGCAGCTGACTGTCTCATGGAAGGAGAACAGAAACAGGACAAAGATTACATGCTTAGGTGGACAGGTCATTAGGCTTGTTGTTGTTTTCTTTTTAATTATTGTTTGTTTCATTTTTTCCAGAAGGTCGTTAGAGACCATAGCATTATAATTGTAAGTTGTTTTAGCTTAGGAGATGAATAGCAGTTAGTTAACTTTTTATTAAAAGAAACTGGATGGCAGTTATAAAAATTCTGGTTGAACAGTTCAACCGAAAAAGGGGAAGCAGTTATGCTCTCCGTGTATTTAAAAACGGAGAAAAAAACAAAAGGAGAGACACCCCTCCAACACAAGAGCAACAGACAGCAAAACAAAACCTCTGTAATACAAATAATGAGATATATTATTTTTGCCAACGAAATAACCTACTGTTGATATTTTCACATGTATGTATAAAATTCTTTCTGTATGTTCTAAGAACGCTATTGGAACGAATAGCCATTAACTGTAACAGGAATCGAGATAACAAAAGGAGTTCTACAGACACCCATTTGAAATCGAGACAACAACAGGAGTTCTACAGACACCCATTTGAATCGAGACAACAAAAGGAGTGCTACAGACATACATTTCCAGCAAGCAAAAGTACAGAACCTTTCAGCTGTTGCAATGACAACCAGGTACCAAGAAATACGAACTATTGTTTCATTTCCTTTATAAATTAACATAAACACTGTATGTAGAAAGGGAGGATAACTTAACACGATTCACCACATAACTGTGGGTTGTTACAAAACAACACAAATTACAAACTTTCTGAGCATTGTCAAATACCAAACGCCTTCAGAAATGCGGCCATACAAATTGTTACATTAGAACAGGGACACAAGAGTCACGAAACGCCGGAAGAGGCACGGCCGACACATTACAACCACAACAGAACTAGCACCAAAGCTACCAAACCCTCCATAGCCTACAGTTACACTAAGGTCGGAGCAAACCCTACCAGTTTGCGAGATTAGTCAGGTTCGAGTGGTAACCGAAGGTTGAATGCGGATAGACCCTCGATAGCCAGCCACCAAGGCAACCTGCACACAAAACAGAGCAAGGTTAGAACGAAGTTTGGAGCAAACAAAAGGTAAGTTGATACAAAAAGAAACGGAAATGTGGAACAAAGGAAGCGCACAGCACTTACAGACAAGTTGACAAGGAGACCGGCAGAACCAAACCTGATAACCCAAGCTGAGCCAAGGAACAGAAACCGTGAGAAGTTACAACAGGAGCAGGGATAGAGTAAAACAGAGAACCATAGGTTACCTCTGGAGGCAAGGACGAACACAGCCAACTGGGAGCGCTAAAGTTGCAGTGAATCTGTACAGTGAAAACAACTAATTAACGGAACAAGAAGAGATCACGTGACAGAGAGCGCCCATAAAAACAAAACTTACCATTACACACAGGTGAAGACCAGCAAGGTAACGCGCGCCCAGGAAACTCATAACCAAAGTAGAGAGAGCCCGAAGGCACAACAAACCGTCAGGAACCGCAACGGAGTAGCACTCAGGACATGGGTATAGTGAATCGCCCATAGAAACCACCGTGGAGCAGGGCCAGGGTCGAACCCCGGAGAACCGTCAAAAAAACCACAGAGCAGAGCTTGAGCTGAGCACGGGAGGAAGTGAAATGACCCGAAAGACAAAGACTAGGGTTTAACAAAAGGCAGGAGGCGGATAGACCGGGTGAACCGGCAGGTGGCCACCCTCAACTAGGAAGGAGGGACAACAATAAATACATACAGATTGCAATCAAGTCGAGCCTACGGAGAGTTGACATCAACACCTTAAGAAGTGACAGTTCACCTACCAAAGTTCATTACCGAAGGGTCGAGAGGCCTGTAGAGCGCTAGCGTGGGTCAAGTTATCCACGTCACGTTTTCCATACATTGGTTAACGTTGGGTTGGGCCATCATTTTGCATTTCTGAAAAGTGGAAATAGAAAAGCATTTTATTTTAGAATGTGACGCCGTTAAAAAAGTGGAAATAGAAAAGCATTTCATTTTAGAATATAAGGCTTTTAAAAATAACGGGGAAATTTATTCACATATTCTGATAATTAGCTTTGAGATAATTTATTTGGTGAAAAATTCGTTAGAAAAAATTATTATAAAACTTAACGGGCCAAAAAAGACTGAATACAAAAATCAAATAGCAAAACAATTTATCTTATAAACTATCTTTAACTTATAAACATTATTTTTTTTTATTTTAATCTATATAACTATTTCTCTTTCTCTTTCGTTACCTAATGGTTATGACTGACTGAGACGGCTCACATGCACTTGACTTTCTACTTTACGAACCTCCGCCTAACCACCAAAATGATGGGCTGACACCATAACGCATTTTCCATGTTCTTGTTACGTGAATGCTTGCAACTTCGGACAAAAACCGACTCATCATAACATCACGCTAAAACAAAACAAGAGACTGGAGACTTGCAGGACAATCTCTCAATTCGCTTTAATAGATAATTTTATTTTATTTTATATATTGTTGGGAATTTTACGTAGACATACAAAATAATGAATTTAGGTATAGGTTAAACAAAGTTTTTTTTAGAAATCACATTAGATAATTTTTGGGTGATGTTTTTTGAACCAACAAGTGTACTTCATCATCAGGGTAGGTTGTTTTAATATAAATTCCCTTAATCTAACTAATTGTTCGATGTTTTTTTGTCTGCTTCTTTGTTTCTTGTGGATTAATTTCCTTTACAATCTGTTTGCTTCTTTGTTTTAGTTAATATTACTCTAGATTGTAAGGACTTATTTGAACTATATATTCAACTGTGCTAAAAGTTTGTTATTTTTTTTTTTAAGAAACTCTATTTATTTATACATCTTAAACAATTGTGTATGTTTTTTTTTTTTTAATTATATGATTGTATTATCAGATTTATTAAGAGCATGTGTTTACTTCGAAGAGATTACAAGTTCATAACTAGAGGGATAGTATATTTATGCTTTTGTAAATATATCAGCCAAATAGCCGCGAGAAAGGGTGTCCTTTATCTAGTTCCTTATCCCACAAACAAAAAAGTCTCATACAAACCAATTTAGTATCTTACTTAATTGTAATCTTAAAAATAGATAATAATAATAATAACTTATAACTTTTTAGTTAGATTTATTAAATTTTTACTAAAATAATAATGATAATTATACATAAATAATATACATGAGCAATATACATTTGAATTTTATATTTATTTATTTAAAAATTTATATTTATTTCTTTAACAAAAGAGAAGACGTGTAATTATGAATTTATATTTAACCTATTTTATTTTTAAAAATTATTTTAGTATTGTTTTAATCTAATGAGATATATGTTTATTTTAATTTTAATTTTATATTTAAAAAAATTATATTGAAAACATATTCATGTTGTGGAATTATAAATCTATAATTTAATATATTTTATTTCAAATAAATAATTTAATTTTTTAAGTTAATTTTTGGGAAATGCTTGAATCTATGTTAAACGTATAGGTTTCAGTAGGATAAAAAAAATTGAAGGTATAGGTTTCAGTGGATAGTTTTCTTTTCAAAAACTTGTGTTCAGGGGTTTAGGTATTCTTAAGGCCATCGAAATAATGTTTTTCCCAAAATAATTAAATAATAGTGTTTTTTGTTTTTTTTTATTTAGAAAAAGAGTTTAAAAGAGTAATGATGGTGAATATGATTATCATTTATCAAGATTATATGGTTTATTTGACTTTAAGAGAGTAATGGATGAGAGCTACACTAGTGGTTATTTAACAAATTTTAATGTGATTTATTTACATGCAAAATTTTTTTAGAGTGCAAAATATAATGTGTTATTTTTTATTATTTAAATTGTATTTTTCAATACTAAATAAAATATATATATGATTAAATAAAATGTTTAACCATAAAAAAACATTTATTTCTATATATAGATATATATGAAATTGATATCGACATTATTTAGTTAACATATATCTTCAAATTGTTTATTTAAATCTCCTTTTCAAATTTTTTTGAAAAATATAAAATTTAAATATTCATATTTTCTTTTTACTTCTAATTACATTACAACATATTCATTTTTTTTAAATATATTTTCTATTTAGAACATAATTTTTATTTTTTATTTTTATTTTGAAGGGACTCCCAAGGGCATACAAACTTACACATTAAAAAAATCATGAATTTTGTAGTGAAAGTAGGCATTGGTCAATTACCAAAACACCATAAAATTATTTTTTATGAAATTATCGATCATACACTCACATTCCATTTTAGTTACACCAAAACTCACATGCATTTTAGTTACACCAAAACTCACATGCATTAGTAAACTTCCAAACCATTATCATTATCTTTTGAGTGGTCCCAACACCAAAACCCACATGCATTAGTAAACTTCCAAACCATCATCATTATCCTTTGAGTGGTCCCAGGGTGGATCACCGAGTAACCATTCCCAATAAAATGAGTGTGAAAATCCAACATCTCTTACCTTGTTAAGATTCAATAAGCCATATGTTAATTACTACCATTATAATCATCAAATTTTATGATTACAAATAATGATAAAAAAACCAAATAACCATTCCCAATAAAATGACCTTGTTAAAGTTCAATAAACCAAACCATAAGTTAATTACTACCATTATAATCATCAGAATCTATAGTTACAAATCATTATATAAAAATGATAATATTTATTTAATGGTTACAAATTTGCATCATTCACCTTCGTATTTCTTTACTTGATTAATCTTAATTATAATAAATCCAAACTATTTATTAAATGCAAAAGCTTATTACAATTGATATGAAATTATGTAGATAAACTTGATTCTCAGTTCATGACCCAGGCTGGAACATGACTCTAATGACATCTAACTGCACAAAAGAATAGACGATGTAAAAAGTAAAAACAAATCTAATATGGAATCGTATATCTTCCAAACCTTGAAGATTCTCAGAAATATGTACACCGTAGAGAGATAAAATCAACCTCGGCCGCTGTCAATAAGGGCCTCCGATATCAGTAATCTTCCTTAAAAATATATACATTTCGGAGGAAGAGAAAACTAATCTCGTGAGCCCTCAATAAGGGTTTCAAATTTCAGCATGACTGCTATGCCAAATTTTAGACAAAGGCTCTCTGGTTGATGTTTAATTCCATATGCTTCTTTCCCTGGAAATTAACTCCGGCAGAAGTGTCTGGATTTACACCAAACCGTTTCCACTACCACGCATCCTGAGATTGCTGAAATCCGAGGATATTGAATCATGTTTCATCCTTAGAGATGGAAAATGTTGCAGAGGATATGACGATTGATCTACTCTCGTCTTAGAAGAGTGTACGGGAACGATAAATTGCATAATCCTGTACACTTAGTATGCGCTGCCCATCGCCTTTTTGAAATCAATGATTTCATCTAGCTTCGAATTTGCACGTACTGCTTTTCCAAACATGGACGTCAGATATTCGAAAGCAACTTCGTCACATGGAAGGGTGAGCCCCATCTGGTGACCAAACCCATACTCCTCTTCGGCCTTCTCTAACAATGTCCGGAACAGAGAATGATTGAAATAAGTGGCAGGAATGATAAACCTCCTTCGTTCCTTCCCAACATACACCGCACAGTGTCCCTTGGGAACATCTGTGGGCAGAGCACTGCATGAGGTGCCCAGGGCCTCATCCTCCATCATGAAGTACCGACTCTTCTCTGGACAAAGGGCATATCTGGTCGCCTTATAACCCTTTGCAAACTTGCGAAGTACTTTGATTATCTGCCTCAAAAGTATAACTTGAGGATTTCTCAATCTTCTTGCCATTGTCATGGATTAGACGAGACTGGAGGATAGAAATCAAATTCAAATTTCTTCCTTAAAATCGATTCCTAATGAGAAACTTGCACAGACTTGCTGTGGAAAGGACGCATACGATTTGTATATATAACAAGTGAAAGTGAGAATCTAATGAGCGGAAGCAGAGATTTCAAGTGATAAGATGGTAATGGTGTATAACAACGATATGGTCCACTGTGTCTTTATGTACAATATACAAGATGCTTCGAAGACGGACTTCCAGGCCCACCTGCAATAAAAATCGACTAAGTACCACGAGCGTGGCCCCTCCATGTGTAGGGATGCTTGCAGACAAATATCAATGAGTGAAATTACAACGTCTTTCTTATCACCCATAAAATGTGTGAAGTCTTATCAGAACCGATTACAACGTCTTTCTTATCATCCATAAAATGTGTGAAGTCTTATCAGAACCGATTTTCTGAGTATTCCAGCCGTATAAAGTAGGATGAATGGATTACTTACTTTTCTGATTTGTTATTTTTGAATGGCCGCTGTAATTGTAATCCAATAAAGAAATTATTAGCAGATATTTTTCTCAAAGTGAATTCCTGTGTGATTGTCTGTGCCTAGCGACAAAATTGCCCATATTGAATGCAAAGTAGATGTTCACGTGGAATTTGGCGTGTGTTATGAAGGATATTAGATTTATTGCAGGATTGCCGACAGAGTAGTTGAATGTCCTCCTCTCGTCATATTCAGATCCAGACAGTTTTTGGAATGAAACGACTACTATTTGTTTCATCAGATTCAAATTCAGACAACTTGTAGCATGAAATGGCTATTATCTGTAATGCTTAGCTCATACGGAACGAAATTTAATATTGAATAAAAAAATATTTATTATTAACAAATAATAAATAATATTTATTATTCATATTATTAAAAATTGAATAATATTTGATTTTAAGTTTTTATAATTTATATTGATTTTGATAATGTGATTAATTCGAAAAATATTATCAAAATTTAACAAGTGCTGCATGCAGCCGGTAGTCCCTGCGGTAAGCGAATGACCTCCCTCAATCACAAATGAAGCCCTTTTTTGATTTGTGCACCATTTTTCGTGCTTTCGGCAAAGAAGTTCGCTGACATCAATTCAAGTGGGTGTTGGGTAGGACGATCATACTATCATAACGGTGCTTGAAAAAGTCTTGGATAATATTTTATAGGCGCTGTGGATTGTTTTGCTTCTTTAACGATAGTTACACCAAGTATCAAATAGACAAATCTAACCAGTGAATAGTTGAATGATATCATGCAAGACTTTTCGTTTCATCCAAGATGGGACGACGACGGTAAGAGGAAACATAATGCACAAGTCGATCACTCGAAGAAGGTTGGAATTTTAAATTTATGTTAATGTAAATTCGATAACAATACACTCGATTTTAGGTTTTAAATATTTTAGAAACAGTTAAATTTCTTTGTATTTATATATGTAAATTTTTTTTATAATAATTTCTTTGTATTTAGATATGTAATTTTTTTATAATAATGGATTGAAAGCAGTTATTTTCAGAAGAAGAAAAATATGACATTCTATTTATTTTAAATTTTCATTTGCAATTAAAACGAAAACTATTCTATATTCAATATGACCTAAAAATTTTATTTACAATTAAAAAAAACTATTCTATATTCAATATGGCCCAATATATGATAAAAATTAAGCTTGTTTAGGAAAATAATCAATTATTAACTAATTAAGATCATAAAAAATGATATGCTTGGTTTTTATAATTATTTATTTTAGGAATCAGATATGATGTAAAAATCAGAAAGAAATAAAATTACTAACTTTTATATTAAAAATAGTTTTTTATATGAACCTCCATTATATACGTCATTTATTAGAGATATAAAGACACCGAATATAAACACAAAACAGTCCACGACCCAAATTAAAATTTGAGTCCGTGGTTCCATTCCCGCTCAAAGCTCTGTTTTTGGCGCAGGGCGACTTTGATGGCAAGCTCATACACAAATCAAGATTGAGGTCACCATGCTCTTCATTTTCAGAAGCGGCGGGCTCGATCGGCGCGCTTTCCGACTAGTCATGTTGGAAGAAGTCTGTTATCTCTGCTGTTCTCGGGCTCCGCGAAGCCGAGATTTCGTGGTCGTCAGCAAACGGAGAGCTGAGGATTGTCAGGCAGCCATAGGGCGCGATGGGACTGGGGGTCGAATTCTCTTCTCAATTTTTTTTTCTTAATGTGGGTATCCCAATAGATCTTTATCTCGTTTTCCGTCCGCCCCGGCAATCGACCCGCGATAAGAGACCACTTGCGCAGTTTGACAGACAAATCAAGATAAATTCGATCCATAACTGAAAATTCAATTCAAAATGAAGATTGGCATTTCAAGGAATCGGAAACATCTAGGCCCAGTAGAGATCTAGGTTTAAGATAAATATCATTGGGAATTGATTGAAGCAATAACGATGATTTTGAAAATATGGATTAATGGTTAGGTGCGGAGATTTAGTTTTGCATATTTCAAAATAGATCTAAATCTTTCTTTCTCTATTAAAAAAAAAAAATGATAAAATATCATACTTGTCACCCAAGAGGTTGTGGAGTTTGATTATGAGATCATCAGCCAAAAACTAAAAAATTGAGTTCATACTTTTAGTTTCATGGTCAATTGAAGCAAATTTTTGGCGGAGCTTACCAGTGGGACTTTGCTCATGCAACTCTGTGCAGCAGAAAAATACATAGTCGTCAATAATAGTGGTGATAAATCAGCATCTTAAATGACTTTATTAGTTTATATGAAGATAAGAAGAATAAAAGTATTAATTTTTTTTCTATGAGAATTGTCTTACTTGGCTATTAAAGTTGGCGCAAGAATATGCCCACCATTTCTGGCCTGACCCATCAACAATGCCTCCACCTTGGATTGTTGTTTCTTGCAGATAGGAGAATTGAAGCCATGCCCCTTGTTCTTCTGAGTTCCATAGGTCCGTTGGCGCAACTATTGTCCCTGATATCTGTTAGACATTCACCGATATGACATGAAAACTCTGATAAATTAGGCCTTGGACAATGCTATCAGAAAATAGATTTTGCAGAATGATAACATCTTGATTATACTTACAAGAACAGTCAAACCAGGAGCGCTGCAAGGACCCTTGAAGTTGATAGGATGAACAAGATACTTCTTTCCCTGTGGAACGAGGAAAACAGAAGGCAACGCACTCGTGCAAGCTCCTTGCCAAGCTGCCCAGAAGGCCTGATCAAAATAATTAATATAATTAGTATTCCATGAAGTTTAATACATGCTTAGCAACCAGAAACAAAGATGAAATTGTACTGCTGCTCAGATTAACATTAATAATGGACATAATGTGAGAACTCAAAATGACCGCTTGCTGAAAGGCTCCTCGCAGGGTTCTCTGCTTGTGATATAAGCGTTGACAGGGTTCCATACGTTGACAGGTGGTCAACATGCAAATATATCTATGAACAAATGTCTAAATTAAGTGTTGGCTTAACGTGGAACAGGCCCCAGAAAGAACTTAGGATAAGATGAGATTGCTTCAATATTTTTGCATCGGGCACGGTGAAGGCTGTAATAAGATCTCAATTGTTTTCAGAACCAAAAACTTTGGGTAAAATTTTATCTTGTAATTCAGAAAATCTATGATTCCTTTACCAAAATCAAATTTCTACTTTAACAATTACTACATAGTAGATATTCTATGTTGTTAGTTTAAGTAAAAGTAAATTAAAATGAAAAACAATAAAAGAGTTATATGATATTGGTTATGCACATATATATTTAATTAAGATATACCTATTAATTAGTATATGATTAATAAAAATTATGAGATCTTTATGTGTAAAACAAAATTATTTTATTTAAGAATATTAATATATTACAGTTTCGTTTAAATGTCAACTTAAATTATATTTAACTAAAGTAAACATAAGTGAGTTTAAAAACTAATCTAAACTAAATTATGTTAATAATAAAAGAAAATAGTAAAATTTGAACAATTACTTAAAATACCCTAAAACCAAATATCACAAAATAATTTATATAATATAAAAAAATAAAATAATATTTAAACAAATAAATAAACATTATCCTCCTAATCAAATAAATAAATATAATATATTTCATTCTAAACATACACTCAATTTTACATTAATACATTTTTCACATAATTATTAAAATAATAATTACTATAAATGGTAAAAAATAATTAAATATAATTAACAGCTTTAGCCCTCCGCATCTGATAACTTTATGTTTACTTATGTCCATGTCTTTATGTCATTCAATATCAATGGTCTTGCATTACCATTACCACTGATTCACTAGTAAAGTAGAACGTATTATCAAAACATGGAAAAAATAATTTTTAGCTTACCACAACGTACTTTGGATAAGATAAGATTGTCTCAATAAACACCGAAAAAAAACCAGTCAAAGTCAAAGTATCAAGTAATGGTAGGTCAACGATCCATCGCTATTAGTCCCAGGCAGGGACTAATAATAACAAGTATTATATAGTAGATAGTACTACGGCTTAGTTTAAATATAACTAAATTACAGTAAAAACATCAAATTCAAATTAGAGTTAAAGTTTATAATTCCATCAATTTAAGTTTTACTAATTGGTAAAGTCTATCTGTGTAATTAAAGAGCAAGGCTTGGATTTCAATACTTATGCAAACATAACTTTAAAAATCTATAACATCTTATACTTGCATTTATATTTGAACTATATTAGTCTTTCCAGAACAAAAAATTGTATATTTAATTCCTTAAAATTTGAACTAAAATATTCAATAAAAAATCTTTTACTATAATTACTAATATATAAAAATACATATATTTTATTTTTAAAATTTAAATTTATATTTGGAAAAAATAATAATAACATTGATTTATTATTTTGGTTATAAAAATGTGTATGTTTTACTTTATTAAAATTTCAATTTAGATTTTCTCTCTCACATATTTAACCGATAGACCATTATTTGGTCTTAGCGGACGTTAACTATCATCATCATCAATATTTATTAAAATTAAAATTAAAATATTTATTTTTAATTCAATGGAAAAACCTGTGAGCAATTTATGAAACCGACATTTCGGACTAGCTAGGTGAGTCCATCATCAGGGTAATGAGATCTGTATTTTGAGAATAGAGAGCCAAGAAAATTGTGAACCTATTAATAGAAGGATGGAGAGATAACTAAGGGGAGGTGAGGAAGGCTAGATTTCCATGTATTTATAGATAAATTAATTAAATTAATTTTAATTTTGTTTTTAAATTTTATTTTAGCTAAAAGCTAAATTTAAAAATAACATTAATCTGACCTAAATTAAAAATAAAACTAACAATTAATTTTACCTAAGTTAATTTAACCTAAGTTAATTTAACCAAAATTAATCTAAATTAAATTATTTATTTAACCTAAATTGATTTAATCTAAATTAATTTAACCTAAAATAATTTACTTTAACCTAAATTAAATTAATATACCTAAATTAAATTAGATTAATTTAATTTCTAACCTAAAAAAAAAAAAATTAATTGAACCTAAAATTCTTTACTTTAACCTAAATTAATATACCTAAATTAAATAAATTAATTTAATTTTTAACCTAAATAAAAATTAATTGAACCCATGTTGGATGGGAAAGGGTTGGGGTGTGCCGAAATTCCGAAGAACGATGGAGAGCGTGAAGGCGTCCAAAGGTTTCGAACCCTCGTCGTTCACCAGTTTTCTCAAGGAGATTTGGAGGTTCAGGCCTCGATACCTCACGCAATGGGGCCAGATATCGTCGGCATGCGGGTCGGATCCAGCGTGGGGAGCTTGGGAATTGTTTTCATGTATCGAACGCACTGGGGAGGTAACCCATGTTCTTGGGGTTTACGGAGACGGCGAGGGAGGGAAGGACGCAGACCGCGCCCCTCTCAGCATCGATCCTCTGAGAAGGTTAACTGAATACGTCGAGGGTAGGGATCTGTGTGCTCGATCCTCACGGCAAGGTATACATCGGGTTCAAACAGAGAGGCCCTCATCGGTAGACCACCGCGGTGCATGGCCATACGCGGAAGCTCCCGGGGTGATGAGCAGTGTGGGGCCATACTACGACTATGAACAAAGCCGCCGTCATGCCGCACTGCATTTTGAGAGCAAGATGCGCCAGAACGCAAAAAGAAATGGCAGGGGGGGCCTGCATGTTGCAGAACTGCTCCCTCCTTCAATGCAGTGGCCAAAACTCTTCAGATCCGGCCCAGATCTACCTGATCCAGCCAACATTCGAGATCTCAGGCTGCAGATCGGTGGCACCAAGCACAGATCGAGCAGAGGGGAGGCGGTCCCCCAGGGTTTTGAGTTTCATCCGCCTTCTGCAGAGCAGATCAGGGCTCCGCATGGTAGGTTAGAGATGGATCTACCAGATCTGGACAGAGATAGGCAGAATCAAAATGATACCTCGTCAGATCCAGATTACAAATCTGAAAAACGGGATTTGAGCAAGGCAGATACAGCAGATCTGAAACAGGTCTTCATCAAAACTACAGAAGGCAGACACATTTGCGTGCAGATCTGGGAATGGACGAGCATTTGGGAGCTAAAAAACGAGATCCAGGACAGATTGGGAATTTCAGTGGCACTCCAAATCCTAATACTTTCTGGGGTATGCTTGCAGGAACAATACACACTCCAGCATTACAAGGTTGCAAAAGATTCAACAATTATCCTCACTCACCGATTGAGAGGTGGATCTAAGGGATCTACATCAAAACCTACAGGATCCTACCGCGACGCAGCAAAAGAGAAAGAACCTACAAAGGGGAAAGAACATGCAGCTGTTAATATACCTCCAGGGCAGTATATCGTGGATGAAGTACCAGAGAGCCCCTCCATTCCACTGGATATCCCAGAGGTAGAGTGCATATTCTCAGATCTACAAAAAAAAGCCATTATTTGTAGATTTAATGGTTTCTGGCCTAGAACAAATACTTTGTATCAATGGATCCATACGGCCTGGACAACAAACTGCCAGATCCACCTATGCTCGAAGGGTTTCTTCATAGTAATTTTTCGCGCTGAAGAAGAAAGGGAAAAAGTACTCACCGAAGGACCATGGTTCTGGGGCAGTGCGGGATTATTTGTTACCCCTTGGTTCCCGAAATTTGATCCAAATACCATGGTGGTATCAAGGATGCCGGTATGAGTAAGGTTGCATAACCTTCCGATACATTTCTGGCACTTCAAGACCTTATCAGTTATAGGGAATACTCTTGGAAAAATGTTAAAGATCGATACAGATAGACACTTAAAAGGAATTTTTACTTTTGCTAGAATATGTGTCGAGGTAGATCTCAGCCAAGGGTTACCGGAAAGCATCATCCTGAATTTCAACAATACACAGTGGAAACAACCTCTGGACTATGAGAATACAGCATTCAGATGCAGGGGATGTCAACAAACAGGTCATCTGTTCAATGCATGCAAAAGTCTAAACAAGAGCGAGCCACAACAAAGGAAGCACAAAGGATGGCAGAACATAGATTCTGTCATGAAGAAGAGAACCGCGGGAAAGAAAGCCCCCTCGGTATCATAATACGAAGAAACAGAAGCAGAGGAGGATGATACCCCCATTGAGGAGGCTGAAATAGAGAACCAGAAGGAAAATATAGCAGTCAACAAGGATTCATAGTCACACTCAAATCAGGCAGAGACCCAGCAAAATCAGGCAGAGATGACAAGCGTGGATCAAGGCAATGGAGGCATCAAACGGCATCATCACTCAGATACTTCAGATTCAGACAAAGAAACAGGGCATCTGAATGTATCAACCCAGTTAGTCATTGCTTCGACCGAGCCCACTGTGGGAGAGTGGCGCAAGGTTGAAAAGAAAAAGGGGAGAAAAACCTGAAGCGTGAGTTTTTTACTCACTGTCGGGAACCAGGCTTCTTCTTTCTCTTTTCTTTTCTCTTTCTTATTCTTTGTGCACGTTAGTTTACTAACGCTGCGAACCCATGTGGCAACTTACTGAATGCTTTTATGCTTCTGGAAATGCTCAGCATATGCAATGTAACTTTTTATTTTTCTTAATAAAAAGTTCGCTTTTTCTTCGGAAAAAAATAAAAATAAAAATTAATTGAACCTAAATTAATTTTAATTAGGTTAAATTAATCTAACCTAATAAATTTTTGTTTTAATCTAAGTTAAATTAGTTTACCTAAATTAAAAATAAAATTCAAATTAATTAACCTGAATTAAATTAATTTAAACTTAAATTAAATTACTTTGACCTAAGTTAAGTTAAATTAATTTAACCTAAGATAAAGCTAAATTAAAGTTAGAATAAATTTAAACTAAATTTAAGTTACAATTAATTTAATTTAATTAATTAATTAATTAATTAAATTAATTTTAAATTTAGTTTTAATTTTGTTTTAATTAGTTAATCTATATATATATATATATATATATATATATATATATATAATTTTAATTTTAATTAAATTTGATTTTTATATTAAAAGCATGAGCTGTGAATGCTATCTCAGGGAGGAATTTGTAAAAATTAAAGTTACTTTACTTTATTTAGTAAGGGTTTCCAGGTATTACTAAGTTTCAGACCATCATCCCTATTCATATTGTTAGAGGATTTTTCAATTTCAATTGCTTCTTTAATTCTTCTTTTTAAATAGTGGTCTTCCTTATGGATTAATTTAGCTTGTTCCATACATATATAGTGAGAGGAGGAACAACCGTGTTCTGCTAGACCTGATTTATCAGACCTATTTCTAGTAATATCACTAATGTGCTCTTTTAGTCTTACTCCAAAGGATCTGCCTGTTTCCCCTATATAAACTTTACCGTATGAACATGGAATCGAATAAACGCCTTTGTGATTTTTAGGGTCAATTGCATCTTTAGCAGATTCAAGCATGCTTTTTATGGTGTTAGGGGGTGTGAAAGCTACCATGATGCTGTGCTTAGCGAGAACTTTGGCAATTTTATCGGTGGTACCTTTGATATAGGGAAGGGAAATTCCAGGGTTTTCAAACGATTTTCTTTTAATTTGTTTACTGCTTAAGGAATCTTTAATTATTTTGCGGATGGTGTGATGTTGATAGCCATTGTTTACAAAAACTTTATGGAGATGGACAAGTTCTTCATCTAGATGCTCTGGGTCAGAGATTCTAGAGGCTCTGGTGGTTAGGGTTTTGATGACACCCATTTTTTGCTTAGGATGGTGGTGGGAGTTTGCATGAAGATATCTGTCGGTGTGGGTCTGTTTTCTGAAGACTTTGTGGCTCAGCTTACCATCTTTCTTGGTGAGGAGGACATCCAAGAAGGGGAGCTGGTTGTCTTTCTCAATTTCAATGGTGAATTTTATGAGTTGAGAGAGGCTATTTATATGTGATAAGAAATCCATGAGCTTATCTATACCATGGCTCCATTTAGCAAAAATATTATCTACAAATCGTTTCCATTCTTCAGGTGTGAGGGGGAAAAACCTAAGGGCCATTTGCTCAAAGTGTTCCATGTAAAGATTGGCAATCAATGGAGATAATGGAGAGCCCATTGCAACACCATGAGTTTGCTCATAAATTTTACCTTTAAAACTGAAGTATGAAGATTTAAGGCAAATGCTTATAAGTTCCACTGTTTCTAAGTCTGTAATGTTCTTTAAGACTTCTAAGGCTTCATCTACAGGAATCATAGTGTAGAGAGATACCACGTCAAAGCTAACCATTAGGTCATTGTCGTTAAATTCTAGGTTTTTGATCCAATCTATGAAGGAGGAGGAATCTTTGATGTAAGAAGGAGTGGTCCCTGATAAGGGTCTAAGTTTGCTTGCTAGATATTTAGCTAACCAGTAAGTGGGGGATCCTATAGTGTTCACTATAGGTCTTAATGGAACACCAGATTTGTGGATTTTAGGCACTCCATAAATTCTAGGGATAATGGCATTATTAGGAATTAATTTTTTCTTAATGGAGGCATCAAGGGAGGAGCATTTAATTTTATCACTTACTAGGCGAAGAATTTTACTGCTAGGGTCTTTGTTTAAAACTCTATAACAACCACTGTTGACTAAGTGTTCTTCCATTTTATGCTCATAGTCAATCCTATTCATGATGACCGTGGCATTACCTTTGTAGGCTTTTAAGATAACAATGTTCTTGTTGTTTCTGATGTTTTTTAAGGCTATGGCTTCCTCTTTGGATATGTTGCTGGGGGAGGTCTGGCATTTCTAAGAATTCTGGACACATCTTGTCTTATTTCTTATGCTTTGTTTTGGTCAATGTTTTTTATGATGACTTCAATATTACTTATAATGTCATATATAGGAATTTTGGCTGGGGTTACTGCAAAATTTAGACCTTATTCAAGAAACAGTTTTAAAATATTTAATTGATTTCTTTTTAATATAATTATTAGTTTTAAAAATTATTAATATAGCAAAAAAAAGAATAAATACATTGTATTAATAAAAATGTAATAATTAGAAAACCAATCTTTACCATATATTGTGCAATAAATTGTTTAATTTTTTTAGTTAATAATAACAAAAATAAGTATTAATAAGTTTTTATAGTTTTTATAAAAATAAATATTAATAATTATTTTATAAAAAATAAAAAAAATATTCTATAGAGTTAAAATTTGTTAAATCAAAATAAATTTTATATGTTTGACTAACTAATTATGGGTCAACACAAAACCTATTGGATGAGGCAGGCTCACAAGATAGTAATAATAATAATTATTAATATTTATTTATGAATAAATAATAAATATTTATTATTAATTTATGATGATGATGATGGTGGTGGTGGTGGTTAACGTCTGGTGAGACCAAGCATTGGTCTATAGGATCTAAAGAAACAAATTATTTATTTTGATTTAAGATTTTATTCCTATTCTCAAAAAACTTGGAGAGAAGTCTCCGGAGTTCACTATGATTTTGACATTGTAAAGGGCTAGGAAGGTCAGTTTTGTAACAAAGATTGTGAAATTGAGATCTAATGTGGTTGTATATAATAATAATAATAATAATAATATTATTATTATTATTATTTAATTTGAAATTATTTATTATTATTGAATTTTTATTTAATTATTAATTATATTAATAATAATAGATTTTCCTAATATTATTTATGGATCCTTTTGCCGATCTAACAAAATAGGTTCCACTTTTTTTTCTTTAGAATTTCGTAATTTTTTTTCAAAGAATCTGGAAATTGAAGTGCTTCATTGGTTTTTTTATCGTGGAAATATATTCAGCACTATCAAGAATTTCTTGAGCACTCAAAATCTTGAATTTTGACAACCGTAACCAAAATTTTTAAAAAATTCTAAAAAGAGATTTTCATAATCTTACTAAAATTTATAAAAAATTTTAAACTAAAATTTATTTATTTATCAATAATTTATATAATATATAGCAATAAAATTTGTCATACAAATAAAAATTCCTCTGCATATATCATCCATAATTAATTAATTAAATATAGTTATGATGGTTTGTAATGCTTAGCTTATACCAAACACAATTTATGTATCATATTATTTACTACAAACTTTTCATCATATTCAAATTCAGAAAGAGTGATAGACTACATATTAAAACTATATTGTATAGAAGAATCGATAAACTTCATGCGATAGGTTTTTAATAGATTTTTTACTAGATGAATGCGTAACAGGGTTTGCTTTGTAATACTGTGAGACGGGTTTGAGTCACATGTGAAAAACTAAGTCAATCAGACCTCCCCGACATATCATTAAGTGAACGTTTGGAGGATTTGAATTTATAATTGTGTATTTATAGTTTTACATTTTCAAGAATTTACCGGATAAACTTCACGAAAGAAACTAAACTTAAGCTTAATTATTAAATAACTAAAAGAAAATTAACATAAAAATTATAATTGTTTATTTTCATTAATATTGTGATGGGTGAAAAATATACTCAGTTTATTAGGATTATCCATATTTACGTTTATGGAGAGGATAGCAACAGTGAAAATCAAACTCTAAAAAGGTAACTTCAGGTATCGAAGTACAAGCTACCGATGTAGTGAATTTTCAACGCAAGCCATTTTTTAATGGGTTGAATTAAATGATTTCACATTTTTTTTCAAGTTGTGATATTTTTTAATGGAGAGTCGAGATGGATTCTCAAGAGAATATGTTCAGCATAAGTTATAGTTTTGGCTCACCAATTTTCTAGGGATTTGAGATTATTCCAATTCAAATAAGCTCCTCCATGATATTTCTCTCATTATTATTTATACTATTCATTTATATATAAGAATTTTTTTTAACAAAATGCTCTACTACTTTTCAACATTTTATACATGATTAAGTAAATTTGTGCATTAGTAAGGCATTTTTCATGTTACAATAGTTTTTTGGTCATATTTATGAAGCCTTCAGCTATATCAACCACATTGATATTCTTAATGTGATTACTAATATATTCTTAGTGAGAAGAAAAATTATCACATCTAGAAAATTTGAATTTAAAATTGTGTATTTATTGTTATTTTACATTTTCAAGAATTTACTAGATAAACTTCACTAAGGAAACTAAACTTAAACTTAATTATTAAATAACTAAAAGAAAATTAACATAAAAAAAAAAATTGTTTACTTTCATTAATATTGTGATGGGAGAAAAATATACTCAGTTTATTAGGATTATCCATATTTATGTTTATGGAGAGGATAACAACAATTTTCTAAGTAGGGAACTTCAGTTATCGAAGCATCACATATCTATGGAAGAAATACAAGTTACAGATATAGTTAATTTTCAACCCAAGTTATTTATATAGGGATTTTTTAATAAGTTGAATAAGATGATTTTATATTTTTTCAAGCTGTAATATATTTTTAATTGAGAGTTTAGATTGATTCTCAAAGGAATATATTTAGAATATGTTGAGTTTTAATGTTTGTTAATGGTTATAGTGTTTTAAAGAATTTGTTAGATTGCATTGGTTTTTAGTAAATTTAAAAAATTAGATTCTTTTGTATAGATCTCGCTCACAGATTTTTTAGAGATTTGAGATTATTCCAATTATAATTAGTTCTTCCATGATATTTTTCTCATTATTATTTATACTATTCATTTATATAGAAGCAAATTTCATTTAATAAAATGACCCACTAGTTTTAATAAATTTAAAAATTTAGATTTGTGCTATTTCGGGATTTGAGATTATTCTAATTCTAAATGCTATTCGGAGATTTGAGATTATTATTTATAACATTAATTTATAATTCTTTTTTTATTTAAGTTAAAAGTGACAATAAACATTTTATACATGATTAATTAAATAGATTTGTGCATTAATAAAACAATTTTCATATTGTAATAATTTTTTTTATTATATTTATGAAGTGTTTAGTTATATCAACCAATTAACATTTTTAATATGATTATACTAAACACAAAAAATTAAAAAAAAAACATTAAAAAATCTAACTTCAAATAAACTTTTTTAATTACATTTAGAAGATATGAATGATATGTTTTATCTATTGTGATAACTCTTTTTCCGGACAAAAACTAGATGTTCATGTTACTAGCATCATAATAATTATTGTGGTGTAGAGCTGTTTTATTTCAGAATTGGTTTTTTTGTTGGTGGTTGTCGTGGAGTGCAAATAGATCCCCTGATCAGGGTAAAGTGATAACACGTTAGTTTAGTATTTATTGTGTAAAATATATAATAAATATGGACTTCGACCATCTTCCCAAAACGCTTATCATTTTTACCAAAACTGTCATAACTTTTCTAACATGTCGTGTTGCTGCGGAAAGTCCTACGCAATTTTATGCATATTGGGAGGAATCTATACGCCTCTAGCATATTTGTACCTACAAATAAAACATTGATATTACGAAAATAATATCCAATTTAAAGTGATAAATAAATCGACCAAATTCATCTTTAAATTTTATGTTTTATTAATTTTTATAGTGTATATGTTTGTAAATTATTTTTTATATTTAAATTTAAAAATTCCACCTTTATTGTCATTGCCTTAGGATATTACCGTATTTCATAATGCGTTGATCTTTAATTAATCTATAGCCCACCAAAATCAACAATTTCACATATATATAAATGTTTTAGTTTTAATTATTTAAGTTGTAATGGGTTGATAAGGCTTCAGTTTTATTTAGTAATGATGACTTGTTTTGCTTGTATGTTTGTTTAGTTAATATCATGTATGACGAGTACATAGAATGAAATTTTGAAAGAACAACCTTAGTGTGTATTTATTTGTTACTTGCATGCATTAAATACAAATATTAGTTTGCAGCAATCACGTGAAACTGCAAAATACACATAGTTCCAACGCATGATGGGAGTTGGACATGACATTATAACATCACGCTAAAACGAAACAAGAGACTTGAGATTTGGAGGACAATCTCTCAATTCTATTTAATGGATAATTTTATTTTATTTTTGATGATGATGATAATGGTGGTTAAAGTCCGCTGAGACCAAACAATGATCTATCGGATCCAAATAAACAAATTATTTATTTTGATTTAAGATTTTATTCCTATGCTCAAAAAGCTTGGAGAGAAGTCTCCCGAGCTCATTATAATTTTGACATTGTAAAAGGCTAGGAAGGTCAGTATTGTAACAAAGATTGTGAAATTGAGATCTAATGTGGTTGTACGCAGGGCACTCTAAGAGGAAGTGGTTTTCATCCTCGATGCTCCTATTCTCACAAATATGGCAGATCCTTCCCATCCATGGCATTTTAGGAACTGCCCAATGACCTGTTTCACTATGGAGCTCATGAGAATTCGTTCTAATCTTTGCTATATTAATTTTCTTCTTTGAGCTAGTTAAAATAGAGAGATACTTTTGATCTTCAAGGGTGGGGTTGATGACCTTCTTATAATAATTTAATTTTCTTTTAGACACTAAATCTTTCTCACACCACAATTTTTCTTTCAACGTAGAAGTAACAATATCTTTAATGTTATTTATGTTTTGCAATGCATCATTCTCGTTGATCTCCCAATAGTTTAACCGGGCCCTTGTGTCTTTATGCCATCCTCGATTGAGCCTTAGGTGGTTTTGGCTGGAATTTAAAGATAGCTTAGGAAGTCTATGATCGTCTATGTTATTGAGCTTGTGCTTGTACAACAGAAACCTAAGCATAGCTAGGCTCTCAATAGGGGAAAGACCTGCTTCTATAAGGAGAATAGGATAGGGTGTATTACTTTAATTTTCAGGTTATAAGTTATAAAACACTTCTGGATTTGCTCAATCTTTCTCCATGATTATTTGGAGATGCTGCAACCCCAAACCTCATAGCCATATAAGATAATAGGAGTGACTAAAGTTTCAAAGAGGAACTTCTTTTTATCCCACATTACGAGGTTTGATGTTTTACAATTATTTTCAAGACCAAAATAAGCTTTCCACCCCCCATTAATCCTTTTCTCAATGCTATCGTTCCAGTTGAGCTTGTGATGGATATCAATTCCTAGGTAATTGTAAGAATACACTTCCTCCAAGTTATTATTGTCATACATAAAATTAGCGTAAGTGTCCATCTTGGATTTGATAATCATAACTTTTGTTTTGCCAGTGTTAACAGTCATACCCATGGTAGAGCAGAAATCCTTAAGAAGCTTGAGTTGCTTATCAAGATCAGAAAGGCACCTTGCCAAAAGAACAATATCGTCAGCATAGAGAAGAAGGATAATGACTATCCCAGCTAAGATCGTGCCATCACATCCTGCTTCCTCTAAATAGCCTTCAATCTTATCGATGTAAATGCAAAATATGTTAGGGGAGAGAGGACAACCTTGTTTAACTCCGATGTTACACTTAATATCTTTTGACCACCCCTCATTGCTCTTTAGTTTGGCAATTACGTTCTCGTATAACCTTATAGCAGCAGCTCTCAACTCAAGAGGAACATTTAGCTCTTCTAATGTATTCCAAAGGTTGTATCTAGGAACCGTATCAAAAGCCTTTCTAAAGTCCAAAAAACAACAAAATAAATTGGATTTATCATTACGACATTCTTCCACAATGATCCTAAGTGTAACAAGGTGGTCTGTTTTTGAGTGATGCCTTCTGAAACCTGCTTGGCCTTTAGCCCGCTTACCTTCACTTTCAAGCCATATGCTTAACTTCGTTTCCAGAATACTACCATAAAAAATACAAAACATACATAATAATGAATTTAGGTATAGGTTAAACAAAGTTTTTTTTGGTAGAAATCACATGAGAAATTTTTTTGCCAAAGCTTTCGGAACCAACAAGTGTAGTTCATCATAAGGCTAGGTTGTTTTAATATAAATTCCCTTAATCTAACTAATTGTTCAATGTTTTCTTGTTTGTTTCTTTGTTTCTTTTGGACTAATTTCCTTTACAATCTGTTTGCTTCTTGATGGTAAGGATTTATTTGAACTATATATTCAACTGTGCTAAAAGTTTATTATTTTTTTTTTTAATAAATTGTATTTATTTATACATCTTAAATAGTTGTGTATGCTTTTTTATTTTAGATTGTATTATCAAAATTTATTAAGAGCATGTGTTTACTTCCAAGAGATTACAAGTTCAAAACTAGAGGTGTAGTATGTGTATGCTTTTGTAAATATATCAGCCAAATAGTTGCGAGAAAGGGGGTCCCTTATCTAGTTCCTTATCCCACAAACAAAAAAATCTCATACAAACTAATTTAGTATCTTACTTAACTATAACCTTAAAAATAGATAATAATAATAATAACTTAGAACTTTTTAGTTAAATTTATTAAATTTATACTAAAATAATAATGATAATTATACATAAATAATATGAATGAGCAATATTCATTTGAATTTTATATTTATTTATTTAAAAATTTATATTTATTTCTTTAACAATAGAGAAGACGTGTAATTATGAATTTATATTTAACCTATTTTATTTTTAAAAATTATTTTACTATTTTTTTAATCTAATGAGATATATGTTTATTTTAATTTTATGTTTATATTTATAAAAATATATTGAAAACATATTCATGTTGTGGAATTATAAATCTATAATTTAATATATTTTATTTAAAATAAATAATTTAATTTTTTTAAGTAATTTTTGGGAAATGCTTGAATCTATGTTAAACATATAGGTTTCAGTAGGATAAAAAAAAATGAAGGTATAGGTTTCAGTAGATAATTTTTTTTTTTCAAAAACTTGTGTTGAGGGGTTTAAGTATTCTTAACGCCATCGAAATAATGTTTTTTTCAAAATAATTAAATAATAGTGTGTTTGTTTTGTTTTATTTTGTTTCGTTTTGTTTTTTTTTTTAAGAAAAAGAGTTTAAAAGAGTAATGAGGATGAATATGATTATCATTTATCAAGATTATATGGTTTATTTGACTTTAAGAGAGTAAGAGATGATGAACTACATTAGTGGTTACTTAACAAATTCTAATGTGATTTATTTACATACAAATTTTTTAGAGTGCAAAATATAATATGTTATTTTTTATTATTTAAATTGTATTTTTCAATGCTAAATAAAATATATATATATGATTAAACAAAATGTTTAACCATAAAAAAAATCATTTTTTCTATATATAGATATATCTGAAATTGATATCGACATTAATTAGTTAACATATATCTTCAAATAGTTTATTTAAATCTCCTTTTCAAATATTTTTGAAAAATATAAAATTTAAATATTCACAATTTCTTTTTACTTCTAATTACATTACAACATATTCATTTTTTTAAAATATATTTTTTATTTAGAACATAATTTTTATTTTTTATTTTTATTTTGAAGGGACACCCAAGGGCACACAAACATACACATTAAAAAAAAATCACGAATTTTGTAGTGAAAGTAGGCATTGGTCAATTACCAAAACACCATAAAATTATTGTTTATGAAATTATCGATCATATACTCACATTCCATTTTAGTTACACCAAAACTCACATGCATTAGTAAACTTCCAAACCATTATCATTATCTTTTGAGTGGTCCCAACACCAAAACCAACATGCATTAGTAAACTTCCAAACCATTATCATTATCCTTTGAGTGGTCCCAAAGTGGATCACTGAGTAACCATTCCCCATAAAATGAGTGTGAAAATCCAACATCTCTTACCTTGTTCAGTTTCAATAAGCTGTTAATTACTACCATTATAATCATCAAAATCTATAGTTACAAATCATTATATAAAAATTATAATAATTATTTTAATGGTTACAAATTTGCATCATTAACCTTCGAATTTCTATAATTGATTAATCTTAATTATAATAAATCCAAACTATTTATTAACTGCAAAAGCTTATTACAATTGATATGAAATTATGTAGATAAACTTGATTCTCAGTTCAAGTTCATGACCCAGGCTGGAACATGATCAACTCTAATGACATCTAACTGCACAAAAGAATAGACGATGTAAAAAGTAAAAACAAATCTAATATGGAATCGTATATCTTGCAAACCTTGAATATTCTCAGAAATATGTACACCGTAGAGAGATGTATTCAATCTCGGCCGCTGTCAATAAGGGCCTCCGATATCATTAATCTTCCTTAAAAATATATACATTTCGGAGGAAGATAAAATTAATCTCGTGAGCCCTCAATAAGGGTTTCAAATTTCAGCATGACTGCTATGCCAAATTTTAGACAAAGGCTCTCTGGTTGATGTTTAATTCCATATGCTCCTTTCCCTGGAAATTAACTCCGGCAGAAGTGTCTGGATTCACACGTAACCGTTTCCACTACCACGCATCCTGAGATTGCTGAAATCCGAGAATATTGAATCATGTTTCATCCTTAGAGATGGCAAATGTTGCAGAGGATATGACGATTGATCTACTCTCGTCTTAGAAGAGTGTACGGGAACGATAAATTGCATAATCCTGTACACTTAGTATGCGCTGCCCATCGCCTTTTTGAAATCAATGATTTCATCTAGCTTCGAATTTGCACGTACTGCTTTTCCAAACATGGACGTCAGATATTCGAAAGCAACTTCGTCACATGGAAGGGTGAGCCCCATCTGGTGACTAAACCCATACTCCTCTTCGGCCTTCTCTAACAATGTCCGGAACAGAGAATGATTGAAATAAGTGGCAGGAATGATAAACCTCCTTCGTTCCTTCCCAACATACACCGCACAGTGTCCCTTGGGAACATCTGTGGGCAGAGCACTGCATGAGGTGCCCAGGACCTCATCCTCCATCATGAAGTAACGACTCTTCTCTGGACAAAGGGCATATCTGGTCGCCTTATAACCCTTTGCAAACTTGCGAAGTACTTTGATTATCTGCCTCAAAAGTATAACTTGAGGATTTCTCAATCTTCTTGCCATTGCAATGGATTAGACGAGACTGGAGGATAGAAATCAAATTCAAATTTCTTCCTTAAAATCGACTCCTAATGAGAAACTTGCACAGACTTGTTGTGGAAAGGACGCATACGATTTGTATATATAACAAGTGAAAGTGAGAATCTAATGAGCGGAAGCAGAGATTTCAAGTGATAAGATGGTAATGGTGTATAACAACGATATGGTCCACTGTGTCTTTATGTACAATATACAAGATGCTTCGAAGACGGACTTCCAGGCCAACCTGCAATATAAACCGACTAAGTACCACGAGCGTGGCCCCTCCATGTGTAGGGATGCTTGCAGACAAATATCAATGAGTGAAATTACAACGTCTTTCTTATCACCCATAAAATGTGTGAAGTCTTATCAGAACCGATTTTCTGAGTATTCCAGCCGTATAAAGTAGGATGAATGGATTACTTACTTTTCTGATTTGTTATTTTTGAATGGCCGCTATAATTGTTATCCAATAAAGAAATTATTAGCAGATATTTTTCTCAAGTGAATTCCTCTGTGATTGTCTGTGCCTAGCGACAAAATCGCGCATATTGAATGCAAAGTAGATGTTCACGTGGAATTTGGCGTGTGTTATGAAAGTCATTAGATTTATTGCAGGATTGCCGACAGAGTAGTTGAACGTCATATTCAGATCCAGACAGCTTCTGGAATGAAACGACTACTATTTGTTTCATCAGATTCAAATTCAGACAACTTGTAGCATGAAATGGCTATTATCTGTAGCGCTTAGCTCATACAGAACGAAATTTAGTATTAAATAAAAATATATTTATTAGTCATATTATTAAAAATTTTAAGTTTTTATATTTTATATTGTTTTTGATAATGTGATTAATTCGGAAAATATTATCAAAATTTAATAATAACAAGTATTACATAGTAGATAGTATTGCGGCTTAGTTTAAATATAACTAAATTACAATAAAAATATTAAATTCAAATTAGAGTTAAAGTTTAGAATTCCATCAATTTAAATTTTACTAATTCGTAAAGTCTATCTGTGTAATTAAAGAGCAAGGCTCGGATTTCAATATTTATGCAAATATAACTTTAAAAATCTATAACATCTTATACTTGCATTTATATTTGAATTATATTAGTCTTTCCAAACAAAAAATTGTATATTTAATTCCTTAAAATTTGAACTAAAATATTCAATAAAAAATCTTTTACTATAATTACTAATATATAAAAATACATATATTTTATTTTTAAAATTTAAATTTATATTTGGGAAGAATAAAAATAAGATTGATTTATTATTTTAGTTTTAAAAATATGTATGTTTTACTTTATTAAAATTTCAATTTAGATTTTCTCTCTCTTTTATATATATATATATATATATATATATATAATATTTATTAAAATTTAAATTAATATATTTAATTGATTTCTTTTTAATATAATTATTAGTTTTAAAAAATATTAATATAGCAAAAATAAGAATAAATACATTGTTTTAATAAAAATGTAATAATTGGAAAACCAGTCTTTGCCATTGTTTAATTTTTTTAGTTACTAATAACAAGAATAAGTATTAATATTTTTTTTAGTTTTTATAAAAATAAATATTAATAATTATTTTATAAAAAATAAAAAAATATTCTATAGAGTTAAACTTCGTTAAATCAAAATAAATTTTATATGTTTGACTAACTAATTATGGCTGAACACAAAACCTATTGGATGACGGAGGCTGGCAAGATAGTAATAATAATAATTATTAATATTTATTTATGAATAAATAATAAATATTTATTATTAATTTATGATGATGATGGAGGTGGTGATTACCAAATATTGGTCTATAGGACTTAAAGAAAAAAATTATTTATTTTGATTTAAGATTTTATTCCTATTCTCAAAAAACTTGGAGAGAAGTTTCCGGAGGTCACTATAATTTTGACATTGTAAAGAGCTAAAAAGGTCAATTTTGTAACAAAGATTGTGAAACTGAGATCTAGTGTGGTTGTATATATTATTATTATTATTTAATTTGAAATTATTTATTATTATTTTATTTTTATTTAATTATTAATTATATTAATAATAATAGTTTTTCCTAATATTATTTATTGGATCTTTTTGCCGATCTAACAAAATAAGTTGCAGTTATTTTTTTTTAGAATTTCATAATTTTTTTTCAAAAAATCTGGCAATTGATGTGCTTTAGTCCTTTTTTTATGGTGTAAATATATTCAGCACTATCAAAAATTTCTTGAGCACTCAAAATCTTGAATTTTGACAACCCTAACAAAGATTTTAAAAAAATTCTTACTAAAATTTATAAAAAATTATAAACAAGTTTATTTATTTATCAATAATTTATATAATATTTAGCAATAAAATTTGTGATACAAATAAAAATTCCTCTGCATATATCATCCATATTTAATTAATTGAATATAGTTATGTTGGTTTCTAATGCTTAGCTTATACCAAACAAAATTTAATGTATCATATTATTTACTACAAACTTTTCATCACATTCAAATTCAGACAGTTTCTCGCACGAAACGACCACTATTTGTTTCATATTCAAATTCAGAAAGAGTGATAGACTCCACGTTAAAACTATATTGTATAGAAGAATCGATAAACTTCATGCGATAGGTTTTCAATAGATTTTTTACTAGATGAATGCGTAACCGGGTTTGCTTTGTAATACTGTGAGACGGGTTTGATTCACATGAGAAAATCTAAGTCAATCAGACCTCCCCGACATATCATTAAGTGAACGTTTGGAGGATTTGAATTTAAAATGGTGTATTTATAGTTATTTTACATTTATTAATATAAAAAAATAATTGTTTATTTCCATTAATATTGTGATGGGAGAAAAATATACACAGTTTGTTTATTAGGATCATCCATATTTTAGTTTATGGAGAGGATAGCAACCGTGAAAATTAAATTCTAAAAAGGTAACTTCAGTTATCGAAGTACAAGCTACCGATCTAGTGAATTTTCAACGCAATCGATTTTTTAATAGGTTGAATTAAATGATTTCACATTTTTTTTAAGTTGTAATATTTTTTTAATTGATATGTTCAGCATAAGCTCAGTATTAATGTTTATTAATAATTGTAATATATTAAAATGTTCATTAGGTTGTATTGATTTTTAATAAATTTAAAAAATTAGTTCGTGTCATATAGTTTTGATTCAACAATTTTCTAAAGATTTGAGATTATTCCAATTCAAATAAGCTCCTCCATGATATTTCTCTCATTATTATTTATACTATTCATTTATATATAAGAAAAAAACTTTAACAAAATGCACTACTACTTTTCAACATTTTATACATGATTAATTAAGTAAATTTGTGCATTAGTAAGGCATTTTTCGTGTTGTAATAGTTTTTTGGTCATATTTATGAAGCCTTAAGCTATATCAACCACATTAATATTCTTAATGTGATTACTAATATATTATTAGTGAGAAAAAAAATTATCACATCTGGAAAATTTGAATTTAAAATTTTGTATTTATTGTTAGTTTACATTTTCAAGAATTTACTAAGTAAACTTCAATAAGAAAACTAAACTTAAACTTAATTATTAAATAACTGAAAGAAAATTAATATAAAAAAATAATTGTTTACTTTCATTAATATTGTGATGGGAGAAAAATATACTGGGTTTATTAGGATTATCCATATTTATGTTTATGGAGAGGATAACAACAAAACTCTAAGTAGTGAACTTCAGTTATCGGAGCATCACATATCTATGGAAGAAATATCGGAGCATCACATATCTATGGAAGAAATAAAAGTTACAGATATAGTTAATTTTCAACCCAAGTTATTTATATAGGGATTTTTTAATAAGTTGAATGAAATGATTTTACATTTCTTCAAGTTGTAATATATTTTTAATTGAGAGTTTAGATTGATTCTCAAAGAAATATATTTAACATATGCTCAGTTTTAATGTTCATTAATGGTTGTAGTGTATTAAAGGATTTGTTAGGTTGCATTGATTTTTAGTAAATTTAAAAAATTAGATTCTTTTGTATAGATTTCGTTGACAAATTTTTTAGAGATTTGAGATTATTCCAATTCTAATTAGTTCTTCCATGATATTTTTCTCATTATTATTTATACTATTCATTTGTATAGAAGCAAATTTCATTTAATAAATGACCCACTACTTTTAATAAATTTAAAAATTTAGATTTATGCTATTTCGGGATTTGAGATTATTCTAATTCTAAATGCTATTTGGAGATTTGAGATTATTATTTATAACATTAATTTATAATTCTTTTTTTTTATTTAAGTTAAAGGTGACAATAAGCGTTTTATACATAGTTAATTAAATAGATTTGTGCATTAATAAAGCACTTTTCATATTGTAATAATTTTTTTTATTATATTTATAAAGTCTTTAGTTATATCAACCACATTAATATTTTTAATGTAATTATAATAAACACCAAAAAAAAAAAAAAAAGTAAAATAAATTTTTGATAACTCTCTTTGCGGAAAAAAACTAGATGTTCATGTTACTAGCATCCTAATAATTATTGTGGTGTAGAGCTGTTTTATTTCAGAATTGGTTTTTTTGTTTGTGGTTGTCGTGGAGTGCAAATAGATCCCCTGATCAGGGTAAAGTGATAACACGTTACTTTAGTATTTATTGTGTAAAATATATAATAAATATGGACTCAGACCATCTTCCCAAAACGCTTATCATTTTTACCAAAACTGTCATAACTTTTCTAACATGTCGTATGTTGCTGCGGAAAGACCTATGCAATTTCATGTATATTGGGAGGAATCTATGCGCCTTTAGCATATTTGCACCTTCAAATAAAACATTAATATTACGAAATAAATATCCAATTTAATGTGATAAATAAATCGACCAAATTCATCATTAAATTTCATGTTTTATTAATTTTTAAAGTGTATATGTTTGTAAATTATTTTTTATATATAAATTTAAAAATTCCACCTTTATTATCATTGCCTTAGGATATTACCGTATTTCATAATGCGTTGATCTTTAATTAATCTATAGTCAACAATTTCACACATATATAAATGTTTTAGTTTTAATTATCTAAGCTGTAATTGGTTGATAATGCTCGAGATATATAAATGTTTTAGTTTTAATTATCTAAGTTGTAATTGGTTGATAATGCTCGAGTTTTATTTAGTTATGATGACTGGTCTCGCTTGCATGTTTGTTTAGTTAGGATCATTTTCATCATCATAAGTTTAGGGAAGTCAGAATGAACCCAACTTGAGGGGGATGAACCAGAAGTCGGGAAGGGAGCACGGCAGCTGAGTGGTGGAGTGTAGAGACTTCTGGCCAACCAGAGCTCGAGAAGGAAGGAGGTCCTATAAGCTAAACACAGGTGGAGTTGAAGCCAATGCATGTTGGTCTCTTGCGGCAATGCATGCTCTTTCCAGGACTCGTTGCACTAGCTTTCTTACGACACTTGGCCTCTATCCATTGCTATCAATGACCTTTGTTTCATATGTTCAGGGGTGACATTCTGGTAAGCATTTCAATGGTTTGTAGCGCTACAATCCTTCTGAGTCCGGCGGCCTCATTTTTTCATGGGTGGCATAAGCTTTTCGTCGCCTGAATAGTTTCAATTTCTCTGAACCTGTTGCACTAGCTTCCTCTGTCGCTTTCCATGACCTCTGTAGGCTCAATTTCATGGGTGGTATGCTTATCGTCGTCCTGAATCACATTAATTGCTCTGTGTTGGATGAGAACCTCTTTTGTTCTTCTTTGGCCATGACTCAAATTTGCATCTCGCTCGTGCACTCTCCTCTCAGCTTGCTTGCGGCTCTAGGTCAGTATCTCTTGGCTTTAAACTTTATATGTGTTTTATGATGGCGTTTTGAAAGGAAAGATTTAAGCACCTGCAACACTTTTGATTTTAGTTAGATTCTGTAGCTCTATGATAGCTCGAAGTTGTTTTTCTGATTAAGAGATAAGGAAGAAAATGATGGAATGACCTGAAAGTCATTTTGATATTAGCATAGATGTTTTGTTATAGCCTCAAGGATTGCCTTAGATTCTAGTCTTTTTCTCATGTCCGCGGAATCGTTTTCAAGCCATTCATGGGTATCGCTTCTCAAGTTTCAGAAATATTTTGTCATTTCAAAGCCATGCTCGGATTTCCGGTTTAAGGTTGGCCCTTGGTGGTGTGTTTATCAGTTTTTCTGCTTCTGTATAGTCCGCCCTGAGGAATCATCATGAAGGCTCTGCTTGTCGAAACCTCCTGATCCCTGCAACATTGGCTCATTACTTCCACCTGCCTGAATCCTCTTGGTTTTTTTCGGGCCAGTTTTTTCTCTGGGAAGCTGGAATGCCTTCAAAAGTACAAGGCTTAATTTCTTTCTCTAACTAAGATTTTCGGGCAGAGTAAAGAAAAGTATTTCTCTAGATTTTTAAATCTTCTGTGGGACAGAACAGGTTTTCTGAATTAAGCTAAGCTGTCAAAAATTCAAAATTCTATGTGGCTGTTAGAATCCAATAAATGACATAGTCATCCCATTTATAAGCAGAGGGGTTGATGGACTTATAATTAACTCCCTTTCTCTTCAAATAGGGGTAAACTCTTTCCCGAGGTTTCACAGGACAGTACTGTGGTCTGAAAATTCAAGATTTAAGCCTTCCCTCTCCAGGCCTTTTGTTCAGAGCCATCTGATTCTACTGTCCGTAGCCCCTGGCCCATATCTTCCCTGGATTTTTATGATCCCTTCGTACTCAGAATTAGGTGGTCGATTTAAGAATGACTGATACATCCGACTTGGAGGCGATGATTCAAGCGACCATTCAGGCTGAGTCAATACACGAGAATGCCAAGTTGGCTAGTGAGTGGCAATCCACTTTGGAGGAAACGTTGATTCACCCCTCGATCCGAAAAAATGAGATGAAAGGTTTTTTAAAAGATAAACCTTTACGCACTATCATTCAGTCTGGAAAAGATCTCATTCAGAAAGCCTGGCATGAAGACTGTCTTCAAGGAAATCAAAAACCTGCTAAGACTATCCCCCCTCCCGTTGCTATTAGAATAGATAGCATTCATCTGGCAGATCGCATTGAAAGTCTCCAAGCTAATGCCTTGGTCGGGAGATGGAATTTCCCGGAACTAGATGACTCAAAGATGAGATGCTGGCTCGAGCAGCAATGGAAGCCGCTAATTGGATATGTTCCAATTGTTGCCAGATTACTGAAAGAATGGTACTGCTTTCACTTTCTGAGTTCCAGTGACCTGGAAATCATTTTAAAACAACAGTGGGTTTATAAAAGAAGTTTTCTGGCATTGCATAGATGGTATATGGGCTATAATCCATTAAATAATATTCCATCTAATAATTTGATTTGGGTCAAACTTCCCAGTCTTCCATTAGAGTTATGGTCAAAGGAAACTTTAGCTGAAATCGAGAATGCCATTAGAAGATGTGTTTATGTGGATCCATGGGTTTTAGGAGAGAAAGACAAACGAGTAGCTTGGATTTTGATAGACAAACCTTTCAGAGGAGGATTCCCGGCCCATATAGACATTCACTGGAGGGATTTAAAAATCAGGTAAAGGCTCGACTTCTGGGGGATTCCCTTTAGATGTACAGCTTGCCATCGCACTGGGCATCTAATTAAGAACTTTTCAAGACACCTTTCTAATAATCGAAAGCATCATGGTCACCATCATTGTGCAGCAAAGCCCTACAAAGTTAAATCATCATGCCAAGATTCAGAGCGATCCGCATCCTCAAAGCACCTGTCTCTCTCAGGGTCAGAAGCTCACCGAGAGTTTCTTTCTAAAGACCATCAGCTTTCTCCTCATCCGATTGATACTCACGTTCCTGTCGGGCCTATATCTCCCTCTATACCCCCTTTGGAGCCTGCCTCGGACCACGAGGCTCCTATCAATACCCATATCCCGGTGGAGCCTATATCTCCCGCTATGCCCCCGTTGGAGCCCGCCTCGGATCACGAGATCCCATGCCCTCTTCCGTCTCCACATCCTCTTAAAAAGCTCAGTAATGAAATTCAATCCATCTATTCCTCTACTCCATCTCCAATTAAAATCAACTCTTCAATTGAAAGAGGGAAAGAGATTTTGATTACTGCTACCCCAGCAAACTCGCCTACATCTTCGGCCACAAATTCTGTAGGTAGTGACTTGGATTTCCTGCTAAGTAAAAAATCTTTACAGCTCAGGGCGCTCACAATTCATAAACCCTCTGGCCAATGGTCCCCTCAAATTAGTCCAAAGTCTGCTAGAAATATCACGGTGAGGAGGAAAAAAAAAGGGGAAAGCAGGCACTTCAGGGGGAGAGGAGAGGGCGCGGGTAGAGGAGTCCGAAATTTATCTCTTATAGATGTCCCAATCATAGACATGACAGAGGACAGGCCTCTTAGAGCAAGCATGGCCAGAAAATCTCCAAAATGAATTTTGTTATCTCTATGAATTTAAGGGGCTTGGGGGCAGGACCCAAGTTTTTGGCCTTAAAAAACCTCTTTTACTCAGTAAGTCCCAAAATTATTTTAATACAGGAAACAATGCATGCCTTCTCTATTGCAGTCTCTTACTTCAGAAAGATGTTTCCTTCCTGGCACATCTCTGTTATGGAAGTGATCGGTCTTTCGGGGGGGTTAGTGGTCTTATGGTATCCAACCTGGATCAAGGCAAAAACATATAGTTGTTTGGGAGGGATCCTGATCTCGGTGAAAATGAGAGGACATAAATTTCCAATAAATATCTTGAATGTATATGCTTCCTACAAGAATAGAATGCTATTCTGGGAGAATCTTTTTGATTCTGAAATGCTTGATGTGGAAAATTTATTGATTGTAGGGGATTTAAATGTCACTTTAAATATGGACGAGATTTGGGGCAGTAACAAGAAGAAGGAGCCTCTTGCTGAAAGAATTAAAAATGAATTGCTGAGGAGGAATTTTGTTGACATTCTCCCTACTCGAATGCTCCCGACATGGGAAAATGGCAGAATTGAGAAATCTTATATTGCAAAAAGGATGGATAGGTTTCTTCTTCATGCTAGTTTGATTGACAATATGGGTATGCCATTCTCATCAATTGAAAATGTCTTCATTTTAGATCATAGGCCGATCTTATTAGGTTGGAAGGAAAAAGGTTTCAGGAAAGGATACTCATTCATATTTAATAGGTCTTTCCTGGAGGATCCGAGCTTCAATGACCTTATTAAAAAAACATGGAACGAGTTGGCATCTAATAATCCTTCCTCGCTTTTGATGACATTCAGAGACAAAATGGTTCATATGCGTAAGGTGGTGAAAGAGTGGCAATATGAGAAAAGGAAATCCAACAGAAAAGAGCTCAGGAATATTCAAAGGGCTTTGGACATGGCCTCGGAGGCGATGGTTGCTCATCAACTATCCTTTAAAACGAGGTTTCTTATAAAGGAGTTGCAAAAGAAGAAAATAAAAATTTTAGAACAAGAGGAATCCTTTTGGAGATTGTAAAGTAGGGGGATATGGTTAAAACAAGGGGATAAGAACACAAAGTTCTTCCACAATTTTGCAAATTCCAGGCGTGAAAAGAACTCCATATGGAAGATAAGAGATGGAAGAGGCTGTTTCCTATATTCTCAACAGGAAATATCAAATGAGGCAGTAAACTATTTTGGTAAATAGTACCAAAGATCTGAAGAGTGCAGGTTTCAGGACATTCTATGGGGCATTGAAGTTTTTCCACAGATGTTTGATGAGGATACAAATGATAAAATCTTTCAGCGAGTTTCTGAGGAAGAGCTGCTTAGAAATATGAAATCTTTTAAAAGAGATAAATGTCCAGGGCTGGACGGCTGGAAAATAGAGTTTCTTGTTCACTTCTTTGACCTCTTCAAAGCTGATTTGTTAAAAATGATAGAAGGTTCAAGAATGTCGGGCAGTATCAATCCAAAGATCGCTTCCACCAACATAGCACTCATTCTAAAGAAAGAAAAGGCGGAGTCATTCATGGACTTCCGGCCAATCTCTTTGTGTAATATTTCTTACAAAATTATTGCAAAAGTTATTGCAGAGAGAATAAAAGAAACATTATCCAAATACTTAACAACAGATCAGCACGCCTTTCCTAAAGGGAGAAACATTCAGGACTCGGTGGCAAGTACATAGGAAGGTCTATTTGCTATTCACTCCAAAAAAACGGATGCAATCATTCTTAAGATCGACCTTCATAAGGCATACGACTGCCTCGACTGGGGATTCCTAAGGTGTTTACTTGCAAAGGTTGGCTTAAGAGCTAGCATGCCAAACTCGATAATGGCATGCATCGAGAAGGTGAATTATGCGGTGATCATTAATGAGATTCCTTCTTCTTTTTTCCCTACCTCCAGAGCTCTCCATCAAGAATGCCCCTTATCCCCGCTTTTATTCATTCTAGCGATGAATACTCTCAATCTCCATATCAACAAGGCCGTAAAGGAATTCAGATGTCATCTGCTAAAAATTTGCAAGAGCATTTCGATCTCTCATAAACTATTTGTTGATAATATTATAATGTTTGGAATTCTATGCAGACTCACATGGTTATGTTTCTATGAAATTCTAAATTTTTTTCAAAGGGCAACAGGTCTTCAAATAAACTACGCAGAGTCTGTCATCTTCCATAATGATATATGCCAGGTCGAGGTTGAATGGTTATCGGCTCTGTTTCGAATCAAAGCTCAATCTATCAGTCTCGGAATAAAATATTTGGGCTTTCAGTTAAAAGCTTCTGGTTACAAAAAGGCGGACTGGTTGTGGATGTTAGATAGATATTACAAGAAGATATCAACTTGGCAATTCAGGTGCCTTTCACTTGCAGGAAGAGTGATCCTCGCTCAATCGGTGTTAAACCAACTTGTAGTATACTGGGGTCATTTATATTTCCTCCCAGCAAGCGTAATTCAGTCAATGAACAAGCTTACGGCAAATTTCATTTGGGGCATTCAAGCCAGAAAAAAGAAATATCATCTCTCAAAATTATCCAATATCTCCATGCCGAAGTGCTGTGGAGGATGGGGGCTTTTAGACTTGAGAATTTGCGGAAGGGCTCTGCTTTGTAAAACCCTGTGGAGAGGCATCTTCAAAAATGGTCCGTGGAGCAATATAGTTCGGAAGAAATACTTGAGAAGGAAGGATCTATCATTTTGGCTCAGAAAAGAAAGGATTGGCTCTTCTATAAGATCTCCAATTTGGTTAAGCCTCTGAAAGATCGGAAAATTTTTCCTGGAAAATTTAACCTGGCGATTCCAATTTGGAAAAAGAATTCTCATTGGGAGAGATCAATTTATGAGTGGTGCTGAGGTGATCGAGGTTCATGATCCATTACTGAATTTGCTTCACAGGAAAGGTTTGTTTCATTGGGATAGCCTAATAGCAGGTTGGCAGGGTCCGATCCCTCTCTGGAAGGAAGCTGATAGTCTGGGGATGTCGGTTGACATTGCTATACAATGGGATCATATCAGAATCCGTCTTAGAAATTGCGGAATCTTTCGCTCAGAGGAATAAGACTGTGTCATGTGGAAAAACTCGAAAGGGTTGTCTTCTGTTAATGTAAAAGATGTTTATCAAGACTTGATCGGCCTTAAGCAACCTGTCCTCAGGCCTCCCTTCCCGCACATCTTTTGGAAATCGGGCTTCCCTTCAAAAATGATTCTTTTCTCTTGGTTGTCTTTCCACAATAGAAATGTCTCTTGGGAAAACTTAAGGAAACGTGGATGGCAGGGTCCTGGTGTCTGCCCCATTTGCAGGTCTGCAGAGGAGAACAACTTCCATTTTTTTCTAGATTGCAGGAAATCTCGTAAACTTTGGAAAGCGCTGGAGGAATTCTATGGAATACAACATATGTCTCACACCTCTATTTCGGATGCGTTCTTATGGAGCAGTATTCAAAGAAAGTCATGGAGATTAGTTGTCATCATAACTTTTTGGAGTATCTTTAAGTGGCCAAATAATTTTATTTTCAATAATAATGCTTCCCCTTTTTTGGAATTATTCTCCATCATTTCTTCCATCTATGAATCAATCCCACAGAGCCCTTCCAAGCAGCTGAAACAGAATGGTAATGAGATCCCTCAGAAGTTGTCGTCTATGCCAAGGGCTTTTTTCGATGGTGCTGAACAGGGAGGTCAATGTGGAGGTGGGGTCATCATCTGGGTAAATGAAAATAGCCAATTTCTCATTTACTGGAATGGGGGGAGAGGATCCAACATCAAAGCTGAGGTGATGGCCCTTGCTGGCCTTCTACATTTCTGTCTCTTTCTTAATCTACAGGATGTCTCCATCTTTGGAGATTTGAAGGTCATGATGGATTGTGTGCTTGGTAAGAATAACATTATTAAGCCTCAGCTCATTGGGTGGTTAGACAGGATCAAATTTTTATGGAATAGATCAGAGGGAGCCTTTATTCATCGCATCAACAGGACCCTAAATCAGCAGGCAGATGGTTTATCAAAAAAGGGTCTTTAGGCGGTTCCAGGTTTATGGTTTTTGCAGGTTTCTCATGAGGGGAAAATCTTCTCCATACAGGACTTCTTCCCTCCCAACTTTTAAACCTATCCTTTGCTTCGGTTTTGGTTTTTCTCATTATCTTTTGGTTTTGTTTCCATTCAGTTCATCTGTCTCTCCAGATGTTGAAGGTCTTAATCTTCTAATGGTGCTGTTTCCAGTGGTCGCAGGTTCTCCAAGCTTGATGTCTGTATATCTGCCTCTCGGGATGGCTTTTTGCTGATGGCCGATAGTTATGGTCTCTTGGCTAGATCTTGTCCTCTTTATGCTCAGTTAGACTATTTTAGACACATATCTCTCATGGCTGTCAGTTTTTTCTGGCATGCGTTGTTGATGCCCATCTGTATGACTTTTGCTTATTTTTTTGTGGCAAGTCCTCGCCATCCCTTTTCATGGTTTGACCTATATGAGACATATATCCTCTAATGTATTTGTACATATATGCTATGTTTATATTTTTGATATAAATGCAATTATGTTTTTTCGTCCTAAAAAAAATGTTTGTTTAGTTAATATCATGTACGATGAGTACATAGACTGAAATTATGAAAGAACAACCTTAGTGTGTATTTATTTGTTACTTTCCTGCATTAAATACAAATCTTCATTTGGAGCAATCACGTGAAACTGCGAAATACACATAGTTCTGACGCAAGATGGGAGTTGGACATGACATCATAACATCATGCTAAAACGAAACAAGAGACTGGAGACTTGCAGGACAATCTCTCCATTCACTTTAATAGATAATTTTATTTTATTTTTTTATATTGTTTTGGAATTTTACGGTAAACATACAAAACAATGAATTTAGGTATAGGTTAAACAAAGTTTTTTTTGGTAGAAATCACATTAGAAAATTTTTGGCCAATGCTTTTCGAACCAACAAGTGTAGTTCATCATCAGGCTAGGCTATTTTAATATAAATTCCCTTAGTCTAACTAATTGTTCGATGTTTTGTTGTTTGTTTCTTTGTTTCTTTTGGATTAATTTCCTTTACAATCTATTTGCTTCTTTGTTTTAGTTAATATTACTCTAGATGGTAAGGATTTATTTGAACTCTATATTCAACTGTGCTAAAAGTTTGTTATTTTTTTTTTAAGAAACTACATTTATTTATACATCTTAAATAGTTGTGTATGTTTTTGTTTTGTTTTGTTGTGTTTAATTATATGATTGTATTATCAAATTTATTAAGAGCATGTGTTTACTTCTGTCACACCTAATTCCACATACACATGTAATAAAAAAAAAATTAATGTATGCCTTTCATATAGTCCGACTACACACTATTTGATACACCTGTAAGTATGTATGCACATTCATTTCTTATCGGATATTCACATACACATCCTTATACAAAGTATTTCACAGGTCATTCATTAACTTATGCTACTCTGTTATATGCTTTGTTTATATGTATGGCTACGTGGCATTATAACGTGTTGTTGAATGGGTTTTGGTGTAAGCCTTACCCTCACGGGATAGCCTAGCTGTTAACCTACCCGACAACGGTGAAATTTAATATGGCGCGGGTTTTGGTGGTCCTGCCGCAGCCTCTGCAGGTGCCACCTCAACCTAGCCGTATTGACAACAGTCCTTTCCGGGGCAGGTGGCATGGCCTGGCTCCTCTGGCCATGTGACACCTTGGATACTGAGATCTCGGTCTTTCCGCTCTATGTTCCCGCCTTGCTTCGACGGTTTGGATCTCGCCCAGTGATCGAAGGGTCGAGAATCATTCAAGGGTTCCATGCGATACTTAAACGCCTCCACACAGTCTCAGAGCTCATTTACGCTTGCGGTCTTTCCGGACCCGGTTCAATGCTCCATCTCTAGCTCGAAATCACCAACACTAACTCTTCATTCTACAAATGCTCCAGAGGCTACAAACCGTCTTTCCTCAAACCTTCATAGGTACTGGCCATTCGTTATCAGTTTTACTATATGATTTAACTGTTCTGGCTACCATGGACGATTTCTTACGGTCTTACTTCCTTTCCTTGCCATGATGTGCAGCTGGGACTTTCTACCCTTCGGATGGAACCAGGGTGGCTACACACAGCGGTGCAACCCTTCGGTAGACACAGGTATGTTATCGGCAATTGATACTCTGATTGCATAGTAGAGTTAGTAGATTACAGGTCATAAATTATAGTTTTTGTGGTTTGGTGCAGACCACTGCCCCCAACGCGGGTTTTCTCGCTTCAATCGCTGGGTATTCTCTGTAGAGAACCCTTACGGTTTGCCTTCATTGTGTAGACTGGTCATGACAGTGTTTTCGCTGGTTAATTTGTTGCTCACAGCGAAATCCTGGGTTCTTTTATACATGTATACGTTTTCCGTTTGATTCACAATGCTACCCTTGCGGCAAGTTTGATACACTTGTTCTTATACATATGGATTGCGGATCTGGTCTTCACGCACAGATCTGGGCATGAGTGTTTTGGGTTTTTTTTTCCCTTATCAAATATGAACTGTTAATTTCTTTTCAAGGCTTCACCGTTCGGTGCTATTTGTAATTGTAAACAGGGTATAGAACCTGTCTAACCCTCAGGGTATTTACGCCTGTAACTTATATGATTCTGATTCGACTTTTCGACATTTTTGAAACAGAGCATGGGGTTTATATTTTGTTGCTGGTTCTACTTGTTTTCATAACGGCATTCGTCTATATATTGTCAAGTTATGATGATAGTTTTGGTTACACGCTCTGTGCTTTCTATATGCTCTTCGTATTGCTATTCTATACAGCGTGTATTCGGTGGCTGTAAAGCAATGTTAAGCTGGCTCTTCTCTCTATGGAAAAGGTTGCACTATATGCATGCTTGTTGTTTCTCCTTACTGTTATAGCACAGGTTCCCTTGTATTAATATGAATATCTTCTCATCGAAGTTGCATGCACAGAATGTCTTATTTATGTATACTCACTGTTTCCCATTTATCGCTCTAAATGCACAGGGTTTCTTATATACATTTACTTTCTGTACTCCATTTACCGCTGTAGATGCACAGGGCTTCTTATATACATATGCTCACTGTGTTCCATTTATAACTCTAAATGCACAGGGTTCTTTATTATCATGTCCGCAAGTACTGCGACTTGGTGACATAGGTTAATGAAATGCCTTATGATTTCCATTCTCTGTTTATACAGTTTACCAATAATTCTGTCTGTCTAGAGTAACTTATCGGTTTATGCACATGTTATTTATTATTTATGCTAAACAATTGTTTCACCGTTCCTCCGTCGACGGGGTAGCATCCGACTACAATCGGTGCTCCTCTATTCAGATTCGGAGGTTTTAATCTCTCGTTCCATTGTCATTTCACAGTATTTGTTCGGTTAACTGTCATAGTATTCAATACTGTTTGATTCACTGTTGACTATTCGTTTATCAGACAGTGTATTGGCCTTGCTAATGAGGTTGGGTCAAGTCCATTACACAATAACCAGACCTTAGTTAATGCTTCCCCGTACCAGTATTCAGTCTTGATTAATATCTCTGTGTAGCTTTATTTACCGGGGTACTAGCCCCGACCCTGTCTATTATTTGACAGTCTGTTCCTTAATTTAAAGATTACATCTGTACATTTATGCTAACATTGTGACAATGTCTAGGAAAATTAAAGACATGTTTCCTGTTTGACTACTGTAAATTCAATGCATATTTATTTTCAATCAGGGACTTCACAGTTTGGAACCGTACCTGGTTCGCCAGTGTCAGGAATGGTTTTCAAACAAAACAAGTCACCTGATCTTTAATTCTGCTCATCCACCCAACCATGAGATCCATCCCTCAGACGGAATTCTCCCCTCGAGCCATCCTGCAGGCCTCAAGCCCTCAACAAGATTTGTGCACTCTCTGTGCCTGGTTATCTGGTCCTAACCAGACTTAACCCCTTTTCTTTCTCTTTCCCTTTTTCCTCTTATTGGAAAAAAATCTCTTCTGTCTGTCCCCACAGCACAGAACTTCCTCCCTTCAGTCAGGACTTTTCCTGTTTTGGAGGGTAGTTTCCATCAGTTATCATAACTGATCTCTTTCTTTAAGATCCGCCTCTTAGAGGCTGCCAGCATTTCAAGAAATATTTAGATTACTTTAATAAAAAATAGATTGTCACAGTTTTGTTTAAAAAACACAACAACAATTGTATTACTGTCTTTTACCACAGTAAACTTTCACATTTACATAGCTTGGGGTCATTACATCTCCCCCTCCTGTGATCGGACATCGTCCCGATGTCTGTCACCCTTAAACAAATTCGGGTAAGCTTCTCTAAGGAGTTCCTCATCTTCCCAAGTGGCTTCTTCCGGCCCATAGTGCTGCCACTGCACTTTAGCTTGGAAAATAACCCGTTTCCGCAGCTGCACTTCTCTCCGATCGAGAATGGTCAGTGGTTCGACCAGAACCTCGTCTTCTGGCTCGACCTGCAATCAGCAACAGATTTAGTTATTTTCTTGTTTCGTAACAAAGCTTATCTAGAATGACTAGATTAATTCTTACCCGAACATTCTGCCATTGAATCACATGTTTAGGATCGTAGACGTATTGTTTTAACACGGAAACGTGAAAAACATTGTGGATCCTAATATGGCTTGGTAGGGCGAGTTGATAAGCTACCGGCCCGACCCTTGCCAAGTTTTGGAAAGGGCCAAAATAACGAGGTGCAAGTTTGGCACACCCGCTCCACTGCAAGGTACTCCTTTTGGGTTGGATTCTGACAAACACATGGTCCCCAACTTGAAATTCTTTGAACCTTCTCTTTCGATCAGCAAAATTTTTCTGTGTATCCTGAGCGGCTTTTAAGTTGGTACGCACCTTTTTTACCGTTTCTTCCATTTCCTTGAGCATTTCAGGACCAATTCGTAACCTATCCTCAGGTCCACCCCAACTTGAGGGTGTGCGACACTTCCGCCCATACATGACCTCAAAAGGACTCAACTGTGTTGAGGAGTGATACCCATTGTTATATGCGAATTCGACCAGGTGGAGATATTCTTCCCATTGGGTTGGCTTCATCATAACACATGCTCTCAGCATGTCCTCCACAACCTGATTCACTCGCTCTGTTTGGCCATCTGTTTGGGGATGATAAGCTGTGCTAAAGTTCAGCTGTGTTCCCAATTCAGCAAACAATGTCCTCCAAAAGGCTGATGTAAACTTAACATCACGATCGGAGATAATTACCTTCGGAAGTCCATGCAATTTGAATACATTTTGCATGAAAATATGAGCAATTTGCACAACCTTATATGTTGATTGCACATGTATGAAGTGTGCTGCCTTACTCAACTTATCCACTACCACCATAATGGAATCATTATTTTTCTTCGTTCGAGGCAATCCGGTTATAAAATCCATGGAGATAGTCTCCCATTTCCATTCCGGAATGGGTAAGGGTTGTAGCAGCCATGCTGGATGCAAGTGCTCCGCCTTGATCTGCTGACATTCTAGACATCGTGCTAGATACTCAGCTACCTCCTTCTTCATTTTTGGCCAGTAATATTCTTTTCGAAGAGCGGTAACCATTTTCTGGTAGCCTGGATGCCCGGTGTAATGGCTGATGTGAAATTCGTCCAGAATCAACTTCTTAAGACTATCTTCATTGGGTACATACAGCTTTTTATTAAAATACAACATTCCGGCATCATCTAGTTCATACCCCTGTTGTATTTCCTTACCAGAAAGTTGTTGTATTTGCTGTTTAATTTGCTGATAAACAGCATCTTGTTCAGCCGCTGTTTTTATCTTTTCAAATAGAGTACTTTGCCATTTACTGATCGAAATATTGCACACGCATTGTACCTTTCGACTTAATGCATCAGCTACTCGGTTCTCCTTCCCTTTTAAATGCTTAATTTCAAAGTTGAACTCGCTTAAGAGGTCAGCCCAACGAGCTTGTCTCGTATTTAAGGTGGGTTGGCTGAAATAGTTTGTTAGGCTGTGGTGGTCTGTTAGCAACAGAAATTTTCTTCCCAAGAGATAGTGTCGCCACATTTTCAGGGCATGAATAACAGCTGCCAGCTCCAAGTCGTAAGCAGAGTATTTCTGCTCATGTTCCTTCAGTTTCCTTTATTCATATGCGATGACTCTTCCTTCTTGCATCAGCACTCCTCCCACACCTTCTTTACTTGCGTCAGTGCAGACCACGTAATCCTTATTAGGATCAGCTATACTCAATACAGGTGCGGTGGTGAGTAAGTGCTTGAGCTGTTCAAAGCTCTTCTGGCATTCTGAGGTCCACTTAAATACTTTTCCCTTCTTTTGTAAGGAGGTGATAGGATATGCTACCCTAGAAAAACCTTCGACAAATCTTCTATAATAACCCGCTAACCCCATAAAGGACCTAATATCTGCCACGTCCTTTGGTATGGGCCACTCCATTATAGTTCTGATTTTCTCAGGATCTACTGCAATTCCTTCCTTTGTGATCACATGGCCTAAGTATTGTATCTCCTCCTTGAAGAAATCACACTTACTAAACTTTGCATATAATTGATGTTCTCGCAAAGTTTGCAACACCAATCTAAGGTGTTCCTCATGCTCCTTTCTTGATCGGGAGTAAATCAGAATGTCATCTATGAATATCAACACAAATTTGTCTAAGAATCTGTGAAACACACTGTTCATCAAACACATGAAGGTAGCAGGTGCATTGGTCAGACCAAAAGGTAGCACCACGAACTCGTAATGCCCATACCGCGTTCTGAAAGCTGTCTTGGCGATATCCTCTTCTTTAATTCTGATCTGATGATAACCAGATCGCAGATCGATCTTAGAGAATACCATCGCTCCCTTTACCTGATCAAAAAGTTCGTCGATCCGAGGCAAAGGATATTTATTTTTGATCGTGAGCTTATTCAGCTGACGATAATCAATGCACATCCGAAAAGTCCCATCTTTCTTTTTGACAAAAAGCACTGGGGCTCCCCAGGGTGATACGCTGGGACGAATGTAATTTTTATCTAACAGTTCCTGCAGTTGCATTTTTAATTCTATTAGTTCTGGTACACTCATGCGGTATGGTGCCCGTGATATGGGTGCTGCCCCTAGAATCAACTCAATGGTGAAATCCACATCTCTCTTAGGTGGTAATCCCGGTACTTCCTTGGGAAAAGCATCTGCAAATTCCTGTACCACTGGAATGCTACCCAGCATAGCAGTTTTATCCTCCTGATTTGCGTAACCTACCTTAATAGCGTAGATTTGACATTTCTTCTTGATGCACTTAGCTAGCTGAGATGCTGTAATGGGTCGAATCTTTACAGGATGTCTGATTCCTTGTAACTCCTGCTGCTCTCCACGGTCATCCTTATAGTAGATGGTTTTGGTCTTGCAATTCACTAAGGACCAATGTTTTTCTAGCCAATCCATCCCAATCAAGATATCGTATGAACCCAACGGTAGTATGTTTAAGTCTGCCACTATTGGTTGCCCTGCTATGGTTAAAGAGCAATTATTTATCTTGGCCAGGACTCATCTCTTGGCTCCTGTAGCTAATTGGACCAGCCACGGATTTCTGAACTTTTCAGATTGTAACTTACACTGTTCTACTATCTTTGGGCTAACATAACTTAAAGTAGCTCCTGGATCAATAAGAACAGCTATAGAAAGATTTGAGATTTTACCTTCGAATTCAACCATAGATGGCTGGTATTCCGCTTGTCGGTCTTCCAAAGCTGCATTAATTCTGGGTACACTGCGTGCCACGTCCCCAACGGTCGATGCCTCATGAATTTGGGATATCTGGTCTGTCCCCTTTCGCTGTGGGCAGTTTTTAACATAGTGAGGTCCTCCACAGCCCCAGCATTGAACTGGAGGTATGGTCATCCCCTCACCTTCTGGTCTAACAGGCTGCTCACTTACTCTAGATTCGCTCATTGGCCTAGATCGGGGCGCATTCCTTGCAACAGATCTACTGTTTAATCCTTTACCAGCACCTTTACTCCCACTGCTGCGACCTCCTTTGCTGCTCCCAACCATCCGACTGCTCCTTTTCTCATTCCATCTTTTGTTTGAGGTGTCCCCCTTCTGTTTACTCTGCTGGTAGCAGATCCTTGCTTTACGAATAGCCTCATCCATGGTCCTAGGATTGTCAAACTCAATCCTTTCCCTTATATATGAAGGTAAGCTGCTCACAAACCTTTGGACCTTGGCTTTCTCCTCCTTGATGTAAGGTACATAATGTAGCAGTGAGGTAAAGCGATTAATGAACTCGTCCATTATCTACTGTCACAATCTTAAATCATGGAATTCCCTTGCCTTTTCATCGTAAAAGCGTTCAGTCAGGTACCTTTCTTTGAAGTATTTCTGAAACTTCTCCCAGGTAATGGTCCGTTCGCTTACCCCCTTGACAATTTTGATTTCCTCCCACCACAAGGTTGCCTTACCTTGTAACTGGAAAATAGCTAATCTCGCCTTCAGGTTATGATCATACTCGTACAACTGAAAATATGTATTCATATTTATTAACCAAGCTTCAACTGCTTCCTCCTGCTCGCCATCAAAATGTGGGGGTTTAATTTTTCGAAATTCCCCCTGCAATTCCATTTTCTGACGTTTTGAAGTTTGCTGCTCTGGCACATTGTCAAAATGATCCTCTTTGTCTTCTGAATTTTCAGGTTCAATCTGATAGTTTTGTTCTTCTGTCATCCTCTGCTGTTCCGCGCTGGGGTTAGATAGAGGTGGATTTTTCCTGTCTGACAAACTCTTCAAAATCCTTTCTTGCTCAACTGTCAAACGTGCATTGTCTTCTTGCAACCGTGCCATCTCATTTTTTAACTCCTGAACAGTTTCCAGGATTGCAAGGTTGGTACTTCGTGTTTCCTCACCCAACTATACCCACAGTTCTGGGTTCTCTCGAGGGTTACTGCCGGGTCCTTGCATTTAGTTACTTTTCTGGCTCAACTGGTAACTGTTGTAATTCTGTATTTTACCCCTAAATAGACAGAACAACAGTTGATTATTATTTTTTTATATATATGCATGATATAATCTTCTGCACAGTGAAACCCTGCATGCTTGAGGCCACAGTGTTGAAACTGGGCTCTGATACCAATTTGTCACACCTAATTCCACATACACATGTAATAAAAAAAAAAAATTAATGTATGCCTTTCATATAGTCCGACTACACGCTATTTGATACACCTGTAAGTATGTATGCACATTCATTTCTTATCGGATATTCACATACACATCCTTATACAAAGTATTTCACAGGTCATTCATTAACTTATGCTACTCTGGTATATGCTTTGTTTATATGTATGGCTACGTGGCATTATAACGTGCTGTTGAATGGGTTTTCGTGTAAGCCTTACCCTCACGGGATAGCCTAGCTATTAACCTACCCGATAGCGGTGAAATTTAATATGGCGCGAGTTTTGGTGGTCCTGTCGCAGCCTCTGCAGGTGCCACCTCAACCTAGCCGTATTGACAACAGTCCTTTCCGGGGCAGGTGGCATGGCCTGGCTCCTCTGGCCATGTGACACCTTGGATACTGAGATCTCGGTTTTTCCGCTCTATGTTCCCGCCTTGCTTCGACGGTTTAGATCTCGCCCAGTGATCGAAGGGTCGAGAATCATTCAAGGGTTCCATGCGATACTTAAACGCCTCCACACAGTCTCAGAGCTCATTTACGCTTGCGGTCTTTCCGGACTCGGTTCAATGCTCCATCTCCGGCTCGAATTCACCAACACTAACTCTTCATTCTGCAAATGCTCCAGAGGCTACGAACCGTCTGTCCTCAAACCTTCACAGGTACTGGCCATTGGTTATCAGTTTTACTATATGATTTAACTGTTCTGGCTACCATGGACGATTTCTTACGGTCTTATTTCCTTTCCTTGCCATGATGTGCAGCTGGGACTTTCTACCCTTCGGATGGAACCAGGGTGGCTACACACAGCGGTGCAACCCTCCGGTAGACACAGGTATGTTATCGGCAATTGATACTCTGTTTGCATAGTAGAGTTAGTAGATTACAGGTCATAAACTATAGTTTTGTGGTTTGGTGCAGACCACTGCCCCCAACGCGGGTTTTCTCGCTTCAATCGCTGGGTATTCTCTGTAGAGAACCCTTACGGTTTGCCTTCGTTGTGTAGACTGGTCATGACAGTGTTTTCGCTGGTTAATTTGTTGCTCACAGCGAAATCCTGGGTTCTTTTATACATGTATACGTTTTCCGTTTGATTCACAATGCTGCCCTTGCGGCAAGCTTGATACACTTGTTCTTATACATATGGATTGCGGATCTGGTCTTCACGCACAGATCTGGGCATGAGTGTTTTGGGTTTTTTTTTCCCTTATCAAATATGAACTGTTAATTTCTTTTCAAGGCTTCACCGTTCGGTGCTATTTGTAATTGTAAACAGGGTATAGAACCTGTCTAACCCTCAGGGTATTTACGCCTGTAACTTATATGATTCTGATTCAACTTTTCGACATTTTTGAAACAAAGCATGGGGTTTATATTTTGTTGTTGGTTCTACTTGTTTTCATAACGACATTCGTCTATATATTGTCAAGTTATGATGATAGTTTCGGTTACACGCTCTGTGTTTTCTATATGCTCTTCGTATTGCTATTCTATACAGCGTGTATTCGGTGGCTGTAAAGCAATGTTAAGCTGGCTCTTCTCTCTATGGAAAAGGTTGCACTATATGCATGCTTGCTGTTTCTCCTTACTGTTATAGCACAGGTTCCCTTGTATTAATATGAATATCTTCTCATCGAAGTTGCATGCACAGAATGTCTTATTTATGTATACTCACTGTTTCCCATTTATCGCTCTAAATGCACAGGGTTTCTTATATACATTTACTTTTTGTACTCCATTTACCGTTGTAAATGCACAGGGCTTCTTATATACATATGCTCACTGTGTTCCATTTATAACTCTAAATGCACAGGGTTCTTTATTATCATGTCCGCAAGTACTGCGACTTGGTGACATAGGTTAATGAAATGCCTTATGATTTCCATTCTCTGTTTATACAGTTTACCAATAATTCTGTCTGTCTAGAGTAACTTATCGGTTTATGCACAGGTTATTTATTATTTATGCTAAACAACTGTTTCACCGTTCCTCCGTCGACGGGGTAGCATCCGACTACAGTCGGTGCTCCTCTATTCAGATTCGGAGGTTTTAATCTCTCGTTCCATTGTCATTTCACAGTATTTGTTCGGTTAACTGTCATAGTATTCAATACTGTTTGATTCACTGTTAACTATTCGTTTATCAAACAGTGTATTGGCCTCGCTAATGAGGTTGGGTCAAGTCCGTTACACAATAACCAGACCTTAGTTAATGCTTCCCCGTACCAGTATTCAGTCTTGATTAATATCTCTGTGTAGCTTTATTTACCGGGGTACTAGCCCCGACCCTGTCTATTATTTGACAGTCTGTTCCTTAATTTAAAGATTACATCTGTACATTTATGCTAACATTGTGACAGTGTCTAGGAAAATTAAAGACATGTTTCCTATTTGACTACTGTAAATTCAATGCATATTTATTTTCAATCAGGGACTTCACAGTTTGGAACCGTACCTGGTTCGCCAGTGTCAGGAATGGTTTTCAAACAAAACAAGTCACCTGAGCTTTAATTCTGCTCGTCCACCCAGCCATGAGATCCATCCCTCAGACGGAATTCTCCCCCCGAGCCATCCTGCAGGCCTCAAGCCCTCAACAAGATTTGTGCACTCTCTGTGCCTGGTTATCTGGTCCTAACCAGACTTAACCCCTTTTCTTTCTCTTTCCCTTTTTCCTCTTATTGGAAAAAAATCTCTGCTGTTTGTCCCCACAGCACAGAACTTCCTCCCTTCAGCCAGGACTTTTCCTGTTTTGGAGGGTAGTTTCCATCAGTTATCATAACTGATCTCTTTCTTTAAGATCCGCCTCTTAGAGGCTGCCAGCATTTCAAGAAATATTTAAATTACTTTAATAAAAAATAGTTTGTCACAATTTTGTTTAAAAAACATAACAACAACTGTATTACTGTCTTTTACCACAGTAAACTTTCACATTTACATAGCCTAGGGTCATTACAACTTCGAAGAGATTATGCTTTTGTAAATATATCAGCCAAATAACTGCGAGAAAGGGGGTCCCTTATCTAGTTCCTTATCCCAGAAACAAAAAAATTTCATACAAACCAATTTAATATCTTACTTAACTGTAACCTTAAAAATAGATAATAATAATAATAACTTATAACTTTTTAGTTAAATTTATTAAATTTATACTAAAATAATAATGATAATTATACATAAATAATATAAATGAGCAATATTCATTTGAATTTTATATTTATTTATTTAAAAATTTATATTTATTTCTTTAACAATAGAGAAGACGTGTAATTATGGATTTATATTTAACCTATTTTATTTTTAAAATTTATTTTACTAAAAATAAAATTATTTTACTATTTTTTAATCTAATGAGATATATGTTTATTTTAATTTTATATTTATATTTATTTTTTTAATCTAATGAGATATATGTTTATTTTAATTTTATATTTATATTAAAAAAAACAATTTTGAAAGCATATTCATGTGGTGGAATTATAAATCTATAATTTAATATATTTTACTTAAAATAAATAATTTAATTGTTTTTAAGTTTATTTTTGGGAAATGCTTGAATCTATGTTAAACGTATAGGTTTCAGCAGGAGAAAAAAATTGAAGGTATAGGTTTCAGTAGATAAATTTTTTTTCAAAAACTTGTGTTCAGGGGTTTAGGTATTCTTAAGGCCATCGAAATAATTTTTTTCCTAAAATAATTAAATAATAGTGTTTTTTTTTTTTAGAAAAAGAATTTAAAAGAGTAATGACGCTGAATATGATTATCATTTATCAAGATTATATGGTTTATTTGACTTTAAGAGAGTAAGGGATGATGAGCTACACTAGTGGTTACTTAACAAATTCTAATGTAATTTATTTACATGCAAATTTTTTTAGAGTGCAAAATATAGTGTGTTATTTTTTATTATTTAAATTATGTATGATTAAATAAAATGTTTAACCATTAAAAAATAAAAATAAAAATAAACAACATTTTTTTCTATATATAAATATATATGAAATTGATATTGACATTAATTAGTTAACATATATTTTCAAATAGTTTATTTAAATCTCTTTTTCAAATATTTTTGAAAAATATAAAATTTAAATATTCACATTTTCTTTTTACTTCTAATTACATCACAACATATTTATTTTTAAAAAATATATTTTCTATTTAGAACATAATTTTTATTTTTTATTTTTATTTTGAAGGGACACCCAAGGGCATACAAACTTACACATTAAAAAAATCATGAATGTTGTAGTGAAAGTAGGCATTGGTCAATTACCAAAACACCATAAAATTATTTTTTGTGAAATTATCGATCATATACTCACATTCCATTTTAGTTACACCAAAACTCACATGCATTAGTAAACTTCCAAACCATTATCATTATCTTTTGAGTGGTCCCAACACCAAAACCCACATGCATTAGTAAACTTCCAAACCATTATCATTATCCTTTGAGTGGTCCCAAGGTGGATCACCAAGTAACCATTCCCAATAAAATGAGTGTGAAAATCCAACATCTCTTACCTTGTTAAGATTCAATAAACCATATGTTAATTACTACCATTATAATCATCAAATTTTATGGTTACAAATAATTATAAAAAAAAACCAAATAACCATTCCCAATAAAATGAATGTGAAAATCTAACATCTCTTACCTTGTTAAAGTTCAATAAACCAAACCATAAGTTAATTACTACCATTATAATCATCAAAATCTATAGTTACAAATCATTAAATAAAAATGATAATAATTATTTTAATGGTTACAAATCTGCATCATTCACCTTCGTATTTCTATACTTGATGAATCTTAATTATAATAAATCCAAACTATTTATTAACTGCAAAAGCTTATTACAATTGATATGAAATTATGTAGATAAACTTGATTCTCAGTTCAAGTTCATGACCCAGGCTGGAACATGATCAACTCTAATGACATCTAACTGCACAAAAGAATAGACGATGTAAAAAGTAAAAACAAATCTAATATGGAATCGTATATCTTGCAAACCTTGAATATTCTCAGAAATATGTACACCGTAGAGAGATCAAATCAATCTCGGCCGCTGTCAATAAGGGCCTCCGATATCATTAATATTCCTTAAAAATATATACATTTCGGAGGAAGATAAAATTAATCTCCTAAGCCCTCAATAAGGGTTTCAAATTTCAGCGCGACTGCTATGCCAAATTTTAGACAAAGGCTCTCTGGTTGATGTTTAATTCCATATGCTCCTTTCCCTGGAAATTAACTCCGGCATAAGTGTCTGGATTTACACCCAACCGTTTCCACTACCACGCATCCTGAGATTGCTGAAATCCGAGAATACTGAATCATGTTTCATCCTTAGAGATGGCAAATGTTGCAGAGGATATGACGATTGATCTACTCTCGTCTTAGAAGAGTGTACGGGAACGATAAATTGCATAATCCTGGACACTTAGTATGCACTGCCCATCGCCTTTTTGAAATCAATGATTTCATCTAGCTTCGAATTTGCACGTACTGCTTTTCCAAACATGGACGCCAGATATTCGAAAGCAACTTCGTCACATGGAATGGTGAGCCCCATCTGGTGACCAAACCCATACTCCTCTTCGGCCTTCTCTAACAATGTCCGGAACAGAAAATGATTGAAATAAATGGCAGGAATGATAAACCTCCTTCGTTCCTTCCCAACATACACCGCACAGTGTCCCTTGGGAACATCTGTGGGCAGAGCACTGCATGAGGTGCCCAGGGCCTCATCCTCCGTCATGAAGTAACGACTCTTCTCTGGACAAAGGGCATATCTGGTCGCCTTATAACCCTTTGCAAAGTTGCGAAGTACTTTGATTATCTGTCTCAAAAGAATAACTTGAGGATTTCTCAATCTTTTTGGCATAGTCATGGATTAGACGAGACTGGAGGATAGAAATCAAATTCAAATTTCTTCCTTAAAATCGAGTCCTAATGAGAAACTTGCACAGACTTGTTGTGGAAAGGACGCATACGATTTGTATATATAACAAGTGAAAGTGAGAATCTAATGAGCGGAAGCAGAGATTTCAAGTGATAAGATGGTAATGGTGTATAACAACAATATGGTCCACTGTGTCCTTATGTACAATATACAAGATGCTTCGAAGACGGACTTCCAGGCCCACCTGCAATAAAAACCGACTAAGTACCACGAGCGTGGCCCCTCCATGTGTAGGGATGCTTGCAGACAAATATCAATGAGTGAAACTACAACGTCTTTCTTATCACCCATAAAATGTGTGAAGTCTTATCAGAACCGATTTTCTGAGTATTCCAGCCGTATAAAGTAGGATGAATGGATTACTTACTTTTCTGATTTGTTATTTTTGAATGGCCGCTATAATTGCTATCCAATATAGAAATTATTAGCAGATATTTTTCTCAAGTGAATTCCTCTGTGATTGTCTGTGCCTAGCGACAAAATTGCGCATATTGAATGCAAAATAGATGTTCACGTGGAATTTGGCGTGTGTTATGAAAGTTATTAGATTTATTGCAGGATTGCCGACAGAGAAGTTGAAGGCAAACAATAAAACCCATGCTATTGGGTATTGAATGCCCTCTAAGACACCATATTTAATGCACTCTAAGAGCTTGACGGGACAGCCCTGATCATTCTCCTCCGCCTCCGCCTCCGCCTCCGCCTTGACCGCCACCGCCACCACCATTCCATAAGAAAGCTCGCATATACGATACATACGATACACGATATACAATGTACGCATACGTGGCCAGCGGGCCCTCTCCGTTTCCGTTGGCGTTAACGGATATACCCTTCCCACTCCCGATGTCGGAAAACTAATTGCAATCGGTAGCCTCTGCCGCATTGTGTCTTTTCACTGTAATTCACAGCCTGTATCCGTACTTTCTCCTCCTTTCTCCTACTGATCGACCTGCTCCCTTCAGAATGCAATTAAAGCTTTCTATTCTCATTTGAAATTTGAATTTTGAACAACTGACGCGCCACATGAATACCTGGCAAGCTAGCGCCAAATGAATACCGGGCAAGCTAGCCTTTTAGCAGTATGTTTCTTCCTTTTTTGAGCGAGCCCTCTTTTTTGATCGTAGCTTTTTACAGGTTGAAGATGTTTTTGAGCGTAGCTTTTTACAGGTTGAAAATGTTTTTGGATGATTTTGAGCGTAGCTTTTTACAGGGTGAAAATGTTTTGGATGTTTTTGAGCGTAGCTTTTTACAAGTTGAAGATGTTTTGGATTTTATTGCAGAAACTTGGGCAAACTCTTTCATTATAGCGCTTCTTCATATCCCATGAATACCCCAAGAATGTATATGGTGGAAGCATATTTGAGAAATTGGTGTTTCCATTGTCGAAAGCTCTAGCTATGTATTAGGCATCCCCCAGACAATCTCAGTACAAATATTATTCTCACCCTCTGGACCTACAAAGATGCGTGCAAGGATGGAAGATCATCGCAAAAGTACTCAATATAGAGTCTATGAGGAAATCTGCATATACAACCAGGAGTCCTCTCATGGTGGGACCGCTAATGGATTTCAGAGTTGCCACTGAACACGTGGGATGAAGCAGCCGTGGCAAAATGTTTCATTCTCATGAAGAAGGTCAGGTTTGGTCTGTGTTAACAAGAACTATATGGAGTTGAAAAGTCTCAGGACGGTGGTCTGTGTTAACAAGAACTATATGGAGTTGAAAAGTCTCAGGACGGTGGTCTGTGTTAACAAGAACTATATGGAGTTGAAAAGTCTCAGGACGGTGGATGGCTGAATATTTAAGGGCAGCCCTGGAACCAACACACAGGCCACCACCGCGATGGTTGCATTTATAATTTTAATACTAATTTTTTTATACATATAACAAGGTTAACCATAACATTTTATTTTTATGGTTATCAAAATGTTATTTCGCATATATATGGGAATGAATATTTTCCGAGGAAGATTCTGACGTAATAGACATTCCCACTGTTTCATGTAATATTAGTGTGGTTGCTTTATTTAAGCTTTTGAAAAGTTTGTTTGGTAGTAGGTTGAGTTGTAAAGTCAGTGACTATAAATAGCATTACCATGTATTAACGTGTATTGCAGTGGCAAACCTATGCAAAAGTGTGTATTTTTGAAGATCTTATCGAACAACACTGATATTGCATAACCTTATTCTACTGTGGGATGTTATTGCTCTCTGTAATCTTGAAGTTATGGAATTTTTACGTTGTTTTCTATTTTTTCATGAATGTTTAGTTTTTTCTGTAATCATGAAGTTATGGAATTTTTATTATGTTTTCCAATTTTTCATAAATTATGGCTGAGATTATCAAAATTTTACCTTATGTGTTGAAGAGATTGTTAGTTTTAGTTTTTTGCATATTTAGAAAGGTTAGTGAAATTAAATAAATATTATAAATTATTATATTATATTATTATGAATTTTTTAAGAAAAAAATATAATGTAAATTTTTTTATATTATTTTAATGGTTAAAAAAAAATTGTAGCTTTTTAAATAAAAGTAACAAAAAGGGGAAATCTAAACTTTCAATTCGTTTTTAGCACGAGGTTAAATGTTATTTTAAAATTAGATGACTTTCATATATTATGGTGAGATAAAATTGTGTTTTCAGAATAAGATGAACCTATTATTTAAGGATTATGTGTGGAATAACACATGATTCCATTACTTAAATAAATATAAAGTTAGTTTTTCATTTTTCGGATAAGATTTAAAATTACATTTAACTAAACGTTTAGCTTTCCAAAATGTAAATAAATAAATTAAAATAATTTAATTAATTAATTAATTAATTTTTTCAAATTTTGGAATAAATAACATTTAGAATTACTTTTAATTGATTAAAAATTTGGATTTTAAGAAGGTAAATAAATAATTTATTACTAGAAACATAAGAAAGTGTAAATATTTACTTCTCATAAATGAATAATATTTTCCATATATATATATATTAACTAGGTCAAAGAAGAAAATTAATATAGCAAAGATAAGAACGAATTCTCATGAGCTCCATAGTGAAACAGGTCGTTGGACAGTTCTTAAAAGGCAATGGATGGAAAGGATTTGCCATATATGTGAGAATAGGAACATCCAGGATGAAAACCACTTCCTCTTAGAGTGCCCCGCGTACAACCACATTAGATTTCAGTTTCACAATATTTGTTACAATACTGACCTGCCTAGCCTTTTACAATGTCAAAATTATAGTGAGCTCGGAAGACTTCTCTCCAAGCTTTTTGAGCATAGTAATAAAATGCTAAATCAAATTAAATAATTTGTTTTTAGGTCCGATAGACCAATGTTTGGTCTCAGGGGACGTTAACCATCATCATCATCATCATAACTGTTTTTATTGTTAATTAATAAATTAAATATGTAAATGAAAAATGTAAAAAAAATTATAAATAAATATTTTTATAAAACCTTAAATAATATATTTATGTACATAAATTGAAAATTATATATAATATATTTATAAATAAAATTTTACAAGGTTGCCATTTTACTTCACTATTGCAAAGTGGTGAAGAGAGGTGTGTCAAGATGTGTGGATAGGTGTAAAATTTGATTCTTTAATTTAAAAAGGGAATATTTTTAGTTAGATTGATATTTTTAAATAGATATGAGATATTTAATATTTTTAAAATCAATTTATATAAGTACATTTGGTGTAGAATATACAGTCATGGGGTGTACTCTTAAGACATTCCTTGATGTGAAGGTCATGGGTTCAAAATTTAATGGGCAACAATCCACTCATGTTAAGGGTTGGTGTGGCCAAGGCTGAGTGCCATCCTTGAGTGATTTTGACAACTTATATTGCCCCAGGGTTGTGATTTCTCAACCCAAAAGTCTAGTGTGTGGTCATTTTAGGACTCACACAATTTAGCAAACAAAGCAAATATATAAATTTAATAATCTAAATTTATTTTTTTAATAGTTGTTGAACTAAATTTAATAAATAAATAAATGAATATTTATGTTTAAGTAAAATAAAAATATAAAATATTTACATTGGATTATTTATCAAGGTTGTAGAAATTTTTATGTTTTTGAGAATGTGATATACAATTTTTGGTAAAATTATCAATTTTATTTATTTTTTTAAAATAAGTTTTTAGATATATAAAAATATTTAACACCCTAAAATACTTATAAAACATTCGAATTATACAAATTATATAGATTACGAAAATAGAACTTAGCATTTCAAAAAACTTTGAAAAGTTCACAAAATTGAAAGAAAAAACTACAAAAGACAAAATGAAATAAATGATCTATGTAATGGTATTGGTTTATACTTCAACCTTGGATTTCAAGATTATTTTCCATATATTCCTACTAAATCATTAGCATTTGACGTGCTTTGGAACCAGGCTTTTTGGGATCAACACATAGAATTACTCCTCATGAATAAGTTCGTTTTTCTAACCTTTATATACAAGGCTTGCTTTGATGTATTGAATGGTAGTAAACTAAAGGTAGTAGAGATACCATTATTAATATGTTTTTAAGAAAAATCAACTAATAAAGATTTTGAATTTTTATTTATAAATATCATTTTGCTAGATTAATGCAAATTGTATTTTGGATTTTCAATATGTATTTTTCATAAATTAGGGTTGTTTTGCATTTTTTTTTAAAGAAACAAAGTAATATGTATTATTTTTCATAAATTAGGGTTGTTTTGCATTTTTTTTTTAAAGAAACAAAGTAATATGTATTTATCATGTTTGATTGAGATTAAAATATAATTATGTTAGGGAAATGATTTAATTTTAAGTTATTTATAATTTATATAATTATTATATAAAATTATATTAAAAAATTAAAGTTTAAAATTTTTATTTTATAAAAAATAAAATAAACTAAAATTAATATACATTTAAATTATTGAAATTGAGTAAGTAATATGTATTTTAAATAATAATATAAGTTTAAATGATTTCTAACTAATGATACAAAATTTAAAAATATTTATATTTTTTCAAATTAATTTTTATATTGTATTAAAAATTCTTAGCTTTGGTAAATTTGAGATGAAAATGAAATCCAAGGATTTGTAGATAATTCCTAAATGCAAGTGGGTGCATCCAATATCTCCATAAAGATGTCAAAATTATGAAAAATGTTGCATATGAAAAAATATTATAGATGTCGCGAGCTGTGAGAGGGAAAAATCTGAAATCTAAGGTTTAGAGTAGTCGCAGAGGCAACGATCCATGGAGGGGTGCAAAGGAGGGAACTCCACTCCCTCCTTCAAGCAGGCCGTGATCAACAATGGGAAAAAACCTATGGAATATGATAGAGGACCTGCAAAGGGAAGGAATAAGAACTGTGAAAAGGAACAAGATGGACAAGAATCCAAGGATAATAGTATTATTAAAGAAAATGAGGAAGAAGACAAGGAACAGGGAACAAAAAACAAAGCACACATGGGCCCATGTAAGCCCAGAGCTGTTGTTACTCCTAGAGTCACGTTAAATGTGCGTGCTCTGCAGGAGTACAGGGACCATATGCAAACCTACGCAATCATTTGCAAATTCATGGGTGTATGGCCCATTGAAAAAGCCTTACAAATGTGGATAAAATACCATTCGAAGCCAAAAGGAAGTATCGATCTACACTTGGGTTTGAAAGGTTTCTTCACTGTAGTTTTTGCGAACATTGAAGACAAGGATAGAGTTTTTGAAGGTGGGCCTTACTTCTTTGCTGCTGCAGGTCTCTATATGAGACCTTGGATCATGAACTGTGTTCCCGAATGTGAGACCTTTACTTCAGTCCCGGTTTGGGTAAGGCTCTACTCTCTTCCACTTGATTATTGGCAAACAAAATCCTTAACAGCCATAGGAAATAAGCTAGGACGGTTTGTTAAAGCCTCTGAAGCCACCAGGAGGGGAAAGTATACTTCCTTTGCTCGAATATGTGTGGAGATGGACCTCTCTGGAGCTCTTCCAGATGAGATAATTTTGGAAGTTTATGATGAAGAATGGGTTCAAACCATAGACTACGAACATAGTCTGTTTATTCCATAATGTAGACTCTACTTAGGCTGCTAGAAAATACATGATAACTTGCAATATTTAACATATTCTAACTCTTTCTAATCATGACTGTTTTTATTGGTTTAAGTTTAGGTTAGGCTTTACAAACATGAAGTTAATTCAAAAGCTTGTTTTAGGTTTTACCAATATAACATTAAACTTGTTTTATTTATACATATTGATGCATGTTGTTCTCAACTCTATGTTATAGTCTTTTTTTATTTTTGCTCACACCCTTTATTCTACACACATTTTTTTGTTATTTAGCTTCGATTTTATTTGAGTAGTTTTATTCAATATTTTTTCATCTTTACAATCATCTTTATCTAATTTTCCTATGCATTAGCTTGTATCTCATCTACTACTAGTCATTGCATGTTGATGCCGGTTATTCTCAACTCTATGTTGTACAAGTTTTTCCTATCTTTCGTTCCATACTTTGTGTTCTACAAACTTTTTCTTGTTCTTTAACTCCAACTTTACTTTGGTTATTTTCTTCAATATCTTTTCATCTTTAGTATTATTTTTATCTAATGTTTCCTTTGCATAGACATGTACCTCACTACTGATGATTGAACTCTTCTTTCATCCTTTATAAGTGACATCATCTTGGCTTTCTTTCATCTCCTCTTCTATTATCACAAAAGCTTCAACAATTTAGATGGTTGCCTTCATATTTTTTGTTCCTCCTTATGCTATATTTATGATAGCTTTTCCATTCTTATTTCCATCTCCAACTTACTTGGGTTTCGCAAGCTACTCTTCAAGTAAGGTTAATTCAACATCATAATCAAATTCAACTTTCACTACTAGGTTTCATTTTCGATTTCATCCTACACATGTGTGTACAAACTGGGATTCAATTTCTTCACCATGTTCACACTTTGGATCTCGCAGAATCATTTTGTCCTTCTGCAATTTCTTTAATAAATTTTTGTATGGTGTTTACAACAATTGTAGTCCCCATGTTTTGTATACTTTCTAGTTTGGTGGGCCCTTCCACAACTTGTCCAACTACTTCTATGATATTAAAATCATTTAGTTCTTTTGGCACAAAATTCACTTGATCAACAATTGCAACATTTTGTTGATCATTGTTGCTCCTCATTTCACTTTATGCCATCTCTAAAATATCCCAAACATTCTTGGAGGTAGTTGTTGTTGCACTCATGGAAAAAAGGTTGTCATTGGAGCCTCATTGAAGGAGAAACAATGTTTTTAGCATGATCATTCTTGTTAGCTATAAATTGATCCATTTCATATTGTTTCATAGCCTTATAGAACCTAGAAATTCTTAAAACTAATGCCAAATCTAACTGCTCCTCGTTTTGAATCCAAGGACGTTTGTTTCACCTCAATCTGACATCGTATGCTGAAGTTATCGTGTATTGACCGTTTGGTGAAACATCTAAAAATTTAAGCAGGGCAGTTGACTATGATTTCGTATTGTTGAGTCAACATAGTGACTATGTAGGGTATAGCCCAATGGTAGGCTACCACTTGGCCTCACCGAATTGGTTGAAATCTGTTGAGTTTTGATTCGTTGATGGAATTTTCATGGCCTAATTATTAGTTTCCACGTGGCCCAATCAAAGGTTGCCACATGGCACCCTAAGGTGGCACAAAATTTGGTTGAGTTCGGAACATTCCTCCACATTATTCGAATAGGCAACTTTCAAGTTATAAGCAAAGTGCCCCACTGCTAGGGTGTAGGTGGTTCTTAACAATATTGGCGACACGTTTTTGTTTAATGTGTAATCTATTTTGTATTGGGGGAAATAGTCTGGGCTAAGCACTAGCCCCCAGTAACCCAACACCCACGACACCACAAGAAAGGGAGCCAAAGGCTCGGGCTTAGCCCTAGCCCATGGTTCTGGCACCACGATAACTAACCACTGGACCACATGCCAATTCAAAGCGCGGAACAGTTGAAGAGGGCAAAGTTTTGGGACCAATCCATGGTCACCTTACCACATGTAACCACACACCATCAGTAGAGGGCTCGACGGAAGATTTTTCAACGAGCGAAGAGTTTTAGGGGACAAGCCCCGGGGTCACATACCTCCACAGGACCACGCGTCAGTGCAGAAGAGGGCTATGATGGTTAGGGTGGGTCGTTAGCCCAGCCCTCGGACCCTTGGCACCCCACATTGCCTCATGACAAGAATTAAGGGGCCTAACCAGTAGGGCGCGAGTTAAGGCCAAACCCTTGGCCCTATATGGCCCATGTGGCATTGTTTTTCAGATTAAGGGGTCTAAGGTTGAATTAACTATCCAACATAATGCACTGACGGGTAGCAATATTGTCGCTCTATTAGTAAATTTCGAGGTAGATTTGTAGGACCAATAGATAGAGGTTCGAATTTGTAGGATGGTTAATAATCAAGTCATGGGAGAGCTTAAGAGCCCATATCGTTTTGCGTTTTTTACCAATTTGAGCTCATAAATAATGCACTTAGGGGTTTTTGGATGTTTTGAATACATTGGTAACCTCTAATTTCTTATTTGAGTACATTTAAAAAGTATTTTTTGCAAGTTTGAGACTAAAGGTGTATGGATCAGTGAGGGTGGGTAAGCCGTTATCGAAGGTATTTGAGCATGGATAAGACCTTGTAAGGGTATTCTCACTTCAGAAGTCTACTGCAACAACTATAACCAACAGGGTTCAATTTAGGTTCAACATCTCTTAACATGAAGTTTTGATTACATGCTTCAATGTGGAATTAAATGGTTCACATGCTATTTTTAATTCATTTCAGTTGAGGTATGTCATCTTTGTAGGAGATGCTTTGAGTTGCTATTGTTTGTGAGATTTCTTTGTAGGAGAACATTACCATGTAGGGGTAATAGCCACATATTTACCTGTAGAAAATGTTTATGTACTTCATTTGATATTGAATATATAAGTGGTATAGTCATGTTGAGAGGCCTAGAGATGTAACCTAGGAGGGGTGAACTCCATCAACGAACATTTTTTCTTGCTCTTCATTATGTTTGCATGGATTATGTGTTGTATGTTCACTATGTTAAATTACACATGAAAACTAATTCATGATTTGAAGAGACATTGGAAAAGCTTGTTGTTTCAAGACCCATTTTTAACCTCGCAAAGTGTTCACACAGTCGTAATTTTTTGTTTTATTTGATTTTGGAAAAGAGGAAGAAATCACCAAATCCAATTTCGGATCAATCTTCTTCTATCATGGAGTCATCTTCTTTTTCCTTTTTGTACTTTTCTTCTTCCTGCAAATCACTAATCATTGTTGTCCATATAAAATGGAATCCATCTACTCAGATACATGAGTTCCATTCACTATGCTCACTAGTTCTCTAGAAATACTTTTCACGTACATGATTGATTAATATGTTAAACTCTTTCTTAGTATCACATGATCCCAACGTTATAAGATTATTTCAATTCCACATCAAGCTAGCATAAGAGTCGAACTTTGAAACTCCAGATCAAGCTAGCATAAGAGTACACCTAACATCCCTGTGACTACCCTAATGGTTAATTCCACAACTTGATGTCACATAATCTCTATACATAAGATGATACATGCTACATAATTACTACATGTGTGTACCTAACTTAGCAAAGCTTACAAAACACCAAAAGAAAATAACTTACATATACCTAGACATTTATAAAACTAACTTTTTCAACCAACTAAACAAACACCCCACAACACATTTCAATCATTAACTCCTTACATCCATTTAAATTCTTAAATCAAATTTTTAACATAAACTTCCTATGCACTTACACTTTACAAAATTTGAACATTTATAATGTTAAAACTTCAATTTAAAAAAATAAAAATCAACCTTACCAAGTCAATTTATGTTGTTATAACTCCTTCCCCCTTTCAATGAAATAATTCTTCATCTCAAAAACTTGGTGGATTATTTTCCTCCTCTTCATTTTTACCTTTCTCTCTTTTCTTTCTCTCCTCTTTCCCACAAACAAGGCTACGTTACATTTTCGTTTGAATTTTCCAAACCCTGGTATAGAATTGAAATTTCTTCGCGAGTTTCACTCTCATCAACACGCCGGTGTGTCTATTGATCTTAAATAAAGCTTCACTCTCGGAATGATAATAAATGTAACAAATGAATAAATAATTGAATATTGAAAACGTTTGAATTTTACAAACCCTGGTACAGAATTGAATTTTCTTCACTAGTTTCACTCTCATCAACACGCTGGTGTATCTATGATCTTAAATAAAGCTTCACTCTTGGAATGATAATAAATGTAACAAATGAATAAATAATTGAATATTGAAAAACATATGTTTTCATGATCTGGATGTTATTTGTTCAACAACTTCTACCATGTACTCTTCTTCAATGATTTTATTTATCTTCAAGTCCAACTTCAATTTCATTTCCTCGGCCAAACAAAAACTTTTGTAAACCTTTTCCACTGAATGGCACCATAATTTTTAGGCATCATGAGCGGCTGGAATGCATGGCTCCACTTCTCAAATCCTTCGATCCTGTGCTTTCTCTATTTTTAGGTTGCTCTTTTAAGAATACTGCAACTCTTCCGTCTAGATTCTTTTCTACTTCAGCGTTCCGAAATTCCCTCTCGTAATGATGAAACCCTTCACTGAAGCAATTGATGTAGTGATCTAAGCTCCTGGTACTCACTCACTACACTATAGCATATTGCACTGATAATTCTGAAATGCAAAACTTTGGTGCATTCTTCTGGTCACTGCACCCTTTACCACAAAACTTTTTAAATTAACGAATTAAAAAGAAAATTATAACTGTCTAGTGCTACATCAACAGTGCATCAATATGGGTTTGATACCCAAGTTCCAAGCCTCTCTAAACTCTGCTTCAGCAGAGCAACTAATGATTGGTGCATCTCCTCAGTGCAGCAACATGGGTTTGATACCCAAGTTCCAAGCCTCTCTAAACTCTGCTTCAGCAGAGCAACTAATGATTGGTGCATCTCCTCCTCCATCATCGACTAGAAATTATATATGGGATGTAACAGGATTTGATATTAATTGTTGGTTATAACTATATATAACATACACATGAGAGAAATATATTAAGTTATACCATTTTCTAGGTTACATTGAGAATACAAATGGTCTCATATATAACTACACGTGATCATAACAGTTATGTAAAAATTAGTTATTATGTTTCAAGCAAATGCATAACGGTTCATCCCCAACTTCCTTTATTTCAAGTATCACAAAATAGGAGTTACTCCATTATTGATAAAATTTCATTGTTCACTTTTAGCAATTATGTTACTCCATTATGGAATGTTGTCAATCACAGGACTCATAAACAGGTGCTCACATTTGGTTAACAGAATGATCTAGAACATTAACAAAATCTTGTAGAATATTTATTTTTTTACTCCATGGATGGTTGTTTATCCATGTGCAGCAATGAGACTAAAAAGTGCTCACATCTAGTTAAAAATAATGTTTTATAATATTCATGATTGTCTGGGGTTGTTGAAATGTGTTAATTATTCTCCATTATCATATAATTATTCTTACTTTAAATGCACTTTCAATTTAAGAATAATTACTCATGCACATGTGAGCTTAAATTAATAATTTAGGAATAAATACTCACGCACATGTGAGATAAAATTAATATCATCACTATTAGCATTCTAAGATCTTCCTAAGGATCGCTCCATGAGTTTTTCTGTCTTTTGGTCGTTCTATTCCAAGTAATTGAAGCAATGGAAACTCTGTTGTGTGTTAAGGTGTCGTTTTATTGTGACTTGTTTTGTGTTACTAACTATCGTGATTTGGTTTTTCCCTCTCTCTCATATTGGTATCAAAGTTGAGTAAATCTCGCTTTGTTATTTGTCGAAAGAATTGTGTGTTATTGTGTGGATTTATAGTGACTTATTTTTGTGTGGATTTACTGTGACTTATTTGGTTTGTATTTAATTGTTGTGGAAATTTGATTTTTCCCTACGTGTATTAAAGTTGAGTAATTTCGCTTTGTCGTTTGCTAAAGTAGAGCCAATATTCTGAGTCGTCGTAGCCGCAAATAAAGCACACCATGCGAAACAGCTACCCAATTCGGAAGAAAACACCACCAGTTGCCACTGCCGTGAACCGCCCTGCTGCAAACCCTAACCTCTGTCAATCCTGAGCAGTCCTATCCAAGCTCATTTTGTCTATAGATCGGAGAAAAATGAACATGTGGAAGGCATGTAAGGAATTCACAAAAGGTTTTTAAAGAAGGATGAAATATACGCAATTCAAAGGCACAAGGAATTGTGAGAACTATTTGAAGATCAAAAAATAATCAAATTTTGATATTTAGTGGTTAAGGATTCGATAGTTGGTACATGTAAGGGATGGTCGAGTCCATGTGATACAAATTTTCTAAGGACTTTTAATAATTTAGACATGTCGTTGGGATTTTTTTTTTTTTTTTTGGTTTTCTAAAACTAAAAGAGTAAGAACCAGGGAGAAAGATTGTGGACAATAAAAAAGAATAGTTGTATTTTTGGGTAGATAGGGAAGGAATGTGTAATTATGATATTGATTAAATAATAATAATAATAATATATAGAAAGAAAATAAATAAAATAAATATAAAATTATTTTTTAAGGGTGTTCTTTCTATTGTTGGTGTTGGTGTTGGAAGGTGATTAAGTTTTATTAAGAGTTACCAATATGGATTTTTTAGCCCTTATTTCTTTCACAGTTATTTATTTTTATTGGAAAAAATTAAGATTTTTGGTCTATTAAGATGAGAATTAGACTAGTTGTAAAAGACCTATAGATATTATGATTAATGGGTTTGAATGATCTTCAAGTCAAGTAGTCTATAAGGCTATGAAACAATATGAAATGGATCAATTTATAGCTAACAAGAATGATCATGCTAAAAACATTGTTTCTCCTTCAATGAGGCTCCAATGACAACCTTTTTTCCATGAGTGCAACAACAACTACCTCCAAGAATGTTTGGGATATTTTAGAGATGGCATAAAGTGAAATGAGGAGCAACAATGATCAACAAAATGTTGCAATTGTTGATCAAGTGAATTTTGTGCCAAAAGAACTAAATGATTTTAATATCATAGAAGTAGTTGGACAAGTTGTGGAAGGGCCCACCAAACTAGAAAGTATACAAAACATGGGGACTACAATTGTTGTAAACACCATACAAAAATTTATTAAAGAAATTGCAGAAGGACAAAATGATTCTGCGAGATCCAAAGTGTGAACATGGTGAAGAAATTGAATCCCAGTTTGTACACACATGTGTAGGATGAAATCGAAAATGAAACCTAGTAGTGAAAGTTGAATTTGATTATGATGTTGAATTAACCTTACTTGAAGAGTAGCTTGCGAAACCCAAGTAAGTTGGAGATGGAAATAAGAATGGAAAAGCTATCATAAATATAGCATAAGGAGGAACAAAAAATATGAAGGCAACCATCTAAATTGTTGAAGCTTTTGTGATAATAGAAGAGGAGATGAAAGAAAGCCAAGATGATGTCACTTATAAAGGATGAAAGAAGAGTTCAATCATCAGTAGTGAGGTACATGTCTATGCAAAGGAAACATTAGATAAAAATAATACTAAAGATGAAAAGATATTGAAGAAAATAACCAAAGTAAAGTTGGAGTTAAAGAACAAGAAAAAGTTTGTAGAACACAAAGTATGGAACGAAAGATAGGAAAAACTTGTACAACATAGAGTTGAGAATAACCGGCATCAACATGCAATGACTAGTAGTAGATGAGATACAAGCTAATGCATAGGAAAATTAGATAAAGATGATTGTAAAGATGAAAAAATATTGAATAAAACTACTCAAATAAAATCGAAGCTAAATAACAAAAAAATGTGTGTAGAATAAAGGGTGTGAGCAAAAATAAAAAAAGACTATAACATAGAGTTGAGAACAACATGCATCAATATGTATAAATAAAACAAGTTTAATGTTATATTGGTAAAACCTAAAACAAGCTTTTGAATTAACTTCATGTTTGTAAAGCCTAACCTAAACTTAAACCAATAAAAACAGTCATGATTAGAAAGAGTTAGAATACGTTAAATATTGCAAGTTATCATGTATTTTCTAGTAGCCTAAGTAGAGTCTACATTATGGAATAAACAGACTATGTTCGTAGTCTATGGTTTGAACCCATTCTTCATCATAAACTTCCAAAATTATCTCATCTGGAAGAGCTCCAGAGAGGTCCATCTCCACACATATTCGAGCAAAGGAAGTATACTTTCCCCTCCTGGTGGCTTCAGAGGCTTTAACAAACCGTCCTAGCTTATTTCCTATGGCTGTTAAGGATTTTGTTTGCCAATAATCAAGTGGAAGAGAGTAGAGCCTTACCCAAACCGGGACTGAAGTAAAGGTCTCACATTCGGGAACACAGTTCATGATCCAAGGTCTCATATAGAGACCTGCAGCAGCAAAGAAGTAAGGCCCACCTTCAAAAACTCTATCCTTGTCTTCAATGTTCGCAAAAACTACAGTGAAGAAACCTTTCAAACCCAAGTGTAGATCGATACTTCCTTTTGGCTTCGAATGGTATTTTATCCACATTTGTAAGGCTTTTTCAATGGGCCATACACCCATGAATTTGCAAATGATTGCGTAGGTTTGCATATGGTCCCTGTACTCCTGCAGAGCACGCACATTTAACGTGACTCTAGGAGTAACAACAGCTCTGGGCTTACATGGGCCCATGTGTGCTTTGTTTTTTGTTCCCTGTTCCTTGTCTTCTTCCTCATTTTCTTTAATAATACTATTATCCTTGGATTCTTGTCCATCTTGTTCCTTTTCACAGTTCTTATTCCTTCCCTTTGCAGGTCCTCTATCATATTCCATAGGTTTTTTCCCATTGTTGATCACGGCCTGCTTGAAGGAGGGAGTGGAGTTCCCTCCTTTGCACCCCTCCATGGATCGTTGCCTCTGCGACTACTCTAAACCTTAGATTTCAGATTTTTCCCTCTCACAGCTCGCGACATCTATAATATTTTTTCATATGCAACATTTTTCATAATTTTGACATCTTTATGGAGATATTGGATGCACCCACTTGCATTTAGGAATTATCTACAAATCCTTGGATTTCATTTTCATCTCAAATTTACCAAAGCTAAGAATTTTTAATACAATATAAAAATTAATTTGAAAAAATATAAATATTTTTAAATTTTGTATCATTAGTTAGAAATCATTTAAACTTATATTATTATTTAAAATACATATTACTTACTCAATTTCAATAATTTAAATGTATATTAATTTTAGTTTATTTTATTTTTTATAAAATAAAAATTTTAAACTTTAATTTTTTAATATAATTTTATATAATAATTATATAAATTATAAATAACTTAAAATTAAATCATTTCCCTAACATAATTATATTTTAATCTCAATCAAACATGATAAATACATATTACTTTGTTTCTTTAAAAAAAAAATGCAAAACAACCCTAATTTATGAAAAATAATACATATTACTTTGTTTCTTTAAAAAAAAATGCAAAACAACCCTAATTTATGAAAAATACATATTGAAAATCCAAAATACAATTTGCATTAATCTAGCAAAATGATATTTATAAATAAAAATTCAAAATCTTTATTAGTTGATTTTTCTTAAAAACATATTAATAATGGTATCTCTACTACCTTTAGTTTACTACCATTCAATACATCAAAGCAAGCCTTGTATATAAAGGTTAGAAAAACGAACTTATTCATGAGGAGTAATTCTATGTGTTGATCCCAAAAAGCCTGGTTCCAAAGCACGTCAAATGCTAATGATTTAGTAGGAATATATGGAAAATAATCTTGAAATCCAAGGTTGAAGTATAAACCAATACCATTACATAGATCATTTATTTCATTTTGTCTTTTGTAGTTTTTTCTTTCAATTTTGTGAACTTTTCAAAGTTTTTTGAAATGCTAAGTTCTATTTTCGTAATCTATATAATTTGTATAATTCGAATGTTTTATAAGTATTTTAGGGTGTTAAATATTTTTATATATCTAAAAACTTATTTTAAAAAAATAAATAAAATTGATAATTTTACCAAAAATTGTATATCACATTCTCAAAAACATAAAAATTTCTACAACCTTGATAAATAATCCAATGTAAATATTTTATATTTTTATTTTACTTAAACATAAATATTCATTTATTTATTTATTAAATTTAGTTCAACAACTATTAAAAAAATAAATTTAGATTATTAAATTTATATATTTGCTTTGTTTGCTAAATTGTGTGAGTCCTAAAATGACCACACACTAGACTTTTGGGTTGAGAAATCACAACCCTGGGGCAATATAAGTTGTCAAAATCACTCAAGGATGGCACTCAGCCTTGGCCACACCAACCCTTAACATGAGTGGATTGTTGCCCATTAAATTTTGAACCCATGACCTTCACATCAAGGAATGTCTTAAGAGTACACCCCATGACTGTATATTCTACACCAAATGTACTTATATAAATTGATTTTAAAAATATTAAATATCTCATATCTATTTAAAAATATCAATCTAACTAAAAATATTCCCTTTTTAAATTAAAGAATCAAATTTTACACCTATCCACACATCTTGACACACCTCTCTTCACCACTTTGCAATAGTGAAGTAAAATGGCAACCTTGTAAAATTTTATTTATAAATATATTATATATAATTTTCAATTTATGTACATAAATATATTATTTAAGGTTTTATAAAAATATTTATTTATAATTTTTTTTACATTTTTCATTTACATATTTAATTTATTAATTAACAATAAAAACAGTTATGATGATGATGATGATGGTTAACGTCCCCTGAGACCAAACATTGGTCTATCGGACCTAAAAACAAATTATTTAATTTGATTTAGCATTTTATTACTATGCTCAAAAAGCTTGGAGAGAAGTCTTCCGAGCTCACTATAATTTTGACATTGTAAAAGGCTAGGCAGGTCAGTATTGTAACAAATATTGTGAAACTGAGATCTAATGTGGTTGTACGCGGGGCACTCTAAGAGGAAGTGGTTTTCATCCTGGATGTTCCTATTCTCACATATATGGCAAATCCTTTCCATCCATTGCCTTTTAAGAACTGTCCAACGACCTGTTTCACTATGGAGCTCATGAGAATTCGTTCTTATCTTTGCTATATTAATTTTCTTCTTTGACCTAGTTAATATATATATATATGGAAAATATTATTCATTTATGAGAAGTAAATATTTACACTTTCTTATGTTTCTAGTAATAAATTATTTATTTACCTTCTTAAAATCCAAATTTTTAATCAATTAAAAGTAATTCTAAATGTTATTTATTCCAAAATTTGAAAAAATTAATTAATTAATTAATTAAATTATTTTAATTTATTTATTTACATTTTGGAAAGCTAAACGTTTAGTTAAATGTAATTTTAAATCTTATCCGAAAAACGAAAAACTAACTTTATATTTATTTAAGTAATGGAATCATGTGTTATTCCACACATAAGCCTTAAATAATAAGTTCATCTTATTCTGAAAACACAATTTTATCTCACCATAATATATGAAAGTCATCTAATTTTAAAATAACATTTAACCTCGTGCTAAAAACGAATTGAAAGTTTAGATTTCCCCTTTTTGTTACTTTTATTTAAAAAGCTACAATTTTTTTTTAACCATTAAAATAATATAAAAAAATTTACATTATATTTTTTTCTTAAAAAATTCATAATAATATAATATAATAATTTATAACATTTATTTAATTTCACTAACCTTTCTAAATATGCAAAAAACTAAAACTAACAATCTCTTCAACACATAAGGTAAAATTTTGATAATCTCAGCCATAATTTATGAAAAATTGGAAAACATAATAAAAATTCCATAACTTCATGATTACAGAAAAAACTAAACATTCATGAAAAAATAGAAAACAACGTAAAAATTCCATAACTTCAAGATTACAGAGAGCAATAACATCCCACAGTAGTATAAGGTTATGCAATATCAGGATTGTTCGATAAGATCTTCAAAAATACACACTTTTGCATAGGTTTGCCACTGCAATACACGTTAATACATGGTAATGCTATTTATAGTCACTGACTTTACAACTCAACCTACTACCAAACAAACTTTTCAAAAGCTAAAATAAAGCAACCACATTAATATTACATGAAACAGTGGGAATGTCTATTACGTCAGAATCTTCCTCGGAAAATATTCATTCCCATATATATGCGAAATAACATTTTGATAACCATAAAAATAAAATGTTATGGTTAACCTTGTTATATGTATAAAGAAATTAGTATTAAAATTATAAATGCAAGCATCGCGGTGGTGGCCTGTGTGTTGGTTCCAGGGCTGCCCTTAAATATTCAGCCATCCACCGTCCTGAGACTTTTCAACTCCATATAGTTCTTGTTAACACAGACCACCGTCCTGAGACTTTTCAACTCCATATAGTTCTTGTTAACACAGACCACCGTCCTGAGACTTTTCAACTCCATATAGTTCTTGTTAACACAGACCAAACCTGACCTTCTTCATGAGAATGAAACATTTTGCCACGGCTGCTTCATCCCACGTGTTCAGTGGCAACTCTGAAATCCATTAGCGGTCCCACCATGAGAGGACTCCTGGTTGTATATGCAGATTTCCTCATAGACTCTATATTGAGTACTTTTGCGATGATCTTCAATCCTTGCACGCATCTTTGTAGGTCCAGAGGGTGAGAATAATATTTGTACTGAGATTGTCTGGGGGATGCCTAATACATAGCTAGAGCTTTCGACAATGGAAACACCAATTTCTCAAATATGCTTCCACCATATACATTCTTGGGGTATTCATGGGATATGAAGAAGCGCTATAATGAAAGAGTTTGCCCAAGTTTCTGCAATAAAATCCAAAACATCTTCAACTTGTAAAAAGCTACGCTCAAAAACATCCAAAACATTTTCACCCTGTAAAAAGCTACGCTCAAAATCATCCAAAAACATTTTCAACCTGTAAAAAGCTACGCTCAAAAACATCTTCAACCTGTAAAAAGCTACGATCAAAAAAGAGGGCTCGCTCAAAAAAGGAAGAAACATACTGCTAAAAGGCTAGCTTGCCCGGTATTCATTTGGCGCTAGCTTGCCAGGTATTCATGTGGCGCGTCCGTTGTTCAAAATTCAAATTTCAAATGAGAATAGAAAGCTTTAATTGCATTCTGAAGGGAGCAGGTCGATCAGTAGGAGAAAGGAGGAGAAAGTACGGATACAGGCTGTGAATTACAGTGAAAAGACACAATGCGGCAGAGGCTACCGATTGCAATTAGTTTTCCGACATCGGGAGTGGGAAGGGTATATCCGTTAACGCCAACGGAAACGGAGAGGGCCCGCTGGCCACGTATGCGTACATTGTATATCGTGTATCGTATGTATCGTATATGCGAGCTTTCTTATGGAATGGTGGTGGCGGTGGCGGTGGCGGTGGCGAACAAGGCGGAGGCGGAGGCGGAGGCGGAGGAGAATGATCAGGGCTGTCCCGTCAAGCTCTTAGAGTGCATTAAATATGGTGTCTTAGAGGGCATTCAATACCCAATAGCATGGGTTTTATTGTTTGCCGAAGTTGAATGTCCTCCTCTCGTCATATTCAGATCCAGACAGTTTCTGGAATGAAACGACTACGGTTTGTTTCATCAGATTCAAATTCAGACAACTTGTAGAATGAAGTGCTGAGCTCATACAGAACGAAATTTAGTATTGAATAAAAAATATTTATTATTCATATTATTAAAAATTTGATAATATTTGATTTTAAGTTTTTATAATTTATATAGTTTTTGATAATGTGATTAATCCGAAAGATATTATCAAAATTTAATAATAACGAGTATTACATAGTAGATAGTACATATAATTAAATTACAGTAAAAATATTAAATTCAAATTAGAGTTAAAGTTTAGAATTCCATCAATTTAAGTTCTACTAATTGGTAAAGTCTATCTGTGTAATTAAAGACCAATGTGATGACCCCGTGAAAAATGTAAATGTGGAAATGTTAGTGTGGTAAGAAACTGATGTGAAGTTGTTGTTCATTTATTTAAAAAAAAAAGAAACTATAATGAGATTATCTTATTGATAAAATTAAATATATTGGAAATATATATTTTTTGAAATGATGGCAGCCTCTGGGTGGAGGATTTTAAAAGAAAAGAAATCAGTTATGAAACTGAAGAAACTACCCTTTCACACAGGAAAAGTCCTGGGAAGGGAAACTCTTGGGTTGTTGGGACAGACAGGAGGAATTCCAAAGAAAATAGAAGAAAAGAAAACAAGAAAACAGGTTAAGTCTGGTAAGGACCAAATAACCCAAGCACTTAGTGCATGTATCTTGTTGAGGGCTGTAGGCCTGCAAGATAGCTCGGGGGGAGAATCCAGTGATGATGGATCTCAAGGTTGGGTGGTCAAGAGCAAGCATGAAATGCAGGTGAACTTCTGGAGCACCAAATCCTGTAACTGGCAGACCAGGTACGAGTTTATCACAGAGATTAACCCAAATAAACTGTATACAGAATGGTATGGATAGTAGATATAGCCTGAGTCTGAATCTCTTTTAGTAATTAAAAGGCTTAAGAAAATTATAACAGTAGGATATCTGCGAAGAAGGGCAGTATGACATAGGTTAAGTAAATACCTAGAAACTACCTGTTATAAATAAATAAATGCTCAGATCCTATCTGTTGTAAACAAGCAACAATATATATATAAGCACGAAGATACCAATGCGGTCCTAAGAACCCAATAGAATGTCGTTCAGAACGTTAGAAATTTATTTAGAACAGTATAACATAGCGAGTATCTAAAGGGCTTAGCGCCCAGAAAGAACGAAAGGAAGCAATTTGAGAGGTGCATTATTCCTTCCAGTGCAGAGAATCAGTATTCGTCGAAAAGAAAACTAATTCTATTCCAAGTTCATATGAAGGGTTTAACCAATGAACACGGAAATGTAAATACATAGCAAACCCCTGCATCGAGGGTTCAGAGGCAAGATTCGCATCATGTACCATGCATTACAGCAAATCACAAGATGTATTGTGTAACGCTGCGCCAGGGTTAGTCCGGCTAAGGCACGATGAAACAGTAACAAGCACCACAGAAACTGAACAATACACCTTATCAGAGCGAACGCACCTAGCCGTTGGTATACGGCCGCATACTTCGCTGTAGGTACAGACAAACATCGTGAAGCAAAATATATGCATATGCTACATTGATAAAACCCTATACCAGAATTAGTTCAACTCTGTAACTGTTGGAAACAATAAACCATAACACTGTAAGCAAGGATAATGGCACATTAGAATGAAAGTCGACCGTTAATGGAACAAACCCATCCGACTGTAGAAAACGAAGTAACATAATTACAGTATGCGGGAAAAAGCACATAATCAGAACCATAAGACTAACTCGAACAGTCGCTATAACCATTAGCATATAAAGCGAAAACATTGCATTGCAAATGTCCGGTGGACCGGTAGAAACATTACAGTTCTAAAAAAAAACAAATAGGAAGCTCTGTAGTGTAACCATTAGACATTATATAAATATGAGAAACAAAGGGCGAGCGTTCGATCGCCAAAAATTAAAACCACTTCAATCAAGCCAGCTGGGAGGCCGAGAAACCGCTGTTCAAGTGTATATACAACACGACCGGGCATAAATGCCAAGAACTGCATTAAACAATAGCCTTAATAAACCCGGAAATGCTGCATAGGTTCCAGCATGGAATGGACGGCCGCGAACCATAACCCAGTGGTATGGGTCGAACGCGGAAACCGTGAAGACAAGTGAAATGAGCGCCATGAGGAAAACCTCTGGCAAATTTCCATACGGCTCTCATATGAACATAACATTTTATCATTCGGGTAAACCCAAGTCTCGCTTCCAGTTAAGAGGGTGTCATACCTGAGGATTCAATGGGGACGGCTCGGTCATTCCGCGAACAGTGGGAAGGCTGTGGCCGTGACCCGCCTGCACACCCACAAATAAGCCGGAAGTTAGCACATAAACATTCAAAGTAAACAGTTAAACCCCGAGCTGAAACAAACGCATAGTATACATTTATACAACGACGGAGCAAGACAGGTATGTGCGGCAGGCGGTAAATACAAGGATATACCTGAACATTTGTGGTAGCAGAACCATTTCCTTCGGTGCAGAAAGGGAACCTGCTGAGCGATGGAGGGATCGCTCTCAGAACGGGCAAGCAGGGTGCGCCGCGGGACTGTCTCGCATACCCAAATGAACCAATAGAGTGACCCGATGGAATATGAATAAAACCTCGAAACCCTTGAATGCATTTGAGCCCTTGGATGTGGGCAGCAAATCCCCACCGTTGAATTGAGCGGGAGTCCTGGCGCGAAGACCAACAGCATAGCACCCAAGGTGATCACGTGGCCGCACAGCTGCGCCAGGCCACCTGGCAAGGAGTTGGTAAGGCCTTTAAACCTCCGTCACCCATCTGGCGCCGAAAAGGAGTCCGGATAAATTTCCCGATGGATGAGTCATTCAAGGCGAGCATTGACATAAACATTAAACCTCATAAGCGAGGGAATAAACATATACATAACAACTATAGTAACATGCCAAAGACTAAACATACATGATATTAAGCTGTAGTGTGTGCCGCCGCGTATATGCCAAGAAATGAACCCAATATATACATAATGATTGGTGTTGAGTCATCGTGCAGGTCGATTTGAACCGCGTAGTTGTGGTCTCACCCGTGTCTTCATGTGTGGTTAGGAGTGTGGCTGTGAAGTTTTAAATTAAGTTATTTTTTTATTTATCTTTATTTTCTTTCATTTAATAGATATATTGTGGGGAACATGACAATGTCGTATAAGAGCGAGGCTCCAATACTGTGGCCTCTGGAGCAGTAAGATTCAGTTGTATGGATGGTTATCTTATATACCTATAAGAGGGAATTAATTCAACTGACTGACTTTCTTGTTCTATTAATTAGGAGGCAATATAGAAACAGTAATTAGCTAACAGTCAACAATAGAAAGTAGAAGAAATGCAGGGAGCTGGCAGCGTTCTTCGGGAAAACCCAGAGCTGTGGGTACAGCTTGGTGAAGAGACACGCAGTACCAACCTGGCGATATTAGAAACTGTTCAAGAGCTGAAAAATGAGATGGCACGTCTGCGAGAAGATAATGCGCGATTGACGGTGGAGCAGGAAAGAATTCTGAAGAGTTTGTCGGACAGACAAAACCCACCGTTAGCTAATCCCAGTGCAGAACAGTAGAGGGTAACAGAAGAACGAAATTATCAAACTGCACCTGAAAATTCAGAGGAAAAGGAGGACCATTCTGATAATGTACTGGAACAACAGACCTCCAAACGACAGAAGATGGAATTACAGGGGGAATTTCGAAAAATTAAACCTCCACATTTCGATGGGGAACAGGAAGAAGCGGCGGAGGCATGGTTAATTAACATGAACAAGTATTTCCAGCTGTATGAGTATGATCATAATTTGAAGGCACGGCTGGCCATCTTCCAGTTACAGGGCAAAGCAACCCTGTGGTGGGAAGAAATTAAGATTGTTAAAGGAGTGAGTGAGCAGATCATAACGTGGGAAAAGTTTCAGAAATACTTCAAGGAGAGATATCTAACCGAGCGTTTCTATGATGAGAAAGCACGAGAATTCCATGATTTACGACTAGGACAACAGTCTATGGACGAGTTCATTAACCGCTTCACTTCCCTGCTTCGCTATGTGCCATATATTAAGGAGGAGAAGGCCAAGGTGCAGAGATTTGTGAGAAGCTTACCTGTTTATATAAGAGAACGAATTGAGTTTGACAATCCTAGAACAATGGATGAGGCTATCCGTAAAGCAAGAAATTGTTACCAACAGAATAAACAAAAAGGAGACATTTCAAATAAAATATGGAATGAAAGAAGGGGTAACAGAACTGCTGGTAATAACAAAGGGAGTCGCGGTAATGGCAGTAAGGGTGATGGCGAAGGACAAATTAGCAGAAATGTAACAAAAAGTACCTTCCAGGCTAAGCCAGCCAGTGAGAGCCGGGTAAGCGAACAGCTTGCCAGGCCGGAAATTGAAGGGATGGCCAGACCTCCAATCTAATGTCGGGGTTGTGGAGGACCGCACTATGTTAAGAACTGCCCGCAATGGAAAGGAGTGGATCAGATATCTCAGATTCACGAAGGATCGACCGTTGGGGAGGTGGCACGCAGTGTACCAAGGATTAACGCAGCTTTGGATGATCGTCAAGCGGAATACCAGCCGACCATGGTGGAGTTTGAAGGTAAAATTTCAAATCTTTCTATAGCTGTTCTTATTGATCCAGGAGCTACTTTAAGTTATGTTAGCCCAAAGATAGTAGAACAGTGTAAGCTACAATCTGAAAAGTTCAGAAATCCATGGCTGGTACAATTAGCTACGGGAGCCAAGAGACGAGTCTTGGCAAAAATTAATAACTGCTCTTTAACAGTAGCAGGACAGCCAATAACAGTAGACCTGAATGTACTCCCATTGGGTTCATACAACATCCTGATTGGTATGGATTGGCTGGAAAAACACTGGTCATTAGTAAATTGCAAGACCAAAACCATCTACTACAAATATGACCTTGGAAAGCAGCAGGAGTTGCAGGGGATCAAGCACCCCGTGCAGATCCGACCCATTACGGCATCCCAGCTAGCTAGATGCCTCAGAAAGAAATGTCAAATTTACGTTATTCAAGTCGGCTATGCAAACCAGAAAGACAAAACATCTGCACTGGACAATATTCCGGTGATACAGGAATTTACGGATGTTTTTCCAAAAGAGGTACCGGGGCTGCCCCCTAAAAGGGATATAGACTTTACTATAGAGCTAACAACAGGGGCAGCACCAGTGTCATGGGCACCATACCGAATGAGCGTACCAGAATTAATAGAGTTAAAAATGCAACTACAAGAGCTATTGGATAAGAATTACATTCGCCCCAGCGTATCACCGTGGGGAGCTCCAGTATTATTTGTTAAAAAGAAACATGGAACTCTACGGATGTGCATAGACTATCGTCAGCTGAACAAGCTCACGATCAAAAATAAATATCCCTTGCCTCGGATTGATGAACTTTTTGATCAAGTAAAGGGGGCAAAAGTATTCTCTAAGATCGAGTTGCGATCTGGTTATCATCAGATTAGGATTAAAGAAGAGGACATTGCCAAAACAGATTTTAGAACACGCTACGGGCACTACGAATTTGTGGTGCTGCCTTTTGGTTTGACCAATGCACCTGCCACCTTTATGTGTTTGATGAACAGCGTGTTTCACAGGTTTTTGAACAAATTCGTGATGATATTTATTGATGATATTCTGATATATTCTCGTTCCCGGGAGGAACACTAGGAGCACCTTTGGGTAGTGCTGCAAACTCCCCGAGAACACCAGCTATACGCTAAGTTTAGTAAGTGCGACTTCTTCAAGGAAGAAATCCAATATTTAGGCCATGTAATTACCAAAGAAGGGATTGCAGTGGACCCTGAGAAGATAAAGACTATCATGGAATGGCCCATACCCAGAGATGTAGCTGATATCAGATCGTTTATGGGATTAGCTAGCTATTATAGAAGATTTGTGGAGGGTTTCTCAAGCATAGCATACCCTATCACTTCCTTACAGAAAAAAGGGAAGGTATTTAGGTGGACACCAGAGTGTCAGCAGAGCTTTGAACGGTTGAAACACTTACTTACCACCGCACCCATTTTGAGTATAGCTGATCCTAATAAGGATTACGTGGTATGTACTGACGCAAGTAAGGAGGGTGTGGGAGGAGTATTGATGCAGGAAGGGAAATTAATTGCGTATGAATCAAGAAAACTAAAAGATCATGAGCAGAAATACTCTGCTTACGACTTAGAGTTAACAGCTGTTATTCATGCGCTGAAAATGTGGCGACATTATCTCCTGGGGAGAATATTTCTGTTATTAACGGATCATCACAGCTTGACAAATTACTTCAGCCAACCTACCCTGAATACAAGACAAGCTCGTTGGGCAGACTTCCTAAGTGGATTCGATTTTGAGATTAAACACTTAAAAGGTAAAGAGAACCGTGTGGCTGATGCGTTAAGTCAAAAGATTCAGTGCTTGTGTGAACTTTCGATCAGCAAGTGGCGGAATTCCCTGTTCGAGCAAATAAAAGCAGCAGCAGATCAAGATGTTGAATACCAACAAATAAAACAGCAGGTACAACAATCAGTTAATGGAAAAGTACAACAAGGATATGCATTAGACGGTGCCGGAACGCTGTATTTCAATAAAAGACTGTATGTACCTGACCAGAATGACCTTAAGAATCTGATTTTGGACGAATTTCACATCAGCCATTACACTGGCCACCCAGGATACCAAAATATGGTCACTGCACTTAGGAAAGAACATTATTGGCCAGGAATGAAGAAGAATGTAGCCGAGTATTTGGCGCGGTGCTTGGAGTGCCAGCAGATTAAAGCAGAACATTTGCATCCGGCCGGACTGTTACAACCTTTACCTATTCCGGAATGGAAATGGGAAACCATTTCCATGGATTTTATAACCAGTTTGCCACGAACAGAGAAAAACAATGATTCCATTATGGTGGTGGTTGATAAGTTGAGTAAGGCAGCACACTTCATACCCGTGCAGTCCACTTATAAGGCTGTGCAAATTGCTCACATTTTCATGCAGAACGTGTTCAGACTGCATGGACTGCCGAAAATAATCATATCAGATCGTGATGTAAAGTTCACGTCCACTTTTTGGAGAACGTTGTTTGCTGAGTTGGGAACACAGCTGAACTTTAGCACGGCCTATCACCCACAGACCGATGGTCAAACCGAACGAGTGAACCAGGTGGTGGAAGATATGTTGAGAGCATATGTGATGTTGAAACCAAACCAATGGGACGAGTATTTACACCTGGTTGAATTCGCGTACAATAATGGATATCATACGTCGACACAGCTAAGTCCCTTTGAGGTCTTGTATGGACAGAAATGCCGCACGCCCTCAATTTGGGGTGGACCTGAGGATAAGCTGAGTTTGGGTCGGGATATGCTTAAAGAAATGGAAGACATGGTGAAAAGAGTGCGTGCCAATTTAAAGGCTGCGCAGGATAGACAGAAAAGTTTTGCGGACTGAAGAAGAAGATTCAAAGAATATCAGGTGGGTGATCATGTGTTTGTGAGGATCCAAGCCAGAAGAAGCACACTGCAATGGAGTGGGTGCGCCAATCTGGCTCCTCGGTATTTTGGGCCTTTCCAGATCTTGGCAAGAGTGGGGCCGGTGGCTTACCAACTCGCCCTACCAAGTCATATTAAAATTCACAATGTTTTCCACATTTCTGTTCTAAAAAAATATGTGTACGATCCTAAACATGTGATCAGATGGCAAGATGTTCGGGTAAGAGTTAATCTGGTTGTTTTAGTTAAGCAGTTGTGCTCAACAAAAAGTGACTGAAAGTGTTGTTGTCTGCAGGTCGAGCCGGAAGGCGAGGTTCTGGTCGAACCACAGAGCATTCTCGACCGGAGAGAAGTGCGGCTGCGGAAGCGAGTTATTACCCAAGTTAAAGTGTTGTGGCAGCACTACGGGCCTGATGAGGCTACTTGGGAGAACGAGGAACTCATTAGAAAAGTCTACACGGACTTATTTAAGGGAAATAGACATCGGGACGATGTCCAATCCCAGGAGGGGGAGATGTGATGACCCCGGGAAAAATGTAAATGTGGAAATGTTACTGTGGTAAGAAACTGATGTGAAGTTGTTGTTCATTTATTTAAAAAAAAAAAGAAACTATAATGACATTATCTTATTGATAAAATTAAATATAATGGAAATATATATTTTTTGAAATGCTGGCAGCCTCTGGGTGGAGGATTTTAAAAGAAAAGAAATCAGTTATGAAACTGAAGAGACTACCCTTTCACACAGGAAAAGTCCTGGGAAGGGAAACTCCTGGGCTGTTGGGACAGATAGGAGGAATTCCAAAGAAAAGAAAAGAAAAGAAAACAAGAAAACGGGTTAAGTCTGGTAAGGACCAGATAACCCAAGCACTTAGTGCATGTACCTTGTTGAGGGCTGTAGGCCTGCAAGATAGCTCGGGGGGAGAATCCAGTGATGATGGATCTCAAGGTTGGGTGGTCAAGAGCAAGCATGAAATGCAGGTGAATTTATGGAGCACCAAATCCTGTAACTGGCAGACCAGGTACGAGTTTATCACAGAGATTAACCCACATAAACTGTATACAGAATGATATGGATAGTAGATATAGCCTGAGTCTGAATCTCTTTTAGTAATTAAAAGGCTTAAGAAAATTATAACAGTAGGATATCTGCGAAGAAGGGCAGTATGACATAGGTTAAGTAAATACCTAGAAACTACCTGTTATAAATAAATAAATGCTCAGAGACTATCTGTTGTAAACAAGCAGCAATATATATATATATATATAAGCACGAAGATACCAATGCGGTCCTTAGAACCCAATAGAATGTCGTTCAGAACGTTAGAAATTTATTTAGAACAGTATAACATAGCGAGTATCTAAAGGACTTAGCGCCCAGCAAGAACGAAAGGAAACAATTTGAGAGGTGCATTATTCATTCCAGTGCAAAGAATCAGTATTCGTCGAAAAGAAAGCTAATTCTATTCCAAGTTCATATGAAGGGTTTAACCAATGAACACAGAAATGTAAATACATAGCAAACCCTTGCATCGAGGGTTCAGAGGCAAGATTCGCATCATGTACCATGCATTACAGCAAATCACAAGATGTATTGTGTAACGCTGCGCCAGGGTTAGTCCGGCTAAGGCACGATGAAACAGTTACAAGCACCACAGAAACTGAACAATACACCTTATCAGAGCGAACGCACCTAGCCGTTGGTATACGGCTGCATACTTCGTTGTAGGTACAGACAAACATCGTGAAGCAAAGTATATGCGTATGCTACATTGATAAAACCCTATACCAGAATTAGTTCAACTCTGTAACTGTTGGAAACAATAAACCATCACACCGTAATGGCACATTAGAACGAAAGTCGACCGTTAATGGAACAAACCCAGCCGGCTGTAGAAAACGAAGTAACATAATTACAGTATGCGGGAAAAAGCATATAATCAGAACCATAAGACTAACTCGAACAGTCGCTATAACCATTAGCATATAAAGCGAAAACATTGCATTGCAAATGTCCGGTGGACCGGTAGAAACATTACAGTTCTAAAAAAAAACAAATAGGAAGCTCTGTAGTGTAACCGTTAGAGATTATATAAATATGAGAAACAAAGGGCGAGCGTTCGATCGCCAAAAATTAAAACCAGTTCAATCAGGCCGGCTTGGAGGCCGAGAAACCGCTGTTCAAGTGTATATACAACACGACCGGGCATAAATGCCAAGAACTGCATTAAACAATAGCCTTAATAAACCCAAAAACGCTGCATAGGTTCCAGCATGGAATGGACGGCCGCGAACCATAACCCAGTGGTATGGGTCGAACGCGGAAACCCTGAAGACAAGTGAAATGAGCGCCATGAGGAAAACCTCTGGCAAATTTCCATACGGCTCTCATATGAACAGAACATTTTATCATTCGGGTAAACCCAAGTCTCGCTTCCAGTTAAGAGGGTGTCATACCTAAGGATTCAATGGGGACGGCTCGGTCATTCCGCGAACAGTGGGAAGGCTGTGGTCGTGACCCGCCTGCACACCCAAAAATAAGCCAGAAGTTAGCACATAAACATTCAAAGTAAATAGTTAAACCCCGAGCTGAAACAAACGCATAGTATACATTTATACAACGACGGAGCAAGACAGGTATGTGCGGCAGACGGTAAATACAAGGATATACCTGAACATTTGTGGTAGCAGAACCATTTCATTCGGTGCAGAAAGGGAACCGGCTGAGCGATGGAGGGATCGCTCTCAGAACGGGCAAGCAGGGTGCGCCGCGGGACTGTCTCGCATACCCAAATGAACCAATAGAGTGACCCGATGGAATATGAATAAACCCTCCAAACCCTTGAATGCATTTGAGCCCTTGGATGTGGGCAGCAAATCCCCACCGTTGAATTGAGCGGGAGTCCTGGCGCGAAGACCAACAGCGTAGCACCCAAGGAGATCACGTGGCCGCACAGCTGCGCCAGGCCACCTGGCAAGGAGTTGGTAAGGCCATTAAACCTCCGTCACCCATCTGGCGCCGGAAAGGAGTCCGGATAAATTTCCCGATGGATGAGTCATTCAAGGCGAGCATTGACATAAACATTAAACCTCATAAGCCAGGGAATAAACATATACTTAACAACTATAGTAACATGCCAAAGACTAAACATACATGATATTAAGCTGTAGTGTGTGCCGACGCGTATATGCCAAGAAATGAACCCAATATATACATAATGATTGGTGTTGAGTCATCGTGCAAGGCGATTTGAACCGCGTAGTTGTGGTCTCACCCGTGTCTTCATGTGTGGTTAGGAGTGTGGCTGTGAAGTTTTAAACTAAGTTATTTTTTTATTTATCTTTATTTTCTTTCATTTAATAGATATATTGTGGGGAACATGACAAGCAAGGCTTAGATTTCAATACTCATGCAAACATAGCTTTAAAAATCTATAACATCTTATACTTGCATTTATATTTGAATTATATTAGTCTTTCCAAACAAAAAATTGTATATTTAATTCCTTAAAATTTGAATTAAAATATTCAATAAAAAATCTTTTACTAAAAACGGCTACAAGCTATTTGAACAGCCAGCAAGTTCAGGCTTATCCAGCGCTGGAAGCAGAACTAATCAGCAGGAAAATCAGATACATGGACAAGCAGGATGTCCTTTGCTCGGGACACTCTCCCAAAGGCAAGTTCACCACTCAGGAAGCCTATGCCCTGATGACCCAGACTCTCGACCCCCTTGACCTCATCTGGAAAGAGTTGTGGTCATCGCAGCTTTGGCCCAAGGTTTCGTCATTCTTATGGCTGCTCTATCACAAGAAAATCCTCACATGGGAAAATTTGATGAAGAGAGGCTTCACTGGTGCCCCAACTGTAATAATCAAGAGGAGACCATTCAACATCTTATGCTGACTTGCCCTCTGGCTTCCTTCTTTTGGGAAAGTGTTAGTTGTAAGTGCAGAAGGGACGACCGACAGTTCGAGGACTTAAATACTATCATTCGTATCTGGCTAGTTGCACCCTATCGATGCAATCTGCTCAACTCTCTGTGGAGGCACACTCCAGGTCTCACCTTATGGCATATATGGAAGGATAGGAATAGATGGATCTTCAAGAACCGGTCCACCCCTATGGAAATCCTCTGGTTCAATTACTGCAATAATCTCCAGGAAACCTTAGCACTGCAAAAATGGCACCAGGAAGACTTCCCCACTCTACCCCTGGAGCAACAAGTTTGGAACAATTGGCAGCTCAAGCTCAATCCGAGTCCTGATTCGATTGGTCAACGAGTCTCGAAGGCAAATTCTAGTGATAAATGGGTCCCCCCCCAGATGGTGTCATAAAGCTTAACTTTGACGGAGCCTCCAAAGGCAATCCTGGGGAGGCGGGTTTTGGGGGAATTTTTCGCAACCATAAAGGGGACCCTATGCTCGTTTACTATGGCTCTATGGGATGGGATACCAATAACTCTACAGAACTAGAAGGTCTATGGCAAGGTATGCAGCTAGCCCAGCTCTATAATTTTTTCCCCATCGAGATTGAGGGCGACTCCCAAATCCTCATCAACATGATCATTAAGATCCTCTCAGGCTCACCTCCCTCTAGAGTAGTGGACAGTTGGAGACTCATGGCAAGATTGGAACTCATAGCTGACTGGTTGCAAGAGCACAGAGCTATCTACCTCAAGCACACTAGAAGATCTGGCAACAAAGTGGCAGATCTGCTGGCTAACAAAGGGGTAACGAATGCCTAGACCCTCTCTGTAGGGCCCCTCTCCAGTCTCAATGATAGCAAACTCCTTTAGGAATGCACTCAGCTGGTGCATCAGGACAACTTCACCCCGGATGCAGGTGGGCAATGACGTTATGAGGGTTATGATCCAGCAGGTGGGCGCGTGGCAAGCCCACTGGTTTGCCTGTGGAAGGCATTTACTCACATCCGGAACAATAAATTTGATGGGTCGTCACCCTATGCGGCATTTATGCCGGTGGGGAGGCCGAGACACCAAGAGCTTCAATGCTAAGCCTCTGGCCCCTTCGTCCCCGTCGTCAATTGAGAATTCAGATGCTTTGATTTGGAATTGTGGTGCTCTGCCAGTCTCCATGTCGAGGCAGCTCTTGCCTGTAGGTTCTCGTTATTCGCCGGAAGCTAAAGTCCACAGCCTTCACACCACTATTGGAAGGCGCTGCCTGCTAGCCTCCTGCATTAGTTTTATCCCTGGTTACCATTACTCGCACAGCTCGTTCTGTGCTTGGCACCTCCCTGCTCTATTATGCTTTTTCCCCCACCTTCCTCCGTTGGGACCCTCTGTCAATTTCGCCTTCTCTCACGATTTCTGTGTTGCAATGCCAAGGCTGAGGCATCATCTAAGATGCTACAGGGGAGGCTCCAAGCATCGTCACTCCCCTTCCCATTCCTCTCACTCATCCTCCTCTCGCAGTCCCAATGAAAGTGCTCCCCATCGTCTTCATGGTAGTGGTCAAGCTCGTCGCTTTCCTCCCTCCCCATAGAATGATACCTTCGCCTCTCACCATTCCTTTGAACCTCAGCCTGCTTTCGCCGCCTCTACTTGGAATCCTTCCAACGCTGTCTTCCATTACCATTGCAACTCCTCCCGCCCCTTGGTCATTACAACGGTTACTGTTTCTTTCAAAGAGATACCCGAGGTGATTCCTGCTCCCCCATCTTCTGTGCCCCCTATTAGCTCGCAGGCCTATCCTTCTGTTCCACCTGTTTCTTTGCTCGTAGACAAAGGTCCCTCTCGCTTGGCAGGTGAAAGTAGCTCTAGCCCACTCCAGGCCACCGGGACGCTTGCAGGCGAGCATGAAGTGGTGGATGCCGCTCCTCAAAGGGTTCCAAATCTAGATCCTGATGACAAGGAAGGATGGTGGTGCAAAATTGAAGAGTAATCGCCCTCGGGTGATTATGGACTCTAGCGCTACTACTTTTTTTCTCGCCATCATGTCTAGTCTTTTGAGAATTTTGTTGGTTTTGTCGCCTACGTATCTTAGCTTGTCTAAATTGATCTTTGTAGTTAAATTCGTCCTAAATATGTGTACGAGTCGGTTTCCCCTGGTGGGCGGCTCATATTTTTGGCTCATTGTTATTAAGTCAAGGCTGGTTTCCTCTTGCGAGGCAGCTCTCAAACGCTTCTCGGGCCAGTTTCCCCTTGCGGGTGGCTCGATTTTTGATATCTTGCTGAATGTATGGCGGCACTCTAATGCCTAGAACTCTTTGTATCATATGCTACATTAATAGATTTAATCTTACCTAGAAAAAAAATAAAAAAAATCTTTTACTATAATTACTAATATATAAAAATACATCTATTTTATTTTAAAATTTATATTTATATTTGGAAAAAATAATAATTACATTGATTTATTATTTTGTTTATAAAAATGTGTATGTTTTACTTTATTAAAATTTAAATTTAGATTTTCATATATATATATATTATATTTATTAAAATTTGAATTAAAATATTTAATTGATTTCTTTTTAATATAATTATTAGTTAAAAAATATTAATATAACAAAAATAAGAATAAATAAATTGTATTAATAAAAATGTAATAATTAGAAAACCAATGTTTACCATATATTGTGCAATAAATTGTTTAATTTTTATAGTTAATAATAACAAAAAAAAAAAATATTAATATTATTTTTTTTTATAAAAATAAATATTAATAATTTTTTTATAAAAAATAAAAAAATATTTTATAGACTTAAACTTTGTTAAATCAAAAGAAATTTTATATGTTTTACTAACTAATTATGGGTCAACACAAAATCTATTGGATGACGCGGGCTGGCAAGATAGTAATAATAATAATTATTAGTATTTATTTATGAATAAATAATAAATATTTATTATTAATTTACGATCATGGTGGTGGTGGTGGTGGTTAACGTCCGTTGAGACCAAACATTGGTCTATCTGACCTAAGGAAACAAATTATTTATTTTGATTTAAGATTTTATTCCTATGCTCAAAACGTTTGGAGGGAAGCCTCCCGAGCTCACTATAATTTTGACATTGTAAAAAGCTAAGAAAGTGAGTATTGTAACAAAGATTGTGAAACTGAGATCTAATGTGGTTGTATACAATATTATTATTATTATTTAATTTGAAATTATTTATTATTATTTAATTATTAATTATATTTTTTTTTGTCGGCAAAGCTAGCTAATCTATTATATTATATACAGGTAAACATTACATTCAAAAAGACAAGCTGCCCAAGGCCGACTGTGGCACCTTGGGTAGCTGTACTTTACTCAGAATTCGCCCTCGCAGGGGCAGCACTTCCAGTTTATACCAAAACACATGACACAGAGATGTTCCCAGGTAGTAACAAAACGGCCCGCGCAGGGGCATCCAACAAAAAGACGCATAACAGACTTTGCGAGGCCTACTTCCCATACTATAGTAAATGTGAACATGAACAAGAGCTGAAAGGATACAAACATAGATATTTAGCATAATCCAAATACCAGCCGAGACCCCGAACCTATACCAGACCTGAGAGAGAGAAATGTATGCCAGAGAGTGCCTCTGGGAATTAATCTTCAGGTTTTTCCTCAATAATTCTGCTCCAGCCTTGGCCTTCTGGGATGCCTGCCCACATTGCCATAGGATCCTGCGCGGGGGCCGGCAGCTCTTGCTCTTGAGGTCGGGTAGGGGCTTGCTGAAGCTCCTTCTCTGAATTACCCTCTGCATTTGATGGCTGCACCACTGGGCGTTTCTCCCTATTGCCCTCTGGAAGTACCTCAGCGGAGACCGGTTGCGTTCCTTCTTCATTCTCCTCAGGAACCTTTGTAAAAAGAACTGAGATGTGTGCGTTAATGCCAGCATTATCCCGCGAGCTGCCCAGGGTAAAAATGACTGAGCCGAACGCTGGAAGCATGGGCGCTCCATCATTGGAGCTGCCGGCCTCCAAAAACTGACTGGCTGGAATTGGTGTGGCTCCCGCCCTTCTGTAGCAATAGCAGCAGCAGCAGTGATGGTGGACATCCGCTGCAGGGGGACGTGAAGACTCACCACGCCCAGTACCTCTTCTACACGGCATTCTTTCACGCAGTCGCACCATGGTTTCAACGACGCCCTCAGCTTGTTCCAGAGCAGTGCTTGAGGGCCTGTTGTTACTGCGTTCACTCCCAATTGAGTGTTGTCCCCAAATTGACTCGAGGCAGAGCTCAACTGTACATAAACAAAGCCCAGGATAAACAAGCAGGGAGCAAACCTCGTCCGAATGAATGTCTTCGCTCTCAGCATCAATGGCGCAACACTTTCCCTCAGAGATCTGAGTAGCTTGCTCGGCACTCTGAGCCCATAACAGCAACATTCCATCCCTCTTAAGCCAGCTGACATTCCCTTGGATTTTGCCCGCATTGAATGCTCTCTGCAGGCTCGCCATCGTTCCCAGCGTCCTCATTAAGGATTCCGCTATGCTTCTCCCGTCTTAACGTCTCGGCGGCGAGGGGCATTAAAATCCTTTGTCCATCACGTGGCGGCACATGCTGGGCATGTGGCTCCCCATATCCTGGCTCGATGACACCCGCATCCGGGGAATTATTAATTATATTAATAATAATAGTTTTTCCTAATATTATCTATTGGATCTTTTTGCCGATTTAACAAAATAGGTTGCACTTATTTTTTTTTAGAATTTCGTAATTTTTTTCAAAGAATGTTTTAATTGAAGTGCTTCAATCATTTTTTAATGGTGGAAATATATTCATCACTATCAAGAATTTCTTGAGCACTCAAAATATTAGATTGTCAATGTGGTAATTGAAGTGCTTCAATCATTTTTTAATAGTGGAAATATATTCAGCACTATCAAGAATTTCTTGAGCACTCAAAATATTGAATTTTGACAATTGTAACCAAGATTTTAAAAAATTCTATTTTTTTTCATAGTCTTTTTAAAATTTATAAAAAATTTTAAACTAAAATTTATTTATTTATCAATAATTTATATAATATATAGCAATAAAAATTGTGATACAAATAAAAATTTCTCTGCATATATTATGCATAATTAATTAATTAAATATAGTTATGATGGTTTCTAATGCTTAGCTGATGCCAAACAGAATTTAATGTATCATATTATTTACTACAAACTTTTCATCATATTCAAATCCAGACAGTTTCTGGCATGAAACGACCGCTATTTGTTTCATATTCAAATTCAGAAAGAGTGATAGACTCCATGTTAAGACTATATTGTATAGAAGAATCGATAAACTTCATGCGATAGGTTTTTAATAGATTTTTTACTAGATGAATGCGAAACCGGGTTTTGCTTTGTAATACTGTGAGACGGGTTTGATTCACATGAGAAAAACTAAGTCAATCAGACCTCCCCAACATATCATTAAGTAAACGTTTGGAGGATTTGAATTTAAAATTGTGTATTTATAGTTATTTTACATTTTCAAGAATTTACCGGATAAACTTCACTAAAGAAACTAAACTTAAGCTTAATTATTAAATAACTAGAAGAAAATTAAATTAAAAAAAATAATGGTTTATTTTCATTAATATTGCGATGGGAGAAAAATATACCTAGTTTATTAGGATTATCCATATTTATTGCGATGGGAGAAAAATATACCTAGTTTATTAGGATTATCCATATTTATTTTTATGGAGAGGATAGCAACAGTGAAAATCAAACTCTAAAATGGTAACTTCAGTTATCGAAGTACAATTTCAACGCAATTTATTTATATGGCTATTTTTTAATAGGTTTAATTAAATGATTTCACATTTTTTTTAAGTTGTAATATTTTTTTAATTGGGAGTCCAGATTGATTCTCAAAAGAATATGTTTAGCATAAGTTTAGTCTTAAGTATAGTTATAGTGTATTAAAAATTTTAATAGGTTTTATTGATTTTTAATAAATTTAAAAAATTAGTTTGTGTCATATAGTTCTGGCTCACCAATTTTCTAGGGATTTGAGATTATTCCAATTCAAATAAGCTTCTTCATGATATTTTTCTCATTATTTTTTATACTATTCAATTATATATAAGAAAATTTTATTTAACAAAATGCTCTACTACTTTTAAACATTTTATACATGATTAATTAGGTAAATTTGTGCATTAGTAAGACATTTTTCGTGTTCCAATAGTTTTTTGGTCATATTTATGAAGCCTTCGGCTATATCAACCATATTACTATTCCTAATGTAATTACTAATATATTATTAGTGAGAAGAAAAATTATCATGTTTAGAAAATTTGAATTTATAATTGTATATTTATTGTTATTTTACATTTTCAAAAATTTACCAAATAAAGTTCACTAAAGAAACTAAACTTAAACTTAATTATTAAATAACTGAAAGAAAATTAATAAAAAAAAAAAAAAAAAAAATTGTTTATTTTCATAAATATTGTGATGTGAAAAAAATATACTCAGTTTATTAGGATTAACTATATTTATGTTTATGGAGAGGATAACAACAAAACTCTAAGTACGGAATTTCAGTTATAGAAGCATCACATATCTATGGAAGAAATATAAGTTATAGATATAGTTATTTTTCAACCCAAGTTATTTATATAGGGATTTTTTAATAAGTTGAATTAAATGATTTTACATTTTTTTAAGTTGTAATATTTTTTTAATTGAGAGTTTAGATTGATTCTCAAAGGAATATATGTAGCATATGTTCAGTCTTAATGTTTATTAATGGTTGTAGTGTATTAAAGAATTTTTTAGGTTGCATTGATTTTTAGTAAATTTAAAAAATTGGATTCTTTTGTATAGATTTCGCCAACAATTTTTTTAGAGATTTGAGATTATTCCAATTCTAATTAGTTTTTCCATGATATTTTTCTCATTATTATTTATACTATTCATTTATATAGAAGAAAAATTCATTTACTAAAATGACCCACTACTTTTAATAAATTTAAAAATTTAGATTTGTGCTATTTCGGGATTTGAGATTATTCTAATTCTAATTGCTATTTGGAGATTTGAGATTATTATTTATAACATTAATTGCTAATTCTTTTTCTATTTAAGTTAAAGATGACAATAAACGTTTTATACATGATTAATTAAATAGATTTGTGCATTAATAAAGCACTTTTAGCGTTGTAATAATTTTTTTTATTATATTTATGAAGTTTTTAGTTATATCAACCACATTAATATTTTTAATGCGATTATACTACACACAAAAAATTAAAAATAAAAATAAAAATAAAAAATCTAACTTCAAATAAACTTTTAATTACATTATGAATGATATGTTTTATCTATTGTGATAACTCTTTTTCCGGAAAAAACTAGATGTTCATGTTACTAGCATCATAATAATTAGTGTGGTGTAGAGCTGTTTTATTTCAGAATTGGTTTTTTTTGTTGGTGGTTGTCGTGGAGTGCAAATAGACATTTAGAAGATATGAATGATATGTTTTATCTATTGTGATAACTCTTTTTCCGGAAAAAACTAGATGTTCATGTTACTAGCATCATAATAATTATTGTGGTGTAGAGCTGTTTTATTTCAGAATTGGTTTTTTTTTGTTGGTGGTTGTCGTGGAGTGCAAATAGATCCCCTGATCAGGGTAAAGTGATAACCCGTTAGTTTAGTATTTATTGTGTAAAATATACAATAAATATGGACGCAGACCATCTTCCCAAAACGCTTATCATTTTTACCAAAACTGTCATAACTTTTCTAACATGTCGTATGTTGCTGCGGAAAGACCTATGCAATTTTATGCATATTGGGAGGAGTCTATACGCCTTTAGCATATTTGTACCTTCAAATAAAACATTAATATTACGAAATTAATATCCAATTTAATGTGATAAATAAATCGACCAGATTCATCTTTAAATTTTATGTTTTATTAATTTTTAAAGTGTATATGTTTGTTAATTTCTTTTTATATATAAATGTAAAAATTCCACCTTTATTATCATTGCCTTAGGATATTACCGTATTTGATAATGCGTTGATCTTTAATTAATGCATAGCCCACCAAAATCTACAATTTCACATATATATATAAATGTTTTAATTTTAATTATTTAATGGTTGATAAGGCTCGAGTTTTATTTAGTAATGATGACTTGTCTTGCTTGCATGTTTGTTTAGTTAATATCATGTACGATGAGTACATAGACTGAGATTTTGAAAAAACAACTTTAGTGTATATTAATTTGTTGCTTTCGTACATTAAATACAAATCTTCATTTGGAGCAATCACGTGAAACTGCGAAATACACATAGTTCTAACGCAGGATGGGAGTTGGACATGACATCGTAACATCACGCTAAAACGAAACAAGAGACTGGAGACTTGCAGTACAATCATAACATCACGCTAAAACGAAACAAGAGACTGGAGACTTACAGGACAATCTCTCAATTCGCTTTAATAAATAATATTATTTTATTTTTATATATTGTTTGGGAAATTTTACGGATAACATACAAAATAATAAATTTAGATATAGGTTGAAAAAAAAATTTGGTAGAAATTAAATTAGAAAATTTTTGGCCAACCTTTTTCCAACCAACAAGTGTAGTTCATTATCAGGCTAGGTTGTTTTAATATAAATTCCCTTAATCTAACTAATTGTTCGATGTTTTGTTGTTTGCTTCTTGGTTTCTTTTGGATTAATTTCCTTTACAATCTGTTTGCTTCTTTGTTTTAGTTAATATTACTCTAGATGGTAAGGATTTATTTGAACTATATATTCAACTGTGCTAAAAGTTTGTTATTTTTTTTTTAATAAACTGTATTTATTTATACATCTTAAACAGTTGTGTATTTTTTTTCTTTAAATTATATGATTGTCTTATCAAATTTATTAAGAGCATGTGTTTAATTCGAAGAGATTACAAGTTCAAAACTAGAGGGGTAGTATATGTATGCTTTTGTAAATTTATCAGCCAAATAACTACCAGAAAAGGGATTCATTATCAAGTTCCTTATCCCACAAATAAAAAAGTCTCATACAAACCAATTTAGTATCTTACTTAACTGTAACTTTAAAAATAAATAATAATAATAATAAAATTTATTAAATTTATACTAAAATAATAATGATAATTATAAATAAATAATATAAATGAACAATATTCATTTGAACCTTATATTTATTTATTTACACATTTATATATATTTCTTTAACAACCTTATATTTATTTATTTACACATTTATATATATTTCTTTAACAATAGAGAAGATGTGTAATTATGAATTTATATTTAACCTATTTTATTTTTAAAAATTATTTTACTATTTTTTTAATATAATGAGATATATGTTTATTTTAATTATATATTTATATCTTGAAAAAGTATATCGAAAACATATTCATGTTGTGGAATTATAAATCCATAATTTAATAAATTTTATTTAAAATAAATAATTTAATTTTTTTAAGTTAATTTTTGGGAAATGCTTGAATCTATGTTAAACGTATAGGTTTCAGTAGGATAAAAAAATTTGAAGGTATAGGTTTCAGTGGATAAATTTTTTTTCAAAAACTTGTGTTCAGGGGTTTAGGTATTCTTAAGGCCATCGAAATAATGTTTTTCTCAAGATAATTAAATAATAATGTTTTTTGTTTTTTTTTGTTTTTTTTGTTGTGTAGAAAAAGAGTTTAAAAGAGTAATGATGGTGAATATGATTATCATTTATCAAGATTATATGGTTTATTTGACTTTAAGAAAGTAAGGGATGACGAACTACACTAGTGGTTACTTAACAAATTCTAATGTGATTTATTTACATGTGAATTTTTTTAGAGTGCAAAATATAATGTGTTATTTTTTATTATTTAAATTGTATTTTTCAATGCTAAATAAAATATATATATGATTAAATAAAAAATTTAAGCATAAAAAAACATTTTTTCTATATATAGATATATATGAAATTGATATCGACATTAATTAGTTAACATATATCTTCAAATAGTTTATTTAAATATCCTTTTCAAATATTTTTGAAAAATATAAAATTTAAATATTCACATTTTCTTTTCACTTCTAATTACATTATAACATATTCATTTTTTTAAAATATATTTTCTATTTGGAACATAATTTTTATTTTTTATTTTTATTTTGAAGGGACACCCAAGGGCATACAAACTTACACATTAAAAAAATCACCAATTTTGTAGTGAAAGTAGGTATTGGTCAATTACCAAAACACCATAAAATTATTTTTTATGAAATTATTTTTTTATGATAATTACTACCCTTATAATCATCGTAATTATAAAAAAACCAAATAACCATCCCCAATAGAAAGAATGTGAAAATCTAACATCTCTTTATACCTTGTTAAAGTTCAATAAACCAAACCATAAGTTAATTACTACCATTATAATCATCAAAATCTATAGTTACACATCATTATATAAAAATGATAATAATTATTTTAATGGTTACAAATTTGCATCATTCACCTTCGTATTTCTATACTTGATTAATCTTAATTATAATAAATCCAAACTATTTATTAACTGCAAAAGCTTATTACAATTGATATGAAATTATGTAGATAAACTTGATTCTCAGTTCAAGTTCATGACCCAGGCTGGAACATGATCAACTCTAATGACATCTAACTGCACAAAAGAATAGACGATGTAAAAAGTAAAAACAAATCTAATATGGAATCGTATATCTTGCAAACCTTGAATATTCTCAGAAATACACCGTAGAGAAATAAAATCAATCTCGGCCGCTGTCAATAAGGGCCTGCGATATCATTAATCTTCCTTAAAAATATATACATTTCGGAGGAAGATAAAATTAATCTCGTGAGCCCTCAATAAGGGTTTCAAATTTCAGCATGACTGCTATGCCAAATTTTAGACAAAGGCTCTCTGGTTGATGTTTAATTCCATATGCTCCTTTCCCTGGAAATTAACTCCGGCAGAAGTGTCTGGATTTACACCTAACCGTTTCCACTCCCACGCATCCTCAGATTGCTGAAATCCGAGAATATTGAATCATGTTTCATCCTTAGAGATGACAAATGTTGCAGAGAATATGACGATTGATCTACTCCCGTTTTAGAAGAGTGTACGGGAACGATAAATTGCATAATCCTGGACACTTACTATGCGCTGCCCATTGCCTTTTTGAAATCAATGATTTCATCTAGCTTCGACATTGCACGTACTGCTTTTCCAAACATGGACGTCAGATATTCGAAAGCAACTTCGTCACATGGAGGGGTGAGCCCCATCTGGTGACCAAACCCATACTCCTCTTCGGCCTTCTCTAACAATGTCCGGAACAGAGAATGATTGAAATAAGTGGCAGGAATGATAAACCTCCTTCGTTCCTTCCCAACATACACCGCACAGTGTCCCTTGGGAACATCTGTGGGCAGAGCACTGCATGAGGTGCCCAGGGCCTCATCCTCCATCATAAAGTACTGACTCTTCTCTGGACAAAGTGCATATCTGGTCGCCTTATAACCCTTTGCAAACTTGCGAAGTACTTTGATTATCTGCCTCAAAAGAATAACTTGAGGATTTCTCAATATTCTTCCCATTGTCATCGACTAGACGAGACTGGAGGATAGAAATCAAATTCAAATTTCTTCCTTAAAATCGAGTCCTAATGAGCATACGATTTGTATATATAACAAGTGAAAGTGAGAATCTAATGAGCGGAAGCAGAGATTTCAAGTGATAAGATGGTAATGGTGTATAACAACGATATGGTCCACTGTGTCTTTATGTACAATATACAAGATGCTTCGACGACGGACTTCCAGGCCCACCTGCAATCAAAACCGACTAAGTACCACGAGCGTGGCCCCTCCATGTGTAGGGATGCTTACAGACAAATATCAATGAGTGAAATTACAACGTCTTTCTTATCACCCATAAAATGTGTGAAGTCTTATCAGAACCGATTTTCTGAGTATTCCAGCCGTATAAAGTAGATGAATGGATTACTTACTTTTCTGATTTGTTATTTTTGAATGGCCGCTATAATTGTTATCCAATATAGAAATTATTAGCAGATATTTTTCTCAAGTGAATTCCTCTGCGATTGTCTGTGCCTAGCGACAAAATTGCGCATATTGAATGCAAAGTAGATGTTCACGTGGAATTTGGCGTGCGTTATGAAAGTTATTAGATTTATTGCAGGATTGCCGACAGAGTAGTTGAATGTCCTCCTCTCGTCATATTCAGATCCAGACAGTTTCTGGAATGAAACGACTACTATTTGTTTCATCAGATTCAAATTCAGACAACTTGTAGCATGAAATGGCTATTATCTGTACTGCTTAGCTCATACAGAACGAAATTTAATATTGAATAAAAAATATTTATTATAAACAAATAATAAATAATATTTATTATTCATATTATTAAAAATTGGATAATATTTGATTTTAAGTTTTTATAATTTATATTGATTTTGATAATGTGATTAATCCTAAAAATATTATCAAAATTTAATAATAACAAGTATTACATAGTAGATAGTACTGCGGCTTAGTTTAAATATAATTAAATTACAGTAAAAACATCAAATTCAAATTAGAGTTAAAGTTTATAATTCCATCAATTTAAGTTTTACTAATTAGTAAAGTTTATCTGTGTAATTAAAGAGCAAAGCTCGGATTTCAATATTTATGCAAACATAACTTTAAAAATCTATAACATCTTATACTTGCATTTATATTTGAACTATATTAGTCTTTTCCGAACAAAAAATTGTATATTTAATTCCTTAAAATTTGAACTAAAATATTCAATAAAAAAATCTTTTACTATAATTACTAATATATAAAAATACATATGTTTTATTTTTAAAAGTTAAATTTATATTTGGAAAAAATAATAACATTAATTTATTATTTTGGTTATAAAAATGTGTATGTTTTACTTTATTAAAATTTCAATTTAGATTTTCTCTCATATATATATTATATTTATTGAAATTAAAATTAAAATATTTAATCGATTTCTTTTTATATAATTATTAAAAATACTAATATAGAAAAAATAAGAATAAATACATTGTATTAATAAAAATGTAATAATTGGAAAACGAGTCTTTACCATATATTGTGTAATAAATTGTTTAATTTTTTTAGTTAATAATAAAAAAAATAAATATTAATAATTTTTTTAGTTTTTATAAAAATAAATATTAATAATTATTTATAAAAAATAAAAAAATATTTTATAGAGTTAAACTTTGTTAAATCAAAATAAATTTTATATGTTTGACTAACTAATTATGGGTGAACACAAAACCTATTGGATGAAGCAGGGTGGCAAGACAGTAATAATAATAATTATTAATATTTATTTACGAATAAATAATAAATATTTATTATTAATTTATGATGGTGGTGGTGGTGGTAGTGGTTAACGTGTGAGACCAAACATTTCTCAAAAAACTTGGACAGAAGTCTCCCGAGCTCGCTATAATTTTGACATTGTAAAGGCTAGGAAGGTCAGTATTGTAACAAAAATTGTGAAACTGAGGTCTAATGTGATTGTATATAATAATAATAATAATAATATTATTATTATTATTATTTAATTTGAAATTATTTATTATTATTTTATTTTTATTTAATTATTAATTATATTAATAATAATAGTTTTTCCTAATACTATTTATTGGATCTTTTTGCCGATCTAACAAAATAGGTTGCTCTTATTTTTTTTAGAATTTCGTATTTTTTTTTCATAAAATCTGGCAATTGAAGTGCTTCAGTGGTTTCTTTTATGGTGGAAATATATTCAGCACTATCAAGAATTTCTTGAGCACTCAAAATCTTGAATTTTGACAACCGTAACCAAGATTTTTAAAAAATTCTAAAAAAATTATTATAATCTTACTAAAATTTATAAAAAAATTTAAACTAAAATTTATTTATTTATCAATAATTTATATAATATATAGCAATAAAATTTGTGATACAAATAAAAATTCCTATGCACATATCATTCATATTTAATTAATTAAATATAGTTATGAGCCCAATATAGTTATGATGGTTTCTAATGCTTAGCTTATACCAAACAGAATTTATGTATCATATTATTTACTACAAAATTTTCATCATATTCAAATTCAGAAAGAGTGATAGACTCCATGTTAAGACTATATTGTATAGAAGAATCGATAAACTTCATGTTACTAGATGAATGCGTGGGTTTGCTTTGTAATACTGTGAGACGGGTTTGATTCACATGAGAAAAACTATGTCAATCAGACCTCCCCGACATATCATTAAGTGAACATTTGGAGGATTTGAATTTAGAATTGTGTATTTATAGTTATTTTGATGGAAATTTCTGTTGATTTCAAACACACAAAAAAAAAATAACACAGAGAACAACGCTCTGGTTTTATACAGGATCTTAATCATATAAAATAATAATAAAAACTGTTACAGAATTGTCTTCCTCGACTCAGAGGGATTTACAACAGGAACTTCAGTTCCAGAATCTCATTCCACTATCTCAGAAAATTATATCTTCAGCACTGTTGTGCGTTGCAAGAAAAAGAACTCTTCTTGGCTAATACTCTACTCGCGTCTCTGCTCTTGCATTTTTTTTATATATAATGAACAACACAAAATATCTTTACAATACGTGCTGCTTTTCCCCACTTCTGTGAAATAAAAAATAATAAAATTTAAAATTTCACCTACATTTACCAACCCTAGTAAATATCATTAATTACATGCCTCAAAATATCTTGCTGGAATCTAATGCATGGCTTATCACACCATCACATCGCAAGAAGAGAAAGGATGTTCCACCGCTCTTATAACCTTTAAATCATGCGATATGCGATCAGATCGCATCGCAAGATCGCAATCGCAGACAATCAAAGGACATGGTGAAGGTTGACAAGAAGGGAAGTGCGATATGCGATCTGCGATCGCATCGCAGAGGAAAAATCTGCAAGTTGAAATTACCATTCCAACACTCCCCTTTAATTTTAACTGCTTGGTTTTTTCTGCATACTCAGGCATTTCCTGAAATGATCAAAGCTTTTCTTTGCCAATGGTTTTGTCAAGATGTCAGCTAACTGTTCCTCTGTTCTGCAGTGCTGCAAAACAATCTCACCATTGTTAACCAACTCATGTATGAAGTGAAATTTGGTGTCTATGTGCTTTATTCTTTTATGAAAAACAGAATTTTTAGACAATGCTATTACTGAGCTATTGTCACAGTAAATGGTTGTGCCCATTTCCTGTTCATGACACAAATCTTTGAGAACTCTTCTCAGCCATACTGCTTGGCATGTTGCTGCTGTTGCTGCCACATACTCTGCCTCTGCTGTTGACAAAGCCACAACTGGTTGCTTCTTGGAAGCCCATGAGATGGCTCCCGATCCCATATGAAACACATATCCTGATGTGCTTTTCCTATCATCAACACTTCCAGCCCAATCACTGTCAGTGTGACCTGTCAACATGAAACTTTCAGAAGAGGAGTATAAAATACCAAACCCCTTCATTCCATTCACATACCTTAGAATCCTCTTGGCTGCCTGCCAATGAGTCTCTTTCGGTCTTTCCATAAATCTGGAAATTAAACTCACAGCGTGCATAATGTCCGACCTAGTTGCAGTCAAGTACATAAGGCTGCCAACTATGCTCTTGTACGATTTTGGATCAAAATCCTTGCTGTTGTCTTCTTTGGTCAATTTCAACCCCATTACAGTTGGAGTCACAGTTGCCTTGCTATTCTGCATGTTGAATCTCTTCAACACTGCTTCTACATATTTATCTTGAGAAATGAAAATGCCATTTTCACTTTGGTCTACTTCAATTCCAAGAAAATATCTTAAGAAGCCCAAGTCAGTCATTTCAAATTCACTTTTTATGACTGCTTTAAAATCAGCAATGAGAGATGCATCATTGCTAGTAAAAATTAAATCATCTACATATAAAACAACAATAAGAATCTTACCGTCATTCTGTTTTATGTAGAGTGTGGGTTCACCATCACACTTGTCAAACCCATTTTCAATCAGATAAGCATCTATTCTGCTGTACCATGCTCTTGGAGCTTGCTTTAGCCTATAAAGAGCCTTCTTCAGTTTGCAGAATTTATGCTCTTTGCCTTCAACTTCATAGCCTGGAGGTTGTTCAACATAAACCTCTTCTTTCAATACTCCATTCAGGAATCCAGATTTAACATCCATCTGATAAATCTTCCATTTGTGTTGTGCTGCAATAGACAACACTGTTCTGACTGTTTCCATCCTTGCTACGGGTGCAAAGGTTTCATCATAGTCTTTCCCTTGTTGCTGCTTGTAGCCTTTCACAACAAGTCTTGCTTTGTGTCTGTCAATCTTGCCTTCAGCATTGCTTTTGGTCTTATAGACCCACTTAACTCCAATGGCATCTTTGCCTACAGGGAGGTCCACTAACTCCCATGTTTTACTCTTCTCAATTGCACCAATTTCTTCATTCATTGCTTCAATCCATTTGTCTTCATTTACAGCATCTTCAAAATGAACTGGGTCATCAACATGACAATACAAAGCGAATAATGAATTCAGACCAGTATTGTTACTTACCTCTCCTTGTTCATAAATCTCATTCAGGTTTCTGAATCTTGGTCTTCTTGGTGTGCTTGGAGTTCCATCCGAACTTGAGGGTATTTCTGATCCCTGTGGTGTGCTTGGAGAAGCACTTCCTTGACTTCTTAATGCTGTTCGAATTCCAGATTGTGGTGTGGTTTGTTGTACTTGCTGTGGTGGAGGAGGAGCCACCAAGGAAGGATTATTTGCTTCTATCCCTTCCTCTTCTTCTTCGTGAGACACAATTGTCTTCACATTCACTGTCTTTTCTAAACTTCCATCCCAAGCTTCATCTTCAATGAACTGCACATCTCTGCTTACTATCAATTTCTTGGTGGATGGATTATAGAGTTTGTATGCTTTTGACTCATCACAGTAGCCAATAAAGACACACTTCTCCCCCTTAGTATCAAGCTTTTTCCTTAGTTGATCCGGTACATGTGCATATGCCACACAACCGAATACTCTCATGTGAGTGACAGTTTGTTTTTCACCACTCCATGCCTCTTCTGGTATTCTGTTCATGACAGCTTTAGTTGGGCATCTATTCAAGATGTAAACTGCGCAAGTAACAGCTTCTGCCCAATACTCATGCGGCAAGTGTTTTGCCTTTAGCATACTTCTGACCATGTCAAGAATGGTCCTATTCTTTCTTTCAGCAACTCCGTTTTGCTGAGGTGTATACCTTGAGGTGAACTGTTTTTGTATGCCATTCTCTCTGCAAAAATGCAGAAAGTCTTGGGAGATGTACTCTCCTCCTCTATCTATTCTGAGCACTTTGATATAATGCCCACACTGTTTTTCAACAAGAGTTTTGAAGTGGTGGAATTTCTCAAACACTTCACTCTTTTGTTTCAGCATATACACCCATGTCTTTCTGGTGTAATCATCAATGAAAGTTAAAACATATTTATTTCCGGCAAATGATGGTGTTTGCATCGGTCCACACACATCAGAGTGAACAATTTCCAATGGTGCTTTTGCCCTTATACTTTTCCCTGCTGGAAAGCTTTCTTTGTGTTGCTTGCCCAAGATGCAGCCTTCACAAAGGTTGTCTGGTTTTTCGATCAATGGTAATCTCTTTACCATTCCCTTTCTGTGCAACAGATTCAGGCCTCCGAAATTGAGATGTCCAAATCTCAAATGCCACAACCAATTCACATCTTTCAGTTGTTCCTGAAAGACTTCTTGTGTTACAGCTGCAATAGTTCTGCCTTCCTTCAAATCTGCCCTGAGTTTGAGAGGAAACATTCTATTGTTGGTCATCTGCACCTGTGCAATGATCTTCTTACTTGGAGGTATGTCTCTGATTGTACACAAATCATCTTTGAAGAACACATTGTAACCTTTGTTAATGAGCTGTACAATGCTCAAAAGATTACATTTTAGACCAGTTACATAGTATACATCCGACAAAATCATCTATTCTCCATTTTTGCTCGGATACTGACTCTGCACTTACCCTTGACAGATATCGTATCATCAGTCCCTGTTGTTACCTCAGATTTCACATTTTCATCCAGATTGGCAAACATTTCAATATTACCAGTCATGTGATTACTACAACCTGAGTCTAAGAACCAAAAATCTTCTTGTTTGTCTTGTGCTATGTTACATGTTAACAGCACGTTCTTTGGGTTCTTATCTTCTTCATTTGCAAAATTAGCATTCTGCCTATTATTCATGTCACTTTGCTTTTTCCTACATTCATTGGCATAGTGCCCATATTTCTTACAATAATGACATTGGACTTGGGATTTATCATACCTTTGTCCATGAGCTTGCTGTTTGCTTGAACCTTCATCTTGGTTCTAATTGCAGCTCCTTCCGCTTGTGCTTGCAGGATAATTTCTGCCTCTGTTTTGGCTTCTTCCACGACCTCTGTTATTTGCTCTGCCTCGACCTCTTCCTTGGCCAAAAGACATCTGAGTCTTGAATGCTTGCTCAAAAGAGGAATCTGTTCCTCTACTTAGTCTATGTTCATGAGACAAAAGTGAAGCACTCAGCTCATCTACCGTGAACTGTGAGAGATATTTTGTTTCTTCTATTGCTACCACAATAGATTCAAACCTTGAGGGTAAACATCTCAATATTTTCTCTACAATCCTTCTATCTTCAAGAATCTCACCATGAGATCTTATCTGGGTTATCAACCCAATAACCTGAGTGAAGAATGAATCTATTGTATCAGATTCCTTCATGCTGAGATTTTCAAAGTCTTTCCTCAACATCTGCAACTTTGCAGTCTTCACCTTCTCCATGCCTTGATAGGCAGTTTTAAGAATATCCCATGCCTCTTTGGATTTTGTTGCTACTGCAATTCACGGAAAAACACTTTCATGTACTGATTGGAAGAGGAAAAAGAGGGCTTTAGCATCTTTCTTCTTGTCACTCTTCAACTGGTCTCTTTCTGCTGCTGTTAAAGCAGCCAACGTTGTTGCATCTGCCGGTTCAGCATAGCCAGTTTCAACCAGCTCCCATATTCCTTGAGAAGCAAACAATGCTTTCATTGTTATGGACCAATAACTATAATTTTTCCCATTAAACTGTGGCAGTTGAGGATTCGTCAAACCAGTTCCAGCATCTGCCATCTTAACCTGTGTAAATAAAGAAGAGATACTGACAAAAAAAAAACAAGCAAAAACTCTCTGCTGGAAAAAATCTGGTCAATAAGCTTCTTACAGCTCCTACAGTGAAAAAACAAACTCTTGTTTTTTTTTGACTCACTGAGTGCCTAGACTCGCTCTGATACCATGATGGAAATTTCTATTGATTTCAAACACACAAAAAAAAATAACACAGAGAACAACGCTCTAGTTTTATACAGGATCTTAATCATATAAAGTAATAATAAAAATTGTTACAGAATTGTCTTCCTCGACTCAGAGGGATTTACAACAGGAACTTCAGTTCCAGAATCTCATTCCACTATCTCAGAAAATTATATCTTCAACACTGCTGTGCGTTGCAAGAAAAAGAACTCTTCTTGGCTAATACTCTACTCGCGTCTCTGCTCTTGCATTTTTTTTATATATAATGAACAACACAAAATATCTTTACAATACGTGTTGCTTTTCCCTACTTCCGTGAAATAAAAAATAATAAAATTTAAAATTTCACCTACATTTACCAACCCTAGTAAATATCATTAATTACACGCCTCAAAATATCTTGCTGGAATTTAATGCATGGCTTATCACACCATCGCATCGCAAGAAGAGAAAGGATGTTCCACCGCTCTTATAACCTTTAAATCATGCGATATGCGATCAGATCGCATCGCAAGATCGCAATTGCAGACAATCAAAGGACATGGTGAAAGTTGACAAAAAGGGAAGTGCGATATGCAATCACAGATCGCATCCCAAAAGAAAAAATCTGCAAGTTGAAATTACCATTCCGACATATTTTACATTTTCAAGAATTTACCGGATAAACTTGACGAAAGAAACTAAACTTAAGCTTAATTATTAAATAACTAAAAGAAAATTAATATAAAAATTATAATTGTTTATTTTCATTAAGATTGTGATGGGAGAAAAATATACTCAGTTTATTAGGATTATCCATATTTACGTTTATGGAGAGGATAGCAACAGTGAAAATCAAACTCTAAAAAGGTAACTTCAGGTATCGAAGTACAAGCTACCGATGTAGTGAATTTTCAACGCACCCGATTTTTTAATAGGTTGAATTAAATGATTTCACCTTTTTTTTTTAAGTTGTGATATTTTTTTAATTGAGAGTCGAGATGGATTCTCAAAAGAATATGTTCAGCATAAGTTTAGTTTTAATGTTTATTAATAGTTGTAGTGTATTAAAAAGTTTATTAGGTTGTATTGATTTTTAATAAATTTAAAAAATTAGTTCGTGTTATGTAGTTTTGGCTCACCAATTTTTAGGATTTTGAGATTATTCCAATTCAAATAAGTTCCTCCATGATATTTCTCTCATTATTATTTATATTATTCATTTATATATAGGAAATTTTTTTAACAAAATGCTCTACTACTTTTCAACATTTTATACATGATTAATTAAGTAAATTTGTGCATTAGTAAGGCATTTTTCATGTTGCAATAGTTTTTTGGTCATATTTATAAAGCTTTTAGCTATATCAACCACATTAATATTCTTAATGTGATTACTAATATATTATTAGTGAGAAGAAAAATTATCACATCTAGAAAATTTGAATTTAAAATTGTGTATTTATTGTTATTTTACATTTTCAAGAATTTACTAGATAAACTTCACTAAGGAAACTAAACTTAAACTTGATTATTAAATCACTAAAAGAAAATTAATATAAAAAAAATTGTTTATATTCATTAATATTGTGATGGGAGAAAAATATACTCGGTTTATTAATATTATCCATATTTATGTCTATAAAGAGGATAACAACAAAACTCTAAGTAGGGAACTTAGCATCACATATTTATGGAAGAAATACAAGTTACTCATATCTATGCAAGAAATACAAGTTACAGATATAGTTAATTTTCAACCCAAGTTATTTATATAGGGATTTTTTAATAAGTTGAATGAAATGATTTTATATTTTTTCAAGTTGTAATATATTTTTAATTGAGAGTTTAGATTGATTCTCAAAGGAATATAGTTAGCATATGTTCAGTTTTAATGTTTATTAATGGTTGTAGTGTATTAAAGAATTTGTTAGGTTGCATTGGTTTTTAGTAAATTTTAAAAATTAGATTCTTTTGTATAGATCTCGCCCACAGATTTTTTTAGAGATTTGAGATTATTCCAATTCTAATTAGTTTTTCCATGATATTTTTCTCATTATTATTTATACTATTCATTTATATAGAAGCATTTTTCATTTAATAAAATGACCCACTATTTCTAATAAATTTAAAAATTTAGATTTGTGTTATTTCGGGATTTGAGATTATTCTAATTCTAAGTACTATTTGGAGATTTGAGATTATTATTTATAACATTAATTTAAAATTCTTTTTTTTATTATTTAAGTTAAAGGTGACAATAAACGTTTTATACATGGTTAATTAAATAAATTTGTGCATTAATAAAGCACTTTTCATATTGTAATAATTTTTTTTTATTATATTTGTGAAGTCTTTAGTTAAATCAACCACATTAATATTTTTAATGCGATTATGCTAAACAGAAAAATTAAAAAATCTAACTTCAAATAAACTTTTTTAATTACATTTAGAAAATATGAATGATATGTTTTATCTATTGTGATAACTCTTTTTCCGGACAAAAACTAGATGTTCATGTTACTAGCATCATAATAATTATTGTGGTGTAGAGCTATTTTATTTCAGAATTGGTTTTTTTTTGTTGGTGGTTGTCGTGGAGTGCAAATAGATCCCCTGATCAGGGTAAATTGATAACACGTTAGTTTGTTATTTATTGTGTAAAATATATAATAAATATGGACTCAGACCATCTTCCCAAAACGCTTATCATTTTTACCAAAACTGTCATAACTTTTCTAACATGTCGTGTTGCTGCGGAAAGTCCTATGCAATTTTATGCATATTGGGAGGAATCTATACGCCTTTAGCATATTTGTACCTTCAAATAAAACATTAATATTACGAAAATAATATCCAATTTAATGTCATAAATAAATCGACCAAATTCATTATTAAATTTTATGTTTTATTAATTTTTAAAGTGTATATGTTTGTAAATTATTTTTTATATATAAATATAAAAATTCCACCTTCATTATCATTGCCTTAGGATATTACCGTATTTCATAATGCGTTGATCTTTAATTAATCTATAGCCCACCAAAATCAACAATTTCACATATATATAAATGTTTTAGTTTTAATTATTTAAGTTTGTAATTGGTTGATAAGGCTTGAGTTTTATTTAGCAATGATGACTTGTCTTGGTTGTATGTTTGTATGTTTGTTTAGTTAATATCATGTACGATGAGTACATAGAATGAAATTTTGAAAGAACAACTTTAGTGTGTATTTATTTGTTACTTTCATGCATTAAATACAAATCTTCGTTTGGAGCAATCACAAATACACATAGTTCCAACGCAGGATGGCAGTTGGACATGACATCATAACATCACGCTAAAACGAAACAAGAGACTGGAGATTTGGAGGACAATCTCTCAATTCGCTTTAATAGATAATTTTATTTTATTTTTGATGATGAGGATGATGGTGGTTAACGTCCGCTGAGACCAAACAATGATCTATCGGACTTAAATAAACAAATTATTTATTTCGATTTAAGATTTTATTCTTATGCTCAAAAAGCTTGGAGAGAAGCCTCTCGAGCTCACTATAATTTTGACATTGTAAAAGGCTAGGAAGCTCAGTATTGTAACAAAGATTGTGAAATTGAGATCTAATGTGGTTGTACGCAGGGAACTCTAAGAGGAAGTGGTTTTCATCCTCGATGCTCCTATTCTCACAAATATGGCAAATCCTTTCCATCCATGGCGTTTTAGGAACTGCCCAACTACCTGTTTCACTATGGAGCTCATGAGAATTCGTTCTAATCTTTGCTATACTAATTTTCTTCTTTGAGCTAGTTAAAATAGAGAGATACTTTGGATCTTCAAGGGTGGGGTTGATGACCTTCTTATAATAACTTAATTTTCTTTTAGACACTAAATCTTTCTCACACCACAATTTTTCTTTGAATGTAGAAGTAACAATATCTTTAATGTTATTTATGTTTTGCAATGCATCATTCTCGTTGATCTCCCAATAGTTTAACCAGGCCCTTGTGTCTTTATGCCATCCTCGATTGAGCCTTAGGTGGTTTTGGCTGGAACTTAAAGCTAGCTTAGGAAGTCTATGATCATCTATGTTATTGAGCTTGTGCTTGTAAAACAGAAACCTAAGCATAGCTAGGCTCTCAATAGGGGAAAGACCTTCTTCTATAAGGAGAATAGGATAGGGTGTATTACTTTTAATTTTCAGGTTATAAGTTATAAAACGCTTCTGGATTTGCTCAATCTTTCTCCATGATTCTCTGGAGATGCTGCAACCCCAAACCTCACAGCCATATAAGATAACAGGAGTGACTAAAGTTTCAAAGAGGAACTTCTTTTTATCCCACATTACGAGGTTTGTTGTTTTACAATTACTTTCAAGACCAAAATAAGCTTTCCACCCCCCATTAATCCTTTTCTCGATGCTATGGTTCCAGTTGAGCTTGTGATGGATATCAATTCCTAGGTACTTGTAAGAATACACTTCCTCCAAGTTATTATTGTCATACATAAAATTAGCGTAAGTGTCCTTCTTGGATTTGATAATCATAACTTTTGTATTGTCAATGTTAACAGTCATACCCATGGTAGAGCATAAATCCTTAAGAAGCTTGAGTTGTTTATCAAGATCAGAACGGCACCTTGCCAAAAGAACAATATCGTCAACATAGAGAAGAAGGATAAAGACTATCCCAGCTAATATCGTGCCATCACATCCTGCTTCTTCTAAATAGCCTTCGAGCTTATCGACGTAAATGCAAAATAGGGTAGGGGAGAGGGGACAACCTTGTTTAACTCCGATGTTACACTTAATATCTTTCGACCACCCCTCATTGCTCTTTAGCTTGGCAATTACATTCTTGTATAACCTTATAGCAGCAGCTCTCAACTCAAGAGGAACCTATAGCTCTTCTAACCTATTCCAAAGGTTGTATCTAGGAACCATATCAAAAGCCTTTCTAAAGTCCACAAAGCAACAAAATAAATTGGATTTATCATTACGACAGTGTAACAAGGTGGTTTGTTGTTGAGTGATTCCTTCTGAAACCTGCTTGCCCTTTAGCCTGCTTACCTCCACTTTCAAGCCATATGCTTAACTTCTTTTCCATAATACTACCATACAAAATACAAAACATACAAAATAATGAATTTAGGTATAGGTTAAACAAAGTTTTTTTTGGTAGAAATCACATTAGAAAATTTTTTGCCAACGCTTTTCGAACCAACAAGTGTAGTTCATCATCAGGCTAGGTTGTTTTAATATAAATTCCCTTAATCTAACTAATTGTTCGATGTTTTGTTGTTTGCTTCTTTGTTTCTTTTGGATTAATTTCCTTTACAATCTGTTTGCTTCCTGATGTTAAGGATTTATTTGAACTATATATTCAACTGTGCTAAAAGTTTGTTAATTTTTTTTAAGAAACTGTATTTATTTATACATCTTAAATAGTTGTGTATTTTTTTAGATTGTATTATCAAATTTATTAAGAGCATGTGTTTACTTCCAAGAGATTACAAGTTCAAAACTAGAGGGGTAGTATATGTATGCTTTTGTAAATATATCAGCCAAATAGCTGCGAGAAAGGGAGTTCCTTATCTAGTTCCTTATCCCACAAACAAAAAAGTCTCATACAAACCAATTTAGTATCTTACTTAACTGTAACCTTAAAAATAGATAATAATAATAATAACTTATAACTTTTTAGTTAAACTTATTAAATTCATACTAAAATAATAATGATAATTATACATAAATAATATAAATGAGCAATATTCATTTGAATTTTATATCTATTTATTTAAAAATTTATATTTATTTCTTTAACAATAGAGAAGACGTGTAATTATGAATTTATATTTAACCTATTTTATTTTTAAAAATTATTTTACTATTTTTTTTCTAATGAGATATATGTTTATTTTAATTTTATATTTATATTTAAAAAAATATATTGAAAACATATTCATGTTGTGGAATTATAAATCTATAATTTCATATATTTTATTTAAAATAAATAATTTAATTTTTTTTTAAGTTAATTTTTGGGAAATGCTTGAATCTATGTTAAACGTATAGGTTTGAGTAGGATAAAAAAAATTGAAGGTATAGGTTTCAGTAGATAATTTTTTTTCCAAAAACTTGCGTTGAGGGGTTTAGGTATTCTTAAGGCCATCGAAATAATGTTTTTTCCAAAATAATTAAATAATAGTGTGTTTGTTTTGTTTTTTTAAGAAAAATAATTTAAAAGAGTAATGATGATGAATATGATTATTATTTATCAAGATTATATGGTTTATTTGACTTTAAGAGAGTAAGGGATGATGAACTACACTAGTGGTTACTTAACAAATTCTAATGTGATTTATTTATATGTGAATTTTTTTAGAGTGCAAAACATAATGTGTTATTTTTTATTATTTAAATTGTATATTTTAATGCTAAATAATATATATATATATATATATATATATATATATATATATATATATATATATAACCATAAAATAACATTTTTTTTCTATATATAGATATATATGAAATTGATATCGACATTATTTAGTTAACATATATCTTCAAATAGTTTATTTAAATCTTCTTTTCAAATATTTTTGAAAAATATAAATTTAAATATTCACATTTTCTTTTTACTTCTAATTACATTACAACATATTCATTTTTTTAAATATATTTTCTATTTAGAACATAATTTTTATTTTTTATTTTTATTTTTAAGGGACACCCAAGGGCATACAAACTTACACATTAAAAAAAAATTATGAATTTTGTAGTGAAAGTAGGCATTGGTCAATTACCAAAACACCATAAAATTATTTTTTATGAAATTATCGATCATATACTCACATTCCATTTTAGTTACACCAAAACTCACATACATTAGAAAACTTCCAAACCATTATCATTATCTTTTGAGTGGTCCCAACACCAAAACCAACATGCATTAGTAAACTTCCAAACCATTATCATTATCCTTTGAGTGGTCCCAAGGTGGATCACTGAGTAACCATTCCCAATAAAATGAGCGTGAAAATCCAACATCTCTTACTTTGTTCAGATTCAATAAGCCATATGTTAATTACTACCATTATAATTATCAAATTTTATGATTACAAATAATTGTAAAAAAAACAAATAACCCTTCCCAATAAAATAAATGTGAAAATCCAACATCTCTTACCCTGTTAAAGTTCAATAAACCAAACCATAAGTTAATTACTACCATTATAATCATCAAAATCTATAGTTACAAATCATTAAATAAAAATAATAATAATTATTTTAATGGTTACAAATTTGCATCATTCACCTTCGTATTTCTATACTTGATTAATCTTAATTATAGTAAATCCAAACTATTTATTAACTGCAAAAGCTTATTACAATTGATATGAAATTATGTAAATAAACTTGATTCTCAGTTCAAGTTCATGACTCAGGCTGGAACATGATCAACTCTAATGACATCTAACTGCACAAAAGAATAGACGATGTAAAAAGTAAAAACAAATCTAATATGGAATCGTATATCTTGCAAACCTTGAATATTCTCAGAAATATGTACACCGTAGAGACATAAAATCAATCTCGGCCGCTGTCAATAAGGGCCTCCGATATCATTAATCTTCCTTAAAAATATATACATTTCGGACGAAGATAAAATTAATCTCGTGAGCCCTCAATAAGGGTTTCAAATTTCAGCATGACTGCTATGCCAAATTTTAGACAAAGGCTCTCTTGTTGATGTTTAATTCCGTATGCTCCTTTCCCTGGAAATTAACTCCGGCAGAAGTGTCTGGATTTACACCTAACCGTTTCCACTACCACGCATCCTGAGATTGCTGAAATCCGAGAATATTGAATCGTGTTTCAAACTTTCATCCTTAGAGATGGCAAATGTTGCAGAGGATACGACGATTGATCTACTCTCGTCTTAGAAGAGTGTACAGGAACGATAAATTGCATAATCCTGTACACTTAATATGCGCTGCCCATTGCCTTTTTGAAATCAATGATTTCATCTAGCTTCGGATTTGCACGTACTGCTTTTTCCAAACATGGACGTCAGATATTCGAAAGCAACTTCGTCACATGGAAGGGTGAGCCCCATCTGGTGACCAAACCCATTCTCCTCTTCGGCCTTCTCTAACAATGTCCGGAACAGAGAATGATTGAAATAAGTGGCAGGTATGATAAACCTCCTTCGTTCCTTCCCAACATACACCGCACAGTGTCCCTTGGGAACATCTGTGGGCAGAGCACTGCATGAGGTGCGCAGGGCCTCATCCTCCATCATGAAGTAACGACTCTTCTCTGGACAAAGGGCATATCTGGTCGCCTTATAACCCTTTGCAAACTTGTGAAGTACTTTGATTATCTGCCTCAAAAGAATAACTTGAGGATTTCTCAATCTTCTTGCCATTGTCATGGATTAGACGAGACTGGAGGATAGAAATCAAATTCAAATTTCTTCCTTAAAATCGAGTCCTAATGAGAAACTTGCACAGACTTGTTGTGGAAAGGACGCATACAATTTGTATATATAACAAGTGAAAGTGAGAATCTAATGAGCGGAAGCAGAGATTTCAAGTGATAAGATGGTAATGGTGTATAACAACGATATGGTCCACTGTGATTTTATGTACAATATACAAGATGCTTCGAAGACGGACTTCCAGGCCCACCTGCAATAAAAACCGACTAAGTTCCACGAGCGTGGCCCCTCCATGTGTAGGGATGCTTGCAGACAAATATCAATGAGTGAAACTACAACGTCTTTCTTATCACCCATAAAATGTGTGAAGTCTTATCAGAACCGATTTTCTGAGTATTCCAGCCGTATAAAGTAGGATGAATGGATTACTTACTTTTCTGATTTGTTATTTTTGAATGGACGCTATAATTGTTATCCAATATAGAAATTATTATCAGATATTTTTCTCAACTGAATTCCTCTGTGATTGTCTGTGCCTAGCGACAAAATTGCGCATATTGAATGCAAAGTAGATGTTCACGTGGAATTTGGCGTGTGTTATGAAAGTTATTAGATTTATTGCAGGATTGCCGACAGAGAAGTTGAATGTCCTCCTCTCGTCATATTCAGATCCAGACAGTTTCTGGAATGAAACGACTACGGTTTGTTTCATCAGATTCAAATTCAGACAACTTGTAGCATGAAATGGCTATTATCTGTAGTGCTTAGCTCATACAGAACGAAATTTAGTATTGAATAAAAAATATTTATTATTCATATTATTAAAAATTTGATAATATTTGATTTTAAGTTTTTATAATTTATATGGTTTTTGATAATGTGATTAATCCGAAAAATATTATCAAAATTTAATAATAAGAAGTATTATATAGTAGATAGTACATATAATTTAATTACAGTAAAAATATTAAATTCAAATTAGAGTTAAAGTTTAGAATTTCATCAATTTAAGTTTTACTAATTGGTAAAGTCTATCTGTGTAATTAAAGAGTAAGGTTCAGATTTCAATACTTATGCAAACATAGCTTTAAAAATCTATAACATCTTATACTTGCATTTATATTTGAATTATATTAGTCTTTCCAAACCAAAAATTGTATATTTAATTCCTTAAAATTTGAACTAAAATATTCAATAAAAAATCTTTTACTAAAAACGGCTGCAAGCTGTTTGAACAACCAGCAAGTTCAAGCTCATCCAGCGCTGGAAGCAGAACTAATCAGCAGGAAAATCAGATACACGGACAAGCAGGATGTCCTTCGCTGGGGACACTCTCCCAAAGGCAAGTTCACCACTCAGGAAGCCTATGCCCTGATGACCCAGACTCTCGACCCCCTTGACCCCATCTGGAAAGAGTTGTGGTCATCGCAGCTTTGGCCCAAGGTTTCCTCGTTCTTGTGGCTGCTCTGTCACAAGAAAATCCTCACATGGGACAATTTAATGAAGAGAGGCTTCACTGGTGCCCCAACTGTAATAATCAAGAGGAGACCATTCAACATCTTATGCTGACTTGCCCTCTGGCTGCCTTCTTTTGGGAAAGTGTCAGCTCTAAGTGCAGAAGGGACGGCCGACAGTCCGAGGACTTAAATACTATCATTCGTAACTGGCCAGCTGCACCCTACCGATGCAATCTGCTCAACTCTCTCTGGAGGCACACTCCAGGTCTCACCTTATGGCATATCTGGAAGGAGAGGAATAGATGGATCTTCAAGAACCAGTCCACCCCTCTGGAAATCCTCTGGTTCAATTACTGCAGTAATCTCCAGGAAACCTTAGCGCTGCAAAAATGGCAGCAGGAAGACTTCCCCACTCTGCCCCTGGAGCAACAAGTTTGGAACAATTGGCAGCTCAAGCTCAATCCGAGTCCTGAGTCGATTGGTCGACGAGTCCCGAAGGCAAATTCTAGTGATAAATGGGTCCCCCCCCCCAGATGGTGTCATAAAGCTTAACTTTGACGGAGCCTCCAAAGGCAATCCTGGGGAGGTGGGTTTTGGGGGAATTTTTCGCAACCATAAAGGGGACCCTATGCTCGTTTACTATGGCTCTATGGGATGGGATACCAATAACTCTGCGGAACTAGAAGGTCTATGGCAAGGTATGCAGCTAGCCCAGCTCTATAATTTTTTCCCCATCGAGATTGAGGGCGACTCCCAAATCCTCATCAACATGATCAGTAAGATCCTCTCAGGCTCCCCTCCCTCTAGAGTAGCGGACAGTTGGAGACTCATGGCAAGATTGGAACTCATAGCTGACTGGTTGCAAGAGCACAGAGCTATCTACCTCAAGCACACTAGAAGATCTGGCAACAAAGTGGCAGATCTGCTGGCTAACAAAGGGGTAACGAACGCCCAGACCCTCTCTGTAGGGCCCCTCTCTAGTCTCAATGATAGCAAACTCCTTCAGGAATGCACTCAGCTGGTGCATCAGGACAACTTCACCCCGGATGCGGGTGGGCAATGACGTTATGAGGGTTATGATCCAGCAGGCGGGCGCGTGGCAAGCCCACTGGTTTGCCTGCGGAAGGAATTTACTCACATCCGAAACAATAAATTTGATGGGCCATCACCCTACACGGCATTTATGCCGGTGGGGAGGCCGAGACACCAAGAGCTTCAATACGAAGCCTCTGGCCCCTTCGTCCCCGTCCTCAGTTGAGAATTCAGATGCTTTGATTTGGAATTGTGGTGCTCTGCCAGTCTCCATGTCGAGGCAGCTCTTGCCTGTAGGTTCTCGCTATTTGCCGAAAGCTGAAGTCCACAGCCTTCACACCATTATTGGAAGGCGCTTCCCACTAGCCTCCTGCATTAGTTTTATCCCTGGTTACCATTACTCACACAACCCGTTCTGTGCTTGGCACCTCCCTGCTCTATTCGGCTTTTGCCCCCACCTTCCTCCGCTGGGACCCTCTGTCAATTCTTCCTTCTCTCACGATTTCTATGTTGCAATGCTATAGGGGAGGCTCCAGGCATCGTCGCTCCCCTTCCCCTTCCTCTCACTCGTCCTCCTCTCGCAGTCCCAGTGAAAGTGCTCCCCATCGTCTTTGTGGCAGTGGTCAAGCTCGTCGCCTTCCTCCCTCCCCGCGGAATGATACCTTCGCCTCTCACCATTCCTTTGAACCTCGGCTTGCTTTCGCCGCCTCTATTCAGAATCCTTCCACCGCTGTCTTCCATTACCATTGCAACTCCTCCCGCCCCTTGGTCATTACGACGGTTACTGTTTCTTTCAAAGAGATACCCAAGGTGATTCCTGCTCCCCCATCTTCTGCGCCCCCTATTAGCTCGCAGGCCTATCCTTCTGTTCCACCTGTTTCTTTGCTCGTAGACAAAGGTCCCTCTCAGTTGGCAGGTGAAAGCAGCTCTAGCCCACTCCAGGCCATCGGGACACCTGCAAGCAAGCGTGAAGTGGTGGATGTCGCTCCTCAAAGGGTTCCAGATCTAGATCCTGATGACAAGGAAGGATGGTGGTGCAGAATTGAAGAGTAATCACCCTCGGGTGACTATGGACTCTAGCGCTACTACTTTTTTTCTCGCCATCATGTCTAGTCTTTTGAGAATTTTGTTGGTTTTGTCGCCTACGTATCTTAGCTTGTCTAAATTGATCTTTGTAGTTAAATTCATCCTAAATCTGTGTACGAGTCGGTTTCCCCTGGTGGGCGGCTCAGATTTTTGGCTCACTGTTATTAAGTCAAAGCTGGTTTCCTCTTGCGAGGCAGCCCTCAAACACTTCTCGGGCCGATTTCCCCTTGCGGGCGGCTCAATTTTTGATATCTTACTGACTGTATGGCGGCACTCTGATGCCTAGAACTGTTTGTACCATATATTACATTAATAGATTTAACCTTACCTAGAAAAAAAAATAAAAAAATCTTTTACTATAATTACTGATATATAAAAATATATCTATTTTATTTTTAAATTTTAAATTTATATTTGGAAAAAATAATAATTACATTCCTTTATTATTTTGTTTATAAAAATGTGTATGTTTTACTTTATTAAAATTTCAATTTAGATTTTCATATATATATATTAATTATATTTATTAAAATTTGAATTAAAATATTTAATTGATTTCTTTTTAATATAATTATTAGTTTAAAAAAATATTAATATAACAAAAATAAGAATAAATACATTGTATTAATAAAAATGTAATAATTGGAAAACCAGTGTTTACCATATATTGTGCAATAAATTGTTTAATTTTTTTAGTTAATAATAACAAAAATAAATATTAATAATTTTTTTATAAAAAATAAAAAAATATTTTATAGAGTTAAACTTTGTTAAATTAAAATAAATTTTATGTGTTTTACTAACTAATTATGGGTCAACACAAAACCTATTGGATGACATCGGCTGGCAAGATAGTAATAATAATAATTATTAATATTTATTTATGAATAAATAATAAATATTTATTATTAATTTATGATGATGATGGTGATGGTGGTGGTGGTGGTGGTGGTGGTGGTTAACGCTGAGACCAAACATTTGTCTGATCTAAGGAAACAAATTATTTATTTTGATTTAAGATTTTATTCCTATGCTCAAAAAGTTTGGAGGGAAGTCTCCCGAGCTCACTATAATTTTGACATTGTAAAAGGCTAGGAAGGTGAGTATTGTAACAAAGATTGTGAAACTGAGATCTAATGTGGTTGTATACAATATTATTATTATTATTATTTAATTTGAAATTATTTATTATTATTTAATTATTAATTATATTAATAATAATAGTTTTTCCTAATATTATTTATTGGATCTTTTTGCCGATCTAACAAAATAGGTTGCATTGTATACAATATTATTATTATTATTATTTAATTTGAAATTATTTAATTATTATTTAATTATTAATTATATTAATAATAATAGTTTTTCCTAATATTATTTATTGGATCTTTTTGTCGATCTAACAAAATAGGTTGCACTTATTTTTTTTTAGAATTTCGTAATTTTTTTCAAAAAATGTGGTAATTGAAGTGCTTCAGTCATTTTTTTATGGTGGAAATATATTCAGAACTATCAAGAATTTCTTGAGCACTCGAAATATCGAATTTTGACAATCGTAACCAAAATTTTAAAAAATTCTAAATTGTTTTCATAATCTTTTTAAAATTTATAAAAAATTTTAAACTAAAATTTATTTATGAATCAATAATTTATATAATATATAATATATAGCAATAAAATTTGTGATACAAATAAAAATTGATCTGCATATATCATCCATATTTAATTAATTAAATATAGTTATGATGGTTTCTAATGCTTAGCTGATGCCAAACAGAATTTAGTGTATCATATTATTTACTACAAACTTTTCATCATATTCAAATTCAGACAGTTTCTGGCACGAAACGACCGCTATTTGTTTCATATTCAAATTCAGAAAGAGTGATAGACTCCATGCTAGAACTATATTGTATAGAAGAATCTATAAACTTCATGCCATAGGTTTTTAATAGATTTTTTACTAGATGAATGCGAAACCGGGTTTGCTTTGTAATACTGTGATACGGGTTTGATTCACATGAGAAAAACTAAGTCAATCAGACCTCAACATATCATTAAGTAAACGTTTGGAGGATTTGAATTTAAAATTGTGTATTTATAGTTATTTTACATTTTCAAGAATTTACCGGATAAACTTCACTAAAGAAACTAAACTTAATCTTAAACTTAATCTTAATTATTAAATAACTAGAAGAAAATTAATATATAAAAAAATAATGGTTTATTTTCATTAATATTGTGATGGGAAAAATATACTTAGTTTATTAGGATTATCCATATTTATTTTTATGGAGAGGATAGCAATAACTAGAAGAAAATTAATATAAAAAAAATAATGGTTTATTTTCATTAATATTGTGATGGGAGAAAAATATACTTAGTTTATTAGGATTATCCATATTTATTTTTATGGAGAGGATAGCAACAGTGAAAATCAAACTCTAAAATGGTAACTTCAGTTATCGAATTACAATTTCAACGCAAGTTATTTATATGGCTATTTTTTAATAGGTTGAATTAAATGATATCACATTTTTTTCAAGTTGTAATGTTTTTTTAATTGGGAGTCGAGATTGATTCTCAAAAAAATATGCTTAGCATAAGCTTAGTCTTAATGCTTATTAATAGTTGTAGTGTATTAAAAAGTTTAATAGGTTGTATTGATTTTTAATAAATTTAAAAAATTAGTTTGTGTTATATAGTTCTTGAGGCTCACCAATCTTCTAGGATTTGAGATTATTCCAATTCAAATAAGCTTCTCCATGATATTTTTCTCATTATCTTTTATACTATTCATTTATATATAAGAAAATTTTATTTAACAAAATGCTCTACTACTTTTAAACATTTTATACATGATTAATTAGGTAAATTTGTGCATTAGTAAGGCATTTTTCGTGTTCCAATAGTTTTTTGGTCATATTTATGAAGCCTTGGGCTATATCAACCACATTACTATTCTTAATGTGATTACTAATATATTATTAGTGAGAAGAAAAATTATCATGTTTAGAAAATTTGAATTTAAAATTGTATATTTGTTGTTATTTTACATTTTCAAAAATTTACCAAATAAAGTTCACTAAAAAAAAGTAAACTTAAACTTAATTATTAAATAACTGAAAGAAAATTAATATAAAAAAAAAAATTGTTTATTTTCATAAATATTGTGATGTGAAAAAAATATACTCAGTTTATTAGGATTATCTATATTTATGTTTATGGAGAGGATAACAACAAAACTCTAAGTAGGGAACTTCAGTTATCTAAGCATCACATATCTATGGAGGAAATACAAGTTAAGATATAGTTATTTTCCAACCCAAGTTAGGGATTTTTTAATAAGTTGAATTAAATGATTTTACATTTTTTTAAGTTGTAATATTTTTTTAATGGAGAGTTTAGATTGATTTTCAAAGGAACATATTTAGAATATGTTCAGTTTTAATGTTTATTAATGGTTGTAGTGTATTAAAGAATTTTTTAGGTTGCATTGATTTTTAGAAAATTTTAAAAACTAGATTCTTTTGTATAGATTTCGCCCGCAATTTTTTAGAGATTTGAGATTATTCCAATTCTAATTAGTTTTTCCATGATATTTTTCTCATTATTATTTATATTATTCTTTTGTATAGAAGCAAATTTCATCTAATAAAATGACCCACTACTTTTAATAAATTTAAAAATTTAGATTTGTGCTATCTCGGGATTTGAGATTATTATTTATAACATTAATTTATAATTTTTTTTACTTAAGTTAAAGTTGACAATAAAGGTTTTATACATGGTTAATTAAATAGGTTTGTGCATTAATAAAACACTTTTCATGTTGCAATAATTTTTTTATTATATTTATGAAGTCTTTAGTTATATCAACCACATTAATGTGATTATACTAAACAGGAAAGGAAAGAAAAAGAAAGAAAAAAAACAATTAACTTTAAATAAACTATGAAAAGGAAAAAAAACAGAAAAAAAAAAGAAAGAAAGAGAAAAAGATAACTTTTTTAATTACATCTAGAAGATATGTTATATTTTATCTATTGTGATAGCTCGTTTTCCGGAAAAAAACTAGATGTTCATGTTGCTAGCGTCATAATAATTATTGTGGTGTTTCAGAATTGGTTCTTTTTGATGGTGGTTGTCGTGGAGTGCAAATAGATCCCCTGATCAGGGTAAAGTTGTAAAGTGATGACACGTTAGTTTAGTATTTATTGTGTAAAATATCTTCCCAAAATGCTTATCATTTTTACCAAAACTGTCATAACTTTTCTACCATGTCGTATGTTGCTGCGGAAAGACCTATGCAATTTTATGCATATTGGGAGGAATCTGTACGCCTTTAGCATATTTGTACCTTCAAATAAAACATTAATATTACGAAATTAATATCCAATTTCATGTGATAAATAAATCGACCAAATTCATCATTAAATTTTATGTTGTATTAATTTTTAAAGTGTATATGTTTGTAAATTATTTTTTATATATATATTTAAAAATTCCACCTTTATTATCATTGCCTTAGGATATTACCGTATTTCATAATGCGTTGATCTTTAATTAATCTATAGCCCACCAAAATCAACAGTTTCACATATATATAAATGTTTTATTTTTAATTATTTAAGTTGTGATTGGTCAATAGGCTCGAGTTTTATTTAGTAATGATGACTTTTGTTTATTAAATATCATGTACGATGAGTGCATAGACTGAAATTTTGAAAGAACAAATCTAGTGTGTATTTTTTTGTTACCTTCATGCGTTAAATACAAATCTTCATTTGGAGCAATCACATGAAACTGCGAAATACACATAGTTCGAAGGCAAGATGGGAGTTGGATATGACTATGGTTGGGCTTCCTCAGCAACATGAGCTTTACTCTGGACGACCGATTATTGACTATCTGACAGGCCGATTATCCTTTCAGTACGCACAATTTTCTTATTTGTGGGCTCGACCCCTGTCCTCCAACCTAGTTTTGTGAAGATAAATCCCTTCTATGGACATAAGTGATCTCTCTAGTCCTATGAGAGGATCTAGCAACAAACCGAACAAACTAGTGCAAAATTCTCCTAGTTTATTCTGAAAAATGCAAAGTGAAAGAGAGAAACCTACCTCACTCTGAAGCTAAGCGCTCAACCTTTGATGATGATCTCGATCCCTTATCTTCCAGGCTTCTTCCTCGCTATTACATGCGTTCGAATACCTACAAGAGAGATCAAAAGACTACAAAAGATACAAGATCATACATAGTATAATTAAAAGATAAACTACATTATAGATCAAGGAGCATCATGCTAAATGAATAAATATTTAGACATTTATGGATAGTGAACACCAAATGTATATATTAATGAATCAAGAAGCAAAGCATACAACCATTTACTTGATGTTGGAGACCTCCTTTGTAGTGGATTTCCAAGTCCAAGCCAAGACAAACACTCATTATCCTTAATTAGATGGGAAACATTTGGGTATAATTTCAGCATAGGAATGCAAGAATGAAATGACAAACCATTTGGGATAGCAGGGACTTGATTTATAGGAAGGGAGAGGGAGTTAGGGATCTACAAAAGAGGGAGGAGGGTGCACATCTCAAGGGGAAGATCCCTAAAGGTAGGATCAAGGATGCAAAATGGTAGAGCTTGATGATATCTATATCGAACAACATCCAGCTTGCTCTTCTCAAAGATTCTAGCAGGAGAAGCATCTCCTCCACTTTAGGAAAGACTGACAGAAGAGGTTCATCATGGGTTTTCATATCAAAAGCCGCACTGGCAGGGCTAGGTCAATATGCTGCAACATGCCATCAACATGGACTGACAGTAGTGCAAAGCACGCTAGTCCTGAAAACTAGCGTTTTAGGCAAACTTCTCTAGAATTGACTCAAGGTAGTTTTTCTTCTATTCTTCAGTGATGTTTATGTATGTGTTTCATAGTGATTACATTAGTAACCTCTACTACTTTGTGACACTTGTGACATGGACGACAAAAAGTGTGACACTTAGGACATGGGACTAGGAGTGTGGCAAAATATTGTATAACAAATGCCCCCTAAAGCATGAAGGCATAATAGGAGTGATTTTTGAAATTCTTTACAAGTCAAGCCAACGACCTGGAAAAAAGACCATTAGGAGACTTGAAAATCAAGCATGATATAATATATATATCTAACATCTCTGATACAAATATATGTAATGATAGATCTCTAAATATGAATCTATCAATACATGAATCCACGAGATGGGCACAACATTCCGACTAGAAAGGATCATTTGTATGGACCCACAACATGGATGCAACCATCCAACTAGAAAGGATCATATGTGTGGACCCATGGCATGGACACATCCATTCAACTAGAAAGGATCATGTATATGGATCCACGACATGGAAGCAGCCATCTGTATGAAAAGATCATGTATACAATCATGAGTACTCAATAACTTCTCGCAACTTGGATTTATCAGAAGAAATCAAGGGTCTTCATCTCTATCCCGACCAAAGTACGAATCTAACAATGTGAATAGATGTGTTGATGTTCAACATGGTAGAAACCACCCGATTACTGGTCAATAATGTAAACTGTTAACACGCACGATAGAGACCACCAATAATAATGATGGCCCTCAAGGTACACCAACACAATCCACAAGTGTGAATAGGTGAGTTGAATAAAAACACTTGCAGAATGATTTGATAGAAGGATAATGATGTAAGCATGTATTCAAACATGAAGAACTTGCCATTGAGGAATGTAAGCTCCAACTTACTGAAAGGGAATTTCTAAATCAACTTCCTGGATAATGAGTTGAAGTTGACAAGAAGTCATCCGTTGAATGAGGGCCATAATGTTTCCCATCATCGATACAAATAATAAGATATCTCAAAATGATAGGAGTGATTCAAGATTGTTGCAGAGATGGTAAAATGAGTATTGGAAGTTTGACTTTGTTGTAGGACTTCTCTTGAACATGTCGACGACATGACTCCAGAGTTTTGCAACATTTGACTTCAAAATGAGATCAAAGGTCATGGTGAAATCAGGGTGATCGAATAAGAGGTAAACGGATTTCCCAAACCCAGGAAGGCAAGTGATGAATTGAGCATAACCCAAACCTGACATAAGAAACAGATAAGTGTCATGCCCAAGAGCAACATGCCGCCTTTACAAAAAATACAAAAGATCTTCACTTTCATTTCCCCCCTATTATTTCTAGCTAGAACCTCTTTATTTTTACATAAGCTTGAAGAGGATACCATATGATTGTCATATAAGTTCATCCTTCGAATGAATCCATCCTAGTAATTTTAACAAAGCCTAGGAATGAGTAACTCGGTATCATCATTGTGATAAGTCCTACGTCATTTAAGTTTTACGAGTCTGATAGAGGGGTAACTTGATATGTTTTTCATGTTTAAAGAGTTTGAAAAAGAGGAAGAAAATAAACTCTAGAGGCCCCTTTTAGTAAATAGTCTCTCGAACCTGAAAAGGTAGAAAACAATATCCAAGAACACCTCTTAGCCATGTTCGCCTAAGGTATTCCTTTTTTGTAGCTATTCCATCTCAGTCTAGAAAAGGTTAAACTTACACTAAGTAGATGCCATTTCATTTACTTTAAAAAGCTTGAAAATAAAAGTGATCGACAATATTTTCATATTTTTTTAGTTTGAAAAGAGTTTAAAGAAGACTCCTTTGATAGGAACGACTGGTATAAAAGGATAGCAACTAGTTCTAGTTATAGTGGAACTGATCAAAACATGTAAAGTTTAAGAGGTTGGCTAATAAGACCACTCATCATAGATGTTCCTCAGGAAAAGGTAAAACAACCAAGTGAAAGTGTATGATCGTCCAAAGAGATGGTGACAATGGAAAGGAAAAAACCAAGGCTCATCTAGCAAAAATAGGATGATAAAATGACAATCACGAGAGGTAAAAAGTGAAATGGTTTCATTTTTACACAAGCTTGAAACATGGGAAACTATGCCTGTGGATACCTGAAAATGCTTTCATTTTTTCACAAGCTTAAAACATGAGAAAAATCTATGCTTGGATTTGGTTTCATTTTTACACAAACTTGAAATGGAAACAAACTATGCTTGGGTTTGGTCACACTTTTACACAAGCTTGAAACAAATATAAACTATGCTTGAGATGAGTGTGCACATCCTCAGCATAATGACTCAATTCACAGTACATGTCCCCAAAGCTTCATTTCGTTCACCTAAGTATATTATTGGTTACTAACAAGTGGATGGAATGAAGGTTCATTTACGAGATAAAGTGAAAGGCTTGACTGGGATTTTATGAGATATAATCAAGGACTTGAATTGGAAATAGATTTGTTTCATTTTTTAATGATCTTGACAGAGGAAAATAACCATGCTCATGCCACCATGTTTCATTGTTTAACAAGCTTGACACAAGTAAACGAACTCTGCTCCAACACCTTCTTTCATTTTTGAATCAGCTTGACACAAGTAAAAGAACTATCCTCATGGTGACCTGTTTCATTTTTTAACGAGGTTGACATAGTAAAACATTATCCTCATGACACTTATTTCATTTTTTAACGAGGTGGACATAGTAAAATACCTATCCCCATGACACCTATTTCATTTTTTAACGAGGTTGACATATTAAAAGAACTATCCTCATGACAACTATTTCATTTTTTAACAAGTTTGACATAGTAAAGGAACTATCCTTGTAAATATTGATCATGCGCTATAAGAGACCATGGCTTCCAAGAGATTCTCATCAGATGGGAGAAGAACTCTCTGGAAGGGATACATGTCAAGGGATCTAATGGAAATATCAGGTTCCAATGATCCCAATACCTGATGTACTATATCACTGAATAGATCATCAGTAGACGTGAGCATGGAATAGGTGGCCACATAATAAACATGTGGTGGGGAAGATACCACTTGCGTGTAAGGACCATTTAGGGATGATGGTTGATTAGGAGATGAATTAGGACCAACGAATGACAACTGATCAATGAGAATTTCCCAATTGCATTACAGGAAGAGGAGGATCACCCCCTAGATCATGGGAATAGGAGGATTCTCCCACTGTATCTTGGGAACGGGAGGATCACCCCCTAATTCTACAAAATTTGAAGAAACCAAGAAGAACCTGAGAGGTATGAACCACAATATACACCTTGGCAGAACCATAGACATAATTTATGTCAACCAATCTCCTTGAATACTATGTTTAGTGTATCATGTTTAGAAGGTGCTTGAATTAGTTACCTATGGCTAAAGAATAGCCACCTAGTGGGGTCTCCTAATATATATGTGATGGTACAGGGAACTTGCTAGCATTTTCTAATGCATAACCTTTTGATGAGAGAATTCCCATATGCTTTCCATACATTGGGTGCCCATGATATACCCAAAAGTACTGTAGAACACTCCTATATACTTCCTCACATGGAACAGGATATCACCCCCGAGATAAAATGCTGGCAGATAACACCAACTGCTAGTTTTATAGAGGCCAGAACACATATCTAGCCTAGACCTCTAAATGTTTTTGTTAATTTCCAAATTCTCCTTAGGTTAATTCAGTAAATTTTAATGTTTATCTTGAATTATGTTTCAGTTTTTGGGCTCAAAACAATGTCACCTAAACGCCTAAGATACAACTATATGAGAAAAGAGAAACTTTCCATTTCGATGAAAGCTAGACTAATCAAAGGAAAAAGTTTTAATCAATAATTCATTAAACAAAATGCTTTCTACTAACTTTCACTCTTGCATTCCAAATGCAATGCCAAAAAGAAAATATGATTTTCACTTCTCACTATCCTAAATGCAACTTTTCAAGAGTAAAATGATTTTCACTTTTACTAAGATGCACTTATGTGAATGATGTTTATTTCTTTTGATTTTCAATGATCTAATGCAATTAATGCATTAACCAAATCAAAATGAAATTTGATTCAAATGCACTTACATGAAAATATTTTTCACTTTTATTTTTTAATCAAATGATAATGAATTCTTTCATCTTGATAATCAAATGATGTAATCTATGCTTGATTAAAAACAAAAATGATTTCCAAATGAAAATTGACCTAATGCAATTGAAAAGAAAATTTTGAAATAGAAGCTAAAACAAATGAAAAATAATGTTTCTCAATGATTTCCATAAAAAAAAATCAATCAAACAACAAGACGAGTATCCCAATGACACAAATAAGTATCATGCGAAGACTAATTGACTTAAAACCCTAAGACTCAATTAGACCTCACTTCAAAGCCAATGAGATTTTTTTGCAAATTAATGAAGACAATTAGTAAAAACACTGATAAATCCAAGCATATAGGACAGGGAAAGACCTTGGAAGTTAAGACACACTTGACTCTATGACAAAAACCTTAAAATTTTACAATTCTTTGGGATCAACGCGACTGTTACAACCAAAATTGTGCTAACATGGATTTCAATGTGACTATTATAAAGAAAAATGCACTGGCAGCATGACTGTTCTAGGCATAAACGCGCTGGATGAGTAATACTGGGAAAAATAAAAAGAATTTCAATAAGAAATCCAGACTTGACACTCTAAAGCATTAGTCACTCAAAGTGCATACCTATACAAAATCCAAATGACTAATAATTCAATGATATGCCAAACTGATCGAAAGACCAAACACACTAAATAGGTGGAAATGGCTATATGATTCCCAATGGAGTCACCCTTTTATTGTGAAGATAAATCCATTATATGGACAGAAGTGATCTCTCTAGTACTATCAGATGATTTAGCAACAAACGAGACAAATTAGTGAAAAACTCTCCTAGTTTATGTTGAAAAATACAAAATGAGAGAGACAAACCTACCTCACTCTGACGCTAAGCAGTCAACCTTTGATGATGATCTCGATCCCTTAACTTTCAGGATTGCTCCTCACCATTCCTTGCATTTGAATACTTGCAAGAGAGATCAAAAGACAACAATAGATACAAGAGTAGACATAGTATAATTCAATCATAAACTACATGACAAATTAAGGAGCATCATGCTAAATGAATAAATATTTAGAAATTTATGAAAAGTAAAGACCAGATGTATATATTAATGAATCAAAAAGGGAAGCATATAGCCATTTCCTTGATTGTGGAGACCACCTTTGTAGTGGATTTCCATGTCCAAGGCAAGACCATTCAAACAATCATTCTCCTTAATTAGATGGGAAACATTTGGGTATAATTTTGGCATAGGAATGCACGCAAGAAATGACCAACCATTTGGGGATGGAAGGGACTTGATTTACAGGAAGGGAGAGGGAGTTAGGGATCCACAAAAGAGGGAGGAAGGTCCACATTTCAAGGGGAAGAGCCCTAAAGGTAGGGTCAAGGACTCAAAATGGGAGAGCGCGACGATATCTCTATCCAACAAAATTCAGCGTGTTGTTCTCGAAGATTCTAGCAGGCGGAGCTTCTCCTCCACTTTACGAAAGAATGTCAGAAGAGGAGAAATGTGGGTTTTTATATCAAAGGTCACGCCGACATGGCTAGGTCAATATGCTACAGATGGTCATCAACACAGGCCAATAATAGTGTAAAACGTTTTGGTCCTGAAAAACTAGGATTTTAGGGAAACTTCTCTGAAATTGGTAGTTTTTCTTCTACTCTTTAGGGATGTTTCCGTATATGTTTCATAGTGAGTAATCTAACAGCTTTCATCACTTTGTGACACTTGCGACATTGATGACACAAAGTGTGAAACTTAGGATATGAGAGTGGGAATGTGACAAAATACTGTATAACACCTAGTCAGGGTTGGTTTGCTTCAGTGATATATTGACCAACTTGACTGGGGTACAATCTTCAACTTGACTAAATTTAAAATATTAATATACAATAGTTTGAAATATATATATATATATATATATATATATATATATATATATATATATATATATTTATATATATATATATATATATATATATATATATATACCACGTGGCAGTGAGTTAATGGCCCACGTGGTAGAATAACATTCTAACAACCCCGTTCATCTTGCATGGGGTAGTCGCTCATTGGCCTAGGCTGCAGTAGTGAGCTTAGCGCACCCTATTTTCTTATTTTTAGGTCTGACCTTTGACCTCCAACCTAGTCGGGGTCAGTCCCCATGGTTGGAAAATTCTGTTGGTAGACCCGAGCGCAATCCCGACCCTAACTAAATTTAAAATATTGATATATAATAGTTTGAAATATATATATATATATATATATATATATATATATATATATATATATATATATATATATATATATATATATATATATATATATATATATATAGATATATATATATATATATATATATATATATATATATATATATATATATACCACAAGGCAGCGATTCTATGGCCCACATTTTATTATAGCATTGTAACAACATTGTTCAATGATCCATATCCATTTGTGTGACTAGTTTTGTGATTTCTAGGCCCAACCCCGGACCTCTAACCTAGTAATAGGTGGTCCCATTCATTGGTACATCTAGCTGATTGACCCCGATATAGTCTGAACCCTAACTCAGTCGCCTACGTGGCAGTATATCATTTTAATAACAACTTTCATCTTCCATGTGGCAGTGGCTCAGTGGCCCAGGTGGAAGTGATAAGCTCAAAGGCTAAGAGGGGTCGTCGCTATCCATCAACGTGGGAAATTTTGTTATTTATGGGATCGACACCTGACCCCTGACACTTTATTATTGTGCTCATCTCAATAAATCTACCTCCAATCACATCACTCCTTGTTTCATTGCATTGTGATAGGGTGATTCCTAAGTGTCCAATCTGGAGTTGCCATGACTACATCATCATTAGGCGCGATGAATGTGAATTATTTGGATAAATCTATAAGGTTTCATTCCTGGTTAGCTTCTCCATAATGTGACTATGTGTAGGATGTTATCTAGGTCCAATTAAGGAGGTATTGGCAAGTTATGAGGAGTTTGCTGGATCTTGGATCCCATGGATTTTATTAGGTCTTTCTCCCTCCTTTCGCGCTCTACCCATCTAGAGTGGATTTAGCTATGGCTTGGGTACAATGGTTTTGTAAGCTATTTGACCTGTGCCACCATCCTTCCCAAGTTACAATGACTCACTATAGATTCCACTAGTGTTATCCCTCTCAAGTTTATGACAAGGATACTCTTTCTGAGTCTATCGGGTTCTTAGAGTATAGAAAAAGGACATAAGAAGATTTTCATTCAACACACAGAAGGGGAAATTCTCCTCAAGTTTCAAAAAATGGCATTAGCCATATGTACTGGGGTGCACTGTGTGGTGTCTTAATCTATAAACATTTTCCCCTTGGGGAAAAGGAATTTGAGAAATGGCACCCCCAACCAAGAACTTCATTCATATTGAAGATCCTTTAGCTCTATTTCCAATAATAGCGATGTGCTACGCATTGCTCATGGTGGGATGACTTCATCTTCCTGTTAACTCAGTCTTGAGGTACTACATAGGTTAAGGCTTCCGTCCTCGAGAAGTTCAACAAAAACGTAATGCAAGTGAACTCCTACCATGACGTTGTGCCTTATCCAAGAGAGTACATTCCATCGCAGGCTGCATAAGCTCTCATGTGTAGTTACAACCTAAAATCTATTATATAAGAATATCTTCATAATTCCTAATGAATGTTCGCTCTCTGTAACACGAGATTGTGGCCCTCATCAGCTCAAAAACCGGGTTGATAATGTGTACTCCATGTGACCTATTAATTGTGATAAATGAAACCCTTTGTTAAATATTGTCAGAATTAGTCCAGGTCTTGGTGGAATCTGTGAATGCTTCTGCACTTTGTAATTTATATTATTATTAATTAATTTTTATATTTCTATTTATTTTTAAAAATAATTTATCTTTTTTATATGCTACTTTGTAAATTTGTCATGGATAATAAATTTTCCAAAATCATTAGTTAACATGAACAATATCTTTTTGGGAAACAATTTATTGCCATAAATTCTTATTTTTGTTACATTGCTTAAAAAAATAAGTTTATATTTTTATTATAAATTACATATAAATTAATTACGATTCCAATGAGTAAGGATTTTAAAATCTACAATGATTAGGATTTTCTCATTTAACGCTGTAAATAGAGCTAATATTGCATTAATTACACACTCCAACTTCTTGAGCGGGCCATTATTAATTGTTCATAGAAAATTCGAAGGAAATTTAGTATATAAGAACCTCTCTACTAACCATTCTTTAATATTTTCATTTATTTTGTTTAGAGTTTCCATGTAGTGAAAACATAATTGTTTGAGCCAAATCAATGGCTTAATTTGGGATAGTGCGAGTCTCATAGTAATAAACAAACAATTATGAGTAGGAAAAATTCCCTAAAGCAAGTCGGGGGTTGGGAATTCTCTCCTTTCACCAAATTGTTTCACTGCCCACTCTTGACTCTATATTATGCAGGAAATAGGTTCATATGTTCACTTATTTTATTTGACTAGTAATTTATTATTGACAACTACCCACAAAAATTCATGATAATATAATTATAATTATAATAATAATAACCAAATATTGATTTTTTTAAAATATGGATTGTACTAAAATGTTCAATGAATTTTATGCAAACTTATGCATTGAATAAAATTACCTACAACTTTAACCCTAAATAAAATTTTGCATGCAACTTATTGCTAAAATTGAATCTATACCATGGAAAGACATTATCGATAAAGTATGCGACTCTCATAGTTTGTGGTTTTCAAACTGTAACATATTGATTCTTTAATACTTGATAGGATATTCACTCTTAAAACTTATCTAAAGAGAAGCGATTTTAAAAAATAAATTGAAAATGATAGGAACATATCACGAGCATATACCATTTACAACTTAGGTCATTATGTGTGTATAGTACTTGTGGGTGCCAAGGGAAACATGTTGACTCAGGGTTTACTGGTGTATGCTTTCACTTAATTCACCTCAATCACCATTGAACCCGACTATAATTAACCTTCCGTCCCACTAGAACAGGTTAGGAAGTCGGGCTAAACTAGAGGTCAAGAATTAGGCCTCCTTCTCCCTCTTTTTCGTCCATGCTCCTCTAAGTATCGAATACGTGTTGAACCCACAACATAATGATTGGAAGCCAGGTCTCTAATGGCTAAAAAGTAAACAAAAAAATTATAAAGTAAACATAAGAAAACAAAAATATATGTATTTTTTACTTTCTTATTTATATTTATATATGTTCTAATTGGTTCAAAGAACTTTTTCTCTTATTTCACAATAATATTTTCACTACTAGATCATTTGTTTCAATGGTGTTCAGTTAATAAATTATACAGTGATGAGGGTGGATCATCATTGGATTGTCTGTTTGCAGTGGTGTTGAATTAATACAATGTACAATAAGGACCACGTGTTATTATTTTTATTATTTCGTATATGGATAAGGTCATATTAGCACAAAACAAATATAATATTTTATGAACATTTACACAAATTTCTATGTAGTGGCCCTCCTTTTGTACACCATGGTCAGGAGTCAAGTTTTTCCCACTTCGCGCATTCTCAAATGAAAATAGGTTCTGACCTCCGAGTAGTGGGGGTGAGGGACATACCACTGTGGGTTCCATCGAAACCAGTCGGGAGGACGAACTTAACATGTCGTAGGGATTCGAGCCTCCTCCTCCCCATTTTATTTTTTTGTCCATTAACTTCTAAATGTAAACTAACTGCTAGGCCCACAACATGAGGTTAGGAGGCCATGTCGTTGTTCAACTTGTAGCTCTTCTTGGGACCCAACTTTGCTTCAATCCCGACTATGAGGTCCCTTCATTAGTCGTTTCGCTTTTCAAGGACTGGCCACTCACTTTCCGTTTATTGACCCCGTTAAGCATAGCAAAACTCTTTTTTTAATAGTGGTAAGAGAAATTGAAAATGGATTATTCCTGAATTTTTTTTTTCTAATCTCTCGAGCTCTGACCTCTCAACCTAGAAATTCCTCCAACCCTCTACCTGATACCTTTCCCCAGCTCTCCCTTGAGTCTTTGTTGGAACTAGTGAAGCTATTTAATTTTTTCAAGGTACCTCCGATTATTCGACTATGTGACTTTTGGGTCCTCTATCTGCGAATAAAATAATCATTTTTCTCAACTCATGCCCCATTCATTATTCTTAAATCATTCTTGTTTTTTTCTAATAAAATGATTAATTTATCCAGTTTCATTGTAGCTTTTAAATTTTCTAGACTGCGACGTCGATCTCACCATGTTTTTAAAAAAATGATTGAGGTATACTTTCACATTAACTTGAAATTTGTTGTCTCTCATGTTAATTAAGCAACTCAATGTCTAATTCTTTCGAAACCTCGTGTTTCTAGTTAAACCTCTAGTGTCAACTATTCTTTGAAACAACAACCTAAAAACCTAAACTTCAACCTGGATTACAACAATTTTCTCTATAACCTGCAACTTTTGTTAAGAGGTGATATTTCAAAAGGTTTCCTTTTATTCAATTAGACTACTCTTCATAAAAAATCTTAATTATTTGTTTTATTTCCCATAAAGGCCACAAAATGGGAAAAAAGAACAAATCCCTCGCTTCAAGGCAAGGAGTTCAACATATTAATGAAAGAATAAAAGAGGTATAAGATCAAGAATGTGAAAGTTATTATTTGAAATCATCTTTGATTTCTAGCACCACTTTCAAAACGCAAGATGCATATACGATGAAATGTGGGGGAATTTATAATTTGTTTGAGAATAGGGAGTATCTATAGTAAAAAATTTCTAGTAAGGAGAAAAATGCACAGTATGAGAACAATAGTAGGACAACATTACACATGGTTGTTATTAGGGCTAAAATATTTCCTTATTATTGTTAGGCACACATGAATGTGAACAATCATGAATGATATAACAATAAATTACTTTTCTCATTAACATAGATGTATATTTATAAAACATTGGTGCAACCATTGGATTCACATTCAAATTCCTCTTGGAATACTTTGATTGTTTAACTTCCACACCATAACCCTTAGTGGATTAGGTGTCCAACATTTCCCACCTTAATCATAAGGGGTATGTATGAGTCCAGGAAGAAAATGTAATACAAAATCTGAAAAAATGCTTGGTAGCACTACGCTGAATGTGCTCTCTAAAATGTTGGCATAGCGTGGTGGTTTAAGGATGACAACAAATATTTGAACACTTATTGTAGTTCCTAGAACTATTCCAAATATGAAAATAATATGAAGTCTTCTGCTAGAGGAAGTGCTCCTAATGATTTAAAGAGGGAGACCTTCAACCTAGAAAAGGGAAGTTTGCAATCTGCATAAACAGGAAGAACCCCAACCTAAAAAGGGAGGTCTCAACTTCTGATAGTTTAATGATGACCACCAACTCTAGAGTGCTTAATGCAATTGTTGGAACTCTTCCAAAACTAGAAAGAAGTTGAACTCTTCTGTTAGAGGAAGTGTCCCCAATATTTTAAGAGGGAGAATCTCAACCTGGAAAGGGAGGTCTCAACCCCACATAGATGGTTTAAGGATGACCACCAACCAAAGGCATGCTTAGGGTATCTTTGTCTCTAACAACAACTTTGAATTTGTTATGGTTGATTATGGCTCAAGATTTGAAGCTTGTAGATGACCATCACTTCCCCCTGTGTCATATAAAAAGTGAGATGATGGAGAAAAATCAGTTGCAAGATTGTTGAATGCTCTAGAATTTCTTTTGTTATATGACTGAAATATCTTCTTGGTTGCTGAAGCGCATGTTCAAGAAGTGTTCCATCTAAGATCAATCTTTTTAATTGCGGGAGGATTTTTTTGAAGTATTTATTTGAAGAATGACTAGTTTTATGACAATTCTTACATGGAGGAAGATAAAAAAAAATGATATTTCATATGGCAAACTTGGTCACAATGTTGGCATTTGACAACTTTTGGTTGCAAGTATAGAGGAGCAGAATCTAGAACAAGTGAAGGTGAGTTGTCATAAATAAATTTGGCACTTTGAAATTTAATGGGCTTTGAATAATATGGAATATGAAAGGACACATCCTTTTCATATCCAAGACTAGTTTTGTTTTGGATGCTAACAAGCTATTCCCAAGGTCTGATGATGGACTTGGGAAGTGAAACCTGAATTTCTGCATCTTTATACAAAACAACTTCTAAAATGGGTACTACATCTGCGATTTCTTGTTGCTTATGGGGGTTTGTATCAATGTTCTAAACAAAAATAAGTTCAGAATGATGATTATTCTGTTGTCTCTCTTCTTGTCGTAATTGATATTCGAGTTGTAGAAACTCAATCATTTTCTTGAGCATCTTGTAGACATGTTTGAATGTCAGCAAGGATAGTTTTTGTTATTTTGACTATGTCTTCAGTGGTGGAAAGGATTAGAGTGCTAAATAGCTTTAAAAAATGATCAATTCGCTCCATTGTTTCATAAAAAATAAATACTCTATTGGAAGCTATAAAGGCTAGACAAACTCCAAATATTAAAGAGAATCAACTATCTCAGCAATATGTTGCCACTGAAAAGGCTAACTGCAATTTTGGACCTTCTAATCATGTCGCTGGAAAGAAATTTGTAGAGGAGTTGAGTATTTATAATTACACCAAGTGGTATAGTTTGGAAATTCAAATTCAATATTATGAAACTCCAAACTACACACAGTTCTATGCAAATCTTGATATGGATATATTAGAGTTTCAACTCCTTTGACTGTTCGAAGTGCTAACTAACACTATTGCACTTAAATACATTGCCAAATGCAACCATCCAAATCTTATTTCCTTTTCATATCTATATTTTTTCTTCAATTACATTGAGCTCATACCAAATTGAGCTTGACTATAGTGGCAAGTGCCGAAGTTTCCTCCTTCAACCTTTCTTTTAGAGCTTGTTAAACATCTCGAATTACAATGATTATCGGCTAGATTGGACCCCATTAAACTAACTGACACTAAACCCTCACAATTCCTTCAATTCTGATAATGAAACCCTCCGCAAATTGGCCATGAAGGATGGATGAGTTCTCATGACAATATTCTAGTTGTCGAACAAGAGAACAAAAAAGAAGGGATTTTCTGGTATCTACTTCCATACACAACCTGTGCTCAAGTCGAGGGAAATTTCTGATAGCCATCACTCGTTGTCACTCAATCATAGATCCTATGGGGAATCTCTTTTCTCATACCATGACAACATGATTTTCTTTTTATTTTTTGGCCCTTTTATTCGTTGTCTCAATGTTTGATGCTAGTTCTTCCAATACAAAGCCCTTTTATTCAAGACTACTACACCAACGCACGAATTGATGCAAACTCACGCTTTTCAAATACAACACAAAGGAGGTATATATATAGTGGTTTCAAAACATATATTAGACTACTTTTAAACTAATGTAACACAATCACTGGAATCAACAACGCAAGCTCCAAACTCATGCAAAAATGCTTTAACATTTTTCATTTAACACATAAAGATGATATTAACTAGTCCACTATCATATATAAGCCAATGCATACATGGATTTTGAATACATCTACTCGCGGTTTTCAAAGGAAGGACCTTTTAAAAGAAATACAGAGTGGCATGAATGTCGAGATATCTTCGAAGAATTTTTTTCTAGAAGAACTCGAATTCAATCCTTTCCAAAATTTTGGGAGAGATGGCATTGATAATAGCAAATGTAAAATATAATTTTGAGTGATGCAATGTTCCGAGGAAACTGTATGTCATTGATGGCCATGTTGATGGCTCGAGTGGTGGATGTAAGGTATTCAGACTTGAAACTTCTGTCAAGAATAGAAAAATGCCTAAAACTCCTAATCCAATTAGACTATAGTTAGGGTTCCCAAGGCATATCAATATGGATAACAATTGGAATGGTCTCTATTTTTCTGTATACGAATGTTATGGCATTGTAATTCACTATGACCGTCAGACAAAGAATGCTGCAGAGGGAATAACATTGACAATAAACAAAACGGTAGCAGTTCAACACGAAAAATTTAGGCTTTGATTGCATATCTAAATGGCAGAACTGATAGACAACCAATTAACGAAGCATTATAGACAGTGATAAGAAATGGCATAAATAAAAACAATGGCTAATATTTGGGCAGACATGAGTATGCCTGCTATGGTACCATGTTAGGCTCACATGATTGTGAACAGTCATGAATGATAGAATAATGAATTACATTTGTTGTTAACATAGATGTACATTTATAATACATTGGTCTGATTTTTGGATTCATATTCTAACATGTCTTTCAGTCCTTTGACTGTTTATCTTCCACACCATAACCCTTAGTGGATTAGGTGTCCAACAATTATGACATGATAGAATGGATTTTGGGTCATATTGACATTCATACATGCATAGTTATATATTCTAATAGAAATGTGATAGAATCATGTAGGCCAAACACCCTTTTAGCCATTTATAAGATCAATTCACCTAGAATCTTATTTACTTCTAAGTTTCTTGATAATTTCAACATAAAAATTTTTAAACAAAGTGGAAAAAATTATGAAAAACTTATTGAAGACTAACTATGGGAAGAGAAAGAGGGATTCAAACTAAAATAATCTAAGGATTACCATATTGTTATTTTCAAAAGGCCTTTTACGTTCATTATCAAAATGTTGTCGAGATTATATGGGGAAAAGGACCCCGAGCATTGAAAAACTAAGTTGTTGTTGTTGATTCATAGTATCCACCATGACTTAAAACATTTCAATTAGGCTGAAATTCTCACTGAAGAATTGGCATATGCTTTAAAGTTGGAAATTTCATACCCTTCAAGCTATGAATACATTTCTTGTATGTCTTCTTAGCTCTTGGACATTGTGATTTACTCTGTCCTCTTTCCTCTCATGAAATGGAATTATCCCACTGATGATCAGTTACCCATTCAAAATTATTCTTCATTTTTATAGGAAACTAATTATAAATTTCATTTTTGTGACATGTGCAATTATGTAATGATCCCTCTACATGAAGTCATATTTGGTAGTGCTCCTCCAAGGATTAGCCAATATCTAAAAGAGGCACTTGATCAAATAGGAGACTGGTTTGTTGAAGACTTCTTTTCCTATATCAGAATATATGGGAGTGAGGTTGGTCCACATGTATTTCCTAGATATATTTCTAAAATAATTTCTCCTAGATAAGTATCAAATCAAATTAAATTAAATGGTCAAGCATGAAATATGATTAAACTTCACAAGAAGATCTGGCCAAATTTCCCAATTATGTTTTGAAGAATAAAATTGAAAGACAAAAGTTATTAATTAAAGGAAGATGAAGAACCTAACAATCTCTAGTTTCATTCATTACCCAATTTTTATAATGAACCTCATGGAATAATGAATGATCATTACGAGGATTTAAGAAATATAAAATATTATACACATCTAAAGCCTCCTTTTGATGATGTTTTCATAAAAAAAATGATAGCTTTGATCAAGTGTTTCAAAGAGGAAAAGTAATAAGTATTGGGGATTCGGGAAAACTTCAAAAATATAAAGAAAACATTTATGTTGATTTTCTTAAAGTAAAAAGTTCCTTGTCTTCTATTCCAATTAAAGATTTGAAATCTATTAAATGTCTGAAATTTAATTTTACTTAAGTTTCTTTTGGAACCAATGTTTTTTTCTTAGCAGTTTGAAAAATTCAAATTAAAAATATGTTTGATGTTTCTTTTACACTCAAATAATGAACGAGTCTAGAGGCTAGAAAATATACTAATGTTAAAGAAAAAAAATAAAAAGGTCAAATTGTTGAAGAAATCATGATAAAAATAGACGGTGGGGACAAGAAACAAGTAGAAGAGGAGTAACTAACCAAGTATAATATCTTCCCCAAAGACATTATTTTTCATGATCCTCTTGATGAAACTACCGACGAATACTTGCAGACAAAAGAAGAAGTTGAAAAAGTTGAAGAGATGGAGACTGATAAACCAGATGAAAAATAATTTTTTCATTCAATAGCTACAAAGAGCGTTGATAAAGAGACAAATTCAATCAAATAGCACACTAAAATGACTGACCTTTCAGTACCAAAAAGACACCCCATACCTTCCATGACTCCCATCTCCACAAAAATTCCTGTAACTTCATTTCTTTTTAACCATGTCATTGCAATGGAACTAGTATATGAAATTGTTCCATCTTTAGCTGGATATTATTTCAATACACAAACAAAATCCATTGTAAGAAGGGATAAGATCATTGTACGAAGGGATAAGAAGAGGAAACTTGAAACTCTTGAAACAATGTTTGAACATAACTTGTAACCAATTGGAGATGTGAGACAAAAAGTTGAAGAAACATTATAGGCCCTTGGGTCATTTGTTAGCAATTAACAATATCATGTTAGTGAACCTGGAGAATCTTATCAAAGTATGTTGCAAAGAATTAAAGAGTTAGAATTGAAAATAATAAAAAGATAAAAGCATTTAATGAAGAGAGTTGGCAATCTCATTCTGCGTACTTGGTTGGAGGTTTTACTATTGAAAGAACCAACTTACAAATTTAGTTTGAAAGTAAATTGAATGAATTAGAACTCAAGAATTCCCAGTAGACTGAGAAAATGAGAAAGACACATGAACAAGAAAATTGGATATTAAAAGAAGAAGTTGAAAGAAAAATTCAAGTTATGACTGCAACACTAAAATAACAATTTGAAACTCTACAGTTTCAAGTGAAACAAGATCATGATGCTAAAAAAATTCTGAATGTATTCAAAGAATAGGTAATGCATGTTAACAAATACTGAAAGAAAGAAAAAAAAAAAAAAAAAAAATGAGAAAAAAAGATCAAGCTAGATTCTACAAAAGAATGGATAAAATTTGTAGACCTTGTCACGAAATTATGAATCTAAATGAAATTATTGAATCTTTGGTTGAAGAATATAGAAGTGTTAAAGAAACATTTTCATCAATTCTCCAATGGGAAAGGAAATTTCAACCTCGACACATTCCTAAAACCATTACGAAGGACAAGAGACTCATGCATGCTTCATTAAACCCTAGAGTATCTTAAGAAAAGGAAGTCCAAGTGTGGACTAAGAAATACATTGAATGTTGCATCAAGGTATGGGAGATTGGGATAGACTTATTTGAAAATTTTGATCTTCGCAGATCCAAACCAACAAGGAAAATAGTCCAGGGTTCTCTGAATCAATAGTATAAAAACAATTTCACAATAGAAGATTTGAGAGAGATGTTTGAAAAAGAAATTTGGAGGCAACAAATTTTTCATAGGTTTTTTCATTTTCCTCTTGAACAGATCAAACTAATTTCAAATTTTTTTGTCAAGTATAGTAAAAAGAAAAATTTTATCCAAAATTTAGTGTCAATGTGTCGGATCAACATTGTTTATTCCATGTGATTCACTTTTCTGAAATTTTCTAGGTATATATAGATTGGATAAGATTTATCCAAACAAATTCTCGGCATTTGCTCACGATTGAATATAATGACTCTGAAGACGAAGAGGATGTTTGGTAGAGTTTGCCAATTTTTCTACGAAATTATCCTTAGATAAGGACATTATTTCATTTTTAGCATCATCACTAACTGAAGAAAATCTGGAATATTTTGTAATTATTTTAGTATTTATATGACCTCTTACATTGGTGTAAGAGTCAACCAATTGTGGAACTGAAGACTTTCATTCTATAATCAACTTTTGAGGCTAAGATTTTTTGAAGATGAAATTCAACATTGAATCTATTTTTGAGTTATGCATTAGATGTCCTGTCATCATTTTAACTAGCTAATAAATGCATGTGGTATTCATTTCTATCATTATTGATATTTAACTCTAATTGAATCTTCTGATATTCTGTTGACATTTCTTAACATATGTTCCAGTGCATTTTCACTGTCATACAAAGATTATGTATTATTTGTTGTTTATGTTCTTATTTGATGGTGAAATCTAAAATCAAAACAATTTTCATTGTACTTTTAGTTTAACAGCTTCTTTAGAAACATCTTGTGTGGCTAGCTAGAACCAGATTCTAGTGATATTCAAACACATAATATTTTCTCTTCAATATTATGTTTGAATGAAACCCTCATCCCACCACCTTCACTATTATTTTTTCCATCAAATCACAATTATTAAGCATCAAAAAAAAAATTATATATATTTTTGTAGATAACTATAAGTACAAACATATGTCATATATTTTACCTGTTTTTCAGTTTAATCCAGATGGACTCATCATAGTTTATATTATCCCTGAAACTAGGAGCAGTTAAGCATGAAGACCAATTTTTTCTTGTATATGTTGCATATGTTGAGAGATCCTCTAAAAATGTTGGTGAAAATCTATAAACATAGGCATATGGATGGTTTTCTCAATGGTAGGTTCTTATAGGTTTGTTGTTAGTTGCTCATATTATTGTATTTACTCTTAGGAATCTAAATAAATGGGTCATTGATACGAAAATGTATGGTAATATATTTTCCTTTTCTTTAATCAGATCCATACAAATTCATTTGCATCTTATATTAACTACATTTAATTATTTAGTTTAAAAAACCATCAATGTTTCACCCTGACCATAATTAGTAAAACCCCAACAAACTAATGGCTACAAAGCTACATTCTGATCTAATTGCATGTCTTCAGTAGGAGTGATGCATGCTATTAGCCAAACTCATTTTTCCGATCAAATAAGTACAAGGTAATCTTTTCATTTAGGCATCTTAATGAATTCTAATGTTACATATTAAAATTTAAAAATTGTTTAGGAAAATGGAATATGTCAATTGATTACCCACACACTAGAAATATAGCACATTACTAGCCAAATCAAGTTATAGTTGGAAATAATTCATAGAATCCTTTGTCATTGATCAAGAAAAAGTATGATTATGAAGAAATTTATAGTTAATTTGATGCAATACATGAGAATGGAAATGAACCTACGGATAATTTACTTCAAACATTATGAAGATTTTTTCTAGGTTTGCTAAACAAAGCATCCATGCAATAAACCATTGAATAGTTTTCATACCTTCTCTAAGTTCCTAAAGAATATGAGTTTCCCTTAGGAAATGATAAAAATTTAATCTTGGTGAGATTAGATTTCGCTTGACTTTTGAAATTTGCACTCAAAATGTTCACAATTGTGTTGTAGATTTAGGAGCTTCACCAAATGGTGGTTCCATTTCTAGTTGGGATATTTTTAGAAACCAATTTATCATGAAGTTTGGAGAAGACAAAACAAGAGCTTTCTTAAATGTGGAAATTTCAAATATTAAAATGAATTTTGTTGAATTAGTTGAAGATTCCAACCAAAGATTTTATTCTATTTTAATGGAATATTGAAGGGAGGGAGATCATGTGTTAACTAAGGTTTATACTACTTCCCTTCCGTCAAATGTTTCATTTTTTGCTTCTAGATCAGATAAATCAATATCAGCCTTAAATATGCAACAAGCTTTAAATGCCGAAAACAAAAATCTTAAAATAGCATCCAACAAACCTTCTAGTCAGGGAAAAACCAAACCAATTGCCAACAAAAACAAAAACATTGTCTTAATTTATTTTATCTATTAATTCAAATGTTATGTTTTAATTTATTTTGATAATATAAATAATTAATATACAAATTTCAATTTATTTCTTTAACAAATTTATCGTGCCAATTTTTAACTAATGATTTTCTTTTTTGTAAGTACCCAACATTAATTTATAATTTCATAATAATAAATATAAAACACTTTTAAAAATTAATGATTCCTTGGAAAGTATTCACTCACACAATGCAATATCAAGGTCAGGATCTATGGGTTGGCTTCCTAGGAAGGTATTAGAAGAGCTGACCCTCACTATGGCATCTTCACATTGATTCCGCTGCTTCCATGACGTTGGATTAATTATTGAAATTCTTGACACACAAGGCTCCCTTGGAGGCCCAACTCCATTTCTCGTCGACTAGTCTATTACTACCATGTAAATTTAATTTAACCAATGTATGCTTCAGATAGGCAATTGAGAAAGGTCACAAAATCTAAAGTTTTCAAAAATTCATTTAATAATTTTTTTACAGGAAAAAATGAATTTAAAAAAAAAATTAATAGAACTTCCATTTTATTGAACATTATGTTATATGTTGTTTTTTAAACAAATTTTAATCTTAATTTCAATTCATTATATTAATATAATATATTATGTTTCAAATATCACTATCTTAAATTTTAAAATATTTTTAAAGTTATATAATAATTAATATTATATACGATTAAAAACTTTAATATAGTTTAATTATTAATAGACTGTATAAATAGTAATTATTACTTATTATTTGTAGATACTTTTTTCATTTGAAGAGGAAGCTCATAACATGTTTCCATGACATTGTCTGAGCATCGTAAGACAAAATTTCTTTGACATTTGGCATAGTAAGTACATAGGAGAAGGAACGACAAACAAAAGTCATGGTGCATAGTTATATGGTTGGAAGTGTTTGCAACGAGCTTGAAGCCATTATAGTGAACATATAGATTTTCCAACTTATAAATTTTTGAGACTCGGCAACATACTTTCTTTTACTAAATCAAAATACAATTATGGAAATGTTTCATCCAACAAGATAATAATTTTACATTATGATTATTCTACTTCAAAAAAAAAAATTGATTTTGTAAAATGCTTTGATCAAAAGAATATTAGCTATGAAACAATGAACTTTAAAAGATATTGTTAACTAAAGATTAATACAATCAAACTGAATGCTTTATGCACATAAAATTTAAAACAAACTCTTATACCTTGCACATTATTATGATTACATCCCTCTCAATCACCCTCAATTAATGCTTTGTTTTTGTCACTGTATTTATGCTAAGAGTGAGTATATACAATGTAGCCTTTGTTCAAATGTGGCAATGAATTCATAGCTTCCAAAGTTCAATAACTAAGCTAAGCAGTAAGGAATTATGCTACCTTATCTTATTTTTAGTTCTTTGTATTTCTATGCTAGAAGGGCATTCACTAAATAAAAATATTTTTATTAGCACCTACCTTATATTAGGGATTATATTTATCTATTAGGAATCAAAATGCATTGATTTTTAATTAATCTTATCTGCGTGATAACCATATTAAAGTTTAAAAAATGAAATAAAATTTGTATTAAACCACCATAAATTTTAATCCCCTTAGACCACCATGAACGAAAAAATCACGTAAGAAAAATGATGAATAAGTGAGTATGTTAGGAAACATAAACTACCTGGCTTTGTTGAGAAGTAGAAAATGTGAAATCACAAAAAGATAAGAGAAATATTATACATTGTCATGGAAAATGCCTAGATATTACAAACTTCTATACATTGTGATGGTATGGTTCATGATGTTAAAAACTTCCAAAATGAATGGTGAAATGATATATTTCAATTCTAAAAATTGACCTCTTTGTCAAACTCGTAACAATCGTCACTCCCTGAAAAATATGCAGACAAGCCCATGAATAAACTCCACAATGGAAAACTGGCTCTTAATCCAAAGGGACGTCTGACATGCAAGTAACATTCTAATTTTTTCAAACTTTTCACATCCAAGTGCTTCGGTAAAGATATATGCAATCTTCTCTCAAGTAGGACAATGTGTCATATGAATTTCTTTGGCCTGAATGTAATGTAAAATCAAGTGATATTTGGTGTTAAAATTCTTACTTCGATCATAAAACTCTGGATTCTTGGCTAACTAAATAGTAAAATAATTTCCAACAAGTAGTGGAGTTGAAGCTTTTTATTTCTCCTGCAATTATTCAAGTATTTTGCGAAGCCAAATGATTTCTTTTGTAGCATGAGTTGCTACAACATATTCAAATTCAGTGGTAGAATAAGTAGGAACAAACTGCTTGCATGATCTCCAACTAATGGCCACTGATCCAAGATTCATCAAATAACCAGAAGTACAAACCTCATTCTCCTTATCTACATGAAAATTAGAATCTGAATAGTAGGTGAGATGGAAATCTACCACTATGAAATATTTGATGCCATATGTTTGAGTTCCTTTCAAATACTTGAGCACTAGCTTCGTTGGATTTTGATGACCTTCACATGGCTGATGCATGAACTTGGAAAGTATCCATACAAAAAAAGCTATGTCGAGTCAAGTAGTAGTTAGAAAATGGAACTTCCAACAAGTTGCCCATAATTTGTTGGATCTTGAAGTGTATTTCCTTCAGTGGAAATAAGCTTCATATTTTTCTCCATAGGAGTAGCAACATGGTTACAATAATACATCCCAAATCTGTCCAATAGTTGTCCAATATATGTTTTTTGAGAGAGAAAAATATATTTGGGATTTTGATCAACATCAATCCCTAAATAATATGTAATAAACCCAAATTAGTCATGTCAAAAATTTTCATTAACTCTCTTTTAACGGATGCTATATAGTCATTATTATTTCTTGTAATAATCAAATCATCTACATAGAAAACAAAATATACAACCGACTTTCCAACTTTCTTAACAAAAAGAGTTTCATCATCCAGATCAAACAACTTATAATGAAACTTGAGAAGGTGTTTAGTTAGTTTTTCATACCATGCACGGAATGTCTGTTTCAGTCCATACAATACATTTACCAACTTACATACCTTTTTCTCTTTACCTTTAACACCAAAACCTTCAAGATGAAACATATAAACATCCTCCTTCAAATCGCCATTCAAAAACATTGTTTTAACGTCTATATGGTGTATCTTCTAATTATTTTGAGTTGCAAGAGAAAACAAAGTTCTAATTGTGCCCCACTTTGCTGTAAGAGAAAATATCTCTTTGTAGCTAACACCTTCCTTATGAGCATATCCTTTTACTAAAATCCTTGTGTTGTATTTATCAAGTGAAACATTTTCTGTGTACTTGATCTTATACACCCATCTGAAATTAATGGATTTGACACCTACAAGAGGATTCAATAACCTCTAAGTTCCATTCTTAATAATTTCATGATATTCCTTTTTCATTTCATTCTTCCATTCATCACAATTAGCATCCTTTTGAAAACCACTAGGCTCACTAATTGTAGAATGCTTGAATCCAAAGTCATGAGAAATATTACTTCAACTCGAAGTAACATCATCTTTAGAATAACTTCCTATTTCAAAGTCATCATACTTGCTTGGAAATCTCCGAGCATGTGTGGATCTTCATAGAGGTTACTTAAGTGGTTGTGATGGTTGTTCATCATCAAAAACAGGCTCAAGAACACGATCTTTAAGGGTAATTTATGGTCATGTAGAAACATTACTATCATCCAAATTTTCTTCAGAAATAACATTTTCATGAGTCAAAGATGGAAAAACCACTGATTGATCCCAAATGGGAACCCTCCATTCAATATGTGTTACATCATTATCAAATTCAAAATAGAACATTTTGGATACAAATTTCTCCAAATGAGTTAGTTTTCTATCAAAAGTGGCATTATCTTTATGACATTCAAGAAAAATAACATCTCTCGAAAGAATAATTTTCTTGTTCTCCTCATCTGTTATGAAACCAACTCACAAAATGGTAGAAAAGATAGATCAATGCCTTAAAAATCAACCTCTTTGAGGGGAAAACCGCATTTACATTACAGAAATGAACAATATATATGATTCTAAGGGGTCATAATGTAATGAGAGCCGACATCAATAATAATGTGAGGGCAGAACAATAACAATAGTAGGCTTCTATGGGGCACAACAATATAATAAGGAGGTTGCACTAATAACAATAAGGGGTTACACTAGTAGTATATGGACCTAACATGCCCCTCTCGTCAAAAAGTGTTGTCCTCAACACTTTGAAGTTCTGGATGCTTCTGTATAATATTCTCATCCTCCCATGTGGAATCTTCAGTGGGTAAGCTCTTCCACTTGATGAGATACTCTGAAATCAGAGTATGAGCCTTCATAGAAAACAAAGTATAGAAAAAATTCCACGATGACCTTTTTGGAGTAGCGAAACCCTAGAATTCAAAGCTCTGATACCAAATCTTATGAAACCAACTCACAAAAAGATGGAAAAGATAGATCAACGCCTTAGAAATTAGCCTCTTTGAGAGGGAAACCTCCTTTACATTACACAAATGAATAATTTTTGGATAATACAAATGAAATGACCTCCTTTCTATATATAGGAGTCTAAGGGGTCTTAATGTAATTAGATCCGACATAACAATAATAATGTAAGGGTACAACAATAACAATAGTGGGCTTCTATGGGGCACAATAATAACAATATAGGGACTACATGGGCACAAAAATATAATAAGGGGGTTGCACTAATAACAATAAGGGGTTACACTATTAGTATAGCGACCTAACATCATCATACAATCTGTAATCTTTGGAAGTAGTAGAATATCCCAAGAAAATATTTTACAACTTCGTGCACCCAACTTGTGTTGATGTTTACAAACCAATGCATAGCATAGAGAACCAAAGACTCTAAAATGTTGAACAATAGGAAGACGATTATACCACATTTCATAAGGAGACTTATTATTGATGATAGAAGAAGGACAAAAATTGTGAAAATAAGCTACATAAAGCACAACTTCTCACCAAAACATCAACTTAACGTTTTGAAAGGACATCATAGATCTAACAATATTAAGAAAATTTCCATTCATACATTTTGGAACACCATTTTTTTGGGGATTATAAGGTGTGGTATTTTGATGTTTGATTCCGTTTTCCTTTAAATGCTGTTAAAAATAATTAGAAGGATATTCACCACCGTTATCAATTATGAGAATTCCAATGTTTAGTTGAGTTTTATTTTTTTACATTGAATGAAAAGTTTTAAAATTTTCAAATACTTGTGACTTATCTTTCAACAAATACACCCAACACATTCTTGAGTAATCATCAATAAATGTTAGCATATATTTATTACCATTGGAAATCGTAACATGCATAGGATCACATAAATTTGAATTTATGAGACCTAATTTTTTTGAAGCTCTGGAAGAAGATCTATGAAGAGGTTTCTTAGAATGTTCCCCAAAATACAAGCATCATATGGTGTAAGATTTCCTGGAATAGTAGGAAATCATTTTGTACCCTTTTGTCTCATAATTATATACTACCATAGTTAATGTGACCAAAATGAACATGCCATAATAAACCAAAAGATAAAGTATCGTTTCTTTGTGCTAAACGAGTAGAATTATTATAAGAATTCATTACAGTAGATGATGTTCCATTAAATTTTAAAAGCGTATCTTCCACAAGACTGGTCATAATCACTGAATGATCAGATGCTCTATGTATCTCAATGATGTCATCGAAGATATGTTAGGAATTCAATTTTTGTCAAGTATGTATAAGAGACATTAGATTTCTTTGAAATTGTGGAATGTAAAGGACATTATGTAGAACATAATCTACAAGATTTGGTATCTTTAAATGAATGGATTGAATTACTGAAGGCTTAACTTGAGATTTGTCAGCAAAATATACTACTCCAACAACTTGGTCACTAAATCTTTCAAAAAAATCTCTCCTAAAATTCATAGGAGATGTGCCTCCTAAATCCAAAATCCAACTGTTTTGCCATGAAAAAATGCGGTACTAAAAATATTATTAATAATAAATCTACAATGAGAAATAAGGTAATGTGTGGACTCTGATGATTTTCCCTTATCTAGTCGTGGTTGATCTTTATTTTCATTCAATTGTTCTCTGATGATTTTCCCTTATCTCGTGGTGGTTGATATTTATTTTCATTCAATTATTCTCTCCTTTCATTGACTATATCCTGAGGAATTCTACAATTAGTAGCAGTGTGACTAATTTTACCACATCTAAAACTCTTGACAGTTGGTTTATCATTAAAATTTATTTGGTGTCTATCATTTTGTTGTTTGTCTCCCTGATTATGTCCCCCCCCGCCATTATATTTTCTTTTACCATAGCCTCTAGTACTTTTATCATCTCTAGAAGTTTCACCATGAAACTTCTAATCTTTTTTTGCAAGGCATAATGTTTCTATGTTAGAATTGGGTGGAGTCTCTTTCTTTCCTCAGGCCTTTTCTCTCTCAGCTATTTTGTTTATTATTTTATCAAATGTAATATTTTTTAGTTGCCCACTAGCTTGGAGAGATTCCAAATAGTGTGAATAGATAGCGTGAAGGAATTTCATAAAAGCCATAAGTTGTAAATATACTTTAATTCTAATGGCTTTTGTATTATAAAAAATGGATTTTATTTCAAAAGCACTCTTCAATGGATCATTATCTTTCATCTCCAAATTATACAATCTTAACAACAAATGAATACTTTCAAGTTTTGAGTGTGATTTATACAGTTATTTCAACTTCTGTAATGCTTCGAATGAAATATCACATGAAGTGATATAGCGAATTAACTCTTTTGTCACTAATGCAGTTATTAATGAACATGCATTGTTGTCTTTTGTTTCCCAAAATGCATGTTGCTTCCCGTTATCAGGTGGCGCCGATGCAGTTTATTTTTCGTCCTTATTTGTTATGCCTCGACAAAATTCTCATAAATCGTTAAAACAAAAGCAATTTTAATATTTCTAAACCACTCTTGATAATTCTCCTTTCCTCTAAACAGAAATCCAACTATGGAAACTAATAAAATCATAATTTTTTTGAAGTCAAATAATATCTTCAAACAAATGATTTTTAAATATTTCAAATATATGCAATATCCTCCAAAAAGTATACATCCCTTTCTCCTTTTGTTTTAAATAAAATTGGCTTAATGGTTTGATGGTAGGTATCAAAAGTAATTTTGAAGAGATACTCATTGCTTCCCTTTTTATTTTTCTCTTCAGCATTCAATACCTATTTCAATGTTATTTATTCAATGTCACATACTTTTGGGTAGTCACGTTTAACTTGGTTTATTTTAACTTGATTATCTTACGTGGGTACAAGCAATGAGCTCCTGAAAATGAGTTTTCCCTCCATAAACTTCAAACAACACCTCCTTAAAGAGAAACTTAGTAGGCACTTTTAAAACTTATTTCAATGTTATTATTCAATGTCGATTGTGCCAACAATAAGAGTTAATCATGGGTAGTCACTTTACCTTAATTTCTTTTAGCTTGATTATCTCATGCGTGTGCAAGCAATGCACTCCTCAAAATGCATTTTATGAAATTGGTACACATTTTATAAAACTAGTAGATTCTTCCCTCCACAAACTTCAAAAAAGGCTTTCTCAGAAACAAACTTAGTAAACTTAGTATTCATGGAGTTTATAATCTCAATTGGCACTGTCATACCACTATAGACAGGCCCATCAATAAACTCCACAATGGGAAACTGATTGCATACTTCAAACAACAGCACCTCAAAAACAAACTCAATAGGCATGGAGTTTATAATCTTAATCGGTGTTGTGATACCACTGTAAACAGGGCTATAAATAAACTCCACACTGGAAACAAATGTAAGGTAGATACGAGATAAAACTGTGTCGACAACTAATGATTATTTTACAAACATCATTCCAAAAGATCAATTAACAAAATATGAAGTTCAAAGTCATCTTCGTGATGCATTATACTTCTGGGTACTTGTCGGAAATCTGCATATTAATAATAGCTGGAATGGTGGCAGTTTGGCAGTTTGCATATACTTGTGGCTGAAGAAAGAGACGATCTCTTTAGAACGCAGTTAAGATCAAAACAAATATTAATTGTAGAGAGCTTAATCAGCATTTTTCCATCACAAAACGGCATAGTTCCTTACAGTTTTATTCCGTGCCTTGAACGGAGAGTATGTTGTTTAGGCTCTGGTGTTAGAACTCGAGAAAATAGTCGAGATACAACCAGAATACGCACGTTGAACGACCTGCTTATACCTTCCTATAGTACTAAAAGAGCTGAGACAATTTACGATATTGACCTAGTGCAGAGGATATTGGAGCAATTCTTTAACCAACAAAAGACTCTCTCCTGCCATAGATTAGATCACATAGGCACTAGATACACTCTCAGGCTTTTAGAAGTATCTTTAGCGAGAAACCGAACTGTGTAGATTGAATGTAATACCTACAAAAGGTAAACGTTCACGTGTAACTGCCAACATTTTTTCGATTTATGCTATAGCAAATATAAAAAAATTGATTGAATGTAATACCTACAAAAATTATGGACTCCAGTCGCCATTATCAATCCCGAATCCCGATTCCCTGCATGCACATGGCCTCAGGCCTCAAATTAATTTCATCATGCCAATGAAAGTCAGCAGCCAATACACCAGTCAGGTGGAGTCCGGACTATCAATTTCAGATCGGTGCGATGAGTGAGCACCGTGATATGTCTACTTCCTGACTGAGATTCGCAACTATATATTGGCGTTGTCTATGGAGCAGCAAATTTGCTTGGATGGTAAAAACTGGCCATTTTTCCAAAAAAGACAGTAGTACTAATTGAATTTTGTGTTTGATGATTTAGATAAATTTAACACTATCAAACATTTTTTGAATCAGTTAAAATCTTTTGAAGTCTTTTGAATCTTGACAGTTATAACTTAAATTTTCTTACTAATTTTTATGAAACTTTTAGTGAAATTCCCATTATTTTGCAGAAAAATTTAAATTCTCTTTAAAATAAACCTTACATATTTCCATTTCCTTAACTTTCATATTTCTGGACAGTCCCAAACAAGTAGAGTAACCAAAAAAGGAATTAAAAAATTCTAAACTTAAATTCTAAAATCAAATACTGGCAAAATGCAAAATGTTGGACAAAATGCCCGGAAACATCCATTGTTATTGTTGATGATATTATCTACTTTTGCAATCTGATCATTTCAGATAAGGTGTCAGAACCGATTTTGTCACGCCCCTACACCTACGGTAGTCTTCCAACCGCTTATAGCGAGGTGCGGCACCACCGAACGCTTTCTTTTCACCAATACTAACATTCGTGGACTACGCCTACTTTCACATTAACATTACTTAGCTTGTGTTTCGCAACCAAGTAAACATGCAATTATCCTTTATACTTAATGAAGCCCATACTCATTCATTATCCATAGCATTTATAACAAGAACATCAACAATTGCAACAAGTATAAAGGGGAGGGGCAACTCCCCATAATGTGAGTCTGCCCATCAGTATATTAAGAATATCATATTACAATACACAAGTGTGTCTTGGCCAAACCAAGTCTCACACTTAACCAAATTTACAAAGAGAGGTACCTTGCCTTTTACAACAGTCTTGTGCACCTCTTGCACAAAGGGCAGTGCTCACTCGAGCCACCTAGATACCCTTGCCAAGTCCTACAGAAAACCTGCACATTCACCGAACCCTAGGCACACCTTTCCCGTGCCTTCACCCAACCTTCAAATGCAAACTACTTCTGCGCGCCCTTCAAGACCAGCGCATGAGTTATGCGCTCACTCCTTGACTTTTCTGCGCACTCTAGACTTGCGCACTTCCCTTTGAGCGAATGCTTGTTGAATGATTGAAGTTTGAACGCTCTATGCTCATATGTATATAGTCTTTGTGGGGTGTGGGTGGGCTGCCCAGCCGACCGCCCACACACCCCTTTACACACAACGTTTGGGCATGTATCAAGTCGGCCTCACCTCCACCAAAGGTCGGCCATTCACCACCGCAAACGCTCCTAAGTCATGGTATAAACCATCGCACAACGTTTCCACAAGTTCATCTTTTGTCGCATCCAACTCGCACAAAGTTTGCATTTCTTCCGCACACTGTCGCACGCCCATTCGTTGTGCTCCCGTTGTGCACCCGTCGTGTGCTCGCATGCCCGCCCGTGCCCTCGTGCACGGCGACTTTGCCCGGCGCCTGTCGCACAATCGCCCGGAGGCCTTACATCCTCCTCCACCTAAAATCGTTGTCGTCCTCGACAACATACCATTCTGGTAGCCATCCACCAAGATCACCATCATCCACAATGTCGACCTCTCCACATAAAGCAAGCATCCTTGCAACATATGTAGAGCCTCATCTCCATCATGCCTCGACTTAGTGACCAACTGCCACCAAGCTCACCATACCAAGGTATGCACCTCAACGGTATGCTCTCCATCATATGTCATCTCGATCCATGATTACTAACCTCCTGTCTTCATCATGTGTCCTCATGTGAACAGCTGCCATGATACTCTAACATAATGCTAACACATCTCTGTACATGCCGGCCCCCATGTCTGAACTAGTTGGGTAGCTAATCCAACTGTCACGCTCAAACCATGAGAATGCACATCCTCATGCCACCATCAGTTGTTCCTCAAATATCTGTCACATCCTCGACTCATCAAGAATCTATCTCCATAATCCATGCTCAGGTCCATGGAACTCCATCCATTTCATCTGCAACATGTTGTCCATGATGTTTGGTGTCAATGTGCTACATGAAATCAGCCACATCTATCCCAACATCATCATCTATGTGTGTGTCTCCTCCATATGAAGAGACCCTCTCCTCAAACATCGACTCTCGATGTGCCACATCTAGGTCCATGGAGCAACCTCCATCATATCCGCAATGTGCCATCCCTCAAGTCATCCATAGAGACAAGTATGCACCTGTCTCATCTATCCATGTGCTGCCCATGATCATAGATCAATCAGCTCTCATGTGTCAAAGTAGTAGAGTCTCGGCTCAACCCATGCCTAAGTCAAGGCATCATCATCATCGTAACTCCATCACTCCAAAGTGTCTCATATCGATCCTCCACATCAAGTCACTCTTCCAAGCCATGCCCATAGATGTAATTTGAAAGTATGCATCCCATACTGCATCAAAGTCTCTAACCTCAGCGCCTCAATGCATCAAATCCTCTAAGTCCACCATATATGAAGTCCCTAAAAGTCACAACAATCTCAGGTCATCATGAGCCCCATAATCAGCTCACAAATCCAACCAAGTCCATGGCCTTGTTGTACAAGAGTGCACAACCTCTCCATCAACTCATAAGTAGTAAGTCTCCATGTCACACTAACAAATCCATCCGCACAACATCCCTGCCTTGGCACTCTTCCTTGGATGTCCATGACACCTCTACAAGTGCTCCCACACAATGTCCCTGCATAAGACTGTCATGCTCCATGTCTCCAACCTGATGTACATGACTAAGTTGTCCATGTAGTCCAACCTAGTAGACCCATCACAAAAATCGGTCATCCTCATCCAAGTCTTCAATCTTCGGTCTAGTGAAGTCAGTCACCCAACCATATCATCATGTCATGAGTCCCTCCATCATAGCTCCTCCACCAAAGTGTCCACCAAGACTATCTCTTAGTCTCGGCCATGAGAAGTCCACCCAAGCATCATCATCATGCCTCAAGTGTGTGCCCTCCTCATTCTGTCCATGAGTCATGCCGGGCACTTAGCCAAATCTCCATATGGTTAAAGCATGACCCAATCCTCCGCAATGACTATCAAGTTCCACCCTTGTCAAGGGCCTTTGAACCTTCTACCATAAGGTCACAAACAACCCCAACAAGTCCTGCAACAATCAGCAATCCTTGCTTCTCTATACAAAGTCTCATCCTAGTCATCCATGGCAAGATCCTCCATAGCATAGGCAAACTAGCTTTGCCTCTCCTTGCATATGGTCCATCCACCAAATGCTCAAATGAAACACAAGTATGAATACTTACTTCATCATCATCATGAGGCTCCTCCATATGAGTATCCTCATCCATCCATGTCTGCAAACTGCACGATCTTGGTCCAACTTGATCATCCTCAAGTTCATCCTCCATCGTTCTCACATCTGCAACATCTTCAATCAACACGGCTTCCTCTTTCCTGATAGCACAATCTACAACTTCATCTTGCTCCATTGTCCATCCAAGTTGAAGAAGCTCATCTTCAACATTCTTTTCCAAAGCTTCAACCTTCTCTCGAATCAAGCGATTCTCTCCTTTCAACCTCTTCAACCTGTATAAGGTAAGCAAGAGCTCCCCTTCGCATTCTTCCAAACCTGCCATGCCTTGTCGTTCAGCTTGGTCCAAGAACTAAGCTTCACCTCTGCTAAACCTGCTTCCACTGTCACGAGCAACCCTGCTCAACAGCTCCAAACCGAAGTCTTGTTCTCACCTGTCAAGTGTATACTGGCTCGATGCTTCAACACCTGAACCTGTTCACAAGCTTCAAACCTTCACGAGCAAACCTTGCTCTGATACCAACTGTCACGCCCCTACACCTGCGGTAGTCTTCCAACCGCTTATAGTGAGGTGCGGCACCACCGAACGCTTTCTTTTCACCAATACTAACATTCGTGGACTACGCCTACTTTCACATTAACATTACTTAGCTTGTGTTTCGCAACCAAGTAAACATGCAATTATCCTTTATACTTAATGAAGCCCATACTCATTTATTATCCATAGCATTTATAACAAGAACATCAACAATTGCAACAAGTATAAAGGGGAGGGGCAACTCCCCGTAATGTGAGTCTGCCCGTCAATATATTAAGAATATCAGATTACAATACACAAGTGTGTCTTGGCCGAACCAAGTCTCACACTTAACCAAATTTACAAAGAGAGGTAACCTTTCCTTTTACAACAGTCTTGTGCACCTCTTGCACAAAGGGCGGTGCTCACCCGAGCCACCTAGATACCCTTGCCAAGTCCTACACAAAACCTGCACATTCACCGAACCCCGGGCACACCTTGCCCGTGCCTTCACCCAGCCTTCAAATGCGAACTACTTCTGCATGCCCTTCAAGACCAGCGCATGAGTTATCCGCTCACTCCTTGACTTTTATGCGCACTCTAGACTTGCACACTTCTTTTGAGCGAATTCTTGTTGAATGAATGAAGTTTGAACGCTCTACGCTCATATGTATATAGTCTTTGTGGGGTGTGGGTGGGTTGCCCAGCCGACAGCCCACACACCCCTTTACACACAACGTTTGGGCATGTATCAAGTCGGCCTCACCTCCACCAAAGGTCGGCCCTTCACCACCGCAAACGCTCCTAAGTCATGGTATAAACCATCGCACATCGTTTCCACAAGTTCACCTTTCGTCGCATCCAACTCGTACAAACGTCGCATTTTCTCCGCAGCACCGTCGCACGCCCGTTTGTTGCGCGCCCGCCGTGCGCCTGTCGTGCGGCCGCGTGCCCGCGCGCCCGCCCGCGCCCTCGTGCCTGCGCGCCCGCCTGCGCCCTCGTGCACGGCGACTTCGCCCGGCGCCCGTCGCACAATTGCCCGGAGGCCTTACAGATTTGGTAGGGACCACCGCAGCCTTGCCTTATAAGTAGCATTTGATAATGGCTTCAGTTTTAAATTTGTCTGGAAAATCGTAAAAAAATTTGTTATCAAAATTTAATATAAATTTTTGTAAATTCTGATTGTAATGGTTAAATTTCAAGATTTTGAATTGCTTTAAAAAAAATCTTTAATATTGAATTTATTACCCTTATCAAAAACCAGATTCAAATATTCTTACTTCCAGGTTATTTGAAAATAAATATGACATTTATAACAATCTGAACAAATTTGGTAACAATTTATTTTTTCATTTATTTCTTTGGTAGGTGTAATTGATAGTTAAGTATTTTGTAAGTATCTTTGTCGAGGAAGAGAAGGGTTTAGATTGACTGTAATACCGACAAAAACAAGTGAAGTATTTTGTATGTATCTTTGTCGAGAAAGAGAACTGTGTAGATTGAGTGTAATACCGACAAAAATAAACGTTCTCATGTAATTCGGAGTGAGTTATGAATAATTTGACGAGAGTTGTAAATTTTGTTGGAGACGTGGATTGCCATGAATTTTTTTATTAACGGTAGGCTCATAAAGAGATAAAATTTGAGCTTTAAATTGTTGGTGATTTTCTATTTAAATACAGTTTAAAAATCTGTAAAATTTTGAATAAAATTATTAGTAATTTATTCATTAAATACAATTTAAAAATCTACAAAATATTAAATACAACTATATGAATTATCTACAAAATTTTGAATACGAATCCCTGAATTGTGAAAAAAGAATAGATCTGTTTTCAAATTCCAAACCGAAATCATAATATTTATCTATGAATCTAGCTTTTAATAGAACTCTTATTGGCCACCAGCAACGAGGTTAGTTTTTTTTAAATAGGCAGATGGTTTTGCACGAAACGTTATATATATATATATATGAATTATCATAGGGAATAGTTTTAATGTTAACTAACTATTAACTCTGAGATATTCTTTTTTGTTTTTAATGGGTAGATGGCTTTTGCACTTAATTCTTAAATTTGAATTATCATAGGGGATAGTTTTAATGTTAAGCAAATATTATCTGAGTTTATTTATTGAATTATCATAGGGGATAGTTTTAATGTTAAGCAACTATTATCTGAGTTAAAATAAACTAGAGTAGATTCGTTTTTATTTTGGATTTATTAAGTCAGATAGAGTTAAAATAAATTAGAGTAGATTTTTAGTTACAAATCATTTTTAAAGAGTAAAACCTCATATATATATATATATATATATACACATATTTTATATATCAACATTATTTTGAGCAAATTCTTCAGGAAAGTGTAAATTTTCGTTGTTTAAACTCTAACATTGAATTTACAAATATATTAAGTGACTTGAAAATTTTCTTGCACATTTTATGTAGATTACATATTTTAAATTACAATTACAATAAATATTTATTGGATTTGTAATAAAATTAACCAAAAATATATTTAGAAAAAAGCCAAAACTTATGTCAAATGTCTTAATTATTAGAAATTTTTAGGCCACTAGATATTTTACAACTTCACATGGAGAGATGTAATAGTGTGTATAAATGAGTGTAAATATTTAAATGTTAGTTCTATATCAAAGAACATTGTAGTGATTGTAAATAAGTATAAACATCAAATAATAATAATAAACCATAATATTAATTTCATTAAAAAATGAAAAATAAAAAATAATAATTACATACATTCAATTTATTATATTATAAATTTTATTTATTGATAAATTTACAAACAAAATTACAAAACACATGTAGCATTAAAATAAATTTAAATAATAATAATTCATATTTAAAATCGGTAACTAATAAACATATATATAAATATAAAATAATTTAGATCAATACGCATTATATGACCTCATGTCCCAACAAGACTGCATTCATATTAGGTAAACATCACGGCCAATTGAAGTTCATGGCAGAGGCTGCGACTTAACTCTAACTACATCATGATGAAAGCCGAAACACAAGCTAGATCTTGATGATAAGTCTAATGAAATCTGATGTCACAACAGAATAGAGAAAGTCATAAGTAATGATGTGTGGTTTGACGGTAAGTCACATAGGCTATGCCCAGGTAGACCAACGTTCAAATCTCATTGAGTACATTGACCTGCTGTGCTGGCGGCTAGAGGGGCGGATTCCCCTTTCCCGTGAGTCTGCTCTTGCTAAAATCATAGAGACTTAGTATACCCGACTTGCAGGTGGTTGGTTATGCTCTTGGTGTTATAGTGGCAGCGTTGAGGATCAGCGGATTCCCCTTTCCCGTGAGTCTGCTCTTGCTAAAATCATAGAGACTTAGTATGCCCGACTTGCAGGTGGTCGGTTATGCTCTTGGTGTTATAGTGGGAGCGTTGAGATTAGGCCAAAAAGTTACCGATTCACCATGTTGTAAAAAAAAAAAAAAAAAGAGTATATCTTGCAAACCTTTAATAGTGTCACAAAAAAGTACACCGCGGAGAGAAATAAATTGAATCCCAACCGCTGTCAATAAGGGCTTCCGATATCTTTAATCTTGCTTAAAAGTATATACATTTCGGAGGGACAGAAAATTAATCTCATGAGCCTTCGATAAGGGGTTCTAATTTAACCATGGATGCTATGGAAACATTGAGGCCCACTAATTGTAGTTTATCCTATATGAGTCCTTTTCCTGGAAATTGACTCCGGCTGAAGCGGCTGGATCTTCACAGAGAAGGCTCTGCTAGCATGCATCCTCAGATTGCTGAAACCCGAAAGATTTTATTCAGGTTCAAATGTTAAAGGAGTGTACCGTAACGATAAATAGCATAATTCTGTATAGTCTAGCATGCGCAGTCCATGGCCTTTTGGAAATCAATGATTTCACCCAGCTTCGAATTTGTAGGTACTGTGTAATCCATTTTTCCAAACATGGACGTCAGATATTCGAAAGCAACTTCGTCACAAGGAAGGGTAAGCCCCATTTGGTGACCAAACCCATACTCCTCTTCGGCCTTCTGTAACAATGCCCGGAACAAAGGATGATTGAAATAAGTGGCAGGAATGATAAACCTCCTTCGTTCCTTTCCAACATACACCGCACAGTGTCCCTTGGGAGCATCTGTGGGCAAAGCACTGCATGAGGTGCCTGGGGCCTCATTCTCCATGATGGAGTACCCAGTCTTCTCTGGAGAAAGGGCATATCTGGTCGCCTTATAGCCCATTGCAAACTTGCAAAGCACTCTGATTAGTTGCTTCAAAAGAAGAACATGAGGGTTTCTCAATCTTCTTGCCATTGCCATAGATTAGATGAGACTAGAGGATACAAAATCAGATTCAAACCTCTTGCTTAAAATAGAGTACTAACGAGAAGCTTGCACAAGATTTGATTTGGAAAAAAGGCATACATTTCGTATATATAACAACTGAAAGTTAGGATCTAATGAGCAGAAGCAGAGATTTCTTGTGATAAGATGGTAATGGTGTATACCAATGATATGGTCCACGTCTTTTGTACCATATAAAAGATGCTTCGAAGACTGACTTTTAGGCCCACCTGCAACCAGAATCGACTAAGTAGCACGAGCCTGTACCCTCCAAATGTAGGAATGCCCGCAGACCAAGATTAAGATCACTCTCCTATGGCCAACCAACAGTGTGGAATTCTATCTTATCAGAACCGATTTTCGAAGTAGTGCAGGCGTCTAATGTAGAATTACTAGATTAGTTATTTTTCTCATTCGTTAATTTCGAATGGGCGCTATAATTGTCATCCAATATAGAGATTATTTGCAGAGATTTCTCTGGCATAAATTCCTCTGAGATTCTCTTTGTTGAAATTATAATTTCAACTGCAGTGAACAGAACAGCAGCAGCTACTTTATTCATTTGTCGTGATCCGGCGCCCCACATTTTCTCCCGATCTTTTATGTCACCGCCATTACCATCTTTTCACTCTTTAATTATTTTTGTGTTTCCAGAAAGAAGAAAATCAGATACAGAACTACATCATTACTTCTCAACAACCGTATTAATGAGCAGAACGACTGAAAGAGAAAAGAACCAGCCTCGAGCCGACGCAGCATTTATCAACCATAGATTTCATCACCACCGACTCAAAAATACAGCAAAAGATCAAATCTGTTAATCATGAGCAGTAGAGACTTCATCAGCAAGTTAAAGCGGTGAAGACCCTTTCCCGCACTATAAATAGAAACAGAAACAGAAGTAGAAAACAGAAAGGAAATAGATTGAAAGTCCTTTTGTAACACACAGCAGTGTAGAACAAGAGAGTTTTTTTTGTATTGCACAGCAGTGCTGAAATTTTCTGAGATAGTTGTTTTGTGGAACTGAAACGTTCCTGTTGTAATCTGTTATGAAGATCCCTCTATGTGAGGAAGACTTAGTTTTATCTGTTGGTTTATTTTCATAAATAGAAATTTCTTTCTGTGCGTTGCTGTTACACCAAAAGTTATCTTGTCAAAGATTTCCTGTTGCTGTTACACCGTAAGTCGAAAAATACTTGACGTCAAAAGTTACGTTGCTGCAACACCACGAACAGCAACTGAAAAATTTACGTTGCTGCAACACCACGAACAGCGTTGCTACAACACAAGTTACAGCAACTGAAAAAAAACTGTGTTGCTGCAACACCGTTTCCAGAGAACGAATTTTTCTGTTTTTCTGAGTTAAAAACAGAGTATTTTTCTGCGTCAAAGACAGTATTATTTTGATCAGTTTTTGATCCTGAGGCAAAGTAGAGTATTATTTTACACTCTGTTCTTGTGTTTTTGAATTATCAGAAAACAGAGTATTGCTCTCTATTCATATTTTTGTTGTTTCAGAATTTATCGGAAAATTTTCAACAGTGGAAACAGAGGATTTTTCCACTGTATTTTGTTTGGAATAACCAGAAATTCCCGACATGGTATCAGAGCTTATCCAGGCTCTTTGAAGACATCAAAGAAGCTGAAAGAAGATTTGTTGCTCCAGCAAATTATACAGCAGAGCGAAAACGCTGTCAAGGTATTTTTCAGATTAGTTTTTTGTGTAGCTGCTGAAGACAATTAAGTGATTTTTTTTACAGTCAAGTATTGCAAGAATGGCCAGCACCAGCGTGGGTATGTTTAATACCCAGCTCCCACAGTTCAATGGGAAAAATTATGACTACTGGGCAATAACCATGAGAGCCGTGTTTGCCTCACATGATTTATGGGAACTTGTTGAATATGGATTTGAAGAGCCAGCAAATGAAGAAGAGTTTATTGGATTAACTCAGGCAGAGAAAGAGCTGTTGAAGAGCAATAAGAAGAAGGACTCAAAAGCCCTTGTATTTTTGTATCAAGCAGTGCATGAGAGTGTGTTACAGAGGATAGCAGCAGCCAATACATCCAGAGAAGCATGGCAAACTCTCAAGACAGCCTATCAAGGCATGGAGAAAGTGAAGACAGCAAAACTACAGTTGCTTAGGAAAGATTTTGAGAACCTGCATATGAAGGAGTCAGACAATATTGACTCATTCTTCACACAAGCAATTGGTTTGGTCACACAGATAAGGTCTCATGGAGAAACTCTTGAAGAAAGGAGGATTGTGGAGAAACTATTGAGGTGCCTACCCTCAAAGTTTGATGTGATTGTCACCACCATAGAAGAGACAAAGGATCTCTCAAATTTTTCAGTTGATGAACTTCATGCATCACTGATAACACATGAGCAGAGGTTGAGTAGAAATGAAAACTCATCTCTAGAGCAAGCCTTCAAGACCCAGATGTCATTTGGAAGAGGAAGAGGTCAAGGCAGAGGAAACAAGAGAGGAAGAGGCAGAAGCCAATACAGAGGCAGAAGAAACAGTCCAGCAAACGTTCAAGGAAGAGGCAGCAATCCAAATCAGAACCAAGGCCATGGCAGCAGTCAGCAAAGTGGACAACATCATGCTCAAGGACAAAGGTATGAAAAATCCAATGTCCAATGTTATTATTGTAAAAAATATGGGCACTATGCAAATGAATGTAGGAAGAAGCAGCATGATATGAGTAATAGATCTAGTGCAAATATCACTAGAGAAAATATTAGTCAAGATAATGTGTTGTTAGTTTGTAATATGGTTGAAACAAACAGTGAAGATATATGGTTTCTAGATTCTGGTTGCAGCAACCATATGACAGGCAACATAGCCCTGTTTTCTGCTTTAGATCAGAGTGTGCAGTCACAAGTCACACTTGGGACTGATAGTAAAATTTCTGTTATGGGAAAAGGAGAAGTTAAAATATTTACAAAGAAAAGTGAAAAGAAAACCATAGCAGATGTCTATTATGTTCCTGGAATGAAGTGTAATCTCTTGAGTATTGGACAGCTTGTTCAGAAGTGTTACAATGTTTTCTTTAAGAATGATGTATGCACCATCATGGACAGATTACCCAGCAAACGTTGTATTGCTGAAGTGAAGATGATAAGGAACAGGATGTCCCCTCTCAGAATAAGGGCAGATCTGAAAAATAAAGAAGTAATTGCAGCAGTGACACAAGAGGCTCTCCAAAGTGTACCAAAGGATGAAAATTGGTTATGGCATTTGAGATTTGGACATCTCAACTTTGGAGGTCTTAATTTCTTGAGTAGAAAAGGAATGGTAAGAGGATTACCATTGATAGAAAAGCCTGATAGCCTTTGTGAAGGTTGTATATTGGGAAAACAACACAGAGAAAGTTTTCCAACTGGGAAAAGCATAAGGGCAAAAGCACCCTTAGAAATTATCCACTCAGATTTATGTGGACCGATGCAAGCTCTATCACTTGCAGGCAGCCAATATTTTCTAACATTTATTGATGACTTTACTAGAAAGACTTGGGTTTATTTTCTGAAGAATAAGAGTGAAGTGTTTGAAAAATTCCAAAATTTCAAAGCACTTGTAGAAAATCAAAGTGGGCTGCGTATCAAGGTTTTGAGAACTGACAGAGGAGGTGAGTATATTTCCAAAGAATTTTTGCGTTTTTGCAGAGAAAATGGAATTCATAAGCAATTTACAGCAAGGTACACCCCGCAGCAAAATGGAGTTGCTGAAAGAAAAAACAGAACAATCATGGATATGGCGAGGAGCATGTTGAAGGCAAAGCATTTGCCAAATGATTATTGGGATGAAGCTGTACACTGTGCAGTATATATTTTGAATAGATGTCCTACAAAAGCAGTGATGAACAAAGTGCCAGAAGAAGCATGGAGTAGGAGAAAGCAAGGAGTCACCCACATGAAAGTTTTTGGTTGTGTGGCTTATGCACACATTCCATATCAGCTAAGGAAGAAATTGGACAGCAAAGGGGAGAAATGTATTTTCATTGGATACAGTGAAGAATCCAAAGCTTACAGGTTATATATCCCATCCACCAAGAAGTTTTTTGTGAGCAGAGATGTTCAATTTATTGAAGAGGAAGCTTGGGATGGAAGCATAGAGAAAACAGTTAATGTTAAAAACTGTTTGTCTCATGATGATGATGAGGAGTTGGTTGAAACACATCCCCAAACAGCAGCGCCAACAACAGAACAAAAAAAGACACCCTTGAGGAGAAATGAGAGTGCTTCTCCAAGCACACCACAAGGAGGAAATTCAAGTGCATCTACAAGCACTTGCACACCGAATGAAAGAGGTAAGAAATTCAGAAATTTAAGTGATATTTATGATGAAGGAATGAATTCTTTGTTTGCTTTCTATTGTCATGTTGATGACCCTGTTCATTTCGAAGATGCAATTAAAGATAAGAAATGGATAGAAGCTATGGATGAGGAGATGAATGCCATAGAAAGAAATAAGACATGGGATTTAGTTGAGCTACCAAAAGGTAAAGAAGTCATTGGAGTTAAATGGGTCTACAAGACCAAGAGTAATGCTGAAGGAAAGATAGAAAGACATAAGGCAAGACTTGTTGTCAAGGGATACAAGCAGCAGTATGGGAGAGATTATGAGGAGACTTTCGCACCAGTTGCAAGAATGGAAACAGTGAGAGCAGTGCTGTCCATAGCAGCACAAAACAAATGGAAAGTTTACCAAATGGACGTGAAGTCAGCATTCTTGAATGGAGTATTAATGGAAGAGGTTTACATCGAGCAACCTCTAGGCTATGAGAAGAAAGGCCAAGAGCACAAAGTCTGCAGATTGAAGAAAGCTCTTTATGGGCTGAAGCAAGCACCAAGAGCGTGGTACAGTAGGATAGATTCCTATCTACTGGAGAACGGATTTGAGAAGTGTGAGGGAGAACCCACTGTTTACATCAAAGAAAAAGACTGTAAAATTTTAATTGTTGTGTTATATGTTGATGATGTGATTTTTACAGGTAATGATGACTACCTCATTGAAAATTTCAAATCAGTCATGAAAGAAGAATTTGAGATGACTGACATGGGTTTGCTGAGATACTTCTTAGGAATAGAAGTAGATGAAAATAAAAATGGAATTTTTATTTCACAGGCAAAATATGTAAATGAAGTGTTGAGCAGATTTAACATGCAGGACAGCAAGGCAGCAATCACTCCCACAGTGATGGGATTAAAACTCAGCAAAGAGGACAGCAGCAAAGATTTTGACCCTAGTGTGTACAAGAGCATAGTTGGCAGCCTCATGTATTTGACTGCAACTAGGCCAGACATAATGTATGTTGTTAGTTTAATTTCCAGATTCATGGAGAAGCCAAAAGAAACACATTGGCAGGCAGCAAAGAGAATTCTGAAGTATGTTAAAGGTACAAAAAGGTATGGCATATTTTATACTGTTTCGGAATGTTCAGATTTAGTTGGATACACAGATAGTGATTGGGCTGGTAGTGTAGATGACCGGAAAAGCACATCTGGTTACATTTTTCACATAGGTTCAGGAGCCATTTCATGGGCTTCCAAGAAACAGCCAATTGTGGCATTGTCTACAGCAGAAGCAGAGTATGTGGCAGCTACAGCAGCAGCATGTCAAGCGGTTTGGATGAGGAGAATGTTGAGAAGTCTATGCCAGGAGCAGGCAACAGCAACAGTTATTTTTTGTGACAATAGCTCAGCTATTGCATTATCCAAGAACTCTGTATTCCACAAGAGAACAAAACACATAGACACAAAGTTTCACTACATTAAAGAATTGGTGAACAATGGAGAAATCATTTTACAACATTGCAGGACTCAGGAACAGGTTGCAGATATTCTGACAAAGCCATTGGATCAGAAAAGTTTTGAGTTTTTAAAGAAACTTCTGGGTATGACTGATAACCCAGCAGTTGAAATTAAAGGGGAGTGTTCAAATTATAATTTCAACTGCAGTGAACAGAACAGCAGCAGCTACTTTATTCATTTGTCGTGATCCGGCGCCCCACATTTTCTCCCGATCTTTTATGTCACCGCCATTACCATCTTTTCACTCTTTAATTATTTTTGTGTTTCCAGAAAGAAGAAAATCAGATACAGCACTACATCATTACTTCTCAACAACCGTATTAATGAGCAGAACGGCTGAAAGAGAAAAGAACCAGCCTCAAGCCGACGCAGCATTTATCAACCATAGATTTCATCACCACCGACTCAAAAATACAGCAAAAGATCAAATCTGTTAATCATGAGCAGCAGAGACTTCATCAGCAAGTTAAAGCGGTGAAGACCCTTTCCCGCACTATAAATAGAAACAGAAACAGAAGTAGAAAACAGAAAGGAAATAGATTGAAAGTCCTTTTGTAACACACAGCAGTGTAGAACAAGAGAGTTTTTTTTGTATTGCACAGCAATGCTGAAATTTTCTGAGATAGTTGTTTTGTGGAACTGAAACGTTCCTGTTGTAATCTGTTATGAAGATCCCTCTATGTGAGGAAGACTTAGTTTTATCTGTTGGTTTATTTTCATAAATAGAAATTTCTTTCTGTGCGTTGCTGTTACACCAAAAGTTATCTTGTCAAAGATTTCCTGTTGCTGTTACACCGTAAGTCGAAAAATACTTGACGTCAAAAGTTGCGTTGCTGCAACACCACGAACAGCAACTGAAAAATTTACGTTGCTGCAACACCACGAACAGCGTTGTTGCAACACAAGTTACAGCAACTGAAAAAAAACTATGTTGCTGCAACACCGTTTCCAGAGAACGAATTTTTCTGTTTTTCTGAGTTAAAAACAGAGTATTTTTCTGCGTCAAAGACAGTATTATTTTGATCAGTTTTTGATCCTGAGGCAAAGTAGAGTATTATTTTACGCTCTGTTCTTGTGTTTTTGAATTATCAGAAAACAGAGTATTGCTCTCTATTCATATTTTTGTTGTTTCAGAATTTATCGGAAAATTTTCAACAGTGGAAACAGAGGATTTTTCCACTGAATTTTGTTTGGAATAACCAGAAATTCCCGACACTCTTTGTCCGGCGACAAGATTGCGCGTAATGAATGCGAAGTAGATGTTCACGTGTAATTTGGCGTGGGTTGACAAATTTGTTTGATTGGCGACACATTAGTTTAATGTCTTTCTCTCATCATATTCAAATTCAGACACCTGCTGGCATGAAACGACTCGAATTTCTCTCATCATATCCAAATTCAGACACTTTCTATGATGAAGTGACAATTATTTGTAACGATTAGCTCATATGGATGCAAAATTTAAGGTATTATATTATTTATTACATAAGGTTGGTCCATTTGCTACATTAGAGCTACTTGAAATTGCCTTTTGCTTTAATAGATTGAATTCCTATATAATAAATTTAAAAATATATAAAGTGGAGGATTAGACAAAGTTTTCGAGCCCTCACAATATTACTATGAAGAACTAATAAAAAATGAGAGGACTCGAACGAAGATTATTCCTAAGAAAATCTATGATAACTAACATATGTTGTATTAATTTTTATTAATTTCCACGTATAAATTTGTAAGTACTTGTTGACACTTAATCCTCTGTGGTTGGGTGAATCCGGAATGTGAACAGTCATCAGAAGATGAACTGAGCAGTCACATTTTTATATATAACAATAGCTACCTAATGTAATAAATTGAATCATCTTTTCTGCCTAACGGAGTTACTGCCTGGCCTGACATGGTATCAGAGCCAGCTCACCGTTTACCCTTTATGTCTTTGTAACTCCTGATCTGCTCCATTGCTCTCTATAGTTTTGTCTGCCACACCTGCGCTGCTCTAACATATTCTATTTATGATTTTTTTGCATACGCTCAGACTCCAAAACCGTTTCATATTCTCTGACCCCTGACACCTCTGTCCATAACACGGTGCCTTTCCAGCGCTGCCTCCGCTGCAAACTCACCTCTGTCCATAATGCTCTGCCTTTCCAACGCTGCCTCTGCTGCAAACTCACTATTGTAACGTTGAATGATGGTATCATTGAGTGATGGTATTGTTGAAATGTTGAATGATGGTATCGATGGTGTTATAGCTCCAAATCTCACTCTTATGGTTTGTGATGCTGCACTTATGGCCTAGGGCAACCCCTCCTTCCAGACCTGGTCCAAAAATTTAAAAAACAGTGTTTTATTCCCTGTACGCGACTTTGCCCTGTGTTAAACGCGTGTACACGCGGGTCTGTCATACCCAACCCGCGTGTATCTATTAAAACACTTAAAAAAATATAATTTCCTCTTTTTCGGGCGGTGATCGCGGGTTTACCTGCTGGATCACCTGTTAGTGCCCGTGGCCCAACTGTTCCCAACCAACTCCTAACTAAAAAACTACTTTGGAGAGGGTATAAAAAGACATCAAAGGGAAGGCCAAGGGGAGAGAGAAAGAGAGCAAGATTATTATGCTGAGATTTTTCCCTTAGACCAGGTCTGAAGTCCTTGGTGCATCCTGCACTTCCCCCATTTTGCATAGGAAACCCTTGTTTCCATGTGTATTGGTGATCATTCATCCTTGACATCATCATTGAGTAAGACTTGGAAGGAGCTCTTGTTGAAGGCTGGAGGCTGGAACGAATCCGGGAGGAAGCTTGATTGGAGCCTGCTGAAGGTGTTCAGGTGATATCTTTCCGATATATGTACTTTATTTGCCTTTATATATAAAGAAACACGTCTTTGTTCCCGAATAATCTTTCTTTATGCTTATGAGATTCTTGTGTTGAATTCTTATGAAAGTAGTTACTTAAAGATTATTTATAACTAACTTTATAGCATAAAGATGATTTATACATAAACTTCTATACATGTACTGTTGATTTCTTTGATTTGTTTGTCTTGCAGGTCAGAGAAAGAAGAAGGGAACTCCAAGAAGGGTTTGCACCCTAACGGTCTTCTCGGACGTAGGACCTTAGGTATGTACCCTAAAACATTAGAATTTGCTTAAAAGTTAAAAAGATGGCTGTGTGTGTGTGTTTCTTTGTATAAGCAATTTTCAGTCTGGTAGAGTCTCAGCCCAAAGGACTCTAGGGGTACTTTCCCTTCAACCAGAATTGGCGACTCCGCTGGGGACAACATTCTTGTTGTTCCTAGTTTGGGTAGTCCTCAAGCCAATCTAGGCTCAGTGCCTCTGTTTGTTGGTTCTGACTGTTTGATATTTTCTTGAACTCCAAGCTGTTCCAGTTTTTCAGTTTGTGTTTTTTATTTTTCTTGAAACACTTCATATACGCACTTTTTCTGGATTACAGAAGCGTATATACGCAAGTTGCACTAAGTAAACCCGCGTATACGCAGGTTTCCTTAGTTACAGTCGCGTGTACACGCATTCTGCAAATAATTGCAGGCGCGTATATCACATAATTTTCAAGATTTATAATTTTTCTTTTGGCTGAATGTCTGTCTGGTGGTTTGGGTTAGTTTAAAGCAGTCAATTCCCAGTGACAGTTCTCTGTTTAACAGGGGGCATCTTGTTTCGAACTCTCTCTAGGAGTGCTAGTCTTGTTTTTCGTTGATTGCAAGCGTCATTGATTTTTGACACACAAGGTTTCTGTTTAAGAATCTTGATTGCTCTGTTTCGGCAGAGTGGGAAGATTGTCTTAAAATCTTTGTGTCCATTTTGTTTTCATGACATTTGTGTTTGCTTAACGAAATCATTTTTATGACCCTTTGCTCCTTCGTTTCGGGAAAGTTGTTTGTTACCATTTCCTTGAAACTTGTCTTTTGATTTCTTGGACTTTCATTGCTGCTTTTGATTGTCAAAAGCGACTTCGAACACATTTTATTTTTGTTGAATTCTCATCATTTCATTGGTGTCAATTCACAAAAGTGTTTGGTTGTTTGTTTATCAATCATTGGTGTCAGTATTTTTGAGAGTTTTTCCTTTGAAAAAGACTTTTTGGTTTGATTGAAAGAAAATCTTTTGAAAGTTTTTGAGTTTCGCTTTCTTAAACTTGCTTCTCATCTGATTTCCTTTTTTGCGAAGTGAAAGTGCTTTGTTTTTTATCTTAAAACTTGTTTTTATTGTTTGGACGAAATGATTAGTAACAAATCATCTTCTATCTAAGCATTTCAGTGGCAAGACAAAATTTGGTAAAGCAGCAACTTTCCTTCTTTGTTTTTAGAGTAGTCTTTGAATTGTGCATCCACATTTAGTTCTTGCATTAGGGAAAGATTTGCATCTCTTTTTAGGCATATTTAGTTTTGTTAGTTTTTGTGAGTGTGGAGTCTGAAAAGAAAAAGGAAAAATTTTTTGTTTATATTACAAGTGCTTTCTGAACCTCATAGAAATTGCTATTCATCGAAAACAAAAGTGCATGTGCATGTAGCTAGGTTTTATTAATTTCTTTTGCGTCCATAAAACACCACAAGTTTCACCTCCATTACCTTTGACTTAAAGAACAGCCTAATAAAATCAAGCGCTTAATTAAAATCCACTAGAACTTTTTGTTTTAGTTATTACACCAACAAGTTTAGGATTTTAGGGCCTTGGATTAGGCGAGTGGAGAGTTAACTCTCCAAGGCCACACAAAACGTCAAACATAAGAGTCTGATTAAAGAGAGTAAATCCAATAGCGTTAGGGAGACCAGGAAGACTCCGGATCTGGGAGTTAAGCACGAGGGTCTGTGAAGACAGGGAAGAGAGATACCCCCTCTCCTACTTGTCCGAACTTACCTCACGACTGTTCCGCCTGGCTTCTGCGACGAGTTGGTACCCATAGTTGCCTTTCCTAGGGATCTGCATAGGTGGCTGCGGAGGGGAATCCCGTGGCACCTGAGGTCGACGTTGTATCACTCTCGACAGTACTTCCGGAGGGCACCCTTGCGAAGCTTGGGGGCTTGCACCGGCGCAGACTGTTGTTAGGAGGTCAGCGTAACTTCCTCTGATACCTTCGCTGATAGGACTGGGCCCTCATCATCCCAGACTATCCTCGGAAGGCCCTTTGATTCACTTTCTCGTATTTTGGTGTCCGGTCTCAATCACCCGGAGCGGAAATACTTGAAAGTTGTTTGACTGGCTGTATCTTTAGGAACTTTTTAGTGTGTGCTCTGTGCTCCTAGTTGGCCTAGCTTTTAATTTTTTGAGTCTTTAGATAAGATCATAACAAAAAATTCAAAGTGGCTGACCGGTCTCCTAGACGGTCTCGAAGACTTCGTGGTCTCTCGCCACCTAGTTTAGAGCCTTCTCCTAGAAGGCGCAGAGGGAATACTACCGGTGGGGTCCGTCCCACGCCGGCTGACGCATCGGGGATTGATCCTCCTCTCGGGGATATTAGCGGCCAAGCAAGGCCTGGTACTTTTGAACAAGAGAGGGACGCTCCAGTCTTTTCTCAAGTTCGCTTTCAAGCGGAGGATAACGTAGAGGTAGAAGAACTTTCAGAATCATTAGTGATTCCAAATTCTCCACTACCATCTAGTTACCCAGACGTATTGCAATACGTTGGGCCTCCATTATATAGACCAGCGAGTCCAGGTTACGCTACGCGCTTACCATTTATGATCACTACTGGAAGCATGGCTTCCACAAGTGCTGCGACTATGCAAACCCCAACATCGGTGCAAGGGGGAGGAACCATTTCCATCCCCTCCGCTTCCTTGTTCGGATCGTTTGCTAGCACATCTTTGGTTGGGTCTACCTCCATTCCGTCCACGAGTGGAAATGCCCAAACCAATGCTTTTAGTACTGGTTCCTTCCTTTTTGGCACCCAATCACAGGGTATTCCATCAGTTCCGTTCAATGCCGCTACGTCCATGATGGGCGGATCGGCTTCATTTCAGGGTTTTCCTTTTGGAAGTGGTCATATTCCACATTCCAACCCAACGGTAGGATCCATGCCTTTTTCTTCAATAGGACAAAGCAGCAATCCTTTCCAAGGTTGGAATAACCCTGGGGCTAGTAACGCAGGAACTGCGAATCCATTCATCGGTCAACAAGGAAGTAGGCCGTATTCCACAGTTAGCATGTTTCAAAGTATTCCTCCCCTCGCTTCGGCTTGGAACCCATATCAGGGGTTATCGACTCCTTACAATTCTATAGGAGGAAACTTTGCAAGCTATGGAGCTTATACGGCAGGAGTTGGTCAAACTCCGAATTTTGCTGGACCACAAGGCTTGCCCTTTGGTTCAGCTGGTTCTACTGGTCACTTGGGGCAGCCTGGTGCCTCTCAAATCCCAGGACAATCTTTTCAGAACTTGGGGAGTTCTGCCCAGTCTGGGTGGAATCCCCTAGGTCCTCCTAGGCTTCCATTTCTGGCAACGTTAAACTTGCCAGATCTCACTAAGCTAACGAATGACCCTATCAGATACAATCCAGCCTGGCCTCCGGTCCCAACCAAACTCCCTTCGGACATCCCAAAATTCGAAGGGAAGAGTGGTGAAGATCCGGGCGATCATGTAACCACATTCCATTTGTGGTGCTCATCTAACTCCCTCATCGAAGATTCGGTTAGGTTGAGACTTTTTCAGCGCACCTTGACTGGTAATGCGGCTAAATGGTACATAGAGTTGCCAGGGGGCAGCTTTACATCGTTCGCAGACTTAGCTAATATCTTCTTGAATCACTTTCAGTTGCCTGTCCGCTATGATGCCGGAACTGAACTTCTGGCTACCTTTCGTCAGGATAAGGCAACCCACATTTCTGATCACATACAGGAATGGAGACGGAGAAAAAGGCTCATTAAAGCCGAAATCCCTCCGGAGTACCGTCTAGAGTGGTTTTTGAAGTCTTTGCAACCTGAGATCTCCAAGGATGTCTCCATGTCTGGGGTCTATTCTGAGGAGCAAGCCATTTTCAGGGCCCAGCAGTTAGAACTGATCTACTCTCAGTCTGGGATCCTCCAAAAGTACTTGCCAGATGCTCCTGGATCTAAGGTTGATTTAGCTAAGCCAAAGCCAGGTCCGCATGCGGATGGTATCGTGGGGTCTGTAGACTCAACTACAGTGAACTTGCTAAATCAATTGCAGCAGTTGTCATTACAAACTGCTCCTAACAACCAAGTCACAATGTCTAGTCCTCCTGCTTCCCAAAATTCTTCCATTAACGCCGTCCAATCCAATAACCCCAAAGGAAATCAAAATTCCGATGGGAAAAAGAAAGGACGTGGTAAAAAGAAGAACTCGGATGGGAAGCCCGATGCAAATAAATCCGGCAACAACGCTGGTGGTGGTAAGGGTGAGTCGAGAAAGAAAGTCAAGTTTCCTTGCAAGTTATGCAGTGGAGACCATCTAACTCATCTTTGCCCTAAAATCGAAGACGCTCAGCGCTTGTTAGCACAGCAAGGGACTTCTAGTTCGCAAGCTGTGTTGACTAACCCGTTTCCCCAAGGGCAGCAACTTCTTGCTGGCGCGAATTCGAATCCTGGGACCTCCTCTGGGGGCAACCAGGAAGGGGAAAAAGCATCAAATGTTTTTATGATGGGTTCAAACGTTAACGTGACTACTCGGTCACGTGATTATGGTGAAGCCGAAACATCTAAGGATAAAACGGTTCCCGGAAGTAATGACCTTCATATTGAGCGACCTCTTGTTGAGACTGTACCTAGGATACCGAAAGGTTCCGCCAAACGCGCGACAATTAACCCCAATGCTAGAGCTGCTCAAAATTACTCCATTGTGGAGGATTTGGCTCAAAGCCCATGTGCTATGTCCGCTTTGGAAGTTCTCCAGTCGTGTCCGTCTCAGAGAAGTGCTTTACTTTCCGCCATTGGAGCAGTCGATTCAGCTAACTCTCTAGTGCTCTCTTTTGACATGTCAAATGTCAAAAAGAGACTCCCTCATCATATGGCTTTTCAAGTAAAGTCAACATACCGGAAAATCAATATTTTTCGCACCGTTATAGATGAAGGAGCTTCCACATGCGTCATGTCCATGTCTTGTTGGAAGGCTATCGGTTCACCTTCGGCTGTTCCTTCACCAACCGTCTTAACTGCATTTGATGGCCATTCTCACAAGCCGCATGGGATTATCCCGGCCTTTCCTATATGTGTTGGAGGGAAGGTCGTTAATATCGAAGTTGAAGTCGTAGATGCTAACCTAGACTATAATCTCCTATTAGGAAGGAACTGGGTGTACGAGATGGAAGCCGTTGTTTCGACTTTGTTTCGTGTCATTTGCTTTCCTCATGAGGGGAAAATCGTTAAGGTTGATCAATTGGACTATGCTCCAATCGATCCTCAAGCAACCTCCGACTCTACTGTTCCTTTGGTGGATAACCCTCGCCCGCCGACTGAGAATTTAGGAGTAGGGATGTATTCCTCATTGATGGGTACGTTTGATCTTCCCTCTCCTTTTGCAAGAATCAATGCTATTTCATCATCCAAGGAATCTTCTCGAGAGGGGTTCTTCCGAACTCATCATTTTTCCGACCCTTGGACCTTGCCTTCACCTACGACCACATTCGTTGAAGGGCAAGTTAATGGAATGGCGTTTCCTATATCTGCAGCTGAGCTTAGATATCAGGCTATCGTAGACTCTGCAGATAACCATTCTACTCCCTTTTCCGAAGAGGAGCTAGATGGTCATGTGGCCCCCGCTTGGAGCTTTGATTCTAACTCTGCCTTGGACTGCTTAGATTCGGTTCTACCTTCTGAAGAAGCAATCCTCGAAATTATGATGGGTATAGATCGACCTTGGGAAGACTTACACCATCGCTCATATTTTCTTCCTCCATTGCAGGAAGTAGAATCTAGATTCTCCGAGCTCGTTGGTAGTGATGTTTGTACGGTATCGAACCCTTTGGCTCCAACACACACACGTGCTGAAGGTAATATGTCGGTAATCTCAAAAACGATACCTATAAACATCTCTAAAAATCCTAACATCATCGAGAATATCTTCATCGGAAGTGAGTGTTCCCCTGAAGAAATTCAAATTTACACCGACCTATTCAAGGAATATCGTGATGTATTTGCTTGGTCTTATGAGGAAATGCCCGGCATTGATCCTTCTATCGTCCAACATGAGATCAAGACGTACGAAAACGCAAAACCGATTCGTCAAAGGCTTCGGCCGGTTAACCCTAGGAAAGCAGCGGCTATCAAAGCTGAGGTTGAGAAGCTGCTAAGGGCGAGTTTTATATACCCTGTTCCTCTTACGGATTGGGTTTCGAATCCAGTCCCTGTGGACAAAAAGCAAGGAACAATCCGCGTATGCATCGATTTTAGGGACTTAAACAAGGCTTGTCCAAAAGACAATTACCCCACGCCATTTATTGATCAAATTATTGACGAGTGTGCGGGTAATGCGATTTTCTCCTTTATGGATGGTTTCTCAGGTTATAATCAAATCTCTATCCGTCCTGAGGATCAGCATAAGACTGCCTTCATATGTCCCTGGGGTACCTTTGCATATCGAAAGATTCCCTTCGGTCTTAAAAATGCTGGAGCCACCTTCCAGCGGGCCATGTCTTACGCTTTCCACGACATCAAACATATCATCGAGGCATACTTAGATGATCTCGCTGCTCGTTCTCGAAAGAGAACTGATCATCCTAGTCATCTTCGATTAGTCTTTGAGCGATGTCGTTTTTACAAAATCCGGTTGAATCCTAATAAGTGCGTTTTCGCGGTTACATCAGGTCGGTTGTTAGGGTTTATAGTTTCCAATGAAGGGATACGGGTTGATCCCTTCAAGGTTGAGGCAATAGTTCAGTTGCCTCCCCCGTCTTCAATTCGTCAACTTCAAAGTCTTCAAGGGAAGGCCAATTTCTTAAGAAGGTTTATAGCAAACTATGCCGAGATCACTAAAGGGTTCATGCGTTTGCTACGGAAAGGAGTTCCATTCCTGTGGGACGACTTTGCGCAGCGGTCGTTCGATGCTTTGAAAAAGGCATTAGTCTCTGCCCCGCTTTTGAGTCCACCGGATTACGGTAGAGACTTCCTTTTATATCTCGCTGCCGCAGAATCTACCATTGGTATGGTTCTAGTTCAGGAAGACGATGCTCTTGTCGAGCACGTGGTTTATTATTTGAGCCGAGGCTTGATAGGCCCTGAACTCCGCTATTCTCCTGTTGAGAAGTTGGCCTTGGCAGCAGTCCATGCTGTCCAGAGGCTCCGTCATTACATTTTGCTACGCAAAACTTTTGTCTTAGCGGCGGTCAATCCATTCCAATTTGTCCTCAGTAGGCGAGTGATTGGGGGCAAATATAATAGATGGATAGTCATTTTACAAGAATTCGACCTCGAGTTCTTGTCCGCCAAGTCTAAGAAATCTATGGTCTTCGCGGAGCTAATTTCTGAGCTTCCTTGTGGAGAGGATGTTGTTTATGAGGAAAGTTTACCCGACGAACATATATTCCTCATCTCTTCACAAGACCCTTGGTATGGAGATATCATTGTTTATCTCCAGACTTCGAAGTTTCCCTCTACTTCCTCCAAGGATGAACGTCGCAAGTTACGTCACCTGGCTAAAAACTATGTTATCATTGGTGACACTTTATACCGTCGAGGGGTTGATTCAATTCTTCGACGTTGTTTAACCTTAGAGGAAGCAGAGTCTGTTCTTAATGATTGCCACAGTGGAGCTTGTGGTGGTCATCTATCCGGGCTTGCTACAGCCCAGCGCATCTTACGTGCCGGCTACTTTTGGCCTTCACTCTTTAAGGACTGTGTGGAAGCGGTAAAACGCTGTCACCCGTGTCAAATTTTTACTCGCAAGATGCGCGCGCATCCAGCTCCCCTTTTTCCCGTTGTCACCGTCGGTCCCTTTACGAAGTGGGGTATTGATTTTACGACTTGTAATCCGCCTTCAGCGGCAAATCACAAGTACATTATCGTGGCTGTAGACTACTTCACGAAGTGGGCTGAAGCCATGCCTACTTATAAGAACGACAGTGACACGGCAGCTTTGTTTCTTTTCAATCAAGTTATCTCAAGATTCGGTATCCCAAGAGAGATTGTCACTGACCATGGCAGTCATTTCCAAAATCAGCTAATGTCCGAATTGGCTTTTAAATTAGGTTTCCGTCAAGAGCATTCGTCTCCTTACTATCCTCAGGCCAATGGACAGGTCGAGGCGGTCAATAAAACTCTTAAGACGATACTCCAACGGACAATCGATAAAAATCGGTCCAATTGGCACATTATGTTGTATCCGGCTCTTTGGGCATACCGAACCTCCGTTAAAACGGCTACTGGTTTTACTCCTTTTCAGTTAGTTTACGGGGTGGAATCTATCTTTCCGGTCGAATGTGAAATTCCATCTCTGAAATTGGCTGTCGAGCTTCTTCCTGAGACTTCGAGTCTCGAGGAGCGCCTAGTTCATCTGGAACATCTCGATGAGCAGCGTCGAGATGCTGCCACGACGAATGAGGCCCATAAGAAAAGGGTCAAAACTCAGTATGATAAGTCTGTCAGACCTCGTGTTTTTTCTGAAGGTGACCTTGTCTTGGTCTATGACCAAGATAAGGACGCCTTGGGGGCAGGCAAATTCAAGCCTATGTGGTACGGTCCTTTCATTATCAAACGAGTCTTAGAAAAAGGATCGTATGAGTTAATTGATTTCGAAGGAAACAAGCTGGCGGAGCCCCGAAATGGGCTCTATTTAAAGAAGTATTTTGCTTAGTTTTACCAGGCAATGGCTTCTTTGTATTTTATGTATATTTGTACATATCTTATCGAGCGTTTTTCTGATATCAGCACTTTTGGTCTGCTTTGGCAGGTGTTGATGGATGATTTGGTTTATTTTGGATTCGCCGATGGTGCTAGTCGGCACACTCGGAATCTTGCTTCCGCAGCTTGGGTACTTTATTACCCATCTGGTCAGTTGATGACATCGAGAGGCGTGTGTATCGGTCCTGCTTCAAACAATATGGCCGAGTATACAGCTGTTATCAATTTATTATCCGAGGCAATCTCTTACGGGATTGACTCGTTGGTAGTGTATCTTGATTCTCAATTGATAGTGTCTCAGTTAAATAACATTTATCGGGTTAGAGATCCATCATTATATCGCCAATATTTAAGGGTGAGGTTGTTGCAAAGATCATTTATTTACATTAATTATTTGCACATTCCAAGATCTCAAAATTGGTTAGCTGATTCTATCGCTAATCAAGCATTAGACTGGCATATCAATCATTCATCATCATAAAATCATGCATCAAAAAGTCAAACTGTATATATATATATATCACAAAGCGTCTCGAGTGTACATATGTGTGTCCAAAAATATACAAAATTGGGACTCAAATGCCCATAATCATGTCAGGCATATCTAATGCCTCGGCTCTGGATGAGCAGCTAAATAACTAACTATAGCATTGGCCACGCGCCGAAAAACGCGAACCCAGTCACGTGGCATCCCAACCACATGACGCTGCATATCTGGAGGAAGGTCCTCTATCTCGGCCATCGGTACTTGATAGCTCAATCTCGCCAAGTGTCGCTGCACGTTGGCGAGGGTCCTTTCCGCATCCGCAGCCGCCTCTTCGGCTCCTCGGCCACGCCGTCCGTGCCGTGGGAATCCATCTGGTCGCACAGGCCCAATGTCTGAAACATGATCATCATATCAGTCATTTGAATCTCATCAAAAAAAAATATATTTTTCAAAGTTCATCATTATGCTTGAAAAATCCTAAAAATCATAAAATCATAAAAATCAAAAAATCTTACCGATCTCGCCCCATGCTGCATCTGGTGGCAGCACTAGGTCAGGATCTCCTCGGAAATCCAGTCCAGCATAGGGGTAGTCGTCTATGGCGATGATCTGTTGCTCCCACCAAGCAAAAAAGTCGTCGTCGAATGCATTCCTGGGCACTTCCCCACCCCCCAGACGTTTCATCAAGTCAGCCCACCGGCCCATACGTGGATCACGTGGACTACTGATGGGAACTGCTACCCTGGGACGGAGTGCAGGAACCTTCTCGAAGAAAAATGTGCATAAAATGGTCCCATACCCAAAGTTCTTGGTCTGTCCCTTCCTGATAGAAGCAAGCTGCTCCTTCATGTTGGCAAGTAGGGGAGTACACCAGTCAAACACCGTGGTGAGACAGTCCACTGCTACGCTCATGTTTACTCGTGATGCCTGATGTAGCGAAGATGACCCGTTCACTCGAGCTATGGTGAACAGGATTATCCGCAGTGACAAACTCGCCACGTGTGGGATCGAGATCTGACTCCCGACCTTCCGATGACCTGGGCAGTAAAGTTGTACATAGTCGTCTACGCTGAGACTATTCCGGGTCCTGCCCCGGGAGTGGACTACCTCTCCCCTTCGGGAAAGGCCCGTGATGAAATATATATCTTCCACTTCTATCCTGAGTGGCATTTGATCAATCATAAAAGCTTCTTCCTCGACATCCCAGTAATCAATAAGTCTCTCGAGCAGACGCACATTTGCTTTCATATTCGGCAACTTAAAGAATTTTAACAATCCGCATCCCCGTAAGGCATCTAATGCCTCATCATTCTCCATAACTTCATTATCTACAGCTGAGTGCTCTCTTTCACGCCATGTGAGAGTCATCCTGGAAGAAAAAATCAATTTCATCCATTAGTTTTTTATATAAAAATTTTTCGCTGCGCACACGCGGTTTACCCTATACACAGTCGCGTGTAGGGCCGTCGTATACGCGATTTATATACATCCAACCCGCGTGTACGCCGCAGAGCAATTTTTTGCAAAAATCTAACGGTGAAACATTAATTAAACTTCCTAAAAACTATCACAATTGATTGCAAGACAAGTTTAGTGCTTACCTGGAAGTTTTCGGCAAGTTTGAACGGTTGAATAAGTCACGGGGAAAGTTTGCTCCTTTTGCTCCACAATTTGCTCTCCAAGTCAAACGGTGAAAATGGTAAGTCCAAAATTTCTTTTTATAAGTTTTGAAAATGTAAAATTTTTTCAAAATTTTATTTTGTTTGGTTTCATGTCACTTTTAACTTGGGAGCTTGGAATGTCGAGATTGAGTTGTTTTTCAGGACATTTTGGACATTTTTCGACGATTCGAAGCGGTTCCATGACTGCTGACCCGTCATGGCAGGTATCGTGTTCTCACTGGCATATAGGTTAGGGACACCATTTTTCCGTTGCATTATGCATACTAGCCTCCATTTGACCGATACATCTGCCGTAGGGTCGACCCCATCATGTTATGGTTCGCAAGCCATTTTCACTCGCCGATTCTTTAAATCATGACATGATGGTAGAGCCATCCTTTTACATGGGCATCCTAGTTAGCACCTCACTGACATTTGTTGCCCATGCTGCTTCGTTTTGAGTAGGCTCGGGAGTCCTCTGTAGTCCCGCCATGACTTATGCGTTGAAGACTCATTCTTCCTTGCTTCTTCGCTTCGTTCTGGCCTTATACCCTAGAGGCTCCTATGTGTGTTGAGTTGTACTTCTGCATTGCATGTTGACCATTTGCACCTTTTGGCCTATAACCGGCTTCACTTGGACTCGTGTTTAAGCCCACTTTTGACCATGACGTCTGCAAAAAATCAACCTTGCATACCCTTGACCTCTGCAGCTTGACATACCCAGATCCGTGGAAGGGACATACCTCTGAGTGTCACTGACCAGTTTTTCACCTCCCTGCATTGAGCATAGGAACGTTCCTTTCCCAGGAACTAGAGCATCTGTTTCACCGACACTCGTTCTTTCCACTGTACCATAGCATTCTTTTATTCTTTTTCTGGCTTATCAGAAAAAGACAAAAAAATTAAATATTCCAAAAAGAGCGGGAACAGGGACATTATTTCCATTTATTGTTGGCAGCTAGAGTCAGTCGTGTCGCCCTTGAACAAAGCACTCGAAACAAAGTCTCCTCCGCATGGGTGGGATCTAGTTTGACTTAGGTAAGCCATAACCTTGTTATCGAGTCAGTTCTCCCCCGATTGGTTATCTCTTCCAATCATATGGAGGGTTCGTTCGTGCCTCCTGCATGACGAACTTATACAGATTCATTATATGCTGCCACATAGTCACATTGAGTCGTGCTTTTGTTCAAGGGAAGTTAGCCTGAGTCGGCCTTTCTGCGGTGTCTCTTGACTCATTTTTCAGTCGGCCATCCCTGGTTGTCAGTGTCATGTCTATTATCACATCAGTTATATTGGTCCTTCACTCGTGCCGGTTTGAGAAGGTCCCCATTGACTTCTTGCTGGCGGGTCTTGTCCTTATCGACGACGACACATTGCTCTGAGGGCAGACCTAGAGACCGCACCCTGGCCCTATTTTCATTATTGATAGGTCACCTTGTGCTCAGCATCGATCAGTATCATGGGTCTTTGACTGAGTGGTTTCCCTTGTGTTCGACATCAGCATACATTATCACACATTGGGATTCGTGCAGTACCTTGGTTTCCATTTGACCCTATTGGTGGATACCTCGCCTCTGTGTCAGCTTTCATTATTGGTTGGTTCAGAGGGTTTCTGCCGTGCGCTAGCCACATCTTGTGTACGCCGGAAACGTACTTTCGGTTGGGTTACTACATCTTTTTCGTCCGATTCCTTCCACATTATTGGCCTACGGGTTACACTCGCGCTAGATTGATGGAGGATGCCTTAATGCCTTCCTTCTAGCGGATCTTTCCCTATCGACTCCGACTCATTGCTCTGGGGCAAAGATCTAGAGTCCATTTGGCAGTACCTTGGGGTTTGCAGTCATTAGTGGCAGATTCCTCGCTATCGACAGTGGGAAACCATCATTGTCTCCTGATTGATAGATTCTTACAGGTGTTCGACTTCAGCTCATCTATTCACACTTGTTAGATTGTACTGGGTACCTTGACGCTCATTATCATTATCGGTGGGTAGTCTCGCGTTTGTTAACGGTATACATCAATGACCGGTAATCAAACGATTTCTCACATGGTCGACTTCAGATCATTTATTCCCATGGTGTAGAAATGTACCACGGCGGTCGGTGAAGACCTCAGGTTGTATCAGCATTCATTGGTTCACTTGACAGTTGCTCCTGTTACTGCTAGTTGATACCATTCCACCTTATATGTTGCAGTCAGTCATGGCGACATTCTATATGCTGGCACCTGAGTTTGCAGTGTAGTACCATCCTATTCCATCATGTTCAGTTGGTACCTTATGGGATCAGTCTTTGATTTCAGTGATCCGTTGCATCTTTCAGCATCATTGACAGTTTTATATGTGATATTCAGACATGTACTTACTCATTATGATCAGATGATCCATTATGTATTTTTACAGTCATTTATACTTGTATACTTAGTGGATCCGCTTGTACTTGATATGCGGACATGCTTTACTTTTCCTGAGCATGGGTATGCCCGCCTCAGACAGTGTTTCTTTCTGATCTCCTTTCGGTGGCTTGGCAGGCTGAATTCCGGTGAAGTCCTCCTCGGTTTTTTGGCGGAGTTCCTTTCCTTGTACTTACTTAATGTATTTCGGCCATCATGTTCCCCTTCTGACCTCATACATTAGGGGGCATCTGTTATAGCTCCAAATCTCACTCTTATGGTTTGTGATGCTGCACTTATGGCCTAGGGCAACCCCTCCTTCCAGACCTGGTCCAAAAATTTAAAAAACAGTGTTTTATTCCCTGTACGCGACTTTGCCCTGTGTTAAACGCGTGTACACGCGGGTCTGTCATACCCAACCCGCGTGTATCTATTAAAACACTTAAAAAAATATAATTTCCTCTTTTTCGGGCGGTGATCGCGGGTTTACCTGCTGGATCACCTGTTAGTGCCCGTGGCCCAACTGTTCCCAACCAACTCCTAACTAAAAAACTACTTTGGAGAGGGTATAAAAAGACATCAAAGGGAAGGCCAAGGGGAGAGAGAAAGGAGAGCAAGATTATTATGCTGAGATTTTTCCCTTAGACCAGGTCTGAAGTCCTTGGTGCATCCTGCACTTCCCCCATTTTGCATAGGAAACCCTTGTTTCCATGTGTATTGGTGATCATTCATCCTTGACATCATCATTGAGTAAGACTTGGAAGGAGCTCTTGTTGAAGGCTGGAGGCTGGAACGAATCCGGGAGGAAGCTTGCTTGGAGCCTGCTGAAGGTGTTCAGGTGATATCTTTCCGATATATGTACTTTATTTGCCTTTATATATAAAGAAACACGTCTTTGTTCCCGAATAATCTTTCTTTATGCTTATGAGATTCTTGTGTTGAATTCTTATGAAAGTAGTTACTTAAAGATTATTTATAACTAACTTTATAGCATAAAGATGATTTATACATAAACTTCTATACATGTACTGTTGATTTCTTTGATTTGTTTGTCTTGCAGGTCAGAGAAAGAAGAAGGGAACTCCAAGAAGGGTTTGCACCCTAACGGTCTTCTCGGACGTAGGACCTTAGGTATGTACCCTAAAACATTAGAATTTGCTTAAAAGTTAAAAAGATGGCTGTGTGTGTGTGTTTCTTTGTATAAGCAATTTTCAGTCTGGTAGAGTCTCAGCCCAAAGGACTCTAGGGGTACTTTCCCTTCAACCAGATGGTATTGGCCGCTCAATGGTGGCTCAGCGAAAAGGTGGCGCTGCCCGGACCTGAACCGACGACCTTTAGCTCTTTTGCCTCTGCTGCAAACTCACTATTGAAACGTTGAATGTTTGGTAACGCTGTCCCTTTGAATCCTATTGAATTGCGCTGTGGTTTAACCCTATTGAACTGCGCTGTGGTTTAACTGCGTTGAATGATTTAATGATTTAACTGCTTGAAATGTTGAATGGTGGTGCTGCCCCGGTCGCAGCGGAATAAGCTTTGAAGCTGCTATTCATTACAAACTGCTAAAACGTCGATTGCAACATAAAGACTTGACAGCCGGTGGATGTTCTATTAACGGTGCCCACGTATTGAATCAATGGTGGCTTATGCAGGTCGTCGGCCCACGTATTGAATCAATGGTGGCTTATGCAGGTCGCCAGCCCATGTATTGAATCAAGCTCCCCACGTATTTTATGGTATGGTTCAGAACGAGGCTCTCGACAATGACATGGTATGCGGTGCTCTTTTTATTTGAGATAGTGGTGCGGACATGGTATGCGGTGCTCTTTTTTTATTTGAGATAGCGGTGCTGAATTAATGCGTGTTGTTGTGGCTTATATATATATTAAAGCGGTGGTTTATATGTGCGCTAAAGCTGTGCGCTAAAGTTGTGTGCTATATGGTTTTATTTGAGATAGCGGTGCTGAATTAATGCGTGTTGTTGTGGCTTATATATATATTAAAGCGGTGGTTATATGTGCGCTGTGGTTACATTGACCAGTATATATATATGTGCGTTGTGGTTACATTGACCAGTATATATATATTATGGTTTTTGAATGCGTTATGAACTGAGTTTGTAGATATTTGAATGCGTTGAATGGATCGAATATGTTGGATGTATTATATGAGGATCGTTTTATAAACATTGGAGGGATTTGAAGAAACATAGTGCATAAAAGTATTTGAAATTTTTTTTTCCTTTTTTAGTACAATTTCACTGTATATCAGTAGAAGTATTTTTTTCTATCAGCAGAAGTTAGTTCTTTCAGAATGCATTCAATCATCTCTATGGTAGGAATAGTTCTCACTGGCAAGGAGAACTATCCTAAATGGTCCCAGATGATAAAACACACCCTCATCTTCAATGAGTTGTGGAAAGGAGTATGTGTCGAAAAAGGAGACAAAGACCCAATACAGCCTACCTCAGACAAAGAGCTCGTCATTTGGGAAAACAAGAACATCAAAGCTTATGCATTAATCGCAACATCTGTAAATGAAGAGGTGAGTCGCCATATTTCGTCATATTCAACTGCCTTTGAAGCCTTACAAAAGCTGAAAGAACTCTATGACTCACATTCTGCACTTGAAGTTGTTCAGCTCATGATTAAACTCTTCACTCTTGAATTGAAAAATAATGATCCTCTTGCTCTTGCATCTAAAGTAAAGTCTATAATGCATGATATCAATTCCACTAAGGTTGAGATGTATATCCCTCTTATCGCTTTTCTCAAGGCACTCTATCCTACCTACTCCAATTATCTTGAGTCTTTACAAGCAAATGGAAATCTTAAAGATATAACCTTTGACTCTCTTGTGAAAAAGTTTGCTGAAAGAGAGAAAGCCTTTGGAAAGAAGACAACCCCTGAATCTTCTGAAGAGACTGTGTGCCTTGCCCATAAAGAAAAGTGTCCTGCTCAAGATTCAACAAGAGGAAGAGGTGGACGAAGAGGAAGAGGAAGATATTTCAGAGGCAGGGGGGGCAGACATTCTCAAGGAGAAAAGGCAGACCTACACTGCATTCGATGCAAAAGAAATGGATCACATGATGCCTCTACATGCAAGCTACCATGGGACAAAATTGAGCAGAAAAGAAACCAACAGAAAGGTAAAATTGATGATACAGATAAAGGTAAAGCACCTGAATCCGCTCACTATATTGAGGCACAATGTAACATTGGAGTAAATGAAGATTTGTTTAATGCTTCACTTACTTCTTCGAAAAATGATTGGTTGCTTGATTCAGGAGCAACCTGTCACATGACTCATAGAAGAGATTTTTTTGAAGATTTCACTGACAATGTTGATGGAGCAGTATACTTTGCAGATCAGTCAAAAATCAAGCCATCAGGGCTTGGCACAATCAGGCTTAAACTGCCTGGTCTTCCAGACTTTCTTCTGGATCATGTTCTATATCTCCCACAACTCAAGAGAAACTTGTTGTCCTTGGTCCACATCCGCCAGCAAGGCCACTCCATTCATATGTTTGATGGCAAGCTTGAGGTAAGAAAAGCATCTGACCACTCACTTGTCATGAGGGGAATAGAAGAAGAAAGGCTTCTCAAACTGCAAGGAACCTCTGCTCATGCACAACATTTCTCATATATTTCTCATCATGAAGAAGGTACACTTCCATCAAGTTTATTATGGCATGTTATATTTGGACATTTAAACTATGACAGTCTCTGCTTATTGAAGAAAAATGATGTTGCTGGTTTGCCTACAATTCCTAGGAAACATAAGCAATGTGATGCTTGCATTCTAGGAAAGCATAGCAAATAGTCTTTTCATGATTTACATTCAAGAGCACATAGGAAGCTTGAACTCATTCATTCAGATTTATGTGGTCCAACGCCTGTTCCTTTTGCAAATGGAAATAAATATATCATGACATTCATTGATGATTACACCAGAATGTGTTGGGTTTATTTATTGAAGAACAAATTTGATGCTTTTCAAGCATTCAAGAATTTTCATAAATGGATTGAAAATGATGCACAATCTCATATTAGGTCTATTCGCACTGATAATGGAAAATAATATACATCAAATGAATTTGAAAACTATCTTCGCTAACATGGGATCAAACATCAAACAATTGTGCCTTATAATCCCCAATAGAATGGTGTAGCTGAAAGAATGAATAGAACAATCTTGAATATGGTACGATCCATGCTTTTCTTCAAAAATGTAAAGATAATGTTTTTGGCTGATGCTTTTCTATGTGCTGCATAGATAAAGAATAGATGTCCATTTAATGCTATAAGAAACAATACTCCTTATAAATTGTGGTATGGACATGTTCCTTCGGTAAAACATCTCAGGATCTTGGGTTCCACCTGTTATTCTTTGATACCAAAGGTACATAGAAACAAACTTGGTGCTAGAAGTTGTAAGTGTATCTTCCTGGGGTATTCAAACACCTCTAAAGCATACCGCCTCTATGATGAAGCAAATAAAAAGTTTGTTGTATCTAGAGATGTCATTTTTCTTGAATCATCCAAATCTAACAATGTTGTTGAGCGGCAACTTGATCGCTTGGATAGATTCGCAAAAATGAAATCATTTCAAGAATTTGATAATCAGATTCCACATCCTGAAGGGGGATTCCTATACTAGATCAACATGTGGAATCTTCTTCTGAAGAACAATATCCCCTGCATGAAATTCCAACAATGGATGATGCTTTAAGTGATGTAATTGATAGAATTGGGAGACTCAATCTTGATTCAGTCCCAACTCAATCAATAGAGCAGCCTGGACCATCTCAGAAAGGTCCCCCAAAGTGGCCGACAAAGACACTTGAAAGTGTTCATCCTGATGAAATTGGAAGAACAGGAACCAGAAATTCAAACCGACAAAATGGAGGTGATGTAGATGACTCTAATTCACCAGTTGACATGGATGTTTCTTATGATTGTGAATTGAACTTGTCTAAAAATTTTGAACCAACTTCCTTCAAAGAAGTAGCTTCTCATGATGAATGGAAAGAAGCAATGCAAAAGGATTATGATGCCCTCATAAAGAACGGAACTTGGAAGCTGGTTGATCCTCCATTTGGAACCAAACCAATTGGATGCAAGTGGGTCTACAAGAACAAGTACAAAGCTAGGCTTGTGGCAAAAGGTTTTGCACAGAAGGAAGGGGTTGATTATGAGGAAACTTTTTCCCCCACAACAAAATGGGCCACATTCCGGACACTCTTTGCACTAGCAGCTCAGAACGGTTGGAAAGTCCATCAAATGGATGTAAAAACTGCCTTCTTGAATGGAGACCTAAAAGAGAATGTTTTTATGTTCCAGCCTGAAGGATTTGCTGTGACAGGACATGAACAAAAAGTATGCAAACTTGTGAAGTCCTTGTATGGCCTCAAACAAGCACCGCGAGCCTGGTATGAAAAACTAACTGAGCATCTTCTGAAACTCAACTTCAATCATTTTGATCTTGATGATGCAACTTTATTTGTCAAGAAAGTTGGCAAAACAGTTGTATATCTTGTGGTATATGTAGATGATCTTTTAATGACAGGGAGCAATGAAAGCTACATTGCATCCATAAAGAAGGAATTGGGGAAAAGTTTTGAAATGACTGATTTGGGGTATGTTCATTACTATCTTGACATTGAAGTAACCCAACATCCAAAATCCATATTTCTTTCTCAAAAGAAATACATTGGAGATTTGTTAAACAGATTTGGCATGAGAGAGTGCAATCCTCTTTCTACTCCAATGGAACAAAACTTAAAGCTCACATCTATTGAAGGAAAGGAATTTGAGGATGCAACAAAGTATAGACAACTTTTAGGAAGTCTCATCTACCTCACTACTACCAGACCAGACATTTCATTTGCTGTTGGAATTCTCTCCAGGTTTATGCAAAAGCCTTGTGAGGGACATTGGTCTGCTGCAAAAAGAGTTCTAAGGTACTTGAAGGGAACTCAAGACCTTGGAATCAAGTATACATAGGTGGACGACTTCAACTTCATTGGATACTCTGATTCAGACTTCGATGGAGACAAAGAAACTGGGGTATCGACTTCAGGATATGCTATGAGTCTTGGATCAGGAGCTATCTCTTGGAGATCACGCAAACAATCAGTTCCAGCAGATTCCACAACAGAAGCAGAATATGTGGCAGCAGATGAAGCAACGAAAGAAATTGTGTGGCTCAGGAAAATTCTTGAAGATTTGTAGGTAAAACAAGTACAATCAACTACACTCATGATTGACAACACCTCTGCAATAAAGTTGGCCAAGAATCCAAAGTTCCATGATCGTACAAAGCACATCAATACTAAATATCATCTTATCCGACATCATGTTGAGGCCAAAACAATCCATCTCCGTCATTGTTCCACAAATGAACAAATTGCAGACATCTTCACCAAAGTGCCTGGAAGAGAAAAGCTTGAAAGATTCAGAATGATGCTTGGACTCACCAACATCCCTTCAGATTAAGGGGGGGAACGTTGACACCTAATCCTCTGCAGTTGGGTGAATCTGGAATGTGAACAGTCATCAGAAGATGAACTCAGCAGTCACATTCTTGTATATAACAATAGCTACCTAATGTAATAAATTGAATCATCTTTTTTGCCTAACGGAGTTACTGCCTGGCCTGACAGTACTAATAGTAATTTAACTTTAAATTAAATTATATATTTTTAAATAAAAGTTTAAATATGTAAAATGATAATTGAAAAAATGTTGTTGTTTTACTAGAATTCAAAACTTTATGATGTAAAATTGTATAAATTTATAAGTAATAATAATAATTTGATTTTCAAATTACATTATATATTCTTAAATAAAAGTTTAAATATGTAAAATGATAATTGAAAAAATGTTATTGTTTTACTAGAATCGAAAAAGGTACAATGTAACTAATTGATTGAGTTAGCAAATGTTATATCATATTATATATGTTGTTTACTTGGCATTAAGTTGAGGATTAGACAAAGTTTTCAGGTTTTCACAACATTACTATGGAGAATTAATAAAAAGAAGATGCTATGTCATATTATATATGTGGTTCACTTAGCATTAACTTTAGGATTGAACAAAGTTTACAGGCTCTCACAATATTACTATGAAGAAATAATAAAATATATGTGGTTTACTTAGCATTAATTTGAGGATTAGATAAATTTTTCAAGCTCTCACAATATTACTATAAATAATTAATAAAAAAATTAGAGGACTCATATTAAGATTATTCCTAAGAAAATCTATGAAAAATTATGATTTGCCATTTATATTGTATTAATTTCTATTGTATAAATTTATAAGTAATAATAAAAATTTAATTTTTGAATTAAATTATATATTTTTAAATAGAAGTTTAAATATGTAAAATGATAATTGAAAAAATATTATTGTTTTATAATGAAATTAATAGAATTGAAAAAGGTACAATGTAACTAATTAGCACTATGTTTTTGACTTTAAGAGTTTCTAGAGATCTAAAATCGAACTCATGACGTTTCAATAGCAAAAGTGCAATTGAACTCATGACCTTTCAATAGAAAAAGTGCTTCAACCACAAATACTTACCAATTGAACTAATTTTGGAGACTAATTTTAGTAAATTTATAATACTAACAATTGCAACAAAAGGTGCAAAGGGACACTTAAAAATTGCCCCAAAAGGTTGAAAGAGACACTTATGGGATTGTTAAATTGTAAAAATTGTACTTTGATTTTAAATAGTAATTTTTATATTAAATATAATTTTTAGGTTGTGATGTGAATAATGTTTCTGTAATTATCATTTCTATCTTTATCATCATCATTTCCTCCTCATGGATGATGTCTTCTACTATCAATGATTGATAATCCTTTATGCAAATCCAAATCAAAAGGCAGATTTGGAGGAGGAGAAGAATATTTATGCTCATCACTAATAGAATTCTCTTGAGAATCTGTCATTTTTTCTTATTGCCTTCCTCAACAGTAGTGGTGAATCATGATCATCCCTTCTTGAACAAGAACTGAATTGTGTAAAGTTAAAAGTAGTCTGCAATATTTTTTTATTTTCTATACCAAGGCCTAAACCTTTAGGACATTGTTTAATGTTGTAGGTCTTTGTGGAACATCCTCATTTTTTTGAATTCCTCCAACCTTTTTACTTGAGTTGAAGATCATATCATAGGTAGAACAATAGAGTTGTTTATTTTCTGCTTCATTAGCAATTAATAACTGAATTTTAGCCTGAACCATTTTCTACTCTTCATCATTAGTCATTAAATGCAATGAAACTACTCATCTTATGGATGTGACTTATCATACAATTCCTGAATTTTTTTATCAACAAAAGCATCCCCGAAATCTAATTTAGCATTTGCAAATACTTCCTCATCAACCACTTGGTGATATCTTTGTTGGCATTCCATTCTTGCACATTCCACCTCTCTTTAATTTCTCAGTTCTATGAATGGGAAAAGTTGACAATTCCACCTTAAGGTTTGGAATGGAATCCCCAGGTCTTCTAGAAAACACTAAATATTGAGGAACAACTAGCTCTTATAATGGGAAAATATCCTTGTCTAGTTTATTGTCTACACCCCCAATGGGCCAACACCTAATATGCCTCTAGCAATCTACTCTATTGACCAACCTCTACAATTTAGGGTTGTCTTAGTTGTATGCACTGGAATTGAGTTTTGATTTCTTTTTTTATATGAACTTATATGGGATAGAAATATCTGCATTATTGAGTTTTAATGCAAAAGAAAAATTTCACCTCTTAACAACTAGTTACCAAGATATTAACCCTGCAAATTTTCAGCCTTAGGGTTGTTATTGATCTGGACTTATGTAGGAATGCAAAAAAATACAAATATACACATAAACATAGAGATGTAATCAAAATAAATTTCATTTCATTAATATCAAAGAATTGAAATATGCTTACAAACAGAAATTAAAATAAACTAGCTCGGACGATGGTAGCTTATCTCTAGGAAGTTATGTGGAGGGTACATGCCTTTGAACTACATTACAATGATGCTTAAAGGCCTATTTATTACTTAGAAACAATGGAAACCATAAACATCCAGAAACCTGACCCTAGGAGATGAAGCACGAAAAGAAGCACGAAAATTATGGAACCAGTTTAGGTAAATTGGTAGATAAAATTCTCGAGGTTGTAATTTTGGCATTCAATCTTTGTTAGGCTATCATAATACCTTGTCTCAAATATCGCAAAGAGAAAACTAAAATAAAATTGGAAAACTAGTTTGAGACATTTCAGTCTCTCTGTTTTCCCTAAAAAATGTCTTTTAGTCCCTCAAAACGACTCCAGAAGTTTAGGACCTGAAAATTTTCCAAAAATAGTAATTTGTGCTACAATTATTGAAAATAAAAAGAAAAAATAGTGGGGGTCGAAGTGGAATAGGCAGGTGGCCAGCAATATCCACCTGGATTGGTCCTCCCACCTTAGGAAGCAATTGTCCATCATGTTGAGTTCCTCCATGAGACGGGGAAAATTCTGTTGAACTTTGTCCCTAGTGAGCCACTTGCCTTGGGGTAGGAGTTGGCCATCTTTGATAACCCGATACAATGTGATCTTCTGTTGGCAAGTGTTCTTGATATGCATTTCCATGATCCGTTTAGTTGTGGTATGTTCCATATAGTCTATGTTTAACTTTGTTGGTGTGAGTTTTTGTGTAATGTATGATGTGCCTAGTAATGGTCGAAGGTAGTCCACATTGAACACTCTGTGCAGGCCAAGCAATGGTGGAACATTGAGCTCAAAATAATTATCCCCTATAGCCTTAGTGATGGTGTAAGTCCCATATTGGAGTGGGCGAATCTTGTGGCGGGGCCCAATGAGACCCTCATCCTTGAATGAAACCCTCATCCTACCACCTTCAATATTCTCACTTCCATCAAATCGCAATTATTGTGCATTAGCAACATTTTGATATATTTTTTGTAGATAAATATAAATACAAATATATGTCATATATTTTCCCTATTTTTAAGTTTAATGCATATGGACACATCATAGTTTATGTTATCGCTGAAACTATGAGTAGTTAAGAATGAAGATCAATTTTTACTTGTATATGTTGCATCTATTAAGAGATTCTCTAAAAATGTTGGTCGAAATCTATGAACATAGGTATATGAATGGTTTTCTTAATGGTAGGTTATTCTAGGTTTATTCTTAGCTACTCATATTCTTTTATTTTCTCTTAGGATTCTAAATCAATTGGTCATTGATATAAACATGTATCGTTCTATATTTTCCTTTTTTTTTCTAAGTAAGTCTAAAATCAATTACTTTAACAAAATAATACAAGGAGGCTCTGGCCTCTGCAGTTCCTAGCCAGAGTTCATGGCATATTGCAGTACAAACAAAATGAGGAATGCCCAGAGATGGGAAACCAGTCCATACTGCAATAAGTTTGTTGCCCTCGTAGGGGAAACCAACATATAAGCATATGATGATGTTTGCATGAAAGAATTTTCAAAATTAACTATTATCTTTAGAAAATCAAAACGAAACCTAGAACCTGGAACCATATGATGCATGGAACCTAATGACGTGTGGAGCCTGGAGCCTGATGATGTGTGTAGTGCTAATTGTCATTTGTTGTGGTCAGTTGCTCTTCGATGATGAAACATTTGTATTCGTCAATGTCCTCCTCATCTTCCTACATCCGACTCGTGTCTTCCTACGTTTGACATGCCTGAATATGCTCTGCGATGGAAGGCTCGCCTTGAGCTGTATATGCCTCGCCTTGTGCAGTATCCCTATTCTTTGTCGCTTGAGTGGGAGGACCTCCATCGCTGGAGGGCTCCTCTTGAAACAGAATTGTGATGGTCACCCTCATAATGGGTCGATTCAGAGTGCTTTGGTAGGTGAATTGGGCTGAATGAGGAGATGGCTATGAATTGGAAAGGGAAGTTGTGGCAAAAGGACGAGAATGCTGGGACAGGGGACGAACATCTTGAGTGCAGCCTCTGTGGCTTCTGCCACTGTGCGTATCAAGATATTGGCCTAAGATGGGAGTTGATGAAGGGCAAGAAGAATCAGAGACTGGGGAAGGTGAGGAGCATTGTAGTATCCCTCTAATATTGCCTCTTCGGTTGCGCATTCTCTGGCGCAGTCTTAGCATGATGCCTTGGGGAGGAGGGGCTTTCTTGTATGAGGTATACTCTGTGTCGAGATTGGGGGTGAAAGGCTCAATGGGCTCAGAGGCGAGAATGAAATTGCAGAGAAGGCTGTGAGAGTGATGGATGATCGTTCCAAAATCAATGCAGCACAGGAGATTGCAACACCCTCCTGTTGCAGTGCATATGCTAGGCTTCACAACATCTAGAGGGCAATTGTAGTTCGAAGGTAGAGGAGCTAAAACAGAGGAGGTGGGTAGATTATTACCTGAGGGCTGCATGGTGCAGAGTCGAGGCGGGACGACACTGTTGAATTGGTTTGAGTGCCACATTGAATGGAAATTACGCTAGCTGTAAGAGAGACTAACTGCTATTTATGCGAGCTTACGGGTGGCTTTATGGTGGTGCCATTTGCCTACCCATCCCTCTGTTGTCTTACCAATCGTTGTATTATCCACATCTAGGAGTTTTGCTTGTTTGTGCACCAGGTCAATGCATTCCTGTAATTGAGTGCTATCATTAAGGTTATTGAATTATCCTGATCTAAGTGTTTGATCATGATCTACCCATATATTGCCAATATATTAGCTATCTTGTTTCCTTCTCTTTTGATATTATTAAAGGTGATAGCTCTTCTGTCTTTTAATCCTTGCTCTATGAGTTCTAATCTAGCTGCCAATATCTAGCTAGTCACCACTTTAGTAGTTGGGGTTCCTTGTTGAATTTGTAGAGCCATATTGATGAGGATTTGGGAATCTCGTTCAATTATGATAGGTTGAAAATTTTGTTTGTTAGCTAAACATTGTCCCTACCAGAGTTCTTCCAATTCTGCTAAGTTATTTGTATCGCAACCAATTGTTCCATAATATAATAAAAGAGGGGTGCATTCATGATTTCTAAATATACCTCCATAACCAGCCTTGCCCGGATTTCCTTTTAAGGCCCCATCAAATTATAGTTTGATTACTCCTGCTGTTGGGGGAACCCATTGAGTGGGAGTCCTAGAAATGATGGTAGAAATGTTGTGATCATATAGAACCTGTGAGATTCAGATATTCCAATTCTCCCAAATTCTCTGTTCCTATGCCTTAGTGGGAAAATCATCTGCCTACCATTTCTTGAGAGCCGTGGTTTCTTCAATATTTTGGCAGGAATTGTTCCAAATGGTGTCCAGGGGAGTGCATTGGTTGTTAAAGATTCGCTTATTTCGTTCCTTCCATATTGTCCAAAGAAGCAGACCTGGAAGGATATGCCATAGGGAATTCAGTATTTCGCTATTATAAGGAGTGAATGCCCATTTACTGATGGTGCTTATGATGTCCCGTGAAAATCTGCAAGCTCTTTAGCATCTGAAGCTGATTTTTTCCCATAATTTGTTTGCTAAGTTACATGAATCCATGAGGTGTTGTATGGTTTTGCTTTGTTGTTTACAATTGGGGTAATATGAGGGTCCTTGCAATCTTCTTTTGATGAGATTGTCCCATGTGAGAATACTTTTATGGCAAAGCAGCCATATGAAAGTAGATACTTTGGGCCAAATTCCCAGGGTCCATATGCATTCCCAAACTGGGTTTACTGAGGCCTGGGCTTGAATCATCAATCCATATGCCTCTTTTGTAGAGAATATTCCCTTCGAAGTGTATCCCCATCTTAAAATGTCTTTTTCTCCTGAATATCTGATTTTCCTATTGTTTAGCTCTGTGTGCATTGCTTTGTAGTAATCCACCATTTCTTGAGGAATAATCTACTCGGCCTTTTTCCATTGTCTGTAGCCCTGATTGCTATGTTGAGTCCAGTGCTGAGATACTTTTTCATTCTGATGAATAGCATTTTCCTCATGATTTTGGGGAGGGATAGCGTCTAGTAGTTTGGGTTGTTGTTGCCAGGAGTCCGCCCAAAATCGGGCAGTGTCACCATTTCTTATCTCCCAAAAACTATGATGTTGTATCATTGCTTCGTGCTATTTTGTTGCATTCCAAATTAGAGAGCCTACATCATTATTTGTGAGTCTGATAAATTCTTCATGCGGTCGATTATTTGCATATTTTGTAGCCTATATTTTGGCCCATGGTGCATGTGGAGCAGATACCCATTGCCACCATAATTTTGCCCCCATCATTGCATTACTATTCTGAGGATGTCGTAATCCAAAGCCTCCCTGATTTTTTGGCGTATAGAATGTCGACCATTTCGCCAGTGCCCATTTTAGATTGTGCCCTGATGATCCCCTTAGGAATTTGCACTGCAGATTCTTAAGATTTTTGAGAACCCATTTCGGCGTTGCGAGAGCAGAGAAAAGGTATAGAGGCATAGTTTGTAGTACTACTTTGACCAGAACAAGTCTACCTGCCATATTAAGGGCTCTATAAGTCTAAGAAGATCGATGACCTTCCAATTTCTCTAGAAGTAAATGCCAAGATGTGTGCTTTATAGCAAAATTTGTTAATGGTGATCCCAGATATTTGGAGGGAAGATTGGCAACAGAAGAACCAAGGATTTTGGCAATATTTCTTTGGGTTACTAGGGAGTGTGAAAGAAGAAGATTTGACACTTAGCAAAGTTTATGGTGGTTCCTGATTCTTTAGAGAAGGTATCTAATAGGGATTTGAATGAATGAGCTTCTTGGACTGAAGGGTGCCCAAACAACATATTGTCATCCACAAATTTTTGATGGGTAATGGTAGATGTTCCATGGACAAAAATGTCTTTAAGATTTTGAGAGTGAAGAGCATAATCTATGAGGCAACCTAGGCCTTCTGCCATGAGTACGAAAAGAAAGGGGGAAAGAAGATCACCTTGACGAATGCCTCTGGAGGGGGAGAAAGGTCGAGAGGGGACACCATTTACTAAGATGGAAAAAAAAGTGGATGATATGAGATTCATGACCCATCTGACCCATGTAGGGCTGAAGCCAAAGGCTGTAAGCATTTGTTTAATATATGTCCAGCTTAATTTGTCAAAAGCTTTTGATAAATCAATTTTTAGAAGCATACCTGCCTGTTTGTTGTGCTTCAGGGAGTGAATGGTCTCATGCGTTAGAATTATGCCATCAAGGATTTGACGTCCCTCCACGTATCCTGATTGTTCCTGCGAAATGAGAATGGGGAGCAGCAGCTTGAGTCTGTTGGTGATGACTTTCAAGATGATTTTATATATAACATTGCATAGTGCGATGGACCTGAAATTCTTTGGTGTATTTGGTTGTTCTTCTTTGGGTATGAGAGCTATGAATGTTGCATTTAGAGATGGAAGGAGCGACTGCATGGTCCGAGATTCTTCCACCCCTTTCCAAACCTCTAGTTTGATGAGATCCCATAAGTGATAGAAGAAGATGGAGGTAAATCCATTAGGTCCAGGGGCTTTCCCATCTTTCAGTTGAGCTCGTGCTGATTCATACTTCCAAAGGAGTGACCGACACAGTAATTAAATGAGGGTTTCATTCAAGCATTCTATTAGATTACTTTTATCTGTTGCTGCTGCTTTTGATTTTGATGTAGAACAGATGGATGTGAAGACAACATTTCTTCACGAGGATCTAGAAGACGAAATATACATGAAGCAACTTGAAGGCTTTGCGGTGAAGGGTAAGAAAGAACTGGTATGCAAGTTAAAGAAGTCTCTGTATGGTTAAAAACAATCACCAAGGATGTGGTATCAGAAATTTGATACATTTATACGGGGACTTGGCTTCACCAGAAGCAAAGCAGATCACTGCGTGTATTTTAAATTAATTGGTGACCATGTTATTTATCTGGTCTTGTATGTGGATGATATGTTTCTATATGGAAATGACAAAGAAATTATCCAGGATTTGAAGATCCATTGTCCTCCAAATTCGACATGAAAGATCTTGATGCTGCAAACTATATTTTGGGCATGGAAATTAAAAGATCAGGAAAAGAGGAAGCTCTGGTTAAACCACAAGAAGTATGTCGAGACAATACTACAGAGGTTTAATATGCAGGATAGTAAACCAATGAAGGTTCCTATTCTTGTAGGTGTGAGGTTATTTGTTGAATAGTGTCCCAAGACACAAGAAGAGGAAGAGGACATCTCTGGTGTTCCATATGCAAGTGCAGTCGATAGCTTGATGTATGCAATGGTCTGTACTAGACCAGACATTGCACATGCAGTGGGAGTATTGAGCAGGTTTATGTCAAAACCAGGGAAGGAGCGCTAGATAGCAGTGAAGCAGGTTTTCAGGTATTTGCGTGGCACTAGTGCTTATGGTTTGTGCTACCAAGGAATATCAAGATTGGACAGAATGTTGGATATTCATGGCTTTGTTGATGCAGACTGGGCTGGAGATCTGGATCAGAGAAGATCTACAAGTGGGTATGTGTTTAACCTATTTGGAGGTGCAATCATTTGGATGAGTAAGCTGTAGTGGCACTATCAACTACAGAGGTAGAATACGTGGCAGCCACTCATGCAAGCAAGGAAGTGGTTTGGTTGCAAAGATTGTGTTCAAGTATGGGGTTAGTACAGGGAGCTATAAGGATAGACTGTGATAGCCAAAGTGCAATTTTCTTGGCAAAGAACCCCACATATCATTCAAAGACAAAGCACATTGATGTTTAGTATCACTTTGTGAGGGATATGATAGAAGATAAAAAGGTGTTGCTGGTAAAGGTGGACACTTTGAAGAATACTGCAGATGCATTGACAAAATTTGTGAGCTCTGAGAAGTTCTCTTGGTGTAGAGAGATAATGGGTGTTTTAGGGATGGAAAAATGACTAAGCTCTCTTGTGACCCCCTATGGAAAGAAAACAACAAGTGGGAGAATGTTGGGCTGTGTTATATTATTTCCATGACTAGCCCACGTAGTTAACAGGGGGTTAGAGGGGGGGAAGTCACACGGGGTTTGAGGGGCACCTGTAACCCCACTTTTGGTTTTGGACCCTATGTTAGGTTCGGCGGACCCACCTATGGTTTTGTGCATGATTTTCGCACATGTTTTTTGGACGCGATGGTTTTTCAGCCCATGGTATTGGATGCTTTGGCATGTATAAATATGTATTATAACATTAAAAGGAACATAATGAAAAATCAAGCTGGTAGTCCCGGTTTTGGGATCTATGTAAAATCTCTGTGTATGTGTTTTATGTGTTATGCTCTCACATTTTTATTTTATGTGTTTTAGAATTCGTATGCAGGTAATTTCTGTATGGGGTTAAAACCTACAATTAGTTTATCAAATATAATGTTTTTTAATTGCCCACTAGCTTGGAGAGATTCCAAATCGTGTGAATACACTGCGTGAAGGACTTTTATCAAAGTCATGAGTGGTAGATCTACTTCAATTCCGATGGAATTTATATTATGGAAAATGGATTTTATTTCAGAAGCACTCTTCAATGGATCATTATCTTTCATCTCCAAATTAAACAATCTGAACAACAAATCAATACTTTCAAGTTTTCAATGCGAGTCATATAGTTGTTTCAACTTATGTAATTCTTTGAATGCAGTACCACATGAAATGATTTATTGAATTACCTCTTTTGTCACCAATGTAGTTATTAATGCATATACCTTGTTGTCTCTTGTTTCCCAAATTTCATGCCGCTTCTCGTTATCAGGTGGCTCCGGTGCAATTTATTTTTTGTCCTTATTTGTTCTGCCTTGATAAAATTCTCACGAATCGTTAAAAACAAAGCAATTTTAAGCTTTCTAAACCACTCTAGATAATTCTCCTTTCCGCTAAATGGAAATCCAACTATCGAGACTATTGAAGTCATAATTATTTTGAAGTCAAATAAAATGTTCAAAAAAATGCTTTTCAAATATTTCAAATATATACAATACTCCTCTAAAAAAAGTATAAATCCCTTTCTCCTTTTGTTTTAAATGAGATTGGCTTTAGTGATTTGATGATGGGCTTGAAAAATTATTTTGGAGAGAGACCTCATTGTTTCCCTTTTTATTTTTCTCTTTAGCTTTTAAAACTTATTTCAATGTTATATCCAATTTGTAATTCGTGTTTATATCCAACTTGAGAAAAGAAACTTTCTTGGACGGTCTAGACTTTCCTTTTGACTTTAAAATGTGGAAGAAAAGCTAATCAAAAGCCTCGAAGGCGTGGAAGCCCATGTATGACTGTGTAGACGGTGAAGTCGATAGTAATTTTCGTGCCACTTTTTCCTTAAAATAAAAAATAATAATTACATAAATTCAATTTATTATATTATAAATTTTATTTATCAATAAATTTATAAACAAAATTAATAAATTTATAAACAAAATTACAAAAGACATGTGACATTAAAATAAGAATAATTCATATTTAAAATCTGTAACTAATAAACATATATATATAAAATAATTTAGATTAATGGGCATTATATGACCTCATGTCCCAACAAGACTGCATTCGTATTAGGTAAACATCACGGCCAATTGAAGTTCATGACAGAGGCTGCAACTTAACTCTAACGACATGATGATGAAAGCCCAAACACAAGCTAGATCTTGATGATAAGTCTAATGAAATCTGATGCCACAACAGAATAGAGAAAGTCATAAGTAAAAAGGGAAATCGTATATCCTGCAAACCTTTAATATTCTCACAAAAAAGTACACTGCGGAGAGAAATAAATTGAATCCCAACCGCTGTCAATAAGGGCTTCCGATATCTTTAATCTTGCTTAAAAGTATATACATTTCGGAGGGACAGAAAATTAATCTCATGAGCCTTCGATAAGGGGTTCTAATTTAACCATGGATGCTATGGAAACATTGAGGCCCACTAATTGCAGTTTATCCTATATGCGTCCTTTTCCTGGAAATTGACTCCGGCTGAAGCGGCTGCATATTCACAGAGAAGGCTCTGCTAGCATGCATCCTGAGATTGCTGAAACCCGAAAGATTTTATTCAGGTTCAAATGTTACAGAGGATATAACCTCCACTCGTGTTAAAGGAGTGTACCGTAACGATAAATAGCGTAATTCTGTACAGTATAGCATGCGCAGTCCATGGCCTTTTGGAAATCAATGATTTCATCCAGCTTCGAATTTGTAGGTACTGTGTAATCCATTTTTCCAAACATGGACGTCAGATATTCGAAAGCAACTTCGTCACAAGGAAGGGTGAGCCCCATTTGGTGACCAAACCCATACTCCTCTTCGGCCTTCTGTAACAATGCCCGGAAGACAGGATGATTTAAATAAGTGGCAGGAATGATAAACCTCCTTCGTTCCTTTCCAACATACACCGCACAGTGTCCCTTGGGAACATCTGTGGGCAAAGCACTGCATGAGGAGCCCAGGGCCCCATTCTCCATCATGGAGTACCCAGTTTTCTCTTGAGAAAGGGCATATCTCGTCGCCTTATAGCCCTTTGCAAACTTGCAAAGCACTCTGATTAGCTGCTTCAAAAGAAGAACATGAGGGTTTCTCAATCTTCTTGCCATTGCCATAGATTAAGATTAGATGAGACTGGAGGATACAAAATCAAATTCAAACCTCTTGCTTAAAATAGAGTACTAACGAGAAGCTTGCACAAGATTTGATTTGGAAAAAAGGCATACATTTCGTATATATAAGAACTGAAAGTTAGGATCTAATGAGCAGAAGCAGAGATTTCTTGTGATAAGATGGTAATGGTGTATAACAGTGATATGGTCCACTGTCGTCTTTTGTACCATATACAAGATGCTTCGAAGAGTGACTTTTAGGCCCACCTGCAATCAGAATCGACTAAGTAGCACGAGCGTGTACCCTTCAAATGTAGGGATGCCTGCAGACCAAGATCAATGAGTGAAATTAAGATCACTCTCTTATGGCCAACCAACTGTGTGGAATCCTATCTTATCAGAACCGATTTTCTGAGTAGTGCAGCGTCTAAAGTAGAATTACTAGATTCTCATTCGTTACTTTCGAATGGGCGCTGTAATTGTCATCCAATATAGAGATTATTTGCAGAGATTTCTCTGGCGTAAATTCCTCTGAGATTCTGTTTGTCCGGCCACAAGATTGCGAGTAATGAATGCGAAATAGACGTTCACGTGTAATTTTGCGTGGGTTGCGACACCTGTAATTGTCATCCAATATAGAGATTATTTGCAGAGATTTCTCTGGCGTAAATTCTTCCTCTGAGATTCTGTTTGTCCGGCCACAAGATTGCGAGTAATGAATGCGAAGTAGACGTTCACGTGTAATTTTGCGTGGGTTGCGACACATTAGTTGAATGGCTTTTCTCTCATCATATTCAAATTCAGACAGCTGCTGGCATGAAAAGACTTCGATTTCTTTCATCATATCCAAATTCAGACACTCTCTATCATGAAGTGACAATTATTTGTAACGATTACCTGATATGGATGTAATTTTTTTTTTTAAATCTAGGATAATTAGTAACGGGTCAGAATTATTTTGAACAGACTTAGATCAAATCTAATAATAATAGGAAATTTATGTCTCAACAAAAGCCGAAACTTTTGCTATAGGGTAGCCTACTCTTTTATCGAAAACACAATAGGTCATAATATACTCATGAGTACTCATAAGATTTAAACCCTCATCTCGTGAGTTTCACTCAGCGAAAATTACCGTTAAACCCCATATCATTGTATATATGGATTCAAAATTTAAAATATTATATTATTTATTACATAAAGTTGGTCCATTTGCTATATTAGAGGTACTTGAAATTGCCTTTGCTTTAATAGATTGAATTCCTATATAATAAATTTAAAAATATATAAAGTGGAGGATCAGACAAAGTTTTCGAGCCCTCACAATATTACTCTGAAGAATTAATAAAAAATGAGAGGACTCGAACGAAGATTATTCCTAAGAAAATCCACGATAAGTCGTGATTTGCAACATCTGTTGTATTAATTTTTATTAATTTCCACGTATAAATTTATAAGTAATAATAATAATTTATTTTTAAATTAAATTATTTATTTTTAAATAAAAGTTTAAATATGTAAAATGATAATTGAAAAAAAGTTGTTGTTTTACTAGAATTGAAAATTTTATGATGTAATTAATTGATTAAGTTATTAATTTTTAATGTATAAATTTATAAGAATAATAATTTAGTATTTAAATTAAATTATATATCTTTAAATAAAAGTTTAAGTATGTAAAATTATAATTGAAAAAATGTTATTGTCTTACTAGAATCGGAAAAGGTACAATGTAACTAAGGTACAATATAACTAATTGATTGAGTTAGCAGATATTATATCATATTATATATGTCGTTTACTTGGCATTAAGTTGAGGATTAGACAAAGTTTTTAGGTTTTCACAATATTATTATGGAGAATTAATAAAAAGAAGATGCTATGTCATATTATATATGTGGTTTATTTAGCATTAATTTGAGGATTAAACAAAGTTTTCAAGTTCTCAAAATATTACTATGAGAAATAATAAAATATGTGTGGTTCGCTTAGCATTAACTTGAAGATTAGATAATTTTTTCAAACTCTCACAATACTACTAAAGAATTAATAAAAAATGAGAGGACTCAAATTAAGATTATTCCTAAGAAAATCTATAAAAATTCATGATATGCCATTTATATTGTATTAATTTCTATTGTATAAATTTATAAGTAATAATAATAATAATTTAATTTTTGAATTAAATTATATATTTTTAAATAGAAGCTTAAATATGTAAAACGATAATTGAAAAACTATTATTGTTTTATAACGAAATTAAATAGAATTGAAAAAGGTAGAATGTAACTAATTAGCACTATGTTTCTGATTTTAAGAGTGTCTAGAAAATTAAATTGAACTCATGACTTTTCAATAGCAAAAGTGCTTCAACCACAAATACTTACCAATTGAACTAATTTTGGATACCAATTTTAGTAGATTTATAATACTAACAATTGCAACAAAAGGTGCAAAGGGACACCTAAAAATTGCCCCAAAAGGTGCAAAGAGACACTGATAGGAAAAATTATACTTTGATTTTAAACAGTAATTTTTATATTAAATATGGTTTTTAGGTTGTGATGTGAATAGTGTTTCTGTGATTATCATTTCTATCTTTATCATCATCATTTCCTCCTCATGGATGACGTCTTCTACTATCAATGATTGATAATCCTGTTTGCAAATCCAAATCAGAAGCTAGATCTGGAGGAGGAGAAGAATATTTATGCTCATCACTAATAGAATTCTCTTTAGAATTTGTCATTTTTTTCTTATTGCATTCCTGAATAGCAGTGGTGAATCATGATCATCCCTTCTTGAACAAGTTGTGACTTGTGTAGTTAAAAGTAGTCTGCATTTTTTTTATTTTCTATACCAAGGCCTAAATGTTTAGGACATTGTTTAATGTTGTAAGGTCTTTGTGGAACATCCTCATTTTTTTGAATTCCTCCAACCGTTTTTACGTGAGTTGAAGATCATATCATAGGTAACACAATAGATTTGTTTATTTTCTGCTTCATTAGCAATTAATAACTAAATTTTATCCTGAACCATTTTCTACTCTTCACCATTAGTCATTCAATGCAATGAAACTACCTCATCCTATGGATGTGACTTATCATACAATTCCTGAAATTTTTTTATCAACAAAAACATCCCCAAAATCTAAGTTACCATTTGTAAATACTTCCTCATCAACCACTTGGTGATCTCTTTTGTTGCCATTCCATTCTTGCACATTCCACCTTTCTTCCTTTCATTTCTTAGTTCTATGAATGGGAAAAGTCGACAATTCAACCTTAAGGTTTGGAATGGAATCCCCAGGTCTTCTAGAAAACACTAAATATTGAGGAACAACTAGCTCTTATAATGGGAAAATATCCTGGTCTAGTTTATTTTTTACCCCCGCTAATGGGCCAACACCTATTATGACTCTAGCAATCTACTCTATTAACCAACCTCTGCAATTTAGGGTTGTCTTAGTTGTATGCACTGGAATTGAGTTTTGCTTTCTTTTTTTATATGAACTTATATGGGCTAGAAATATCTGCGTTATTGAGTTTTAACGCAAAAGAAAAATTTCACCTCTTAACAATTGGTTACCAAGATATTAACCCTGCAAATTTTTAGCCTTAGGGTCATTATTGATTTGGACTTATGCAGGAACGCACAAAAATACAAATATACACATAAACATAGAGATGTAATGGAAATAAACTTCATTCATTAATATCAAAGAACCGAAATATGCTTACATACAGAAATTAAAATAAACTAGCTCGGGCGATGGTAGCTTATCTCTAAGAAGATATGTGGACAATACATGCCTCTGAACTGCGTTAAAATGATGCTTAAAGGCCTATTTATTATTGAGAAACAATGGAAACCATAAGCATCCAGAAAGCTAACCCTAGGAGATGAAGCACCAAAATTGTGGGACCCATTTAGGTAAATTGGTACATAAAATTCTCGAGGTCGTAATTTTGGCATAGAATCTTCGTCAGGCTATAATAGTACCTTGTTTCAAATATTGCAAAGAGAAAACTAAAATAAAATCGGCAAACCAGTTTGAGACATCTCAGTTTCTCTGTTTTCCCTAAAAAACGTCTTTTAGTCCCTAAAAAAGGCTCCATAATTTTAGGACCTAAAAAATTGCCAAACATAGTAAGCTGTGCTACAATTAATGAAAACAAAAAGAAACAATGGTGGGGGTCCAACTGGAATAGGTAGGTGGCCACCAATATCCACCTAGATCAGTCCTCCCCCCTTAGGAAGCAATTGTACCCATTATGTTGAGTGCATCCATGAGATGGGGAAACTTCTGTTGAACTTAGTCCCTCGTGAGCGACTTGCGTTGGGGTAGGAGTTGGTCATCTTTGATAACCCGATAGAATGTGATCTTCTATTGGCAAGTATTCTTGATATGCATGTCCATGATCCGATTAGTTGTGGCATGTTCCATATAGTCTGGGTTTAACTCTGTTGGTGTGAGTTGTTGTGTAATGTATGATGTGCTAGTAATGGTCGAAGGCAATCCACATTGAACACTCGGTGCATGCCAAGGAATGGTGTAAGATCCATATCGGAGTGGGCGAAGATTGCGGTTGGGCCCAATGAGGTGCTCATTTTACAAATGTAACTGAACATTGTCATGGGTGTATGGTTGTATATGTAGGTTTTAACCCCGTACAGAAATTAGCTATATACCAATTCTAAAAACAAAAGATAAACAATGACGAGAGCATAACACATAAAACAAATATACACAGATATTTTCCCTTGGATCCCAAAATCGGGATTACCATATTGCTTTTCATTATGTTCCTTTCAATGTTACAATACATATATACACATGTCGAAGAATCAATAAACACTGATCCATTAACCCTCGATTAGAACATAATTATAGTTCCCTTGACCCGATCTATAAAATACCATGGACCAAAAACCATCGCGCCCAAAACCATGTGCGAAAACCATGCACAAAACCATAGGTAGGTATGCCCACTTAATATAGGGTACAAAAAAAAAATTGCCAGGGCGCTGCCCCGTACCTTGTAGAGAGGGCTGCAGTCCTCGTCAAACACCCCTCTGCACATCGGAGCAATGAGGAGGGCTCCGTCCCCTCTAACCCCGGTTTCACTACTAGGGTCATGGAAAAATTATAAATAATTTATATTTTATTTATTTCTTCAACCCGTGTAATTGATACTCTATTGAGTTAAGTATTTTGTAAATATCTTTGTCGAAGAAGAGAACGGTTTAGATTGATTGTAATAGCGAGAAAAACAAGTGAAGTATTTTATAAGTATCTTTGTCGAGAAAGAGAGCTGTGTAGATTGATTGTAATACCGACAAAATAAACTTTCTCATGCAATTTGAAGTGAGTTATGAATAATTTGACGTGAGTTGTAAATTTTGTTGGAGACGTGGATTGCCATGACTGTTTTTTTTAACGGTAGGCTCATAAAGAGATAGAATTTGAGATCTATAAGTTTATATAATTTGAGCGAAATATAGTTTAAAAATCTATAAAATTTTGAATAAAATTACTGGTAATTTGTTAGTTAAATATAATTTACAAAATTTTAAATAGAGCTATATAAGATATTTACAATGTTTTCAGTATGAATCCCTGAATTGTGAAACCCATCAGGAAAATGGATTTGTTTAGAAATTCCAAACCGAAATCATAATATTTATATATGAATCTAGCGTTTATTTATTGCCCACCGGCAACGCGGTTATTTTTTTTTTAATTTATAGGAAGATGGTTTTGCACCTTAGGTTATATATATATATATATATATATATAAATAAAACTGAATTATCATAAGAAATAATTTTAATGTTAACCAATATTAACTTATTTTTGTTTTTAATGGGCAGATGTATTTTGCACTTAATTCTTAAATTTAAATTGTCACAGGGAATAGTTTTTAATGTTAAGAGACTATTATCTGAGTTAAAATAAATTAGAGTAGATTTGCCTTTTAGTTGCAATTTTTTTTTAAGGATAAGAATTTATATATACACATATATTTTATATATCAATTTTATTTTATCAAATTTTTCATGAAATTTTAAATTTGCACTGTTTAAAGCTTAAACTATAATTTTGAATGTATAAATAGATTAAGTGACTTGAAAATCTTTTGCACATTTTATGTAGATGACACATCTTAAATTACAATTACAATAAATATTTATTAGATTTGTGACAAAATTGACCCAAATATATATTTGGAAAATGCTAAAATTTATGTTAAATGTTTTAATCATTAGAAATTTTTAGACTACCAGACACTTTACAACCTAGTATAGGAGAATATAAAATATTACATCAAATAATAATAATAGATTATAATATTAATTCTATTAAATAAAATGAAAAATAAAAATAATAATTGCACAAATTCAATTTTTTATATGATAAATTTTATTTATCAATAAATTTACAAACCAAATCACAAAATAGATTTAGCATTAAAATAAATATAAATAATAATAATTCATATTTAAAACCTATCACTAATAAACCTATATATAAATATAAAATAATTTAGCTTAATAAGCATTAGATGACCTCATGTCCAACAAGACTGCATTCATATTACGTAGACATCACAGCCAATTGAAGTTCATGACAGACGCTGCAACTTAACTCTAACGACATGATCATCAAAGCTGAAACACAAGCTACATCTTGATGATAAGTCGAATGAAGTCTGATGCGACAACAGAATAGAGAAAGTCATAAGTAAAACAGCAAATCGTATATCTTGCAAACCTTTAATATTCTCACAAAAAAGGACACTGTAGAGAGAAAAAAATTCAATCCCAACCGCTGTCAGTAAGGGCTTCTGATATCATTAATCTTCCTTAAAAGGTATATACATTTCGGAGGGACAGAAAATTATCTCGTGAGCCTTCAATAACGGGTTCTAATTTAACCATGGATGCTATGGAAAAATTTAGGCCCACTAACTGTTGTTTATCGTATATGAGTCTTTTTCCTGGAAATTAACTCCGCCTGAAGTGGCTGGATCTTCACAGAAAAGGCTCTTCTACCATGCATCCTGAGATTGCTGAAACCCGAAAGATTTTATTCAGGTTTCATCCAAATATTACGGAGGATATAAGCTCCACTCGTGTTAAAGGAGTGTACCGCAACGATAAATTGCGTAACTCTGTACAGTCTATCATGCGCAGTCCATGGCCTTTTGGAAATCAATGATTTCATCCAGCTTCGAATTTGTAGGTACTCTGTAATCCATTTTTCCAAACATGGACGTCAGATATTCGAAAGCAACTTCGTCACAAGGGAGGGTGAGCCCCATTTGGTGACCAAACCCATACTCCTCTTCGGCCTTCTGTAACAATGCCCGGAACACAGGATGATTTAAATAAGTGGCAGGAATGATAAACCTCCTTCGTTCCTTTCCAACATACACCGCACAGTGTCCCTTGGGAACATCTGTGGGCAGAGCACTGCAGGAGGTGCCCAGGGCCTCACCCTCCATCATGAAGTACCCAGTTTTCTCTGGAGAAACGGCATATCTGGTCGCCTTATAGCCCTTTGGAATCTTGCAAAGCACTCTGATTAGCTGCTTCAAAAGAAGAACATGAGGGTTTCTCAATCTTCTTGCCATTGCCATAGATTAGATGAGACTGGAGGATACAAAATCAAATTCAAACCTATTGCTTAAAATCGAGTACTAACGAGAAGCTTGCACAAGATTTGATTTGGAAAAAAGGCATACATTTCGTATATATAACAACTGAAAGTTAGGATCTAATGAGCAGAAGCAGAGATTTCTTGTGATAAGATGGTAATGGTGTATAACAGTGATATGGTCCACTATCGTCTTTTGTACCATATACAAGATGCTTCGAAGAGTGACTTTTAGGCCCACCTGCAATCAGAATCGACTAAGTAGCACGAGGGTGTACCCTCCAAATGTAGGGAAGTCGGCAGACCGAGATCAATGAGTGAAATTAAGATCACTCTCTTATGGGCAACCAACTGTGTGGAATCCTATCCTATCAGAACCGATTTTCTGAGTAGTGCAGGCGTACAAAGTCGAATTACTGGATTAGTTATTTTTCTCATTCATTAATTTCGAATGGGCGCTGTAATTGTCATCCAATATAGAGATTATTTGCAGAGATTTCTCTGGCTTAAATTTGTAGTGATTCTGTTTGTGCGGCGACAAGATTCGGAGTAATGAATGCGAAGTACACGTTCACGTGTAATTTTGCGTGGGTTGCGACACATTAGTTGAATGTCTTTCTCTCATCATATTCAAATTCAGACAGCTGCTGGCATGAAACGACTCGGATTTGTTTCGTCATATCCAAATTCAGACACTTTCTATCATGAAGTGACAATTATTTGTAACGATTAGGTCATATGGATGCAAAATTTAAGGTATTATTACATAAGGTTGGTCCATTTGCTATACTAGAGCTACTTGAAATTGCCTTTGCTCTAATAGATTGAATTCCTATATAATTAATTTAAAAATATATAAAGTGGGGGATTAGACAATGAAATTGCCTTTGCTCTAATAGATTGAATTCCTATATAATTAATTTAAAAATATATAAAGTGGGGGATTAGACAAAGTTTTCGAGTCCACACCAATATTACTATGAAGAATTAATAAAAAATGAGAGGACTCGAACGAAATTGTTCCTAAGAAAGTCTATGATAACTCGTGATTTGCAACATATTGTATTAATTTTTTTAATTTCTACGTATAAATTTATAAGTAATAATAATAATTTAATTTTTAAATTAAATTATATATTTTAAATAAAAGTTTAAATAGGTAAAATGATAATGGAAAAGATGTTGTTGTTTTAGTAGAATTGAAAAATTTATGGTGTAATTAATTGATTAAGTTATTAATTTCTATTGTATAAATTTATAAGTAATAATAATAATTTAATTTTTAAATTATATAATATATTTTTAAACATGTAAAATTATAATTGAAAAAATGTTATTGTTTTATTGGGATCCAAAAAAGTACAATGTAATTAATTAATTGATTGAGATGCTATATCATACTATATATGTGGTTTACTTAGCATTAAGTTGAGGATTGGACAAAGTTTTCAGGTTTTCACAATATTACTATGAAGAATTAATAAAAAGAAAATGCTATGGCGTATTATATATGTGGTTCACTTAGCATTAACTTGAGGATTAGACAAAGTTTTCAAGCTCTCAAAATATTACTATGAAGAAATAATAAAATATATCTGGCTCACTTAGAATTGATTTGAAGATTAGATAATTTTTTCAAGCTCTCACAGTATTACTTAATAAAAAATAAAAAATGAGAGGATTCAAATTAAGATTATTCCTAAGAAAATCAATGACAATTCATGATTTGGCACTTATATTGTATTAATTTCTATTGTATAAATTTATAAGTAATAATAATAATTTAATTTTTGAATTAAATTATAAATTTTTAAATAGAAGTTTAAATATGTAAAATGATAATTGAAAAACTATTGTTATTTTATAATGAAATTAAATAGAATTGAAAAAGGTACAATGTAACTAATTAGCACTATGTTTCTGACTTAAGAGTGTCTAGAGAATTAAATTGAACTCATGACCTTTCAATAGAAAAGTGCTTCAACCACAAATACTACCAATTGAACTAGTTTTGGATACCAATTTTAGTAGATTTATAATACTAACAATTGCAACAAAAGGTGGAAAGGGACACCTAAAAATTTCCCCAAAAGGTGCAAAGAGACACCGATAGGTAAAATTGTACTTTGATTTTAAACAATAATTTTTATATTAAATATAATTTTTAGGTTGTGATGTGGATAATGTTTCTATGATTATCATTTCTATCTTTATCATCATCATTTCCTCCTCATGGATGATGTCTTCTACTATCAATGGTTGATAATCCTTTCTGCAAATCCAAATCAGAAGATAGATCTAGAGGAGGAGAAGAATATTTATGCTCATCACTAATAGAATTCTCTTTAGAATCTGTCATGTTTTTCGTATTGCCTTCCTCAATAGCAGTGGTGAATCATGATCATCCCTTATTGAACAAGTCCTGACTTGTGTAAAGTTAAAAGTAGTCTGCATTTTTTTTTATTTTCCATACGAAGCCCTAAACCTTTAGGACATTGTTTAATGTTGTAAGGTCTTTGTGGAACATCCTCATTTTTTTGAATTCCTTCAACCCTTTTTACTTGAGTTGAATATCATATCAAAGTAGCATAATAGAGATGTTTATTTTATACTTCGTTAGCAATTAATAACTAAATTTTAGCCTGAACCATTTTCTACTCTTCATCATTAGTCATTAGATGCAATGAAACTACCTCATCCTATTGATGTGACTTATCATACAATTCCTGAAATTTTTTTATCAACAAAAACATCCCCAAATTCTAAGTTACCATTTGCAAATACTTCCTCATCAACCACTTGGTGATCTCTTTTGTTGGCATTCCATTCTTGCACATTCCACCTCTCTTCCTTTAATTTCTCAGTTTTATCAATGGGTAAAGTCGACAATTCAACCTTAAGGTTTGGAATGGAATCCCTAGGTCCTCTAAAAAACACTAAATATTGAGGAACAACTAGCTCTTATAATGGGAAAATACCATTGTCTAGTTTATTGTTTACCCCCAATAATGGGCCAACACCTATTATGCCTCTAGCAATCTACTCTATTAACCAACCTCTAGAATTTAGGGTTGTCTTAGTTGTATGCACTAGAATTGATTTTTGCTTTATTTTTTTATATGAACTTATATGGGCTAGAAATATCTCCGTTATTGAGTTTTAATGCAGAAGAAAAATATAACCTCTTAACAATTGGTTACCAAGATATTAACCCTGCAAATTTTTAGCCTTAGGGTCGTTATTGATCTAGACTTATGTAGGAACACAAAAAAATACAGATATACACATAAACATAGAGATGTAGTAGAAATAACTTCATTTCATTAATATCAAAGAACTAAAATATGCTTACATAAAGAGATTAAAATAAACTAGCTCGGGTGATGGTAGCTTATGTTTAAGAAGATATGTGGAGGATACATGCCTCTGAATTGCATTAAAATGATGCTTAAAGGAATATTTATTATTGAGAAACAATAGAAACCATAAAAATCCAGAAACCTAACCCTAGGAGATGAAGCAATAAAATTGTGGGACCCGTTTAGGTAAATTGGTACATAAAATTCTCGAAGTCATAATTTTGGCACACAGTCTTCGTTAGGCTATAATAATATCTTGTTTCAAATATCCCAAAGAGAAAACTAAAAGAAAATAGGCAAACGAGTTTGAGACATTTCAGTCTCTCTGTTTTCCCTAAAAACACGTCTTTTAGTCCCTCAAAATGTCTCCAGAACTTTAGTACCTGAAAAATTACCAAAAATAGTAAGTTGTGTTACAATTAATGAAAATAAAAAGAAACAATGTTGGGGGTCCAAGTGGAATAGGCTGGTGGCCACCAATATCCTCCTTGATCAGTCCTCCCCCCTTAGGAAGCAATTGTCTGCATGATGTTGAGTGCCTCCATGAGATGGGAAAACTTGTGTTGAACTTTGTCCCTGGTAAGCCACTTGCCTCGGGGTAGGAGTTGGCCATCTTTGATAACTTGATACAATGTAATCTTATGTTGGCAAGTGTTCTTGATATGCATGTCCATGATCCGATTAGTTGTGGTATGTTCCATATAGTTTGGGTTTAAATCTGTTGCTGTGAGTTGTTGTGTAATGTATGATGTGCCTAGTATTGGTCGAAGTCGGTCCACATTGAACACTCGGTGCATGCCAAGGAATGGTGTAAGACCCATATCGGAATGGGTGAAGCTTGCGGTGTGGCCCAACGAGGTGCTCCTTCTACAAATTTAACCAAACATTGTCGCCTACCTGAAACTTGTGTGGCATCCAATGTTAATCATGATGCTTCTTATACATAGCATTGGTTGTAGCCAATATGTCATGGAACTACTGGCGAATGTGCTGAATGCACCCAATGAAGTTGTTAGCCGTGTTAGCTTTGGACTCCACATGAGCCAAATTTGCGTGAGTAGCTACAAATGGTATGACCACATCAATGGAACATAGCGGTTGGAATCCCAACCCTACCTAAAAGGGGTTGTGGCCAATTGATCTATGGAGAGCTCTATTGTAGCTATGTTAGAAACTATGGAGGCTTTCATCCCATGTGTGTGGATGTTTAGAGTTGCACATACATAGAATGTGTATGATCATCTTTTTGACGACCTATATTTGGCCATCAGTTTGGGGGTGGATTGTTGTGAACTTAATGAGCTTGGTATGCAACATTGACAAGAGGCTTGACAAAAATTTACCTAGGAACCTGATGTTCCGATTTGAGATAATGGATTGTGGGATCCCAAAATGTACCCATAGTAATTCAAAGAAGATCTTAGTAGTCGCTTCTTCTATGATACTCTTTTTGAAGGTTGTGAGAAAGGTCATCTTAGAGAATCTCTCAATGAGCATGAAAACATAGTCATTTCCATCCTTAGTAGAAGGAAGGCCTGACATGTAATCCATGCATGTGGATTCCCAAGGTCAACTAGGAGTAGGAAGAGGAGCATATAGGCCTTTCTTTTTGATTATATGTTTGGCAATGGCGCAGGAGGTGCAAGATCTGATTTACTTCCTAACATCCTATAGAAGGTTCAACCAATAAAAACACTTCTGAAACACCACCAACATTTTCTCCACCCTGAAATGTCCAGTGATCTAACTGTAGTGTGCTTCCCAAATCATCTTCACACACTCACTTGAAGGAACACAGAGGTGTCCTAGGTGGCATAACAGTTGATTGTAAAGGTGAAAATTTGGAACTTTATTTCCTTCAATGAGCATGCTCTTGTAAAGATGCGGCCATCCCATAGTCTCGTGCCCACAAGAGCCGAGCACAGTGGTCAATGCTATGACTGATGGTTAGCTGAGGAAGTCCACAACATTTTTTGTGCTTCCCTTCTTGTACTTAATATTCAAATGGAATTGTTGTAGGTATGTGGATCATTTCTGATGGTGCTCATTTTGAAACTTCCCTTGTGTCTGTATAAACTACAGGGGTCGGTGGTCTGTGTGGAAGATCAATTCCCTCCCCATAATATAATGCTTCCATTGTATAGAGGCTTGCACAATGGAATACATATGTTTTTTCATACGTGGAATACTTTTAGACTATGTCTGAAAGTGTCTCATTGCGATATTCCACTGGATGGCCATGTTGAATAAGAGCAACACCAATATCATAGTTCAAGGCATCTATCTCGACCTCAAATGGTTGCTACCGGTTTAGTAATGTGAGCACTGATGCAGAATAGAGGTGATGCTTCAACTCGACAAATGAATTTGGTTGGGATTCATTCCAAAAGAACTTTCCTTTCACTCCTTCCTTTGTGACTTGACTCAAAGCCCAAGTTATATGGGATAACCCTAACATGAATTTTCGGTAGAAATTGGTAAGACCCAAAAACTTGTGGCGCTCTGTCAAAGTGGTTGCGAATGGCTAATCATCAATGAATTGTATCTTGGCTGGGTCAATATCCACACCCCTCTCATCAAGGAGGTAACCCGTATATTGAACCTTGGTCATAACAAAAGTTCACTTCTCCAAATTTGCACACAACTAGTGTTTTTGCAGGGTTTGGAGGACATCTTGAATATGGTGGAGGTGTTCTTCCCAACTCTGGCTGAAGATTGAAATTTCATCCAAATACAATACCAAGAATGATTTGGTGAAGGGTTGCAAGATGTCGTCCATCAACCTCATGAAGGTTTTGGTGCATTCGTAAACCAAAAAGTCATGACCAACCATTCGAAAAGGACCTCATTATATTTGAAGGAAGTCTTCCAAACATCAAATGGTTCGATCAGTACCTTGTGATATCCAGACTTCAATTCAATCTATCTAAATTATTTGGCCTCTTTGAGCTGGTCTAGAGGGTCATCAATCCATGGAACTGGATACCTGTTCTGTATATTGATCTTGTTCAGTGCCTGATAGTTAATACAAAGTCTCTAGCTCCAATCCTTCTTCTATACCCAAATCATCGAACTCCCTCATGGTGATTAACTTGGCATGAAGTTCCTTTTCAGCAACAACTCATGAATCTCCCTCTTGATTTCATCATTCTCTAGAACAGAGCATCTATGTATTGGTCCATTGTGTAGTGGCGCACCTCAGGTCAAATCAATGGAGTGCTTGACCTGGCAGTGTAGAGGTACCCCTGTGGGTGAGATGAAGATGTCCCTATACTCTACAAACTTGTCCATTATTGTTTCCATGTGGAGGAGCCTTATCTAGAGTTCATGGCCACAATGTTCTTCTTTCTTTGACGGTGAATCATGTGGAAAACAAATTTCTCGGTGTCAGAAATAATCTTATTGCATTTCTTCACAGTGATCAAAGGTTGGAAGTGCTACCTATGATATGCTATACAACTTGTTTCCCAAAGTAATAATAACTGTGTGAGTCCTAAACTCATACACAACATGTCGCTTCGACAAGTATGGTTGTCCTAATAAAACATCACAACCTGCAAGAGGAGAAACATCACACTATACATCATCTGTGAAGGGCTTGATGTTATAGGGAAGGTGACACTATTGGCTGACGTGGATATCTCGCCCTTGGCGAAGCCACTTGATGTTGTACGGTTGCAGGTGTGGTGTGGTAAGTAGGCCCAACCACTTCACGACATCTATTGAAATGAGGTTTCTTTTGCTTCCACTCTCGATAATGAACTATGACAGAGAACCATTCACCCACATCTGTGACTGGAAGAGTCACTCCTCATCCTATGGATCATCAGGCTCATCCTTCTAGATCTTGGTGGTAGCAACAATGGCACTAGGCTATGCATTGATAATTTTATTCTCTTTATCAATCCCCTTGTCGGTTTCTGAATCAAAGTTAGAACATGCATCTGATTTTGAAGCCGTCAGCTCAACCACCAATGACTGCTTAGCTTGACACTCACTTGTGTTGTGAGTGGGGGTCTTATGGAACTCACACCAATTCCCTGTATCCTCCTTTATCTTCATGGTGTTTGGCTTTTCTTATAGATTTGATGGGTTCTCCTGGGTCACCCATCCTAGCTTTGTCCTTTGTTCTATGGTTTGGTGACACATTTCCATTGCTTTGGATTCATAGATCAAAATTCTTGCTTCTTTTGTTTAAATTTCTACTTCGTCTTGGAAATGTATCGATAGGCGACACCAAGAAAGTAGATGTCCAGGAATTCCATTTCATCTTGGATGCACTTGTGTAGATAGTTGCAGTATTTGAGTACCAAATTCCACTCAAAATCTTTGATACCCAGCTTCATGTGAGGGTATTGAAAACATTTTTGAACTTTGTCACATCTTGGCCCCTTCCCTATCGCAGAGTGGTCCACATATGTATTTATCTTCATAGCTCCCAATAAGGTAACATAGTCCCTTGATGGCACCTCAAAAATAACTCCAAGTGGGTGTGACTGAAAATAATGAGGATTCCCTCTCGTTCTTTTGTTCATAGTAGGTTTCCCACCAGTCCTTGACTTGTGAGGTGGCTTTAAGGAGTGAAAATGTAATATTTTCCTGATTAGAAGAGTCATGAACTAAAAAATATCCTTTCAACATATTTAACCATCTATCAATGGCGTATGCATCTATCTGTCCTTAAAATATGAGAATGCTAAAGTTAACGTGTACCTTAAAAGGAGAGAGAACTATAGAGAGGTTGCTGGATGAAGATGTGTCGCCTGTGGGTAGCCACCAAAGGATATGGTAAAATATATCCATCATCACATTCCTTTGTTGCTCAAGAGATTCCTCGAGTAAAATTTTAAAAGGATCTCCTGGCCCCTTGTGTTTCTTTTCTTCCACCATGGGAGGTCTTCAGACATTGTGAGGTTGGTCTTGCAAAGATTCATCTAGGTCAAGCCCTAACTCCTTATACCCTGAGCTCATTGGGGACATGCAAAGAAACACAAAGAAGGAGAAGACCACTCTGATACCACTAATCCAAACTTATGAAGGAATGAAATAAAATACAAATATACACATAAACATGGAGGTGCGACATAAATAAAAGTTCATTTCATAAATATCAAAGAACTAAAATATGCTTACATACAAAAGTGGAAATAAACTAGCTCGGGTGATGATAACTTATCTCTGAGAATAGATGTGGTAGCGACATGCCGCTGGACTATGTTACAATGAGGCTCAAAGGCCTATTTATTATTAAGAAATAATGGATACCCTCAACATCCAAAAACCAAACCCTAGGAGATGAAGCGCCAAAATTGTGGGCCTTGTTTAGGTAAATTGGTACATCAACTTCCTGGATTCATAGTTTTGGCATATAATATCTGTTTGGTTATCATAATACCTCATTTCAAATATTTTGAAGAGTAGATCAAAAGATAATAGCTAAAATGGTTTGGGACTTTTCTGGTGTCTCTATTTTCCCTAAAAATGTATTTAGTCAATCAAACAACTCTAGAAATTTTGGACCAGAAAAACTACCAAAAATAGTAAATTTTGCTACAATTAAGGAAACTAAAAAGAAACAATGGTGAAGGTCCAAGTGGAATAGGCGAGTGGCCTCTAATATCCACCAAGATCAGTTATGAAACACAAACAAAACAATAACAATGTGTTGAGGGCCCCGAAATCGGGTCAACAACAAGGGGGATACCCACCGGGTCGGGAACCTGGTTGGCGGCTCCTTGCCTGGTTGGTGTAGCGGGTCCGACTGGGGATGATGGGACCAGCTTCCCAATCTAAAAGATGTGTGTGTGTGTGTGTAGATTTTGAAGATACTAATCTAAAGGTAATTTTAAACTAATTTAATTCTAGACTCTAAACTGACTCTATGCTACTGTAATATAACAAAAACAGCACATCTAATCTATACTAACCCGGGGTGAAATTCTTTCATTATGCGATCTAAAAAGATTTCATATAACAACTGGTAATAAAGATCATTCAACTATCATAAGAATATAAATCAATTAAGATGAACCATTCTGCATAAGAAGTTAGGCACAACAGTTGTGAACAGCATATCGCACAAACAAATGATTCCACCGTACAAAAGTGCCAAATGGTAATCCAGACATTCATACATTAACATATAAACAAATCAGCTGTATATCACTCTAAGAATATGAGCAGAAATTAATCAAGAGATAAAAGTACCATTTATGACTGATTTCACTCACAAACTTCAAGCAATAACGATTTATCTCTACTTACTTCTAACATCTACTAAGAGTACAGAAGTGCAACATCAGTAGCAGACATTAAAATGCAAACATAAATAAATCTCAATCCATCCATTCATCAAAAACCCCCTCCGAGGGTGCAAAAGTGCATGTTATGAGGACAAGTTTTTTGACAAATTTCCGGACCCTTCTCCAAATGCCATGAGAAGGGTTAAATACTACTAACTAACTAATGTTAATTACACAAACTTAGGGAACGGCTTCAAATGACCGCCCTTTTACTAAAGCAAATTTATTTCTAAAAATTGAATCTAATTTCTAACCGTTTCTGTATCTGCTCCTTAGTGCTGTAAGCAATGTGAGGTTCGCCTGGAAAGAGTCGGCTGGTTGTCTTTTCCTTTTGGTCGGGCGATGAAAGTAGAAATAAAAAAAGCTGGCACCTCTTTCTGACAACCTAGAAGATATTTTTGAAAATCTTCCTCTGGCTGGGTGTTTTTTGCTGTGTGTATACTTAGTATAACCCAGATTTCTTTCAAACTAATTGTGTTATTGCTATTTCGGTTTCCGGCCGTGTGAATGACTCAATGAGTTAGGGATTTCGTTGCCTGAACAATCTTACGTATTGAAAATTGCTTCCATTCTTTGTTCCAGGCTTTTCTAAAGCATCATCCCTTTTCAGCGTTTTTCTTTTTGCTTTACCCAATCTGAGCTTTAGGATCTTTTGCAAACATGTTTCTTTTGTGCGCCTTTGACTCTGAGTCTTGGATAGTCTATTTTCATCAGCGTTTGTGGAGTGATACTCTGGAATCCGCGGCTCTTCTGCATGCAGCATTCATTTGCGAAGGCATCTCCTCTCTGTTCTTCAAGTATTGGCGTTCTCCCCTTTTCCTTAGATGTTTCCTGCATATAGATTTATATCAGTTACTGCCTTACAATTTACGCAAAGGAAAAGAGACATGACGAAAAGATTGACATGAAAGCTTTAAACTCTAATGAATGCATAATCATGACACTCATAACGACTTGACTCTTCGAAAAACGCAAAACGATCATCTTTGGATACTCAGGCGTGCAATCATTAATTTCCCTTAAGGTGCGCGCTCGATTTTGGGTTTACAGATCATGCCGAAGAAACTTTGCGATGAGTGGTTTATGCGATTCGTATCGCAGCAATTAATAATCTCATTCGTCGCAGATCGCAAATCGCAAAATCACAGTTTGTAGGATCGCAGATTGCAGATCGCAATATCGCAATTTTCATTTGCTCGTTGTGTGCTGCTTTTGCGACGTTTGCGATATGCGACGTCGCATATCAGCCGTCGGCGATTCCTTTTTATTTTCTTTTAAGGGCGCTTTCAAAATATGCGATGTGATGAATTTCGCATCGCTTCTTTGCAGCTTATTTACGCGCATAGGAAAACTCTTCACTCTCTCTCTGCGATGCGATATAGCTTTTAGGGAGTTAAATACAAAAATTTGGATAAAAATATTTTTGGGATTTTTTGTTAAGGGTCCCCCTTTGCTTGATATTATTGCTAATACTAATCAAAGAGGGGGGTTGTTGGTGACCACAACAATGGCGATTCACTGTGAAGAACCAGTTATCTCTGCTTTTCTATTGACATTTCCACTTCCGAAATAGAAAAGTTTTCATATGTCTAAATTTTGTTATGGACAGATAGAGTAGATTACCCCTCATCCTGTCAATGATACTTTGTTTCAACCCTTCTTTTATTCCAATTGTCTGCTTCCCTAGGCTTAGTTCTTGCATTCATACCAGACATTACTTGGTCCTTTTTAAAAGATAAAATAAGGTCTTCTCTGCGTGCTGGCTTTAAAACATGCTCATTTGTCGTAGGTAGAGCCTCTGTTGCCCGCAAACGTCCATAGCCTCGACAGGGTTACCATGTTATCCAGCAATGATCCTTTTTCCTGCTTGAGGTTATTTACAACATTTCAGAGAAAAATCCTTTTTGGCACTTTTTCCTTTTTTACTCTCTAAAGAACAATGTCTTGGTTTGGTGGCCAAATTATGACACAGTCATTCACTTGATTTACACTTTTGCTGAACAAGCTGGCTCGTGATGAGACCCCTTGTCTTTTGATTGCAACAATCTTGAGTCGTTGCCCTGTTTTGATAGACAGTATTGGCAAAGTCAGCAAGTTATAATATCTGTGATCATGATAAGCCGGCTCGTGATGAGACCACTTATTCTTTGAGATATAGTGCTTTCTCGGATTGTTTCTCTGAATGCTGCGGTTTCCTTTGGCAGGGAGGAAGTCACTGTTTTTCCTTAAGAAAGCTCTGGACGACAATAATAGAGTTTTGAAAATAACAGCTTTGCAGAGAATATTTATTTTATTATTGATGATACCTTTCATTGTGCTGGGATAAAACAATTTTTTAACCAAAGGTTGATTTCATCAAAGTCTTTTGAAAGGTTGAAACTAATATCATTATTCAGGCTAAAGTTAACTCTATTTGTCAATAATAAAAATTAGATTTTTCGAAAAGTTTTGCTATTTGTACAAGTGAAATCAAAATCTGATAGAGAGTTAGTGTGCTCTTTCATGAATCTTATTCAATGATCATTTACAACCGGTTTTATTTATAAGAGAGAGAAAAAAAAAAAAAAAAACAAAATAAAAGAAACTAAAACTATCCTACAAAAAATAGAAGAGTGATCTTCTATGGAAAATACATTTTAAGAATCTGTCCATTCACAGGCAAAGAATCTCTTCTACCTGCCAAATCCTGCAACACAAACGTCGATGGACCTATGACTTCTACAATCTGAAAAGGACCAAGCCACAGCTTCTGAAATTTCGTATGTTTGCCCTTTTCTTCATGAGCCTTATCCCATTTCAAAACTAAATCTCCCATCTGAAAGTTCTTTCTGGTTATGATGGCTGAGTCAAAAGAGGATTTTATTAGTGCTTGGTGGTGAGCATGGGTTTTCTTAGCTTGTTCTCGACGTTCTTCTAGTTTGATTATTTCCATTTGTCTTAATTGCAAAGAGGAAGTAGATACTTCATCGATTTGTTGTACTAAAGACAAAGAGGGAATGACTAAGTGAGTTGGAAGAACCACTTCTTTCCCATAAACTAAATTAAAGGGAGAAGTGCCGATTGAAGCTTTCTTCGTGATTCTATCTGCCCATAAAGCATTTACCAGCGCTTTGTGCCAATTCTTTTGGTTTTGGTCGACTGTTCTTTTGATAATCATGATTAGGTTTTTGTTTGTTGATTCAGCCAACCCATTACCTTGTGGATAGTAATTAGCAGAATATTTCAATTTGAAACCTCTTTTTAATGCAAACTCATTCATTGCATTTCCAGAAAAGTATGATGCATTATCAAACATTAAGGCCGTTGGCAATCCAAACCTAGTGATGATAAATTGATCTATGAATTCAATAATGTTTTCAGAATTAACTGTCTTGAGAGGAACTGCTTCTACCCATTTAGTAAAATAATCTATTGCCGTGAGGATATACCTATGCTGCTTAGAAGAGTGAGGAACGATCTCACCTATTATGTCCAAGCCCCATTGGTTGAATGGTTGCTCGATGTTGACTGACTGTAGTGGCATGGACGATTTCCTTTGTTTCCCCGCAGCAGTCTGGCAGATTTGGCATTTCCTTACGTAATTGTATGAGTCTTTGAACAGCGTGGGCCAATAATATCCTGCACGTAAGATCTTATGCGCAGTAGTCTCTCCAGCATAGTGTCCACCTGCTGGTCCATCGTGGAGTTCTTGAAAAACCTTTTCGACTTCAGTTTTCTCAAGACACCTAAGAAGTACAGAATCATAATTCCTTTTAAACAAAACATCATTTATGAGCTGGTATTGTTTAGCTTTCAATCTTAGAGCTCTTTTCTTGGTGTGATCCAAGTGCGATGGAGCATACCCGTTCTTAAGATAATAAATGGTGTTCGCATATAATGATTCTGCGTCGTTTAGGCGTACCTCATACGTGTGTACCTTTTCAGATGAGTTCTCAGGAATTTGCGATGCTCCAGCTAACATCTTGCAGAAGCCTTGACCTCTTACGATGTTTGCTGGTTTGATCTCAAGATCGTATTCTTGTAGAGCGGTAATCCAATTTGCTCTCTTTTCACCCACATCCTTCTGTACCAAAAGGTTTCTTACCGCTGGAAACGGTACTACGACTTTGGTATGGGCTTTAAGTAAGAAAGGTCTGAAATATTTGATCGCTTTGAAAACAACATAAGCCTGTTTCTCCACGTCTGAGTAATTGAGTTCAGCACCTTGTAAGTTCGAGCTAAAGAATGCGATTGGAGCTTCCGCCTTATCTTGATTTACTTGAGTCAAAATCGCAACATAAGATTTCTCTGAGGCAAAAGTGTATAAGATGAAGGATTCTGAAAAATTTGGGGTAGCTAAAGATGGAGCGTTGATGATAGCTTGTTTGATCAAGTTGAACGCTTCGTGCTCATCTATGCCCCATTTAAAATTTGAATTCTTTTTTATCATATTTTGTAAAGGAGAAATAATACGTGAAAAATCGGGGACAAACCTTTTTACAAAATTGATTTGTCCAAGGAAAGATTGCATGGCCTTTTTGTTATGGGGTATGGATATTTCGGAAATTTCTTTGATTCTGTCAGGTTCAATGTGAATACCAGATTTCGACACTATGAATCCGAGCAATTTCCATTCACTTAATGCGAAAAAAGATTTCTTTGGGTTAAGTGAAATTCCATACCTTAAGCATCTTTGAAAGATCTGTTTCAAATCTTTGAGATGGTCGCTTCGCTTCTTGGAGTACACTGTTATATCATCCAGGTAAATCACTACCGATTTATTGACTAAACCTTTAAATGCGATGTCCATGGCTCTCTGAAACGTAGCGCCGACATTGATCAGACCAAATGGCATCTTCCGATATGCGTATGTGCCCCACTTGGTTCGGAATGTGGTTTTCAACTGATCATCGGGATTTACCAGTACTTGATTGTATCCTGAAAATCCATCCAGGAAAGACATTAATTCTGAGCCCGCTACTGCCTGTAGTATTTGCTCCATAGGTGGGAGGGGAAAATTGTCTTTCTGACAGGCTTTGTTGAGATTCCGGAAATCAATACAAATTCTAATATCTCCGTTTTTCTTCCTAACAGGCACCATATTGGATACCCATTTGGAGTGTTTGTCAGGGAAAATTATTCTGGCTCTCAACAATTTATTTAGCTCAGTCTTTATCTGATTTTCTAAGTTGGGGTGGATTTTTCTGAGCTTCTGCTGGACAGGTTTTTCATTGTCAATCATATGGATAGTGTGTTGAATGATAGAAGTGTTGTATGTTTTCAGCTCATCGTAATTCCATGCAAAAATGTTTTTGTATTGTCTCAGAAGACGGATATACGCTAATTTTTCTTCAGGGGCTAGGCCGTGGCCCAGATTAACGTTTTGCGGCTTCTGATCGGTTCCTAGGTTCACTAATTCATAATTCAGAGTTAAACTGTAGAGTTTAGAATTGGAAGACCGTTTAAACCGACTTTTCAAATCATATAAATCTTCTAACTTAACCATCGATTTAGGTATAGCATTATCAGTGCTATTTTGCTGAATTTGGTGATCATGATGGTCTTCGTCAATTATTTGATTTGAGTAGGATCCTTCAGAAGTGAGGAAATTTACAATGTCTGGATCGTCATTGAATACTCTCCAATTGGTGATGTTGTCAGGGATGGATGGTTTAAAGATTAATTCTATTGAAAACCTATCGGGACTAAAATCTTCCGAGGGAATCAGTCTAGAGGCTACGTTAGCTAACAGGTCTGCGCTTGCATTTTGGAGTCTTGGGATTGACGAAATATTGAATGCTCTGAAATGTGAAGTCAGATCTTGTACTAGAGATTGATAGTGCTTTAAATGACTTGACAGGCAATGTATGGTGTTACGTACCTGTTTGACGACAATTTCAGAATCTCCAAAGACTTGAAGATACTTAACATTCAAGCTGATTGCTTTGTATAGGCCTTGCACCAAGGCTTCATATTCTGCTGTATTGTTTGTGCATTCGAACTCAAGTCTGCATGTAAGCATGGTCTTGTTCCCATCTGGGTTAACCAGAACGCACCCTGCTCCTGCTCCCTCGTTAGATTTAGAGCCATCAAAATATAATTTCCAAAATAAAGATGTATTTACAGAACTATCTAAAAAATTAAAACACTTTGAATCATCAGTTTGGGAAAAATTTTCAACTTGGGACACAACTGAATTTTCTAAGTAAGGTGAAGTGTGAGCATTGAAATTGCCGAGGAAAGAATTTACCGAGTAATTGCCTATGATACTGTTGTTGTATGCTATTGCTTCGTTCTCTCCTTCCAATTCTATCACTATGTACTTTTGGTGCAATTCTCGTTCAACCTTTATTTGATTGGGTTTGCCGTTGTAGGGTAACCACATGTGCGACCAGTCGGTTGAGAAATATCTGTGGAGTTTCTCGGACCAATCCCTGCTAAGAATTAAACCATAGAATTCAGGGATATCAGCTACTAGAATGTCGATAACCTGACATACTTTCGGGTTAGACGACAATCTTATGGTCACCTGGTTAAGTTCACCAATCACTTCGACTTGAGATCGATCAAGTTGAACTATGCGCACTGCAGATTTCTGAGGCTGAACATTCAATTTGGCACATATTGATCTGGGTAGAATATTCGTTGAAGCACCAGAATCAATCAGGAAATTGTGCACGTTTTTATTGAAAATTTCATAAGTGAGGAGAAAAGGAGGAGTATGGGATCTTGACCTTCCTCCAATCAAGGCAATGTCATTCGGATCAATCTTATTGATCATGTTGGTTGGAGGTCTTCCCATGTTGTGGGAAGCTACAGCTGTAGGTAAATATGTAGTAGGCACGGCATGGAATTCTTTCATCATTATTTTCTGTTGATGTTTCAGTTTGCTCAATTCGTAAAGAGTGATATTAGCCCTAGTCTTTTTCATGTCATCGATAATGTTATACTCCATTTCATCCGACACTATGAGTGTTCTTGATGGAGGTGCTTGATCTGATTGGACTGGGCTAAATTGGTTTGCTCTAGTGGTTGTTTTCTTTGTTGCGACCTTATCGTTTGTTGCAGGGCTTGCACCCTTCTGTTTAGGGGTAGTTTGGGGAGGATCAAGTTGATTTCTTCTTCGTGTGCTAACCGAAAATGCTTCTTGATCCTCTTCTTGTGGGAGGATGAAATCCCACATTCCTTGTAGTTCCACAACTTCTTCATCATCGGTCTGCCCTTCAGTGGTATTCTCTTCTTCTTTTTCTTCTTCAGATTCGACGTTTGAGACAGCATTGGGTGGTTTCACCTCCATGGGAAGGTTTCTTTTAAAAGATCTGTAGGGCTTTTTTGAAGAAGTTTCTGCTACTTGCTTTCTTATGTCAATCATCTCATTGGACATGGCCTTTAACACCTTTTGTAATCCTTCCATATCGAAAGGATCTTTCATTTGCTTCTTCTTGGTGTCTTCTTTGAAAGAGATCTTCTTAGATTTGCGTTCTTCTATTGCAGATCTCTTTTCTAGGGCAACTACGCGTTTTTCTACTGCTAACGCTTCAGTTAAGTTTTCAACTAAGGTCATCTTGTTTTCCCTATCTACGAAGATAGACAAGTTAGATGGTAAGGCCGTGATGTACCATTCACATCTTACTTCCTCGCTGGGTTGAGAAGCAGCGGGAATCTTGTTGAGGATCTTATTGAACCGTAAATTGAAATCTTTAATGGGTTCTCTAGCCTCAGCTTTAAGATTAGATAGGTCATTGATCAATGTCGCTGTTGATCTGTCATCGCCAAACTTGGTGAGGAATTGACTTTGAAAAATGTCCCAACTTGTGATGGACCCGGAAGGTAACGAAAAGTACCATGACCCGGTTGTTCCTTGCATTGTGTAAGGAAAAAGTCGGACGACAACATCTTCGTTGGTAACTCCGTTGAGATTAACAGAAAGCATGAAGTTATTGATATGTTCTTCAGCTAGCATGCCTCTTTCTGGATTGAATTTAGGTAGCCACTTCTCAGGATGGGCCGGTATTGGGCTCAGGGGTGGAGGCATTAAAACCGCCCCAGGATTGTTCCATGGAGACTGGGCCATCGTTGAGCTGCTAGTTAATGAGAGTGCAGAAAACGGTCCCTGATGCTGAGAAGATGAAGGTATTATGATATTTGATGATTGAAGATGAAGTGTTGTGGAAGATGGCTGAGTGATTTGGGATGAGGATGTGGGTGGTTGACTTCGCGGTGAGGGTGTTGAAATGGACGAAGTGGATGAAAGAGTCTCACGGTCACACTCTGGTGGTGCTTTCCTTGCTCTTTTCCTAGTAGGGAGAGGGAGTTCACTTGGTTGAATACCAAATTTTTCACTCTTCAATCTGGTCAGAGGATGAGCAGGATTGTACTGCGAAGTCACGCTGCTGTTAGACTTATCAGACCTATGAGAAAAAATAGAGAATCCCTGGAGTTTACGAATCAAAGTTTGAATTTCAGGGGGTTCAATAATGAGTTGGTCTGATATATTGGAGTAGGTAGCAGCGGTGGATACTCGAGCGACTTCTAACTCCAGGTTTAACCGTAGTGGAGAAGTCGGGGGAGTTGATGAGGGTGATTTACTCTTAGAATGGCATTTAGATTTTGACTTAGTTTCCATTCATAGTTCGTGCCCTCCTTATAGCGCCAAATATGTTGAGGGCCCCGAAATCGGGTCAACAGCAATGGGGATACCCATCCGGTCGGGAACCTGGTTGGCGGCTCGTTGCCCGTTTGGTGTAGCGGGTCCGACTGGGGATGATGGGACCAGCTTCCCAATCTAAAAGATGTGTGTGTGTGTGTGTGTGTGTGTGTGTAGATTTTGAAGATACTAATCTAAAGGTAATTTTAAACTAATTTAATTCTAGACTCTAAACTCACTCTATGCTACTGTAATCTAACAAAAACAGCACATCTAATCTATACTAACCCGGGGTAAAATTCTTTCATTATGCGATCTAAAAAGATGTCATACAACAACTGGTAATAAAGATCATTCAGCTATCATAAGAATATAAATCAATTAAGATGAACCATTCTGCATAAGAAGTTAGGCACAATAGTTGTGAACAACATATCGCATAATCAATAATTCATATGTCAAGCACAAACAAATGATTCCACCGTACAAAAGTGCCAAATGGTAATCCAGACATTCATACATTAACATATAAACAAATTAGCTGTATATCACTCTAAGAATATGAGCAGAAATTAATCAAGAGATAAAAGTACCATTTATGACTGATTTCACTCACAAACTTCAAGCAATAACGATTTATCTCTACTTCTAACATCTACTAAGAGTACAGAAGTGCAACATCAGTAGCAGACATTAAAATGCAAACATAAATAAATCTCGATCCATCCATTCATCGAAAACCCCCTCCGAGGGTGCAAAAGTGCATGTTCTGAGGACAAGTTTTTTGACAAATTTCCGGACCCTTCTCCAAATGCCATGAGAAGGGTTAAATACTACTAACTAACAAATCCTAATTACACAAATTTAGGGAACGGCTTCAAATGACCGCCCTTTTACTAAAGCAAATTTATTTCTAAAAATTGAATCTAATTTCTAACCGTTTCTGTATCTGCTCCTTAGTGCTGTAAGCAATGTGAGGTTCACCTGGAAAGAGTCGGTTGGTTGTCTTTTCCTTTTGCTCGGGCGATGAAAGTAGAAATAACAAAAGCTGGCACCTCTTTCTGACAACCTAGAAGATATTTTTGAAAATCTTCCTCTCGCTGGGTGTTTTTTGCTGTGTGTATACTTAGTATAACCCATATTTCTTTCAAATGATTGTGCTATTGCTATTTCGGTTTCTGGACGTGTGAATGACTCAATGAGTTAGGGATTTCTTTGCCTGAACAATCTTACGTATTGAAAATTGCTTCCATTCTTTGTTCCAGGCTTTTCTGAAGCATCATCCCTTTTCAGCGTTTTTCTTTTTGCTTTACCCAATCTGAGCTTCAGGATCTTTTGCAAACATGCTGCTTTTGTGCGCCTTTGACTCTGAGTCTTGGATAGTCTATTTTCATCAGTGTCTGTGGAGTGATACTCTGGAATCCGCGGCTCTTCTGCATGCGGCATTCATTTGCGAAGGCATCTCCTCTCTGTTCTTCAAGTATTGGCGTTCTCCCCATTTCCTTAGATGTTTCCTGCATATAGATTTATATCAGTTACTGCCTTACAGTTTACGCAAAGGAAAAGAGACATGACAAAAAGATTGACATGAAAGCTTTAAACTCTAATGAATGCATAATCATGACACTCATAACGACTTTGTTCTTCAAAAAACGCAACACGATCATCTTTGGATACTTAGGCGTGCAATCATTAATTTCCCTTAAGGTGCGCGCTCGATTTTGGGTTTACAGATCATGCCGAAGAAACTTTGCGATGAGTGGTTTCTGTGATTCGTATCGCAGCAATTAATAGTCTCATTCGTCGCAGATCGCAAATCACAAAATCACAGTTTGTAGGATCGCAGATCGCAATATCGCAATTTTCATTTGCTCGTTGTGTGCTGCTTTTGCGACGTTTGCGATATTCGAGGTCGCATATTGGCCGTCGGCGATTCCTTTTTATTTTCTTTTAAGGGCGCTTTCAAAATATGTGATGCGATGAATTTCGCATCGCTTCTTTGCAGCTTATTTACGCGCATAGGAAAACTCTTCACTCTCTCTCTGCGATGCGATATAGCTTTTAGGGAGTTAAATACAAAAATTTGGATAAAAATATTTTTGGGATTTTTTGTTAAGGGTCTCCCTTTGCTTGATATTATTGCTAATACTAATCAAAGAGGGGGGTTGTTGGTGACCACAACACAATGACAGATGATATTTTAATTCTTAACTCTAAATTAGTAGGCAATTTAAGGGAAAGGACACTAATGTGATCTAGTAAATTTTAGCCCTTTAGGGAGATATTATCAAAGCTGTAAAAATATTAGTAAAATATTGCTTTATATCCTTCAAATACAATGTTAAATGACTTGACATGTTAACCCTTAATTTATGTCAAATCAACAAGACATATAGTGTTGGAACTTGGAAATTACAAACCATGAAGAGTATAGATTGTTGACAATCAAATATGCATTTACACAAGTATTAGATGGTTAGAAACTTCATTAAAATGCATAAATATGGATTTTATGTACATATTACAACCTTATTCCAAAGATAGTACAATATTGTAGCTCTCCAAAACCCTCCTTTGGAACCAATCCAGGTTTTAGATTAAATACAATGGAGAGATAATATATATATTAAAAGATAAAGTGAAGGTACAAGTGAAAAAGGGAAAAATAAACATAATTGACTTGCACCAAAATTCTCACCTATCGTGATAGAGGGCATATGGAGTTGGGGTTTGCATTGTTCAAAGCATCCACAATTGTAACTCCAACAGTAGAACAAGCACAACTAAAGGAGAAGATATGTCTACAGTTCAAAGAGATTGGGTCAAATAATGTTTACTAATAAATGAATGAAAATGGGAAGAATTTTAGGACACTTCTATAAATCATTTATTGTGTTATGCCCACATTTAATGCTTCTACCCATAAAAACACAATGCACTCTAGATTTATCCAAATCTCTGATGTGAAAATTGTTCATTTTGATGTATAAACATTGGTAATTTGAGTTTGATGTACTCAAATCTCTAAACTTACAGGTTGATGTATAAACTTAGAAAATTTAATTTTCATTTTGAGTTTGAATTGAAAGGGTTTATAGGTAAAACTCTTTGTACCTATGTTTTAATTGTGATTTAAGAAAATCTAAAATGACTACTTATAAATTTCCAATCATTACAATTTTTCCATCTACATTTTGTCTCATATCAATATTAAATCAATATCGATGACTCCGTGCACTCATCCAAGACACTACCCTAAAGAAAAGGAGATAATGTATAAAAACATGCTACTTCACCTTCATGTGCTTATAAAAGAAGTCAAACCCTACCCATTGCCATCTATAGGCTATTATGTACAAAACTAAACTTGACTAATTTAATTCAAATTTTTTTATGAAAACGCCTACAAGACATCACACTCTTTAATTTAGAATGGAAACAAATAAGTCACATGTTCTAATAAAATATATAGGTATTTCTAACTATGCAATGCCCCCATTCCGTTATAGGGGTTTGAAATTCCTATCCCTGCTTACAGTAAAGAACCAGAGAAGAAAGAAAAACATGATGTTGCAAAATCTTCAGCAAGGCTTCTACGAGATTGGGACCTATCTAGATGCTTAAGTAAATCTATGGTGGAACTTTCAATTATTTCTGAAATAAATTGTTGTCATTTTTTGAAAGAATCATTCACAGTATTTCAAGAGAGTACAAAAATAAAATAAAAAATCAATGGGACAAAACGCAATTCATAAAACATATAAATTATTAGCCATATCATAATTTTTTCTTCAAATTTTATATCATTATCATGAAATGCAGAAAATCTAAATGTGGTGTTTTAGAGTGAAATCTGTAATTCTATTTTATAGTTTTTACTTGCTTGTTTTGAGACACGAGTCTCACCAACTCAAAATCAAAAGAGTTATATTCACGCAATTCTTTCATTATAAATGCCAACTTATGAGAAGAAAGGAAAATATGAAGGATAACCATACCTTGCTAATCTTCCTCTTGTTGAACAGATCTTGTCACTTATTGTAGTTTTGATTCATCTCATACTGTGCCTTTGCATCCAAATTGGCCTACAACCGAATCCAAAAAAATAATGATGTTAAGAGCTTTGTTATATCATCAAATGAAATATTGTCAAAGCTTTAGAATGGAGACCTTGTGCATTGGATCCACGGTGGGGTGTAGAATATCCGTAAGTTTACATTGAAAAACTATACAAGCAATGAAATGTAATGGGTTTGCATATTCTTCCTAGAATAGTACTAAATGATTTGAGAGGGAAAAGCTCGGTGCTCAAACATAACTTCCATCCTTTGAATCGCGAGACCCAAATTTTTACCATCATTTTTTGTTTGAAATTTCTTTCATAGTGAATCCATAGGGCCAATGCACTTTAATCGATAACTATAAAGACGAATTCTTCTTTTTTAGCATGCCCTAAAGACATGGCAGACCTAGTGCTTAGAACTTTTTAACCTATCCCACCAAATGTTATGCACTGCCTTATCAAAACGAAGAAATGAAAATAAAGGAAGCATAGATAAGTTAAACATGATATGATTTTCGAATAAGCCATGGAAATGTTAGTGACATTTCTTTAAGTGCTTGACAAAAAAAATCACAATACCATAGGTGGTTAGAAATCATGTTAAGATCCGAACTCCAATGGAGCACATTTTAGTTCTTGCATGTTGAATTAGGAAACTTTTCACCAATTTGCAATACTCCTTGCCAATGTGAAGGGATAAGATACATCATACGATTGCTAAAGATTGGAGATTCGGGCCATATAACTGTTCATTAATATGTAAATTTTGATACTCCCTAATAGGACTCTGCCATTAATTACTTCTACTTCTGACCACTACTATGTCTACAATTTCTTTGTCTAATGTCATACCCTATAATTTATGTATTGTTAAATCTCATGCCATTCAGAGAGGTACATGTCGACTTGAACCTATTGTAATGGGGAAAATGGGTACATATGTTGGATGTGAAAGGTACCATGGTGTCCCTCTATATTGGTGGATGTCAACCACCATGAAACATGGCAACACTAGAGGCTTTGACACCATGTGTATAAAATATTCAAATGATGTTGCCGAGCGCACTATTAACAAGGCCTGCATTGATCTATAAATCGCTGGTAGGTATAGAATTTTGTTCATTTCATAAGAGCACCTCTTTATCTAAATGATCATCTTATGTTGCAGTAGAAATTTGTTGGTTTCAATGCTTTCATAGTATATTTCAATTGGCATGTTCAATTTTTTTAGAAATATTTTATCATCTAAAGAAACTAAATGGTTCATTGCATATAGGTGCATGGAATCTTCGAACACTTGATGCTCTTCATAAGTGAGATATGAGTCTATCATTGACATTAAAATATTCAAGCCTTCTTGAATAGGCATTCCATTCTTTGAGATTCTAGAAGAGTCGACGCAAAGAAACTTGTGAGCTACTTTAACCTTGTTGACGAAAAATAGTTTAAAGTGATGAATGTGTTGAAATTGCGCTAGAGTGCATTACCATGTGATTTTCCAACATAGAGAGGAATTCCTTTCATAGGTGGTAGTTTTCCTCAATATCCAAGAAGGATAATGGAGCGATTGTCGAATGGTGTATTTTTCTCAGAAAGGAATGCTTTTCTTAGGTGTTCGTCAATACGGGAAATCATTTTTGATTGAGAAACTCATTTCATCAATTAGAATGTACTTTATATGTTGAAGCTGCTCTTGGACGTTTACAAGTGATTTTCGTTCAAGAGGATCCATTCTTTGGACATGGATGCGAAGTGAAGAATGGATTCTAAGGGAATTTATGTTAAAAGTTGCAACTCAAGTAGGTGGAAGTAGCAACAAGGGGTTTTTGTCTGGTGGAGAGTTTGCAAAGAACTCCCCTTGTAGACTGTTAATTAAATGATATTTTCCTATCAGAATTGTTTCCTAGATGATCATTTGGAGTGGAGAGTTTGGTGTAGTGTTTTTGAAGTGAATAAAAACAATTTTGAAATTTGTTCTTTAGCTACGAGAGAAGGAGTAATTTTGGTGTGGGCCGGAAAAGTGATGGTGTTAGATTTGGGTAGTTGAGTGGTTTTGTTCAATAAAATGTATGGAAGATTCTTACAAGTGGAGAGGAATAGTAGTATGTGACCAATTGTGGCTAGCATCGAAGTTGTGATGGCCAAGCATTTCAAGCTTATCAACTTCAATGTTGTATCCTGGGCAGAGTTGAGCAAGGATTTTCTATTCATCAATGTCCATGGAGTGAGGAGGGGGAATCACAAGCATGATTGAGGAGGAATTCTAGAGTGGTACAAATGAAGAAATGGGATAATACCACCATGGTTACATCGAGCATTGGTTTTAGATAACAATCTAGTTAAAGTACCACACATTTCACACATTTCAAAACTGTTGATTTTTCATGCTCATGTGCCTTCTAAAGTTTATATGTTAAATCTGTACATGAATATATCTTTGTACCTAATCCTCACATGGCTTCATTGGAAGTCCTTTTTCACTTGCAGGAAGAAATATTTTCTCTATTAAAGTAGTAAGTTAGTATTGTAATAAATAAATAAATGAAAATATTAAAGAGAAAAATAAGTCCTTTTGTGAAAACCAACTTGTCTAGCGCAACTAGATAGGGACTTTGCTTGAAAACTATGTAACTAGTGGGAAAAGTTCCCAACAAAGTTTGTAAATTTGTGAGTTATTTAAATAATGTATCTTTCAAGTCATTATATTTATAATCGGGTTGGTTGATGTGGTATCCATTGAGGCCCACTTGCCAAGAAGCCTTGTCCCATTAACATTAGCACATTATATGGGATCAAGGTTAATGTTAAATAAGGTACCTAGGAGCCTGCATGCCTTAGTGGTAGGTATCCTTGTCATCAACTACAGAAATACATAAATATTTTTTGGTGGATGAATTCAGCAATCCATTCGACTTCAAAAAATCCATTCATGGCTCATAGAATGGACCTAGTGCCTTGATTCCCATGGACACCAAAGGTGGAATATATATCATTGGTTAATGACCTCCTTAATGGGAGGTAATCCAATAATTATTACTTATGTTCAACATCAACGCCTTTTTTTCACATATACAAGATTTCACATCAGCGTGTAGTGGTTCAAGGCTATATTTTTTTGTGACCTCAACACAGGTTTGCAATAGTTTGGATCCATGTATCAACATTTCCATTTTCATTTGCAGAAATATATTTATTTTAGTAAGGGCCACCATATAGCAACCTTGCTTGAGGACATACAACTGAGGCATGGAGGAGAAGCGGACCTTCAGTTCATCCTTCAACCTTCTTCAATAGATCAGATCAACAGACAAATCAACTCTAGCAAGTATATCCTCTACTTCATCTTGCAGCACCAAGCACGTCAACAACAAAGATAAAACTTGAGGAAAAGTTGGCTTAAGATTGTCTACTTCATTAGAAGGTTTAATAAAATTAATGATTAACCATTTCTCATTCCAAACATTTTATATTTCATAAATCATTATCCTTTTGTTTTCCTTCCATTCATTACTCACAATAAAAAGACTTATACTCTGATTACAAGACCATGTAAAAGCAAATCCTTATGGTATATTAATAAATCCAGTATCTATATTGTCTTCTCCAAGCATTATATTCATAGGATGAAGTCACTACTGCCATGAAATAATAAATGAAACCGCCTCTAGGCATTGTCCTTGTGATGACATAGTATGCAAGAACCCATTCACATAATTACCATATCCATCACCACCTCATTTCATATGTCACCTCTTCCACATCCATCCCTCTCTTGTCCTCTATTCATATGGCTATGTAAATTAGTATGATATTTTAAATGTGAAGAATGTTGCTCCAAAAGAACTAGCACCTCCAAATATTCAACTAGTGCTTCTCGTCAAGAACCAACACCTCCAAATATTCAAGCAATGTTGCTACACAACAACCAACATCTACAAAAAAATGTTAAGAATCTATCAATGAGTAAGGGATTTTTTACATGAGGACATGCAAATCCACATGCATGGGGGGGCGTTGGGCCTCGAATATGTGCATTTTTCCCCCATACAATGTCATTATTCATAAACTAAATCCCCATATTTTTAACTCATTTCATACCATGATTCGACAACATTCCACCAATTCATATCTTACACTTCGTGGTTGATTATCATTAGTTTTCTTAACTTTTTAATAGTTATATGTCTTTTCTGTGATTTTCCAATGATGGTTTTCCAAGTTTATTTACTGTAGGGACCCATTGCTGAAATTGTTCATAAGCCAATTAAGCTACTTGTTATATGTTAAGTACCGAATGGCTAAATTTTTGTAGCTACAAATCTCAATTTGTGATCAAATGAAGAAGAATTTTGGGATTCTGAGACGCGAGGTTTGTTCAAAGTACCCTCATTCAGGTAAACCAAAAACTTTTTGTCAAAATTCATTGTCAAGAAGAAGTTATGTCTAGCGAAATTCTTAAGTACCAAAATTTTGGGTTTTAATTATTTCGAGTTAAGTACCGAAAATCTGGGTTTGATGGTTTCAGATATTTCATACCAGCATGGAGGATATGAGTTGAAGATTTATTTTGTCTCTTTTTCAAACTATGTGGAGTTGCAATCATAAAGTCTAGATCTCAATCAAGCTATGCATGTGTCACAATATTGCCCAGAGAAATTTTCCATAACCAAATTCCAGAAAAATCATTTGAAATGTCTTTTTGAAATATTGTCAACATACATATAAGATTAGATTCTTGAGTCCACAATCTCAAACTGTAAAAGCATAGTATATATTGCAATCACTTAGTACTAGAGGGACAGTTATATAGGGGAAGAGAAGCACAATTACATCATTTCATTTTTGTATATTACACTCTGTTTTGGCTGAAGGAATAAAAGGGAATGAAGTTGATGTAAGCTTTGGTTTCCATTTCGTTAATTGATCCTATACCTACAGCGCATGGATAGGAAAGGCCGCTTGAACCCATCGTGTTTTCAAGGTTAACATAGATTATGTAAGTGTGAATTTTAGTGTTTATTTCCTTTTTATATTTTATTCCTTATAACTAATTTGAAGTAGAATCAATTTTCTTTGTCAATTTATTTATGCATTCTTCAATTTATTTTTGCATTCTAGATTATGTAATTACTTTCTGATTTATGGTGTGACCCCGGGGATAGTATTTTATTTGAATTTGATTTTAGAATTAATTAAAATAGTTGATTGATTTCTCATTTACTTTCATTAGTGATTTTCAGAATTTCCACACTTAAGTTTCCTTTAATATTTTCATAGGTTTGAGTTAAGGATAATGAGTGTAATGTTATTTGAGTTTCACAAGCCTGTGAAATATTGTTATGAGCATACTCTGTATGTGACAACTCCGTGATTATTCTTCCAAATTCATGAATATTGGAGAAGAAAGTTTCGATTTCAAATAAGTTTCTGAAGGAGTAATTTTCATGTTTTAAACTGAATCTTTTTCATTGCTTATGAATCCATATGTTAGTGGTGTGAAACTCATGTAGCTTATTCTCTATTTCAATATCCTAGGAGGAACTGAATGAATTCTCAGTATAGATTGTGTGTTAACACTTTGATGATTCCATTCCATTTACATATTGTTATTTGATTTTTCTTCAGTCATAGTGCACTAATAATTAGAGTAGATACTTTGTTATTTCTCCATTTCATAATAAGATTTAATTACATTTATTTTTGAAACTATGTGTGTTGATTCATATTGGTTCTAAGCTACGATTTGTACCTAATTTAGAAATAGAAATCACGTTTTGTACCTAATTATGTACTAAGAAGTAAAGTGATTTAGGAATAGAAATTTCATACTCCATTCAATACCTTATTCCAGAATTTCTAAGTTGTTAGTTTGGGCCATATGGTCTAATGTTGCATTTCCTGTTCTTGTGCCTCGACGCTTACGAGCCCTGGTTGATAATTAAATGTTAGAATTAGAACACATATAACTTTTTGAACACAAATGCTCTCGAATCCCTGGTGGGTTGAGTTACTAGTCTTGGAAACCCTGGTTTGACAAATGATCTGTAAGCGAGGTGGCAATTCTGGATTGAGTTACTAGTCCTGGAATCCTTGGTTGGAACAAACATTTTGGAGCCCTGGAAGGCTTGGGTAGAGACCAATATGATGATGGTTTTGTGATGTTCGATCATGAGGTGGAATCACTGTTTGATGCGTTGAGGTGGTTGGCCTCTGAAAGAGCTGGGTGGTTTTGGATTGATGTGCTTTATAAGATCCCACATCCATGCTTTGAATATGGCACGGGGGTGACTGCATGAAGAGAGTTTTGGCTCAGCCATGTCTACGGTCCGATGGTTCATGGAAGTCCCACAACTAGTTGTCCTTTGCATCATTAATATGCGGTTATTTCTCTTTGTTATTTCATGAGTATTACATTGTTTTATATGTGGATCATATGGGTTTTGTTTCCTTGTTATTTCTATTGTTATTATGTTGGTTATGATTAAGTCTTATGACAATAGCTATGTATGGATCTCACCATGTTTTCACTTGTAAATGAGTGAACAATGTATCTATAGCCTAGTGGATGAAACTAGAACTAATGTGTTGAGGCTTCAATGCTTCTTAGCGATTCTCAAATGAGTATGAGACCCCTATGCTTAGATCTGTTATTTATACTTGTAGATTACATCTTTGTGATATGTTTGATAAAATGCTTATCATGGCTAGTATAGGTCTGGTAAAGGGCTTGTTCAAGTAATTTCATTTGTATCATCATTCCATTGTTATATTTCTGTTTTGAAGGAATCATTTAATTATGGTTAATGGCCTGGGTTGTCGGCCTGAAAAAGTGGCTCAAATCCCTTGGACACTGGCACAAAACTGAGAAAAAGGTCCCTCGACAATGGCGTACCATATTGTGGGAGCATCCAACACTGGAATGCCCATATCATGGGCGTGTCTGGGGTTAATTGGTCTAAAAACTCAGTGGGACTCAGGATTTGGCTACCTGAGAGATTGAGATGGTTCTTAAAAGTTTTGTTGTTGTTGTGGAAAGTTTGTATGGTGTACTCCCATTAGTTCCACTTCCTTATGATAAGATGGTAATGGTGTATAACAGTGATATGGTCCACTGTCGTCTTTTGTACGATATATAAAATGCTTCGAAGACTGACTTTTAGGCCCACCTGCAATCAGAATCGGCTAAATATCACGAGCGTGTACCCTCCAAATGTAGGGATGCCCGCAGACCAACATCAATGTGTGAAATTAACATCACTCTCCTATGGCCAACCAACTCTCTGATCCTATCTTATCAGAACTGATTATAAAGTAGAATTACTGGATTAGTTATTTTTCTCATTCGTTAATTTCGAATGGGCCCTGTAATTGTCATCCAATATAGAGATTATTTACAGAGATTTCTCTGGATTATATTGCTACAGGTTCTGTTTGTCCGGTGACAAGATTGCGAGTAATGAATGCGAAGTAGATGTTCACGTGTAATTTTGCGTGGGTTGCCAAACCTGTTTGATTGGCGACACATTAGTTGAACGTCTTTCTCTCATCATATCCAAATTCAGACAGCTGCTAGCATGAAACGACTTGGATTTGTTTCATCATATCCAAATTCAGACACTTTCTATCATGAAGTGACAATTATTTGTAACGATTAGGTCATATGGATGCAAAATTTAAGGTATTATATTATTTATTAAATAAGGTTGGTTAAATTATATTATTTATTACGTAAGGTTGATCCATTTGCTATATTAGAGCTAGTTGAAATTGCCTTTGCTTTAATAGATTGGATTCTTATATAATAAATTTAAAATTATAAAGAGTGGAGAATTAGGCAAAGTTTTTGAGCCCTCACAATATTACTATGAAGAATTAATAAAAAATGAGAGGACTCGAACGAAGATTATTCCTAAGAAAATCTATCATAACTCGTGATTTCCAACATATATTGTGTTAAATTTTTTTAATTTCGTACTTATAAATTTATAAGTAATAATAATAATTTAATTTTTAAATTAAATTATATATTTTTAAATAAAAGTTTAAATATGTAGAATGATAATCGAAAAAAAGTTGTTGTTTTACTAGAATTGAAAATTTTACGGTGTAATTAATTGATTAAGTTATTAATTTTTATTAGTTTCTCTTGTATAAATTTATAAGTAATAATAATAAATTAATTTTTAAATTACATTATATATTTTTAAATAAAAGTTTATATATGTAAAATGATGAGGGAAAAAATGTTATTGTTGTACTAGAATTGAAAAAGGTATAGTGTAACTAATTGATTGAGTTAGCAGATGCTATGTCATATTATATATGTGATTTACTTAGTATTGAGGATTAGACAAAGTCTTCAAGGTTTTACAATATTACTATGGAGAATTAATAAAAATAAGATGTTATGCTATATATGTGGTTCATTTAGCATTAACTTGAGAATTAGACAAAGTTTTCAAGCTCTCATAATATTACTATGAAGAATTAGTAAAATATATATGGTTCACTTAGCATTAATTTGAGGATTAGATAAAATTTTCAAGCTCTCACAATATTACTATAAAGAATTAATAAAAAATGAGAGGACTCAAATTAAGATTATTCTTATGAAAATCTATGAAAATTCATTATCTGCAACTTATATTGTATTAATTTATAAGTAATAATAATAATTTAATTTTTGAATTAAATTGTATATTTTGAAATAAAAGTTTAAATATGTAAATTGATAATTGAAAAACTATTATTGTTTTATAATGAAATTAAATAGAATTGGAAAAGGTACAATGTAACTAATTAGCACTATGTTTACTGATTTAGCCTGTCTTTAAGAGTGTCTAGAGAATTAAATTGACCTCATGACTTTTTAATAGCAAAAGTGCATTTGAACTCGTGACCTTTCAATAGCAAAAACGCTTAAACCATAAAGACTTACCAATTGAACTAATTTTGGAGACTAATTTTACTAAATTTATAATACTAACAATAGAAAAAAAGGTGCAAAGGGACAACTAAAAATTGCCCCAAAAGGTGCAAAGAGACACCGATAGGACTACTAAATTGGAAAATTTGTACTTTGATTTTAAATAGTAATTTTTATATTAAATATAATTTTTAGGTTGTGATGTGAATAGTGCTTCTGTGATTATCATTTTTATCTTTATAATCATCATTTCATCCTCATGGATGATGTCTTCTACTATCAATGGTTGATAATCCTTTCCGCAAATCCAAATCAGAAGGTAGATCTAGAGTACGAGAAGAATATTTATGCTCATCACTAATAGAATTCTCTTGAGAATCTATCATTTTTTTCTTATTTCCTTCCTCAATAGCAACGGTGAATTATGATCATCCCTTCTTGAACAAGTCCCAACTTGTGAAATGTTAAGGGTAGTCTGCAATTTTTTTTCTTTTCTATACGAAGGCCTAAAGCTTTAGGGTATTGTTTAATGTTGTAAGGTCTTTGTGGACCATCCTCATTTTTTTGAATTCCTCCAACCCTTTTTACTTGAGTTGAAGATCATATCATAGGTAGGACAAAAGATTTTTTTATTTTCTGCTTCATTAGCAATTAATAACTGAATTTTAGCTTGAAACATTTTCTACTCTTCATCATTAGTAATTAAATGCAATGAAACTAGCTCATCCTATGAATGTGACTTATCATACAATTCCTGAAATTTTTTTATCAACAAAAACATCCCCGAAATCTAAGTTACCATTTGCAAATTCTTCCTCATCAACCACTTGGTGATCTCTTCTGTTGGCATTCCATTCTTGCACATTCCACCTCTCTTCCTTTAATTTCTCAGTTCTATTAATGGGCAAAGTTGACAATTCAACCTTAATGTTTGGAATTGAATCCCTAGTCCTTCTAGAAAACACTAAATATTGAGGAACAACTAGCTCTTATAATGTGAATATATCCTTGTGAAGTTCATTGTCTACCCCCCTAGTGGGCCAATACCTATATGCCTCTAACAATCTACTCTATAAGCAACCTTTGCAATTTAGGGTTGTCTCAGTTGTATGGACTGGAATTGAGTTTTTCTTTTGTTTTTTTATATGAATTTATATGGGCTAGAAAGATCTGCGTTATTGAGTTTTAATGCAAAAGATAAATTTCACGTCTTAACAATTGGCTACTAAGATATTAACCCTACAAATTTTTAGCCTTAGGGTCATTATTGATTTGGACTTATGCAAGAACACAAAAGAAAAAAAATATACACATAAACATAGAGATGTAGTAGAAATATATTTCATTTCATTAATATTAAAGAATCGAAATCTTACATACAAAAATTGAAATAAACTAGCTTGGGTGATGGTAGCTTATCTCTAAGAACATATGTGGAGGATACATGCCTCTGAACTGCATTACAATGACACTTAAAGGCGTATTTATTATTGAGAAACAATGGAAACCATAAACATCCAAAAACCTAACCCTAGGAGATGAAGCACCAAAATTGTGGGTCCCGTTTAGGTAAATTGGTACATCAACTTCCCGAGGTCATAATTTTGGCATATAATCTTCGTTAGGCTATCATAATACCTTGTTTCAAATATCCCAAAGAGAAAACTAAAAGAAAATTTGCAAACCTATTTGAGACATTTCAGTCTCTCTATTTTCCCTCAAAAACGTCTTTTAGTCCATCAAAATGGCTCCAGAAGTTTAGGACCTGAAAAATTTCCAAAAATAGTAGGTTGCACTACAATTAACAAAAATAAAAAGAAACAATAATGGCGGTCCAAGTTGAATAGGCGGCTGGCCACCAATATCCACCTGGATCAGTCCTCCCCCCTTAGGAAGCAATTGTCCACATTATGTTGAGTGTCACCATTCGATGGGGAAACTTCTACTGAACTTGGTCCCTAGTGAGCCACTTGCCTTGGGGGTAGGACTTGGCCATCTTTGATAACCCGATACAGTTGGATCTTCTGTTGGCAAGTGTTCTTGATAAGCATTTCCATGATCTGATTAGTTGTGGTCTGTTCCATATAGTCTGGGTTTAACTCTGTTGGTGTGAGTTGTTGTGCAATGTATGATGTGCCTAGTAATGCTTGAAGGTAGTACACATTGAACAATCGGTGCAGGCCAAGTAATGGTGGAATGTTGAGCTCAAAATAATTATCCCCTATAGCATTAGTGATGGTGTAAGGGCCATATCGGAGTGACTGAAGCTTGAGGCGGGGCACAAAGAGGTGCTCCTTTTACAAATGTAACCAAACATTATCACGTACCTGAAACTCGTGTTGCACCTGATGTTGATCATGATGCTTCTTATACATAGCATTGGATTTGGTCAATATTTCATGGAATTGTTGGTGAATGTGCTAAATGCACCAAATGAAGTTGTTAGCCATGTTAACCTCAGGTTGGACATGAGACGAATTTGCATGAGTAGCTGCAAATGGTATGACCACATCAATGGAACATAGTTGTTGCAATCCCAACCCCGCCTGAAAGGGGTTGTGGCCAATTGAGCTATGGAGAGCTCTGTTGTAGCTATGTTAGACATAGGGGAGGCTTTTGTACCATGTGTGTGGATGCTTCAAGTTGCACATATGTAGAATGTGTATGATCATCTTATTGAAGACCTATATTTGGCCATCAGTTTGGGGGTGGAAAGTCGTGGACTCAGTGAGCTTTGTATCCAACATCGACCAGAAGCTTGACCAAAATTTACCTAGGAACTCATTGTTCCGATTTGAGATAATGGATTATGGGATCCCAAAATGTACCCACAGTCATTCAAAGAAGATCTTAGTAGTGGCTTCTTCTATGATACTCTTTTTGCAGGTTGTGAGAAAGTCCATCTTAGAGAATCCCTCGATGACCATGAAAACACAGTTATTTCCATGCTTAGTAGAAGGAAGGCCCAACATGTAATCCATGCATATGGATTTCGAAGGTCGACTAGGAGTAGGCAGAGGAGTATGTAGCCTTTCTTCTTAATGGTACATTTGGAAATGATGCAAGAAGTGCAGGATTGGATTTACTTCCTAACATCCTATTGAATGTTTGGCCAATAATGTTGGGTTGTGTTATATTATTTCCATGACTAGCCCATGCAGTTAACCGGGGGTTAGAAGGGGGGTGGAGCCCCCTTTTCGTCGTGCTGATTGTGTAGCCCGTGGGGGTCACAGGGGGTTTGAGGTGTACCCTTAACCCCACTTTATGGGGTCTGGGGTAGCGCCCTAGAAATTTTTGTTTTGGACCCTATGTTAGGTTGGGCGAACCCACCTATGGTTTTTTGCATGATTTTCGCCCATGTTTTTGGATGCGATGGTTTTTTCGGTCCATAATATTGGACACGATGGTTTTCAGTCCATGGTTTTGGATTCGATGGTTTTCGGTCCATGGTATTGTATGCCTCAACATGTATAAATATGTATTATAACATATAAAGGAACATAATGAAAAATCAAGTTGGTAGTCCCGGTATTGGGATCGAGGGGAAATCTCTGTGTATATGTGTTTTATTTGTTATGCTCTCGCATTGTTTATTTTATGTGTTTTAGAATTTGTATTCAGGTAATTTCTGTACAGGGTTAAAACCTAAAAATAAAAACATTTTTACAACACCACCACTATTTCCTCCACCCCGAAATGTCGAGTGACCTGACTATAGTGTGCCTCCCAAATCATCTTGGGACACTCGCTTGAAGGAACATAGAGGTGTCCTAGGTGGCATAATATTTCATCGTAAAGGTGAAAATTTGGAACTTTCTTTCCTTCCATGAGAATCTTGTATGTGTTGTCGAATTCTAGATCTCTCTTGTAAAGATGCATCCACGCCATGGCCTTGTGCCCACAAGAGTCGAGCACAGTGGTCAATGCTATGACCGGTGGTTGGCTGAGGAAGTTCACAACATTTTTGGTGCTTCCCTTCTTGTACTTAATATTCAAATGGAATTGTTGTAGGTATGTGGAACATTTCTAATGTTGCTTGTTCTGTAACTTCTCTTGTGTCTATATAGACTAAATGAGTCAGTGGTCTGTGTGGATGATCGGTTCCCTCCCCATAATGTAATGCTTCCATTGTATAGAGGCTTGCACAATGGAATACATCTCTTTTTTCATAGGTGGGATTTTTTCAGACTATGTCTGGAAGTGAATCACTGTGATATGCCACTAGATGGCCATGTTGAGTATGAGTTGCACCAATAGCATAGTCAGAGGCATCTATCTTGACCTTAAATGGTTGCTACAGGTTTGGTAATGTGAGCACTAGTGCAGAATAGGGGCGATGCTTCAACTCGACAAATGGATTTTGTTGGAATCAAGACCAAAAGAACTTTGATTTCACTCCTCCCTTGCGGACTTGACTCAAAGGCCATGTTATATGGGATAACCTCAACATGAACCTACATATCAATTGGTAAGACCCAAAATGTTTTTGAGCTCTGTCGGAGTGGTTGTGGATGGCTAATCTCGAATGAATTATATCTTGGCTAGGTCAATATACACACCCCACTCATTAATGATGTACCCCATATATTGAACCTTGGTCATCCCGAAAGTGCATTTTTCCAAATTGGCACACAACTAGTTTTTCTACAGCATTTGTACGACCTGCCAAATATGGTGGAGGTATTCTTCCCAACTCTGGTTGAAGATCAGAGTGTCATCCAAATACAATACCATGAATGACTTGGTGAAGGGTTGCAAGATCTCGTCCATCAACCTCATGAATGTTCTAGTGCATTGGTAAACATGAAAGGCATGACCAACCATTCAAAAAGGCCTTCCTTGGATTTGAAGGAAGTCTTCCAAACATTAGAGGGTTCGATTAGTACCTAATGATAACCAAACTTCAATCCAATCTAGCTAAAACATTTGGCCCCTTTAAGCTAGTCTAGAAGGTCAACAATCCATGGAACTGCATACATATTCCATTCAATGATCTTGTCCAGTGCTTGATAGTCAATACAAATTCTCCACCTCCAATCCTTCTTCTATACCCACACGATCAAGCTCCCTCAGGGTGATTAACTTGGCAAGATGTGCCATTTCTACAACAACTCATGAATATGCCTCTTGATTTCATTATTCTCTAGAGCATAGCATCTATAGATCAATCCATTGGGTAGTGGCACACCTCAGCTCGGATCAATGGAGTGCCTTACCTGGAAATGTAGAGGTACCCCTATGGGTGAGATGAAGATGTCCCTATACTCCTCTATAAACTTGTCCATTTGTTGTTGCCATGTGGAGGAGCCTTGTCTAGAGGTCATGGCCATAATGTTCTTCTTGCTCTGAGGGTGAATCATAAGGAAAAAAAATTCTTGGTCTCAGAAATGATCTTATTTCATTTCTTCTTACTGATCAACGGTAGGAAGTGCTATGTATGATATCTTATACAACTTGTTTCCCAAAGTAATGATAACTACGTGAGTCCTAAACTCATACACAACATGTCTCTTGGATAAGTATGGTTTTCTTAATAAAACATCACAAACTTCAAGAGGAGAAACATCACAAAATATATCATTTATGAAGGGCTTAATATTGCAGGGAGGGCGACACTATTGGCTGACATGGATATCTTGCCCTTGGAGAAGCCACTTGATGTTGTACGGTTGCCGGTGTGGTGTGGTAAGCAAGCCCAACCACTTCACGACCTCTACTAAAATGAGTTTTTTTGGCTCCCACTGTCAATAATGAATTGTGACGGAGAACTATTCACCCACATCTATGAGTGGAAGAGTCACTCCTCATACTCTAGATCAACAAGCTCATCCTTCTAGATCTTGGTGGTAGCAACAATGACACTAGGCTATGCATCAATAATTTTCTTCTCTTTTTCATTCCCCTTGTTGGTTTCTTAATCAAAGTTAGAACATGCATCTGACTCTAAGGACATCATCTCAGCCACCAGTGACTGCTTGGCTCGATACTCACTTGTGCTGTGAGTGGGTGTCTTATGGAACTCACACCATTTCATTGTATCCATGTTTATCTTCATGGTGTTGTTCTTTTCTTATATATTCATCAGGTTGTCCTGGGTCACCTGCCCTGGCTTTGTGCATTCTTTTGTGGTTCAGTGATAGCTTTCCCTTGCTTTGGATTCACAGATCCAAAGTCTTGCTTCTTCTGTTTAAATTTATGCTTTGTATTAGTAATGTATCGATAGGCGACAACAAGCAAGGAGATGTCCAGGAATTCCATTTCATCTTGTATGTACTTGTGTAGATAGTTGTGGTACTTGAGTACCAAATGCCACTCAGAATCATTGATACCCAGCTTCATGCGAGGGTATTCAAAACAATTGTGAACTTCGTCACATCTTGGTCCCTTCCTTGTCGCAAAGTGGTCCACATATGTATTTATCTTCACATCCCCCAACAAGGTAATATAGTCCCTTTATGACATCTTACAAAGAATTCCAAGTGGGTGCGGCTGAAAAAAATGACTCCCTCTCGTCCTTTTGTTCATAGTAGGTTTCCCACCAGTCCTTGACATGTGGGGCGGCTTTAAGGAGTGCAAATGTAATCTTTTCCTGATTAGAAAAGTCATGAATTAAATCAATGGCATATTCATCTATCTATCCTTAAAATATGAGAATGTTAAAGTTAACTTGTTCCTTAAAAGGAGCAAGGACTCGAGAGAAGCTTCTAGATGAAGATGTGTCGCCTTCGAGTAGCCATCAAAGGATATGGGAAAATCTGTCCATCATCGCGTTCCTTTGTTGCTCGAGGGCTTCCTTGAGTAAAATTTTAAAAGGATCTTTTGCCCCCTTGTGTTTCTTTTCATTCTCGATGGGAGGTTTTCAGGGTTTGTGAGGTTGTTCCTGCAAAGTTTCAACCAGGTCAAGCCCTAACTCCTTATACCCTGAGCTCATTGGGGACATGCAAAGAAAAACAAAGAAGGATAAGACCACTCTGATACCACTAATCTAAACTTATGAAGGAATGCAATAAAATACAGATATTCACATAAACATTGAGGTGCGGAATAAATAAAAGTTCATTTCATCAATATCAAAGAACTAAAATATGCTTATATACAGAAGTGGAAATAAACTAGCTGGGGCGATGGTAACTTATATCTGAGAAGAGATGTGGCAGCAACATGCCTCTGAATTGTGTTACAATGAGGCTCAAAGGCCTATTTATTATTGAGATACAATGGCAACCCTAAACATCCAAAAACCTAACCCTGGGAGATGAAGCACCAAAATTGTGGGCCTCGTTTGGGTAAATTGGTACATCAACTTCCTGGGGTCGTAGCTTTGGAATATAATCTATGTTTAGATATCATAATGCCTCATTTCAAATATTTTTAAGAGGAGGTCAAAAAATAATAGCTAAAATGGTTTGGGACTTTTCTGGTCTCTCAGTTTTCCCTAAAAAAGTATTTTAGTCAATGAAAACAACTCTAGAAATTTTGGACCTGAAAAACTGCCAGAAATAGTAAATTGTGCTACAATTAAGGAAACTAGAAAGAAACAACAATGGGCGTTCAAGTTCAATAGGCGAGTGGCCACCAATATCGACCTAGATTAGTTATGAAATACAAACAAAACAACAACAACAATAGACGATATTTTAATTCTTAACTCTAATTTAGTAGGAAATTTAAGGGAAAGGACACTAATGTGATCTAGTAAATTTCATCCCTTTAGGGAGATATTATCACATCTGTAAAAAGAATAGTAAATATTGCTTTATATCCTTAAAATACAATGTTAAATCACTTGACATATTCACCCTTAATTTATGTCAAATCAACAAGACATATGGTGTTTGAACTTGGAAATTACAAACCATCAAGAGTATTGATTGTTGACAATCAAATCTGCAATTTACACAAGTATTAGATGGTTAGAAACTTCATTAAAACGCATAAATATGGTTTTGATGTACATATTACAACCTTATTCCAAAGTTAGTACAATATTGTAGCTCTCCAAAACCCTCATTTGGAATCAATCCAGGTTTTAGATTGAATACAATGGAGAGATTATATATATATATATATATATATATATATATATAGATATATATTAAAATATAAAGTGAAGGTACAAGTGGAAAAGTGAAAAATAAACATAATTAACTGGCACCAAAATTCTTAGTTATCATGATAGAGAGCATATGGAGTTAGGGTTTTCATTGTCCAAAACATCCACAATTGTAACTCGAACAGTAGAAAAAACTCAACTAAAGGAGAAGATATGCCCGCATTTGAAAGAGGCTTGGAGAAATAACGTTTACTAATAAATGAAAGAAAATGGGAAGAATTTTAGGACACTTCTATAAATCATTTATTGTGTTATGCCCACATTTAATGCTTCTACCAATAAAAACACAATGCACTATAGATTTACCTAAATCTTTAACGTGAAAATTGTTCATTTCATTGTATAAGCATTGGTAATTTGAGTTTGATTTACTCAAATCTCTAATCTAACATGTTGATGTATAAACATAAAAAATTTATACAATAAGCTTACATGTGGATCTTCATAAATGTTTCTTAAGTGGTTGTGATGGTCGTTCATGTTCAAAAACAGGCTCTTCAAGAGTAATTTATGGTCCCACAAAAACATTACTATCATCCAAATTTTCTTCAGGAATAACATTTTCATGATTTAAAGATGGAAAAACCACTGACTAATCCAAAACGAGAACCCTCCCTTCAATATGTTGTACGTCATTATCAGATTCAAAATAGAAATTTTCGGATACAAATTTCTCCAAGTGAGTCACCAAAGTGGAATTATCTTTATCACATTCAAGAAAAACAACATCTCTTGAAAGAATAATTTTATTTTTCTCCTCATCATACAATCTGTAATAATTGGAAGTAGCAGGATATCCCAAGAAAATATTTTACGACTCCTTTTACCCAACTTGTTGTGTTAATGTTTAGGAATCAATGCATAGCATAGAGAACTAAAGACTCTAAATGTTGAACAACAGGAAGATGATTATACCACATTTCATAAGAAGACTTATTATTGATGATAGAAGAAAGAAAATAATTATGAATATAAGCCGCATAAAGTATAATTTCTCACCAAAACATCAACTTAACTTTTTGAAAGAACATTATAAATCTAACAATATTAAGCAAATTTTCATTCATACATTCTGTAACACCATTTTTTTGTGGATTATAAGGTGTGGTATTTTGATGGTTGATTCCACTGTCCTTTAAATACTGTTCAAAAGCATTAGAAGTATATTCACCACCGTTATTAGTTATGAGAATTCCAATGTTCAGTTGAGTTTTATTTTTGACCATCGAATGAAAATTTTTAAAATTTTCAAATACTTGTAACTTATCTTTCAACAAATACACCCAACACATTCTCGAGAAATCATCAATAAATGTCAACATATATTTATTACCATTGGAAATTGCAACAAGCATATGATCACATAAATATGAACTAATGAGACCTAATTTTTTTGAATCTCTAGAAGAAGAACTATGAAAAGGTTTCTTAGAAAGTTCCCCAAAATACAAGCATCACATGGTGTAAGATTTCCTGGAATTGTAGGCATTCCTTTTGTACCTTTTTGTCTCATAATTTTGATACTGCCGTAGTTAATGTGACCAAAACAAGCATGCCATAATAGACCAAAAGATAGAGTATCATTTTCTTGTGCTAAACGAGAAGAACTATTATAAGAATTCATTACAGTAGATGATGTTCCATTAAATTTTAAAATTGTATCTTCCTCAACACTATCGATAATGACTGAATGATCAGATGATCTATGTATCTCAATGATTCCATCGAAAACATGTATTAAATTCCCTTGCTGTCAAATATGTATAAGAGACATTAGATTTATTTGAAATTATGGATTGTAAAGGACATTATGTAGAGCATAATTTGCAATCTTTGGTATCTTTAAACGAATGGATCTAATTCCTGAAGGCTTAATTTGAGATTTGTCATCAAAATATACTACTCTGGAAACTTCGTCATTGAATCTTTCAAAAACTCTCTCCTAAAAGTCAAATGACATGTGCCTCCTAAATCCAAAATCTAACCATCCCACCATGAAGAAAATGCAGTACTAAAATAACGTAATGTGCAAACTCTGATGATTTTCCATTATCTAGTGGTGGTTATGAAGGATAACCATACCTTGCTAATCTTCCTCTTGTTGAACAATTCTTATTGCTCTTTGTAGTTTTGAATCATCTCATACTATGTATTTGCATCCAAATTGACCTACCACTGAATCCAAAAAACATAATGATGTTAAGAGATTTGTTATATCATCAAATGAAATATTGTCAAAGGTTCAAAACGGAGACCTTGTGCATCAGATCCACGGTGAGGTGTACAACATCTGTAAGTTTACATTGGTAAACTATACAAGCAATGAAATTTAATGGGTTTTCATATTCTTCCTAGAATAGAACTAAATGATTTGACATGGCAAAGCTCAGTGCTCAAACATAACTTCCATGCTTTGAATCGCGAGACCCAAATTTTTCACCATCATTTTTTGTTTGAAATTTCTTTAAGTGAATCCATAGACCTAGTGCACTTTAATGGATAACTATAAAGGCATGTTCTTCTTTTTTTAGCATGCCCTAAAGAGATGGTAGGACCTAGTGCTAAGAACTTTTTAACCTATCCCACCAAATGTTATGCACTTCCCTCTCAAAACAAAGAAATGAAAATAAAGGAAGCATAGATAAGTTAAACATGATGTGATTTTCGAATAAGCCATGGAAATACCAGTGATATTTCTTTAAGTGCTTAACAAAAAAATCAAAATAACATAGGTTATTGGAAATCATGTTGAGAACCGAACTTAAATGGAGCACGTTTTAGTTGTTGCATGTTGAATTAGGAAACTTTTCACCACTTTGGCATACTCCTTCCTAATGCGAAGGGATAAGAGGCATCATACGATTGCTAAATGTTGGGGATTTGAGCCATATACCTGTTCATTAATATGTAAATGTTGAGACTCCCTAACAGGACTCTACCATTAATTACTTCTACTTCTGACCACTACTATGTCTACAGTTGCTTTTTCTAATGTCATACCCTCTTATCTATGTATTGTTAAATCTCATGCCATTCAGAGAGGCAGATGCTGACATGAACCTCTTGCAATGGGGGAAATGGGTACATATGTTCGATGTGAAAGGTACCATGGTATCCCTCTATATTGGTGGAAGTCAACCACCATGAAACATGGCAACACTAGAGGCTTTGATACCATGTGTATAAAATATTGGAATGACGTTTCTGAGCGCACCATTAACAAGGCTTGCATTGTTCTATAAGTTGCTGGTAGGTATAGAATTTTGTTCATTGCATAAGAGGACTTCTTTATCTAAATGTTCATCTTATGTTGCAGTAGAAGTTTGCTATTTTTGGTGCTTTGCGTAGTATATTGCAATTGCCATGTTCAATGTTTTTAACAATATTTTATTATCCAAAGCAACCAAATGGTTCATCGCATATAGGTGCATGGAATATTTTAACACTTGATGCCCTTCATGCATGAGATATGAGTCTATCATTGACATTAAAATATTCAAGCCTTCTTGAGTAGGCATTCCATTTTTTCAGATTCGTGACGAGTCGACAGAAAGAAACATGTGAGCTACCTTAACCTAGTTGATGAAAAATAGTTTAAAGTGTAATGAATGTGTTGAAATTGCACCATAGTGCATTTCCATGTGATTTTCCAACATAGAGAGGAATGCCTTTCATAGGTGGTAGTTGTCCTCAATATCCAAGAAGGATAATGGAGCGATTGTCGAATGGTGTATTTTGCTCAGAAAGGAATGCTTTTCTTAAGTGTTCATCAATACGGGAAAACATTTTTTTATCGAGAAACCCATTTCATCAATTAGATTGTACTTTACATGGTGAAGCTACTCTTGGAAGTTTACAAGTGTTTTTCCTTCAAGAGAATGCATTCTTTGGACAGGGATGTGAACTGAAGAATGGATTCTAAGGGAATTTATGTTGAAAGTTGCAACTCAAGTAGGTGGAAGTAGCAGCAAGGGGTTTTTGTCTAGTGGAGAGTTTGCAAAGAATTTCCCTTCTAGACTGCTAATTAAATGAGATTTTCCTCTCAGAATTGTTCCCTGGATGATCATTCTGAGTGGAGGGTTTAGTGCAGTGTTTTTTAAGTGAATAATTTTTTTTTTGAAATTTGCTCTTTAGCTAGGAGAGAAGGAGTGATTTCGGTGTGGGCCTGAAAAGTGATGGTGTTAGATTTAGGTAGTTGAGTGGTTTTGTTCAATAAAAATTATGGAAGATTCTCACAAGTGGAGATGAATAGTAGTATGTGACCAATTATGGCTAGCATCGAAGTCGCAATGGCCAATAATTTCAAGCTCATCAACTTCAATGTTCTATCCTGGGTGGAGTTGAGCAAGGATTTTCTATTCATTGATGTCCGTGGAGTGAGGAGGGGGAACCACAGGCATGATTGAGGAGGAATTTTAGAGTGGTCCAAATGAAGAAATGGGATAATACCACCATGGTTACATCGATAATTTGTTCTAGATAACAATATAGTCAAAGTACCAATCTTACCTTCAAATACTCTTTGTATCACATATTTCAAAACTGTTGAATTTTCATGATCATGTACCTTCTGAAGTTTATATGTTAAATCTGGGCATGAATATATCTTTGTACCTGATCTGCACATGGCTTCATTGGAAGTTATTATTCACTTGAAGGAGGAAATATTTTCTCTATTAAATTAGTAAAGTTAGTATTGTAATAAATAGATAAATGAAAATATTAAAGAGAAAAATAAGTCCTTTCGTGAAAACCAACTTGTTTGGTGCAACTGGATAAGGACTTTTCTTGAAAACTAGGTAACTAGTGGGAAAAGTTCCCAATAAAGTTTGTAAATTTGTGAGTTATTTAAATCATGTCTCTTTCAAGTCATTATATTTATAATTGAGTTGGTTGATGTGGTAACCATTAAGGCCCACTTGCCAAGAAGCCTTGTTCCATCAACATTAGCACATTATATGGGATCAAGCTTACTATTAGATAAGGTACCTAGGAGCCTGCATGCCTTAATGGTAGGTATCCTTGTCATCTACTACAGAAATACATAAATATTTCTTGGTGGATGAATTCAGCAATCCATTCGACTTTTAAAAATCCATTCATGGCTCGTAGAATGTACCTAGTTCCTTGATTCCCATGGACATCAAAGGTGGGATATATCGCATTGGTTAATGACCTCCTTAATGGGAGGTAATATAATGATCATTACTTATGTTCGACATAGACGCCATTTTTTCACATATACAAGATTGCACATCAGTGTGTAGTGGTTCAAGACTATATTTTTTTGTGATCTCAACACAAGTTTGTAGTAGTTTGGATCTTTGTATCAACATTTCCATTTTCATTTGCAGAAATATATATATTTCATTAAAAGCTGCCATATAGCAACCTGGCCATTCATTTGCGGCAGAAGTCACCTTTAATCAATTGTTTGAGGACATACAACTTAGGCATGGGGGAGAAGCGGGCCTTCAGTTCATCCTTCAGCCTTATTTAATAGATCATATCAGTATTCAAATCAACTCTACCAAGTCTATTCTCTACTTCATCTTGCAGCACCAAGCACGTCAACAACAAAGATAAACTTGAGGTAAAGTTGGCTTAAGATTATCTAATTCATTTGAAGGTTTAACAAACTTAATGATTAACAACTTCTCATCCCACACATTTTATCTTTCAGAAATCATTATCCTTTTTTTTTCCTTCCATTCATTACTCATAGTAAAAAGACATACTCTAATTACAAGACCATGTAAAAGAAAATCCTTATGGTATATTAATAAATGTAGTATCTATAGTGTCTTCTCCAAGCATTATATTCAGAGGATGAAGTCACTACTACCACGAAATAATAAATGAAACCACCTATAGGCATTGGCCTTGTGATTAAATAGTATGCAAGGACCCATTCACATACTTACCATATCCATGGCCACCTCATTTCATCTATCACCTCTTCCACATCCATCCCCCTCTTGTCCTCTATTCATATTCCTCTGTAAATTAGTATGATATTTTAAATGTGAAAAGTGTTTCTCCAAAAGAAGTAGCACCTCCAAATATTCATGCAGTGCTTCTCCTCAAGAATCAACACCTCCAAATATTCAAGCAATGCTGCTACACAAGAACCAACATCTACAAAACAATGTTAAGAATTTATCAATGAGGAAGCGATTGTTTACATGAGGACATGAAAATCCACATGCATGGGGGGACATTGGGCCTCAAATATGTGCATTTTTCCACCATCTAATGCCACTATTCATAGCCTAAATTCTTATATTTTTAACTCATTTCATACCATGATTCAACAACTTTCCACAAATTCATATCTTACACTTCGTGGTTGATTATCATTAGTTTTCTTAACTTTTCAATGACTATATGTCTTTGTTATGATTTTCTAATTATGGTTTTCCAAGTTTATTTACTGTAGGGACCCATTGCTGAAATTATTCATCAGCCAATTAAGCTACTTGTTATATTTTAAGTACCAAATGGCTAAATTTTTGTAGTTACAAATCTCAATTTATGATCAAATGAAGAAGAATTTTGGGATTCCGAGACACAAGGTTTGTTCAAAGTACCCTCATTTAGGTAACACAAAAACTATTTGTCAAAATTCATCACCAAGTAGAAGTTATGTTTAGCGAAAACTTTAATTACCTGAATTCTTAAGTACCAAAATTTTAGGTTTTAATTATTGTGAGTTAATTACCGAAAATTTGGGTTTGATGGTTTCATATTTCGTACCAGCATGGAGGATATGATTTGAAGATTTATTTTTTCTCCTTTTTAAACTATGTGGAGTTGCAATCATAAAGTCTAGATCTCAATCAAGCTATGCATGTGTCGCAAGATTGCCAAGAGAAATTTTCCATAACCAAATTCTAGAAAAATCATTTGAAATGTATTTTTGAAATAGTGTTGACATATATATAAGATTAGATCCTTCAGTCCACTATCTCAAATTGTAAAATCATAGTATATATTGCAATCACTTAGTACTAGAGGGAGAGTTATGTAGGGGAAGAGAAGCACAATTACATCTGCTCATTTTTGTATATTACACTATGTTTTGATTAAAGGAATAAAAGGGAATGAAGTTGATGTAAGCTTTGGTTTCCATTTCGTTAATTGAGCTTATACCTACAACACATGGATAGGAGAGGCCGCTTGAACCCATCATGTTTTCAGGGTTAACATAGAGTATGTAATTGTGAATTTTAGAATTTATTTCCATTTTATAATTTATTCCTTATAACTAATCTGAAGTAGATTCAGTTTTCTTTGTCAATTTATTTATGCATTCTTCAATTTAATTTTCCATTCTAGATTATGTAATTACTTCAGGATTTATGGTGTGACCTTGGGGATAGTATTTTATTTGAATTTGATTTCAGAATTAATTAAAATAGTTGATTGATTTCTCATTTACTTCCATTAGTGATTTTCAAAATTTCCACACTTAAGTTTCATTTAATATTTTCATAGGTTTGAGTTAAGCATAATAAGTGTTTAATGTTATTTGAGTTTCACAAGCAAGTGAAATATTGTTATGAGCATACTATGTATGTGACAACTCCATAATTATTCTTCCAAATTCACGAATATTCGAGAGGAAAGTTTCGATTTCAAATAAGTTTCTGAAGGAGTAATTTTTATGGTTTAAACTAAGTCCTTTTCATTGCTTATGAATCCATATGTTAGTGGTGTGAAACGCATGTAGCTTATTCTCCATTTCAATATCCTAGGAACTAAATGAATTCTTTGTATAGATTGTGTGTTAACACTTAGAGGATTGCATGCCATTTACAGAGTGTTATTTGATTTGCTTGAGTCGTAGTGCATTAATAATTAGAGTAGATAATTTGTTATTTCCTGATATCATAATAAGATTTAATTACATTTATTTTTGAAACTATGTGTGTTGATTCAGATTGGTTCTAAGCTAGGATCTGTACCTAATTTTGTAAACTGATTTAGAAATAGAAATCATGTTTTGTACCTAATTCTGTACTAAGCAGTAAACTGATTTAGGAATAGAAATTTCATACTCCATTCAGTACCTTATTCCAAAATTTCTAAGATGTTATTTTAGGCCATATGCTCTAATGTTGCATTACCTGTGCTTGTGCCTCGATGCTTACGAGCCTCGGTTGATAATTAAATGTTGGAATTAGAACACATATAACTTTTCCAACACAAATGCTCTCAAAGCCCTAGTGGGTTGAGTTACTAGTCCTAGAAACCCTGGTTTGACAAATGCTCTGTAAGCCCAGTGGTAGTTCTGGGTTGAGTTACTAGTCCTGGAAGCCTTGATTGGAACAAACATTCTAGAGCCCTGGAAGGCTTGGGTAGAGACCAATATGATGATGGTTTTGTGATATCCGACCATGAGGTGGAATTAGTGTTTGATGGGTTGAGGTGGTTGGCCTCTGAAAGCCCTGGATGGTTTTGGATTGATCTGCTTTATGAGATTCCACATTTGTGCTTGGAATGTGGCACAGGGGTGATTAGATGTAGAGAGTTTTGGGTCGGCCATCTCTATGGCCTGGTGGTTCTTGGAAGTCCCACAACTAGTTGTCCTTTGCATCATTGATATGAGGTTATTTCTCCTTGTTATTTCATGTGTATTATATTGGCTTATATGTGGATCATATGGTTTTTGTTTCCTTGTTATTTGTGTTGTTATTATGTTGGTTATGATTAAGTCTTATGACAATAGCTATGTATGGATCTCACCATGTTTTCACTTGTAAATGAATCAACAATGTATATATGGCCTAGTGGATGAAATTAGAAATAATGTGTTGAGGCATCAATGCTTCTTAGCAATTCTGAGATGAGTATGAGACCACTATGCTTAGATATGTTATTTAAACTTGTAGATTACATATTTGTGATATGTTTGATGAAATTACTATCATGGCTAGTATAGGTCTAGTAAAGGGCTTGTTCAAGTAGTTGCATTTGTATCATCATTCCATTGTTATATTTCTATTTTGAAGGAATCATTTAATTATGGCCAATGGCCTGGGCTGTCAGCCTGAAAAAGTGGCTCAAATCCCTTGGACGCTGGCACAAAACTGAGAGAAAGGTCCTTGGATATTGGCATACCATACTATGGGAGCATCCAAAGCTGGGATGCCCATATCATGGGAGCGATTAGTGGTTAATTTGTCTAAAAACTCAGTGGGACTCAGGGTTTGGTTACCTGAGAGGTTGGGATGGTTCTTTAGAGTCTTTTTGTTGTTGTGGAAGGTTTGTATGGTGTGTTCCCATCGGTTACACTTCCTTAACATGACTTGGGAGGTTGAATCATATCATAGCATCTTCTTGTGACATGTTTACCCTCGTTGGATGGTTACTAGGGTAGATGTTACAGGAGGGTGTTACAAAGTCGTATCAGAGCATGCATCACTATCAAATTTGATGGGCAGTGTGTTGATCATGAATTCTTTTCAATTTCATATGTGTTCCTTATGCTTGTAGTCCATGTGCTTGTTTTATTTGCATGGTGTTCATGATGGTTGTAGTGATGTTTCCATGTGAAGTTTGATGGTGTTGTCATGGAATTTGTCATCATGGGTGTATGGTGTATATGTAGGTTTTAACACCATACATAAATTACCTGCATACCAATTCTAAAAATAGAAAATAAACAATCGCGATAGCATAACACATAAAACAAATATACACATATATTTTCCCCTGGATCCCAAAACCAGGACTACCATATTGTTTTTTCATTATGTTTCTTTCAATGTTACAATACATATATATACATGTCGAAGCATCCATAAACCCCGATACATTAACCTTGGATTAAAACATAACTATAGTTCCCTTGATCGGATCTACAAAATACCATGGACCAAAAACCATCGCGTCCAAAACCATGTGCGAAAACCTTGCACAAAACCATAGGTAGGTCTACCCACCTAATATAGGGTCCAAAAAAATTTTGTCGGGGTGCTACCCCATACCCTGTAAAGGGGGTTTGCCGCCGCCCTCAAACCCCCCATTGCACATCGAAGCAATGAAGGGGGGGCTCCTCCTCCCCTCTAACCCCTCGGTTTCACTACTAAGGCTAGTTATGGAAAGAATATAACACAACCCAACAATATAAGCAATTGTTATGAATGTTAGTCTCTATAGTTTATTTTGCATGCATTGTTATGGTGATGGTTATGCATGCATGATACATTAGATATGCATTGTGAGGTCACTAGATGTGGTTATGTCATCATGATATATTTGTTATGTTATTATTCTAATGTGTTGACTAAGATAGAGCAAGAGATGCAGGCCATTAGATTGAGGTTGCAGCACTAGACTTTATGGTAAGATTGTAGTACATATATTGTGTGATTGGCATGCAGGTATGTTAGTTAATGGATTTTTATATGCATTGCAGTTATATACATGTTTTTCATTTTATTATTATTATGGTTACATATATGATAAATTCCAGTTGATCAATGTAGTCATATACACATGTGACATATAGTTATGAATGATAATAACCTATGGTTGTATGCATTGTTGTTGTTGTTTTATGTTAATTAAATGGATGATTACATTATATGTCATTGATGAATATGTTATATGTTAGCTTGTAGTTAGCTCGATGATTATGTTATATGTTATTGATGAGCATGTTATATGTTAACTTATTATTCTTATATGTTAGTTAAATTGATTATTAGGGTTATAGAATTAATAACTTGATGTTATATGTGTCATGCTAAATTGGTTTGGCCTATGCAGATGGTTAGGGTTATGAAATTCATGTATGAGTTGACTTAGTGTGTCATTGTGTTGTAGTAATCTGGATTGATTTTACATATGTGATTGTTATGCGTGAAAGAGAAATGTTTATGAGCTTATGATGTGAACATGTTAGTTAGTTACTTTCATGGATATCATGACCTTATTTATGGTTGAGCTGATATGTTGTGAAGTTCTATCGTGTTAATCTATCTTGATTTTGCAAACAAGATAGCCTCCCTTGAGATACATTAAGGTATGAGCTTGCTTATGTCATCTACTTTGTGTTTGAATGTTTGATTATGTCTTGTATTTGATATTTGAGTGTTTTATTATGTCATCTAGTTGATTTATTTAACATGGTATTTTTTCAAGTTGGTGGAATGTTTGATGGATTGCATAATATGACTATGTGTATATAAGATTGCATGAAGGAATGATTTTGTTATTAATAATGTTGTACTAACACATATGTGTTAAGACAACTCATATGTACTTGAGTCTAAGTAGGTGATAGTTGTAGCATTATGATTATGACAAATGAATGTGAGTTGATTGTTGAGTATGACACGATTGTTAGACTTGGTAAAGGTTGATTTCAAATTAAAATACATGATATAATGATCTTTGGAATGTGAGACTAACATGTGTGAGTAGTTGTAGGGAAACCAACTTGGTATTAGCCTAACAAGGTGATAGTTCATGTGTTATATAACTAACAGTTGGGTAATGTGACAATACATAGCAAGACTCAATTGAAACAAGGTAAAAAGTGTAAAATAAACGAATTGGGAAAAAAATACTTTGGCTATGATTGGAAACCCTAATTCCAAATGAATGAGTGCTTTGTATACAGGAAGTCTTCTTAACCCCTATTTTGTTTGAAATTGTTTGGATATGTGGTATCTTCATGGACATGTATTTGACAGGTATAGCAGCTGGTGTCTAGTTATAGCTATATATATCAACGGAATTGGAGTCCCTTGAGAGATGGCATGGATGTGTCCAGTTGCAAGAAAACATTCTTGGCACACCAAGGTAAGGTGACTAGTGTATTCTTATGTTTACTTATGCATTGAAAATTGTGTGTTTATGGTAGAGTGATTCAGGGGATTACATGGAAAAAGAGACTGCCATGAAATAGTGAAGAAGGACTAGCTTGAATTTCCTTGGAAACATTGGAAACCATGGGGATTGAGTCATGACGTCTGTAGTCAGTATATTTCTTTTGGTCTTTTGTGTTTTTTTGTGATTGATTTCAATTTTGTTTGTGTCTTGTGCATGGCCATGCCACTTTCTTTGTGGTGTCATACTGTTATTGGTTTTCCATGGTTTTATTATTTTTTGCTTCTCAAATTTTCCTTTATAGTTTTGAGTCTTGGAAATTGGTTGGGGAAGGAGGAAGTTAATGGAGCTCAGGGAGAGCTGCGTGGTACACAACAGGTAAGGTAAGACCTGGATGAAGCTTAGTGCATGTATAAGGGCATTTGAAGGCAAGAGTATGAAAACTAGTTGGACTGGTTTGGTCCATTGGTGTAAATGGATGATGACAGGACAATCATGGGAAAGGTAATCAAGAAAGGTAAGGTGAATGGATTTGAGGCATCATATGCCTTGCTATGTTGGGAAGTATTGTTCTCGATGTTGCATGATGTTGCGCATGTGTTGCATGCATAAAGGGAGTTCTCTTAACCTTGACCTTATGACATCTAATAATTATGTCGTGACCATGATTATGTTGTTTTCTATATGTGTATACATGTATGTATGTATGTCATGTCTGACAGGGTAATCATGGATCATGATTATTAATGCTAATATTTATATGTATATTATGTATGTTTTTATCTGATAGGGTTGCTAGGAATCATTCTTGTGGAGGAATGATTGCTTACACAGGTCGATGACATGAAGAGGTTCCTAGTCTATGAGGAATCAAGTGGAAGAATAGTCATGACAAATATATGAGGTCAGTATCATGTGGTTATTAGTTGATATTATGTGATAATATTATGTCTAAGTTATGGACAAGCTATACTAAGGGACATATTAGTGGAATGAAAGCAGTGTGGTTTGCAAGATATTAGGATAAACATGGATGGAAAAGAGACACTAGAAGCAAGGATGCTTGGTAGAGACAATGTGGTTTTGGATGTGTGGTACTATTGTTGTGCAGATGTTGTATATGTTGTACATGTTGCATATGTGATGCTGTGCGCATGTGGTGCTATGCATATATGGTGTGTTTACATGTTATTTATGTAATATTATGTATAGTGTGGTACAACTAGTGTTGTGCGAATGTCACAGATGTAGTGATGGCTATAGATGGTGCTATGTACATGTTGGATATGTGATAATGTGTACATATTGTACTATGCACATGATGGATATGTGGTGTTGTGCGAATGTTGGATATGTAGTATTTTGTACATAATGTGTTATGTGCATGTTGTATATGCAGTGCTATGTAGATGTGGTATTTTGTGCATGTTGTACATATGGTGATATGTACATATGGTGTTGTGTGCTATGTACATCTGGTCTGTGTGCATGATTGTCCAAGTGGTGATGTGAGCATGTGGTTCCATGTACATATTGTAGATATGGTGTTGTGTGTAGGTGGTGTTGTAGACATGTCATGCATATGGTGTTGTGTACATGTGGTGTTGTGTACATCTGGCATTGTGTAGACATAGTATAGGTGGTACAATGTACATGTGGTGTTGTGTACATGTTGTGTAGGTGGTGCGGTGTACATGTGATGTTGTGTACATGTTTTGGAGGTTGTGTTGTGTATAGGTTGTATTGTGTACATGGTGTACATGTGGTACTAGTGTACATATGGTATTATTTTCATGTCTTACATGTTGTGTTGTGTACATGTGGTACTATGTATGTGCATTGTGTAGCCATGGTATCGTGGCATGTGTATTCATTGTGTTTTACGATGTGTATGCATATGCATTATGTTGTACATTGAGTGTAAGTTAATGTACAGTGTGGTGGTGTACACTAGATGTAGGCATATGTATTTTGTTGCATTTTACATTGGGTGTAGGTGTATGTCTTATATGTCACGTGTACGTGCATGTATTGCATGGTGTTATATGCCATGTGTTGTTGTATGTGTGTGATCCACACTGCGTATGTGCACATGGTTGAGGAGAAGGCACTAGGTGTTTTCCAGGTGTGGAAACCGATGTAGAGTGTGTTTGGAGTAAAGGAAAAGGTAGAAGTTAAGGATTGATTAAGGGATAACTATCAACACTTTATTTAAGTTATATTATGCATGTGATTTATGATTATGGTTTATGAGGATTTCATGTGATTCATGATTTTGATCTACGATGGTTGTGTTTTGAGATAACCTAATGTGATATTTTTATACATGTTGATTTGGTCGAAGATGCTAGTTTGACTTGTTGTGAGAAGAAGTAAACAGGATTGTAAGTGTATCTAATTGAAAAGAAACCAATGGGGTGTGATGTGAACTTATTTCCATTTATTTTAAATCTAATGGAAACTATGTGCTTGGTACAGGAATGCATGACAATGTACATTTAGGTGGTTTAAACTGAAAGGAAGAATTAGCAACAACAACAAAAGAAATTAGAACATGGATCAGTATGTTGGTAAAGCATTCAGGAGCAAGGCCATTATGGGACACTGGTACCCAAAAATGTCCATTGATTGCCATGAGCATGCTATTATCGGTATGATGGTTTTAGGTAGGGATATACCTTGGTTTCTAGACCTTCCGATGTGAGGAAACCTTGCCAAGGGATGGACTACATGGGATGGGATTGTTAGCAGAACTTGGAAGGTGTGTGACTACATGGAAGGGGGTGACCGGATTCCTTGATGGAATGCGTAGCAGATAAGGGAAGGCTAGGATGGATTTGTTTTGGTCATTAGCATTTCTAGATGGAATCATATGCACATTGAGAGTGTGCGTTGGGTTGTGTTATATTGTTTCCACAACTAGCCACCCTTGTTAATTGGGAGGTTAGAGGTGGGGCAAAGCCCCCCCTTAGTTGCATCGATTGCGTAGTGAGGGGGTCACAGGGGGTTTCAGGGGGTTTCAGGGGGGTAGGTAGTCCCCCTCTACGTGGTCTGGGGTAGCACCCTGGGGAAATGTTTTTTGGACACTACATTAGGTTGGGCGGACCCACCTATGGTTTTGTGCATGGTTTTCGCACATGGCTTTGGACGTGATGGTTTTCGGTTGATGGTTTTGGATGTGATGGTTTTCATTCCATGGTATTGGATGCTTCGAAGTGTATAAATATGTATTGTAACACTGAAAGGAACATAATGAAAAATCAAGCTGGTAGTCCTGGTTTCGAGATCGAGGGGAAAATCTATGTGTATATGTGTTTTATGTGTTATGCTCTCACATTGTTTATTTTTTGTTGTTAGAATTCATATGTAGGTAATTTATGTATAGGGTTAAGACTTACATTTGGTATCAGAGTTGTTTGGGCTTCAAGGGGACACCTTTGTTGCTGAGGGGTTTTTCACGGGCTTGTGGTAGACCTTGTTCAATGGGAGATCTGCGGGATCGATTCTAGTGGTGAAAGAAGATGGCGAGTAGTGGAAAGATAGAGATCGAGAAATTTAATAGTCAGACTTTTGAGTTTTGGAAACTCAAGATGGACGATCTGTTGGTGGATAAAGGTCAGTAGATAGTGGTAGATCCAGGTACTAAAGCAATGGGAGTGTCCAATGAAGAATAGAATAAGTTGGATCAGAAGGTAAAGAGAACAATACGATTGTGTGTCTCAGATTCAGTATTGCTGAATGTATCAAGGTAAGCTATGGCAAAGCCTTTGTGGGACAAGTTAGGGACTTTGTACCAATCCAAGTCTCTGGTGAATAAATTGTTCCTACGAAAAAAGTTGTATAACCTGAGCATGAAAGATGGAGACACGGTGACAGAGCATCTGAATGCATTTAATATTGTGGTAAGTCAGTTATTATCTGTTGGTATTAAAATTTCAGATGAGGGTAAGTGCATCAGTTTGTTGTGTTTTCTACCATATTCATGTGGTTGTCTAGTTATTGCAATAGGTAGCAATGCAACTGCGTTAGAGCTTGATGAAATAGTCTCATCCTTACTGATGGAGGAGATGAGAAGGAAAAATATGGAGATCTAGAATGGTGATGTGTTGTCTGTACGAGGATGGTCCCAAAATAGAAACAAAATTAAGTCATCGAGTGGGAGATCTAAATCTAGAGGGAGATCTAAATCTCTAGGAAAACCTCTAAAGGTGGTGTGCTGGAAATGCGAAAAGGAAGGGAACTACAAAAGGGATTGTAAATCTAAAGCTCCAGACAAAGGAAAGGGATTTGATGATGCTCCTTCTGCAGAGGAAAAAACCACCTCAGATGAAGGTGGGGATGTATACTTGGCTTCATCAAATACACCTGTAGATCATGAGGCATGGTTGATTGACTCAGGTGCATCCTTTCACTTCACTCCTCATAGAGAGTGGTTTTGTGAGTATGAAAAATAGGATAGTGGTGATGTCTTCTTGAGGGATGACAAGAAGGCTATAATTGTTGGTTGCCAAAAAGTTGAAGTTGCAAGGTGGAAGGGTTAGAACACTTCAGGATGTTCTGCATATTCCTGCATTGGCCAGAAATCTGATTTCTGTAAGCAAGATGGATGATGTAGGTGTAAAAACAGTGTTCGAGAAGGATAGCTACAAGATGGTTCATAGATCACTGGTATTGTTGTAGGGTGTTCAGATTGAAACTATGTACAAGCTGCAAGGAAGCACTGTTTTTGATGGGTGCAATAGCCTTGTGGTTCCTGGAAGTGGAGAAGAAAATATAGTGATCTCTGGAGAGAAGACCATGCTGTGGCATCAAAGGCTTGGACGTATTGGAGAGAAGGGCCTTTGAATACTTCATGGTAAAGGTATGGTAGAAGGGATGAGTAATAGATCTCTGGATTTTGATTTCTGTGAAAATTGTGTATATGGGAAGAAGAATCGGGTGAGTTTCCCCTCTTGTGGTAAGAGGGAAAAATAGATATTAGAGCTTTGCACAGTGATGTGTTTGGACTTGTGAAGGTTCCATCACTGGGTAAGTCTATGTACTAGGTATCATTTATAGATGACTTCTCAAGGAATACATGGATAGATTTCCTTAAGAAGATATCTAAATTCTTTGACATGTTTAAAGAATTTAAGACTCTAGTGGAAAGCTAGATAGAGGAGAAGATAAACGTGCAAAGGTCAGATAACAATGGAGAATTTTGCAGCAAGGAATTTGAATAATTCTATAAGAAGTGTGGTATATCATGGCATAAGACTACTCAATACACACCTGAGCAAAATGGAGTTGCACAAAGAATGAGCAAGATGTTGATGGAAAGGGAAAGAAGCACACTTAGTGGTGTCTGGATAGGACAGGAATTCTGGGCAGAGGCGGTGGAGACAACATGTTACCTGGTCAACAGATCACCTTCATCAGCGTTGGAGGATAAGACTCCACAAGAGGTATAGATTGGTAAGAAACCCTCTCTCTCACATTTGAGGGTATTTGGATGTGATGCATATGTACATGTTCCAAAGGACAAAATAACCAAGTTGGATAGTAAATCTGAAAGGTGCATCTGTGTTGGGTATAAGGATGGTTTAAAGGGTTATAAGCTTTGGAACCCAACAACAAGGAAGGTTATGTACAGCTGAGATGTGGTGTTCAGAGAGGTGAAAGATGTTATTAAACATGAAGTCCAACCAGAGGAACCTGAGAAGTTAGAGTTTGATCTTAAGGAGGAAGAATCAGACTCTATAGCATAAGAGGAATCAAAAGATGAAGAGACACAAAATCTGGGTGTGAGAAGATTAGTTCGAGAAAGAAAGCAGCCAAAAAGGTATAGTACATCTCATTTTTGCTCAAATTTTTCTTTATCTATTACTGATGATGATCCCAGAATTGTGAAGGAAGTAATAGATTTAGAGGATGGCAATTTGTGGAAAGAGGTCGTGGTTGATGAAATGACATCTTTGCACAAAAATGAGGCTTGGGATTTGGTGGAGTTGCCGGCTGGAATGAAAACCATTGGTAAGAAATTGGTGTTCAAGAAGAAGACAAATGCAGAAGGAAAGGTGGAGAAATACAAAGCTCAATTGGTAGAAAAAGGTTATTCCCATGTGTCGGAATTGATTTTGGTGAAATTTTTTCTCCTGTTGCAAAGGTAGTTTCTATTAGATTACTTTTATCTATTTCTATTGGTTTTGATTTTGAGGTAGAACAGATGGATGTGAAGACAACATTTCTTCACCGGAATTTGGAAGAGGAGATCTACATGAAGCAACCTGAAGGTTTTACGGTGAAGGGAAAGAAAGAACTGGTATGAAAGTTAAAGAAGTCTATGTATGGGTTAAAATAGTCACCAAGGACATGGTATCAGAAATTTCATACATTTATACGGGGACTTGGCTTCACTAGAAGAAAAGCAAATTAGTATGTGTATTTGAAATTAATTGGTGACTGTGTTACTTATATGGTCGTGTATGTGGATGATATGTTGCTAGTTGGAAATGACAAAGAAATTATCCAAGATTTGAAGACCCAATTGTCCTCCAAATTCGACATGAAAGATCTTGGTGCTAAAAACTATATTTTGGGCATGGAAACTAAAAGAGATCGGGGCAAAGAGGAAATTATGAGAAAAGGAAGGTGAAAGGTCACAAGTTGCATGTGAGGAGGAAAATAAAGGAAAATAATGGAAAATGAAAAAATTAGAGGCCTCATTAATAAAAAGGCTTATGAGGATCAGAGGGTAAGCATGGTTATTTTACTTTTGGAGCTCTCTCTCTCTCTCTATTCTCTCTCTCTCTCATACTCTTGGACACTTAGAGTTTCTTGGAGCACTCTTGGAGAGTGTGGCATAGTTGGAGTTTTGCAGCAAGAAGGTAAAGGAAGAGTAGAAAATCGTGGGAGGACATTGGATTAGCAGCTACAACAAGCTTTTTTTGCAAGTACCGAGTTTCATGTATGTTTCCTCAATAGTTTCAGCATGCATGGCACATGCATGCCATTTCTTGGTTATGATATGTCATTGACATGGAGGATTTCCTAGATTGAACATGGATTTGTCTATCCTTGCCATTTCCTAAATCAAAACAAAGGCTATGGAAGCCCTTGGTTTGTTAGGTTCCTAGTCCTCGAAGCCCTAGTCAGACAAAAGCTCTAGAAGCTTGAAAACAGTTATGGATTGTATTACTAGTCTTGGTAGCCTTGGTTGGAACAAACACTCTAGAGCCTTCAAAGGATTGGGTAGAGACCAATCTGATTATGGTTTTGTGATTTTTGATAATGACGTGAAATCACTATTTGATGGGTTGAGTTTGTTGGCCTCTGGAAACCCTCGATGGTTTTGGATTGATGTTTTTTATGAGATCCTACATTCGTGCTTATAATATGGCATGAGGGTGATAGGGTGAAGATATTTTTGGCTCAGCCATGTCTACCCTAGGGTGGCTCATAGAAGTCCCCCAATTGGTTGGCCTTTGGAACATTAATATGAGGTTATTTCTCCTTTTTATTTAATGAGTACTATATTAGTTTGTATGTGGATCATATGGTTGTTGGTTCCTTGGTAATTTTGTTCTTCTTATGTTGGTTATGAGTATGTATTATGACAGTATGTATTCTGACAGTATCTATGTATGTCTCTCATCATGTTTTCACTTGTAAATGAATGAAAAATGTATCTATGGCCTAATGGATGAAACTACAGCTAATTTTTTGAGGCATCAATGCTTCTTACCTATTCTGAGATGAGTATGAGACCCTTGTGCTTAGATCTGTTATTTACACCTCGAGATTACATATTTTTGATATGTTTGAAGAAATTATTTTCATGGATAGTAGGGTTCCAGTAAAGGGCTTATTCAAATAATTGCATTTGTATCATAATTCAATTGTTATCTTTCGGGTCTAAAGGTATCATTGAATTATGGGCAGTGACTTGGGCTCTGGACTTGAGAAAGTGGCTCAAATCCTAGGCATGATGGAATAACACTGTGGAAAATAGTCCCTGGGTGTTGACATACCATGATATGGGATGATCCATAGCCGTCTATATGGTGACATACCCATATCATGGGTTTCCGGGGGTTAATTGGTCTAAAAACTCAATGGGACTTAAGGGCCGGTTACTTGAGAGGTTGGGATGGTTCCTAAGAGTCTTGTTGTTGTTGTGAAAGGTTTGTATGGTTTGTTTTCTTCGGTTCCACTTCCTTGACGTGGCTTAGGAGGTCAAATCATATCATAGTAATTTCTCCTCACATGTTTACCCTGTTGATCGGTTACCTGGGTATATGTGGGAGGAGGGTGTTACACCATATTTCTTCCAACTTGTGGAATTGAATTTAATTCTCCGAGGAGGTTTTGGCTCAAATTAAATAGTCACTTATGTTATGGTGGCAAATAAAATATAATGAAGAAGAACTACTTATGAAATTGTGAATAAACCAAGGATATTGTATTCAAACAAATATGTTCTATGCCACTAAAATGTATGAGGATGGGAAGATTGAAATCTGATTTCAAAAACCAAAGGGTAGAGAGATTAGTTGTACATAGCAAGTAGTTTACGTTTCAAAAACTCATTAAATATGACATGAAAAGTGGCATAATACATTTTGAAGGGATGATAGAGCTTTTTCTCCAATAGAAGATGGAGCTCTATGAAAATGAATGTGAAACTAAAAAGCTTGCATGACCGAAGGGGAAGAAAAAGGGTGAAGATTTCCTCAAAAGAAGGAAGCCAAAATAACAAACAAGAGGTAATTGTACATAGTAAATAATAGTGGCATGGATATTATGCAATACATTACAAAGTCATGTAGGATATTACATTACTCTGTATGTAATATTGTTTATAAATTTTACTTCAGTGATTGAATAAGGTCTTGAGTCTTCCTACATTAATTTCACATTTTTATTTCCTTTGATGTTCAAACTAAGTAGTAATGATTGAAGCAAAGTATATTTACACTCTGAGGGTGGACGAAAAAAGTGATGTATACAACTTCGGTGTAGATTTGTTTTAACTTGTTATGAGGAAAAATTCAGTAGGCAATTGTGAATTTGAAGAGGGTATGAATATAGTACAGTGGTTGAAGAAGATAACGAAATCCTCCAAAATAGAAGTTTGGAAAATTATATATCTAAGGCTCAGAAATATTTCTAGGGAGGAACCCATGGAGCAATGCTCTCTATTGAAAAACAAAGGATAGAATGTCATTAAACACCTTATCAATGTTAAAAAAACTAAAATAAGACATATATGCTTCGATTCCCAAAATTTAAAAATTCAATCTAATATTATTATTGCAAACATAATAGATTAGAATAGAGTCCGTGGAAAACTTTCCCTCTTACTATTCTAATTCAGATTCACTCTAGTTGCATTGTTACGCTGGATTTCTAAGAGATTTTAACTACATAAGTCAATTCAATTCTAGAAGCTGGAAGAAATCTAATTAAGAAATGACAGTAAAAAAATTAATTATAAATTATTTGTGACATCAAAATTGATTTGTGAAATCAAAATAAATGCACACACCATCATATCCATGTTTTGAGAACAAAAAAAGAAGTTCATGTATTAAGAAAAGTGGCCTGCAATCATATACTGGAATGTGGTAAAATGCAAACTTAACCAGAGGGATATATTACATGTGTGCATAAATGGAATATATTATGCATAAATATCTTTTAATATTTTGTGCACTTAATGACAATACACAAATCGACGAATACATATGTGTAAGTCTCTCATGATCTATGACTGCCAACGAAATTTTATGTTCAAATGACAAAGTTACAAAATTGAAAGCTAAACCAATTCAAACATACAAACATGGTTTAAATATTTAGAAGAAGCATGTAACATATTGGTACAAAACTAAAACAACATCACTCAAAATAAATCATTTCTCTGTATTAAACAATGACTTCCTAGTCCAAGATATCTAATTTATTCAAATGATTGCTCAAATCTAAAATCTGATAAAATCCTTGTCAGCCTTGTACTTTTCCATCATTTACAGGCTAGAACATGATAGAATATACATACATGAGGGTAAATGACGTCCAACCATCCTCCATACACAGCGCATATTCATAGCCATCTAGAAACTATAGATTATATCGAACCTAAATGACGCAGAAATACAATGAATGATCACTTCACTAGTCCAACCTATCTCTATTATAACATACCAAATCCAAGGCAGTGCATGAGACCTAAATAAGGTAATGAAATAAACCATCAACTTACCAAATGTACCTTTAAATGATACCTTTGCATGTCACAAACTTTGGTATAATGCCACATTTCGAGAGGCTCTATGCAACAATTGTTCCAAATTAAGAAGAGGCCTTTGCCTATATGAATTAATGAGAGAAACTTCATGACATTAGGCATAAATAGGCTTTCCCATTTACCTTGACATCATATAGATTTAATTTAACTCATTTTTTTGCTATTTCATCTCCAACTTGATTATTAATACAAAGGACATGATACACTTTGATCGATTAGGACATGGATGTGAAAGAAGGGCATTATCATTAATGGTTCTCCTAAATGAATAAGAGAAAAAAGTTACCATTTTATGTAATATTAGTCTTTTGTAGTCAGTTATTGAAGAGGCATATTCCCAAAGCTGGACTGGTAGGTAATTGTGAATTTGACGAGGGTATGAATATAGTATGGTGGGTGAAGAAGATAAAGAAATCTGCCGAAAAAGAGGTTTGGAAAATTATGAAACCAAGGATGAGGAATGTTCCTAGGGAGGAAACCATGGAGCCATGTTGTGTATTAAATAACAAAGGGTATATTACCATTAAACACCTTATCAATGTTAAGAAAAACCAAAATAACAAGACAAATATGCTTCTACTCCTGAATTTTCAAAATCCAACCTAACCTTGTTGTTGCAAGCATAACATATTAGATTAGATACCGTGGTAAACCTTCCCTCTTGCCATTCTAATTCGGATTCACCCTTCTTGTATTATTACTCTGGATTTCTGAAGGATTTTAACTACATAATTCAATCCAATTCCACAAGTTGAAAGAAATCTGATTAAGCAACGATAGTAAAAAACTAATTATAAATTATTTGTGACATCAAAATAAATGCATACGACATAATATCCAGGCTTTGACCAGAAAAAAGAAGTTCACGTATTAAGCAAAATGACATGCAATCTCGCATTGGAATGTTGTAAAATGTAGCTTTAACAATAACGATATATTATAGGTGTGCATAAATGGAATATCTTATGCATAATATTTTTTAATCTCCATAACCATCCAGAAACTATACATTGTATCAAACAAGATGAGGTAGAGACATACATTGTATCACACTCAAACGAGGCAAAGACATAATGAATGACCAATCGAACCTACCTCTATTATAACATACCAAACGTACCTTTAAATATAACCTTGCATGTCACAAACTTGCGTATCATGCCACATTTCGAGAGGCTCCATGGGACAATTGTTCCAAATTAAAAAGGGGTCTTTGCCTACATGAATTAATGAGAAAAAAATCATGAGATTAGGCATAGAGAGACTTTCCCATTTACCTTAAAATCATTTAAATTTAATTTAACTCATTTTTTTTCCATTTCATCCTCATCTCGATTATTAATTTACAGGACATAATACACTTCGATCAATTAGAACAAGGATGTGCAAGAAGGGCATTATCATTAATGCTGCTCCTAAATGCACAAGAGAACAAAGTTTCCATTTTATGTAATAGTAGACTTCTGCAATCACATATTAAAGAGGCCTATTCCCAAAGATGGCATGGTAGGAAATTGTGAATTTAAGGAGGGTATGAATATAGTATGGTGGGCGAAGAAGATAAAGAAATCTGTCCAATGGTGAGAAATGTTCCTAGAAATGTTCCTAGGGAGGAAGTCATGGAGTCATGTTCTGTGTTGAAAAACAAAGTGTAGAATGTCATTAAACATTAAAAAAAAACCAAAATAGGACAAATATGCTTCTATTCCCAAAATTTCGAAAAGCAGCCTAACCTTGTTGTTGCAAACATAAAAGATTAGAATAGAGCCTATGACAAACCTGCCCTTTTGTCATTCTAATTCAGATTCACCCTAGTTGCACTATTACTCTCGATTTCTGAAGGATTTTAACTACAAAATTCAATTCAATTCAACAAGTTGGAAGAAATATGATTAAGCAATGATAGTAAATTTTTTTAATTATAAATGATTTATGACATCAAAATAAATACATACATCGTGATATCCAGGATTTGAGTGTTAGAACATTAATCACGCTTGATATTATAATGGCGATAGTCAGCGAGTCATCAATGTTAGTCGGCGTAGAGCGGCTATAGTTGGCGGATTTAGATAAATAATAAATAATAGTAGGTGAATCGCTGTAGTGATTTTTTTATAAATGTATGTGCTTTGTAATGTAATACATAAGCTCTTCCATGAGTCTTCATTGTTTTCTGTCATGGTATCGGAGCTCAGGTAAGCTGTGAGGTCACAGAGCTGGCTATGAGGTGAGGTAAGTTGTGAGGTCACAGAGCTGGCTGTGAGGTGAGGTAAGTTGTGAGGTCACAGAGCTGGCTGTATCATCAGATTGATTTCACCTCCACAAAATCATTTGCTTTGTTTCATGTCGTAGATGTGGGATTCCTTAAGGCCCTCCTACGATGGGTCACTTCTTGTCGACATCAACTCATTATCCAAGAAGCTGACTTAGGAACAACCGTTTCAGTACTTTAAAGCTTGCATGCCTCAATGGCAAGTTTCTCACTTCCGGCAACAGGTTTACATCAATGGCCTTCGACCGAAAGATTTTGCATGGTGTTCGACATCGACTCATGTATTCACACCACGTGAAGTGTATTGTAGTACCTTGAGTGTCATCATCATTATCGGTGATTCCTCTTGCGCCTGTTACGAACTTACATCATTGGCTAGTAAGCGGTGTACTTGTGAGGTCATAGAGCTGGCTGTGAGGTGAGGCAGAGCCGTGTGGCTCTTGCTGTGCATGAAAGCTGTGTTTTGTGAGAGTAAAGTGTGTTCCTTATTGACTAAAGCTGCCTATAATGTGAAGCTTAGAGTGCATGAGCTCTTACTACTGTGGGAAAGCAACATGGTGAAAAGTTCTTGTCGTGTGCCATTGTGTTTGGAGAGTCACACAATCTAGAGAAAAAGAGTGTGGCTGAGTTGTGTGTAAGCTTGAGGACGTGAAAGAGGTTGTGTGTGAAGAGAATTAAGAGCATTGGCCTGAGGAGCATTGGCATGTGAAAGTTGTTGTTGTGTGAAGATAATTGAGTTGACAGCCCATTTGATCCTTCATGTGGAGGAGGCGTAGATTACTAGTATGCCCGAGTCTGAAGCGTGGTAACTCTATTGTGTGAAGATTGGAGTTGTGTTCATGCAACTATAGTGGAAGGTGCGACCACATTGGGCATGAGGCCTGTCTTTTTTATTGTGTCTGTTGTGGATTGAGCACAGTATAAAAGCGTTGTTGTTGAACCGATTGTGTGTATAGTCCTGGAAGAACATTGTGAAATTGTTCGTTGAAGTGATAGCTGCTACCATTGATTTATTTACAGAAGCCTGTAGTTGGCCAGTCTAGCATGAAAAAGAGAGCATTCTAGGTTGTGACATGGGGCTGTTATTCTTGAAGTTTGTGTTATCATCTGCTATGTCATTGTAGACCTTTTAAGATGAACGTTGACAAGAGAAGGAGAGCTCGTTGTTGGAAAATGTTGTGTAGCAATTGTTCTGCTATTTGAAGAAGCAGAGGAGAGGAGTTGCATAAAGAGCAGAGGAGTTGCATATAGAAGGGGCCAACCTGTGTTGAGATCTGGGTACAAGGTTACTTCTATGATTGAAGTACAATGAGTGGGATAATGTTGGATATTGATTTTTTTGATGATGCATTTTTAGAGAGCCAATTTGGAAGTAATTTTTGGCCTGGTAATCTTTTCTATTCAGGTAGTATGTTTGAGTCACAAGAATTATTAGATCAACATAATGATTCTATTGGTGATCATAAAGATCCAGAGCTAGAGTCCATTCCATATGAGAGCAAAACTTGCTGGTCCGTGAACCAAATTACTAGTAATGTGGTTGGATCCACTTCTAATATTTCTGCGAGAGTGGAGGATACTACCATGGATGTTGTAGAGAGGTCACTTATGTTCAAAGATGAGTGCATTTTTGTGGTTCCTTCGCTGGTTCCTCATGGACAGTGGGGAGAACATGAATTAGATTACCTTGTTTGGTATCTTGCATTGCATCCCAATCCATAAAAGGTTGTTGATGTTAAGTACGTAAGCAAGGAGTAGAGGAAGCTCATAAGGAAAGCGATAAAGGTGAAGATGAAACTTCACCAGCAAATGAACAAGCATGGACCCTTTAGTAAGAAGGCAAAAATGAAATGTTTTGTTGTAAGCCTAGCTGAGGCTTAGACCAGCAGGCAAGTTAAAGTTTAGGTCGTCGTGATTAAGGGGAGGTGTTAGAACGTTAATCAGGCTTGATCGTATGACGACTATAGTCGGCGAGTCATCAATGTTAGTCGGCGTAGAGCGGCTATAGTCAGCGGATTTAGATAAATAATAAATAACAGTAGGTGAATAACTGTAGTGGGTTTTGTATAAATTTATGTGCTTTGTAATGTAATACATAAGCTCTTCCATGAGTCTTCATTGTTTTCTGTCATTGAGCACCAGAAATGAAGTTCACTTATTAAGCAAAGTGGATCACAATCTTATATGGGAATATGGTAGAATGCATCCTTAACAATAAGATATATTACAGTTGTGCATAAATGGAATACACAATACATAAATATTTTTTAATCTCCATAGACATCCAGAAACTATACATTGTATTAAACCCAAATGAGGTAGAGAAATACATTGTATCAGACCCAAACGAGGCAGAGACATAACGAACGTCACTTTGAGCTTACCTCTATAATAACATACCAAATCCAAGACATCACATCAGACCCAAATGAGGCAAGGAAATAAATCATCAACTTACCAAATGTACCTTTAAATGATATCCTTGCATGCCACAGACTTGGGTATAATTCCACATTTCGAGAGGCTCAATGAGACAATTCTTCCAAATTAAGAAGGGGCATTTTCCTATATGAATTAGTGAGAGAAAATTCATGAGATTAAGCAGAAAGAGACTTTCCTATTTACCTTCAAATCACCTGAATTTAATTTAACTCATTTGTTTGCCATTTCATCCTCAAATTGATTATTAATTCAGAGCACATGACAAACTTTGATCGATTAGGACAGCAGTGTGCAAGAAGGGTATAATCATTAATGCTGCTGCTAAATGCAGAACATTTGATGTAATATTAGACTTCTGCAGTCACTTATTTAAGAGGCCTATTCCCAAAGGTGGACTAGTAGGAAATTGTGAAGTTGAAGAGGGTATGAATATAGTACGGTTGGTAAAGAAGATAACAAAATCCGCCAAAGAAGAAGTTTGGAAAATTATGGATCCAAGGTTGAGCAATGTTCCTACGGAGGAAGCCATGGAGCCATGCTCTGTATTAAAAAAAAAAGTCAGCCTAATCTTGTTGTTGCAAACATAACAGATTGGAATAGAGCCTGTGGCAAACCTGCCCTCTTGGTAAGATTGGCAACACTTCAAGTACATGCTAAAATTCTTACCGGTAGTAGAGAGCTACCAATGCGCAACTGTAATATGTTGTCCTGCGAAGCTGATGAGGATCAATAAAGTTCGTTGTTTGAGCAGACATCAAGGTTTCAAGTATTGCAAATGCAGGAGAGAACCAACACTAAACAATTGATAATCACCCTTCATCCGACCCTAAAAAGTCGATTCAGTTGATCGTGCGTCATGAGATGCCCTTTTAGTTTAGGGTTTCTTTGTGAACCAATGGATGTACGGCTTCTGGCCAGTTTGTGAATCGATCCATGATTTCACTTACCATTCAACTGTTTTGAGATGTTGATTAGCCTTCGTATAATCTCATATCTAATGCAAGCTGTTCACAAACTGACACATTATAGATACCCCGTGAAGAACGCAAACATAAAAATAAATGACAGATACCTGTGTGTTGCTGAAGGACATATGTCGTTTCTAGATAACAAGATAATATAAATGTTGGCCTCCCAAAAAGGGAGATAATGGTTGGCCTAACCATTTTCAACAAAAAGATGCCTATCGGTGTAAATATTTGAAATAAATTTAGTTTATAGTAATTAGTAAAAAGGTTTTGTATAAAAATTTCGCTTACTCCATTGTTCCGGCATGTAAACGAGTTACAAGATCCATGGAAACTGAGCCTTAAGATGCTATGTGATATTGCGTAAAATTACATGATTGCACAAATTTCCATGGATGGTGTTTGTATTTTCCACGACCATAAGTACGATTAGGTCAGAGGTGTTGAGTGTTTATCCGTGATGGAGGACACATGTCCACATGTCTTTTTCGGTAATTTCCTATGGTCATAACTTCAATTTAAATTTATTTCAACGTTATAGGTCTAGAATTTAGATGGTTGTCACTATCTACTCCCTATCTAACTTTGAAAATGTTTAAAAACGTATATGAGGTCGTCTAATATCACATTTTTAGATTGTGTTGGTGCTCACATATATTAAAAATACATCAAAACCATTGCAAAACCTGCCCAAGGTTTTCTTAACAGATCTCATTAGTGTGACTATTGCTCGTGTTTAAGAATTCACGATGCTTTTGGTTTTCACAATGTATTGATTTAAAAAGTAAAATGTGATTGTTGTCGACTGCTCCAGTCTTCGAATGTTTCTCCAAACATTGATTATTAAACCTAAATGAAATAAACATCAAATTCAATTACATTTTATGACACAAGATGGGACTTCACGGTTGCTGATTATATGTTAAAACATGCCAGAATAAAAGATTTATTCAATGTAGAGAGAAAATATAACGATGGAAGTTGCGAATATTTTTTAAGAGAAATATAATGGTCAAAATGGTATATCCTGTAAATCTTTAATGTTGTTTACAAATATGTACATTGCCAATATCTGGATTCTGAAATGGCATTGACCATGCTAACCCCAATACAGATAAAAGGCATACTGTGTTCTGCCTAATCCCTTGTGATTGCTTTTACTTCAAATTAACTACTGTCAGTATCAACCTTTGGTCAGAATAGGCCGCATTTTTACCGACCTGGTTCTGCTAACTCGCAACCTGAGGCTCCACAAACCCGACAAGACTCAAGCACATTTCATCTTTTAAGACTGGAAATGTTATTTGGATTCCAGAAGGAATGCACTGCAACGACAAATTGGATAAGTGAGTAAACACTAGCATGTGCGGCCCATTCCTTTTTTAGAATGGCAATCAATGATTTCATCCAGCTTCAAATTTGCAGGCGCTGGATTATCCCTTTTTCCAAACATACTCATCAGGTGCTCGAAAACGACTTCGTCACAGGGAAGGGTGAGCCCCATCTGGTGATCAAACCCAAACTCTTCTTCGGCCTTCACTAACAATACACGGAACAGAGAATGATTGAAATAAGTGGCAGGGACGATATATCTTCTTCGTTCTCTTCCAACATACACTGCACAATGTCCCCTGGGAACATCTAAAGGCAGAGCACAGCATGATTTTCCATGGCCTCATCTTCCATCACGAAGTACCGTGTCTTTTTTGCAGAAAGGCCACATCCAGTTACTTTATACACCTTTGTAAACCCGCAAAGCGCCTTGATTATCTGCTTCAAAAGAAGAACTTGAGGATCCCTGAATCTTCTTGCCATTGCCATTGATTAAATGGACCAGAAGCACAGAAAGGGAACTTTCAGGCTATTTCTTAGAACCGAATACAAGAATTGATGTCAAAAGAAGGCATCGGCATTGTATATATAATAATTGAAAGACATGATCCAAAGAACAGAAACAAGATCGCATGTGATGAGGTAGAAATGGTATGTGCCAATTGGGTCCACTGTGTTCTTATGGAACCACTTACAAGATGCCATCCACACAGAACTCTAAGCCCACTTGCCATGAGAAACGACGCAGCAGCAGGAACGTGGCCCCAACAAATGTAGGGATGGCCGTAGACCAATGTTAATGCGTTGTCGCTTCAAGAACTTATCTCTTTCTTATCAGTCAAAAGCTGTCAATGGCATAATCGGCTTGAGGAATCTAATCGTTTTACAAACTGTGTCGACCAATTTTATGAGTATTGTAAACGTATAATATACGATGGATGATTTTGGGTGTAGTTTAAAGGTTTTTTATTTTTTATTTTGAATGAAAATTAAATTACAATTATAATAATGATTAAGTTTTTATTTTATTTTAATTTAATTATTACAATGCGAGTAGTGGATTTTTAAAATTTATTAGTTATTTGATAATATTTTTATACATTTTCCGTATTAAAAGTTTAAAATTATTTCAATGTTTGTGTTAAATTGATTAATTAAAAAATGTTGGATAAATATGAGTTATAGTTTTTAAATATGCCGTATTAGTGAGTTATGATCTCTTTACAAGTTAAGAATCTCTATTATAAAGTGAGGTGAATATGATAGTTATTAATTTCTTTTCCTAAATGTTTTTTTAATTAATAATAATAATGAAATAATAATTTAAAATGATGTTAATTGACATTAATGAGTCATTTAATTTAATCTAAATCTAACTATTTTGCATTTTGCAATATTTTCTAATGAAATTTATCTTAATTCTAATAAGAATTTGTTGAAATTACAAATTTGATATGTAAACTTTGCACAATTTAAGTGTCCTAAAAATATTCTAAAACACTAAATCCATTTATATATTCAGAAATATATTTTAAATAATAAAACAAGATTGAACCGAATCTTGTCAAATTCTTTGATGAATGAATCAAAACCTAAAATAATTAAGCAATAATTTTAATTTATTCCATTGCACTCATTTTAAATTACACCAACTTTCTTTTTTTATAAAAAATCCAAATATTAAATCTATTTTATATTAAAAAAAAACCAACCTAGAAATATGTTAAAATCTAATAAAAATCAAATCACGTAGCTAGATTTTCACCGAGCGAACCCAAAAAAAAAAATGCCGTGATTTGTTTATTATTTATTTTAAACTGCCGCTTAAAATCTAATAAAAATCAAATCACGTAGCTAGATTTTCACCGAGCGAACCCAAAAAAATGCCGTGATTACAATTCGGCAAAAAGTAGCCGTTACACTACGCCGATGATTTGTTTATTATTTATTTTAAACGGCCGCTGTCATTGTTTTGCTCAGCGATATAATTGCCTTGGAGTGAATGTAATCCCGACTTGAAGTGGAATTTAAATGAAATACATTAAAATCTAATAAAAATCAAATCACGTAGCTAGATTTTCGCCGACTTAACCCCAAAAAAGAAAAGTGCCGCGATTACAATTCGGCCAAATGTAGCCGTTAGACTACGCCGATGATTTGCTTGTGATTTATTTTAAACGGCCGCTGTGATTGTTTTGCTCAGCAATATAATTGCCTTCGAGTGAATGTAATCCCGACTCGAAGTAAAATATCAATGGGAGGTAATGTTTTAATTGTTGATGTTTTAGAAATCAGATTTTGATTATAATCAGTATAGATTATTAAATACAGATTTAATATGAATTTAAAAAGATTAAAATTATTCATTAGTAAAATATAATGTTTTGTTTTTTATTGTTTAAATTGTATTTTTTAATTTTAAACATATATATAAATATATAAGACTAAATAAAAATTTTAATCATTAAAGTTTAATTTTTTTATATAAATATGTATGAAATTCATATGACATAAATTAGTAACATATATGTTCAAATATTTTATTTAAATTTCTTGTTAAAATAGTTTTGAAAAGTATAAAATTTAAATATTTATTTTACATTATTTTTATTTTTTATTTTTAATCAGTTCATAGTATATTTATTTTTTTCAAATTTAGCCAACATTATTTTTCTATTTAAAACATAATTTTTATTTTAAAGAGGTATGGATGGACAGACAAACTTAGACATCTGATCATACTGAGCTGTAAAACCAGCCTAGATCCATTTTAAATACAGATATAGTTATTTAATTTTTTTTATTTTTACATTTTTGAAATTTTTTATTTGGGTCTACGTGAGCAAAATGAGTTACATATCACACTGGACTATAGAATAAACTTATCAACTCAATAAATCTCTTAACTCAAAATTAAATTTAAAATTTTTATCCTCCAATTTATAAATTTCAATAAATTTAAAATTAGAGCACTCAAATTTATAAATTTCAATGAATTTAGAATTATACAATTCAAATTTATAAACTAAATTTCAATGAATTTGAAATTATACAATTCAAATTTATAAATTTTAAGAGAAAAATATATATACCTAAAAAAAATTAAAAAATTAGAACAAAACGATGAGTTTGACTACGGTTTTTTAATAGATGAACAAGCGGTTACGAAAATACTCACTGAGTTTGAATATCGTGTACGAGTGCTTTTTTACTGCCTTACTTATTCCGGCCTATCTGAGTGAAGCAGTTTGGTCGGTTAGGTATTTCCAGCCATTGCTAGTAAGGTTGTCACATCCTACTCCTGGACCGTTACAGCTGGTTGAGTTGGATTTGCCGCGCACTACAATGAATTGAAGCTTTCCGTCGAAGACCGCGCCGTCCCATCAATCAATTCAATGGGGTTGGACCTTATCTTCTCATCTCCTTTGAACTTGTCTAATTGTAAGGAGAATGATACGAATTAGTGGAGGTACTTAGCCAATGGTATGGACAATGATTGGTACCCAGGTAATTAAGGGACAATTATACATTAGCCTATTTTAACTAAGCTCGCTGGGAAAATATTGGAAATCCCCTCATGATTTTGCTAAAATTTAGCAATTTCTTTTTTGGAAAATTGGGTTATAGATGGAAATTTTCGCATAATTTTAGTAAAATATTTTTTTTTTTTTGGAAATTGGATAATTGGGTTATAGGGTTAACCTTGGTTATTTTTTATTGTTATTTTTTTTTTTGGTAATTGGGTTATAGATGGAAATTCTGGGGTAATTTTGGTAAAATATAATAATTTTTTATTTGGAAAATTGGGTAATAGTCGTGGTCGCCATTTTTGGTTATCATGAAAATTGTAGCTTAGGTATACACCCTATATATATTATATATATTATAGTAAGTAAATATAGATAGATATCTCTTTACAATTACTATAAAAATACTTTATTTATAACATATTTTAATTAAAATTTATAGAAATTAAATAAATTATATTATTATTATTATTGTTGTTGTATGAGTTTATTATTGTTGTTGTATGAGTTAAATATATATATATATATATATTTTAAAAAATATTTAAAAAAAAATTTAATTACGGAGATTCATCACCACTTTACCATAAATATTTAGAATTTGAAAATACAATTTGTTACAATATCATGGGTGCAATACCATAGTGTATTAAGACTACAGGGTTAAAAAACCATAACTAGTTACATATAATATTACTTTTAATTAATTAATTTAATTAAAATGGCAAAAAGGGCATAGTTCGTGGGTTACAATTGAGTTGGTAGTCATTGTCATATGATATATTGTGTAAACTAAGAGATCCAAGGTTCAAATCCTTCAAAAGTAACTCAAGAGGAGTATAGATCACATGCCCAGAGGTATAGTGGTACTGGCTAGAATCAACCCTATGTCACTCGAATATGAGCCTCACCTAGTTGTCCATTCCTATAGTTACAAAAAAAAGAAGGTAAACTAAGCATTTCTTAGAGATGAATTTCAATATTTGATTTGTGAATACAGCTAAAAATATACTAAAATATTCTTTGGAGATGAAATCCCTACCTTCAACCTAATAATTATTGATTATTAAATCAAAATTATGGAAGCTCTATTTCAAAATACACATACCTATCCATGTAAACAATAGAAAAATGTAATATTCATATCTTATGTTGTATGATCTCTTCCCACCGTCACATTCCTTTTCATAGGTTTGGATCCTCTTACATCACTTACCCTTCTCATAATGTGAAGAAACACAACTCCATTTTTTTTAATATTTATTTAATTATGATTAACAATTAATATTAACACCCTGGATGCAGGTGTTTAAGTCTGCCTTAAAAGCGATGGGACTGGAGTGGGGTGAGAAAAGCTGCCACCTGCCAACCCTGTACAGCGAAGCCATTTACATCTGGCCGAATGATCACAAGCAGGTGAGTTTCGCTCTGTTTAAAGGAATTTGTGCTAGCGACTTTGATTCACCTTTCACCTCTGCACGCTCTGTTATGTTTTGGCTCTCGGCTTCCATGAATGCCACAGTAATGGCGGGAGCGTCTCGAGGCAGGGGAATGGGCATTAAAACCAGCCTCCGCCATGGGTTTCTTCAGGTGTCTCTTATGTTATGTTGGTTGGGCTCTTGCTCTGCTAGCTCGGAGAAGCTGCCTCTGTCAATTTCCCTGACTCCCTCTGAAGCTTTGGGCTCCCGTCTGATTGTTTGTTTGTCTGGCCTAAGTCTTACCTCTCCGGTGGTTCGTTCTAGTATCCACAAGGGCGCCATCGCTGTCATTATGCCTCGCCCCCGCCAAAGGATGTTAAGCCGCAGAGGCATCTCTCGGGGTGCGCCTTCTCGCCCTTCTTCCCGCTCTCCCTCCAGTGAATTCACTTCTAGCCAACACCCTCGCACTTGCAGCAGGAGAGGGCGCTTTCTGTGCCCCAGTCAATTCCTTGAGCCCAGCTCTCCAGGTTCCTCGTCCTCGCACTCCTTCAGTTCTGCAATCTTCACTTTTAATTACACCTTGAACCGTCCTCGGATTACAGCCCATGTCTCGGTGCTCTTTCTTGAGGAAGCCCAGGAAGAGGGCAAGTCTAGTGTTCTCCAGGAGGACCGAGGCTTAGTTTCTATGCCGAATTCTGGTTCCCCCGCGAGCTATGGAGACTCCGGCAAGCAATGTCAATGACACAGTGATGGAGCCAACGACCGCGGGTTCGTCTGTGAACGAGGATGCTCAATCTCAGAATCTGGCTGATGGTGGTTGGTGTAGGATCATGGAGGAGCCTCCAGACGCCTAATTCATGCTCTGCAACTTCGTCTCAGATTATGCGGCCCAGTATTGAGGGCTTTTTGCCACTGTTGATAATTGTGGTAACTGTTGTTGCATCGAGGTTAGATATGCATGTTTTTTGTGATGCTTGCAAGCTCAGCAAGGCCAAGATGGGTAACGCTAGCTCCCCTGTGCAGGACTGCATAATTTGGCCCAGTCCAAACTTTCTGTTCTGGACAATTTTCTGTTTCAAGCTGCCTTAATTTTATGTTTCAAGCTGCCTTTCCTTCTGGGCAGCTGTTTCTTATGCTAGTCATGTTGTAACTATATACCTTTAATGTGAATAATAGAATAGTCTTATTTAGACAAAAAAACAATTAATATTAACTAATTTGTCCACATAATTCTTAAATTAGAGTATTTTGATTTAGTAGACTTTAATTATACCAATAAGCATGTTTACTTTGGAATTGGGTTTACAAAATTTTAATTTAATTATCAACAATCATTAAGTGGATGGTAGGGATTTAGCATCCATAAAATATTCTAAAATATTTTTAGTCACAAATCAAAGTCCAAGAATTATTTCCAAAGTAGTTATCTCTTTCTTTACTTTTTAATTAAATTTATTAATTAAAAAAATGGGATATAAACAAGTGCCATATGAAATGAGTTATAATTTTTGGGCATGTGGTAATGATAAGCCATGGTATTGGCCCATGATATTGTAACAAAGCCTATAATCTCAATGATAAAGTGGGGTGAATATCTTGTCACATTTTTTTTAATGTGCATATTTTTAACTTATATTAATTCATTTTATCTTCAATCATAATAATAATTTTAAATATAACTCTTATGATTTATTTATTTTTACCTTCTATCCTAGTATGGTAGAGATGTTGTAATGTAATTTCATGTAAACATTTAACTCGTCAAAATAAACTAAAATAAAAATAAAAGAGATTTGATCCCTCTCGGCGTGGTAGATCCTGAACTATGATGGATCAAAGTTGATTGTAACTTTAAATCTATAATGAAGTAAATATTTTGATGTTTATTATGGATTGATCACTATTGATATTTACCAACCATTTAATTTATATGAGTACATTTGTTATAGTTAATCATTCTTGAATTTTAACTTAATCCATCCATATTCAAATATGTTGATTAGATAGTTTAAATAAAATGTTTTTTACTTTCTAATTTATTATTTAAAAATTAATATTTTTATATTCCTTATATTTAATTATTTATATATTGAACAATAAACTAGAGCCTTATCTCCGCATCTAAAAAGAGAAATAGATAATAAACGATCAAACTTATTGGTTTATATCTAAATAAACTTATTGATTTATATCTAAAGTTATTATTCCTTGTTGCAACAGGATAATAATGCATTCAAAATGAGTTTGATTGTAACATTAAATCTAAATAGACTAGATTCCAATATAAACATTAAAAAAAAAATCAATTTATTTTTTCCAAATTTTAAAATTTATTTTTCCTACGTTCATTTCGTCGGCTCTTATTTAGCAATGATGCTATGTATTGTGCTACGCTGTAAAACCGTAGGAAGATCTGTCAGAAGCCTTCCAGCTCACCAAGACTAAAGTGCTAGCACACAATACATCATACGCAGAGGACACTGGACATTAATGGCTGGGAATTCATTCTCACACCAAACCCTAAATGAAGCCTGGTAAGGGATTGTGATAGGAAGTACAGTCCATTTAATATGCGCACGTACCTTGTAGAAAACATGTAAATCTACTGATACGAACTGATACCCGCTTTCAGTGATTAAAAATAAATTATACATATAGAAGCCCCACAAGTTTTAGCAATTTATATTTATTAGTGCTAGCCAAAAAAAATTTAAGAGTATATAAACTAGCAACTGTCCTAAAATGTATAAAGAGAGGCTGATAGAATTATTAAATTGGAATTGTTGAATTTTTTTTAGAAGAGTTGATTGCTTTGTGAAAAATCTTGTTTTCTTGGACTGGATCATTGTGCAATTATTTTTTTTAGATGTTTTGTTTATATTTATATTACAAGGAACACATTGAAAGTCTTATTTCATTTTAGATTAAGTTAATTACCCAAAATCAAAAAACCTCCATAGATGGCCAAACATATACAAAGAATACATGTCATTCATATGCAATACCAAATCCATCCATCTTTTCTTTTCTTTGCTCTGACTAAAATTTCAAAAATATGAACACATGCCATTTCATATGCACCATAAATCCAACTTTTAAAATTTTAGATGACTGAAATGATAGAATAATTAAATCAAGAACTCTTAACAAATGCACATAAAGAAAAAAAAGGCATATAAATTAACGGAACCCTACACTACATACCAATGTGTGCAACACTCATCTCCATAATCTGAGGAACGCTAAGCCCCAAGGAGAAGAGGAAAGTCAAGCCTAAAACCTTTATGGAAAAATTAATAAAAAACTCTGAAATGAATTCAGAAGAAGAAAGAAAAAGAGAGATGTGATGTCTAAATTAAAGGAAACCATTATATAGGAACCATTGATATGCCTGAAACCGGAACCATAAAAAATATAAACCATTAACCAGCGTGTCTGCCTCCGTCTGCCCTTCCGCCCTTCCCTTGATGTTCATTGCTCCGATGGTGAAGGCAGAAGTCTGAGGGATGGTAGATGACTGACTCAATGGGATTCAGGTCATGATATATTTTGCTAAAATGAAATTAAACTACAGTATTCTACAACAGATAAGAAAATGGATGAATGAGCCTTGATTAATTCTTTTACGAGTATGGAATTATCAAAAGTTGATATCTATCTATTACGAGTACCTGGATGCTGTGCCCTTACATCAGAGTAGAGTATATCAGCCATACCAATTCTTTTACGAGTACCTAGATGTTGTGCCCTTACAAATTGGGAAAGGAAACTAGTTCACCCTTGCAAAAGTAAATGCTGAACAAATATATCAAAGGCTTGTATCTGAAATAGATTTGTCCTGCAATGGGTATTCCATGATTAGTGAGATGAAGCAACAAAGTTTGTACAATACCAATTCTTTTACGAGTACCTGGATGTTGTGCCCTTACAAATTGGGACAGGAAACTAGTTCACCCTTGCAAAAGTAAATGCTGAAAAAATATATCGAAGGCTTGTATCTGAAATAGATTTGTCCTGCAATGGGTATTCCATGATTAGTAAGATGAAGCAACAAAGTTTGTACAATATCAATTCTTTTACGAGTAACTGGATGTTGTGCCCTTACAAATTGGGAAAGGAAACTAGTTCACCCTTGCAAAAGTAAATGTTGAACAAATATATCAAAGGCTTGTATCTGAAATAGATTTGTCCTGCAATGGGTATTCCATGATTAGTGAGATGAAGCAACAAAGTCTGTAGCACTTGTAGAGAGCTTCACTTCCAACATACCCACGAAGTGCAACGACAAACACAAAACTTTGCCAAAAGATAGTACAACCGGCTCGTTCACTTCTGCAAGACATTAAAATTTAATATGAATTATATTGGCTGGAATTCAAATCTGTAATTCAAGCCTTTCATATATATTGGACTCTTCCAGACCAATAATTAAAAACGAAAGTAAATGCATGGAAACCAAGCCCGTCAATGGAATTTAAATAAAGCGCTAGGAATTCATTGATAAAGAAATTTCTGGAATAATAATGATATTGGGTCGAGTTTATTTTACTTCTAAATACAGAGCAGCAATCGGCTCATGCAAAGCCTTTGATAACTTTCGTGTATTCCCGTTTCGTTTGAGTGCTATGACCGTCAGGGATTTGGATTTAAAGCAGAATTATATTTGCACGAATTCAAATTCAATTCTCCTTCAATCCAGCCTTCTCTGTTGCTCCCAAATCCAATTCTATACAAAACCAAATTTAAAAACCACAGAAACAAAAACCAAAAACCACAGAGAGACAAATAGGAACTCGGACCTAGACGCCCAAAGCAGAGAGAGACACACAAATAGGAAGCGCGTCCAACAAAACACAACACGAAGAAGGGAAGAAGAAGCAGGGCAATGCTTGATGTTTGATGTTTCATTTTGTGGAAATCCTATAGCAGGCTGGACATCCTTGAGTTCTCCGAACCAATGAGTGTTCGCATCCAAACCATCTCATTAACCAGAACGTGCGCTGAAAAGAGAAGTGATCATTAACCAGCTCGGTGACCCTTCTATTAAATTTGTTTTCTCTATGCAGTCGAGCGTTCTCCTCTATCACACATAGAAGTTAAACTATCCTCTATTATATATTCTCAACGCTTCATTCTGTATGTGCTTTTAAGTCACCATCTCTCGTTTTCAAAATAATTGCAAGAACCATCCATCAATGCTTCAGTTAATGGGTTGCTTATCAACGGTTAAGATAGAATCATTAAACGCTTTTGTCGATCAATGCTTGAGTGAGTGGATGTTCTTGACTCACCATCACGAGATGATCTCATTTTTTTTCTGAACGGTCAAGTTTATAACGCTTTTCGTATCCGTCTTACCGTATTATTGTCCTGCGTGTTGTTTCACCTGTCCAGATTCACGGCAGGCCATTCAAACACTGTGTTACAAAGATTTGAGAGACAAAATTCACATCTACGGCAGATTTTGATGGATAAAGAAATAAGAAACAAGTGAGAGAAAAGAAAACAGATTCAGAAATCGAAGCTTTTCATCTTATATTATCTCTCCATGGCGAACTCTTTTCTTTCCCTGTTGCAAAATTAATAGGCATGGCAAAACCATTCAGCAAAAACTGCCAAATAAAATAAAAGCACTATTTCTACGGTTAAAGCCCTTGCAATTTTTCCACGGCTTCACCGTAATAAAGAAATAATGAATTGAAACTGTTGAAAAATTTGGGTTCCATCCATAGCCATTATTTACCAGGCTGTTTTTCCCTGTACAAATTTATTAGTAAAACCCATAGATATTGAAAACCAAAAGCATACCTACTTCTATATATAAAAAATTTTGGAGAATTTCATTCCAATGGATCAAGAATTTAATTTCTATCGATTCTTTTGCTTAACATAACATCAACAAAATAGAATCACTAGGATAAACCATGCAAACACTCTTTTAAAAAAAACATAAATTAAATTCAAAATAGAGAAAAACACAACAAAAATAAAACATTGTAAAATCAAGAAAAAGAAACAAGGCAAGCCAATGCAATGCAGAGTATTGAAGAAAATGATGAGATGGAAGTGAGAACGCACTCTGTGAAATGCTTAATAATCAGTGCTTGCCAAAACCCAGAGAAGAAGAACCGTGCTTGCCAAAAGCCAGGGAAGAAGAACAACGACAAGGGAAAAAGCTGTAAAAATATCTTCAAGAGTGATATAAAAGAATGGGAAAAAGTAGTGAGGCAACTCAACCCATATTTGGAAAAGCAGTCACACTTCAAATCAAAACTTCAAATCAACCGTTGAAGTTTCAGCTGATCGAACTGAGCAGGATCAAAGTGTTTACGATTGTTGATGGATAGAAAAACGTATCCACCTAAATATTAAATTGGAATACAAGATGACACATGGCTTAACAATCAGGTCATGCTCATGAGTTTTACGAAAAACCAGTAAATCAATTATAATGAAGAATTAAAAATTCGAAAAGAGAAGAATATGATCATGCACAATTAAAAGACAGAGCACAAAAATTAACCATAGCACGTCGTGCGCCAAAACACAATTCTCCACACGAGAGAAACCAAAGAGCAAAGATACGCACACATACAGGAGATGGAATCAAGCAATGCAAAATTGAGAATTAAGAAATACAAACATTGACATCAAACAGTTCAGATAATATTACATAATGAGAAAAGACCTCTAATAGGAAAAATATCATTTTGAACAAGTAAAATAAATACAAAAAATTCTTTATAAACAAGTAAAATACCAGTGAGTCCATGGAACAATAGGACCATTTGGGTCTAGTGCATCAGGATTCTCCATAACAAGGGCCAAACTCTTTGTACCTTCTGGTACTCCATACCACTCCAATGGTCGAGACAAATCCTTCTTTGCCCCCTGACCATCTGCAGTATACTTTATGGGCATCCTACCCCACGGACTAAGCTCAGGAAATGTCAATTTGAATACTTGTTCCTGTGAACTAGTATCATTGTAATCTACTACTGCTTGTGCGATATTCATCTCTCGTCCAAAATTTCAACCACTTAACCTCCCTAGTATACCAAACTGTATTCTAGCTCTAATCAAGTGAAGAGAGAACAAACACAAGTTATCCAGTATTCCAGCATAGGAATTAATTTAGTTCAGATATCACAACCCAAAAAAAAAAAATGAATCCACAAATTTTTTAGAAATGTGGATAAAGCGTGAACTAAAAATATACAGAACTTGCATTCAAACAATATTGTTGTTATAAATTTTCTCTGCATACCATGAATCACTGGTGAGTGTATACGTTATCCAAAACATATATTTTCATGCCCAGTCTGTTGATTATAAATATGGGGCAAAAGAAGTGAATCATCTCTTTCCCTTATCTATGTTTGCCACGTTATTTTCCACCTCTGCATTAAAATTCGTGTCCACTGCTAGATGTAAGGATGAGGGTGCCTAAAGGTTGGATTCAATTGTAGGAAGATGTGTGTATAACAGTATATACAAATGTCACAGAACTGTGAGGAGAAATGAATAATGTATGTGGGTAAGTGGAATTCGATCAGGAAAACTTTTTCAGGTGCAATTTCTGGCAGTTTCCTTCAATAGATTGTTGTGGTTTAGCTCCTCTTGTGGGAAAAGCATCTGTGAATTGATCTCTGAATCCACCAAGTTATGTTTTCTAAATAATATATATATATATATATATATATATATATATATATATATATATATATATATAGATATATATATATATATATATTCTCATTTCTATGTGCAATTTCTGGCAGTTTCCTTCAATAGAATGCTGTGGTCTAGCCGCTCCTCTAGGAAAAGCGTCTGTGAATTGATCTCTGAATCCACCTAGTTATGTTTTCTACCGAATCCATGGGAAAAAAGAATTTTTTTTTTTCAATTTCTATCAGACTGATCTAAATGTGCATTTTTTTTCGAATTTTTATGTGCAATTTCTGGCAGTTTGCTTCAATAGAATGTTGCGGTTTAGCCGCTCCTCTAGGAAAAGTGTCTATGAATTGATCTTTGAATCTACCAAGTTATGTTTTCTACCAAATCAATGGGAAAAAAGAATTTTTTTTTTTCCAATTTCTACCAGTTTGATCTAAAATGTGCATTCTGTTCTAAACAGATTCTATTAGACTGATGTAAAATGTTCATTCTGTTCTAAACAATTCATAAAATTGTTATATGCCCCCATGAAAGAGTTGAATCAGAGTGGAATGTAGATTCAGGAAATACTACAAATTCTGAATTGTGAACTCTTATCTCGCATCCAATTTTTATTTCCATTATATTTCAAAATATTCAAATTTTATAATAAATATTTTTATATCTATTCTATTTTTAAATATTCAAATTTTATAACAAATATTATTATCAAAACATACATACTCTATCTTTCTAGTTTTGGACCAATAACCTTTTAAGAAGTAACTCATGCTCTAAACCATTGAACCATTAAACTCATCCAAACTCTTAACCATTAGCCCTATTCAAAATCTTAATAAAAATGTGATTATAAATATAAACAATAATATTCAACCATATATACTAAAACATAATAGCATGAAAATGAAAATGAATTTTAAAACATAACTCAAAAGAATAATATTAAAAATAATATAATTTAGAATTGATTGTGGTTTTTTCTAACTATAATTTTATTTTGGTAAAATGATCATATTTAAAATAATTAATTATCGAAATATTAAACTCTTGCACTTTTTATTATTCCCTTCCGCAGTACGATAATAATGCATTCACAATGCATTGATGTTGACATTAAATCTAAATTCACCAAAAAAATAAATGACGTTACCTACTGTTTACATGTGAGATTTTTTTTTTTTTTGTAAATCTAGTGTTTCTTACGTTCTAATTGTTTAAATTGCTTGGGGTCTTATTTTGTAATGATAGTATGAACACAGTTCGTATATTGACGAATACCATCATTATTGCATGTTTACCCTAGTGTAAAAATTTCTCATTTCCCACCCCGGTTTTCAGTTTCACTTTATTTCTCCAAAATAGTTAAATGCCATTTCCCATATCCATACATTCAACAACTGAAAAATAAATTTTGCTGAAATCACAAATTCTGGAAATTTTACAGAATGCTGGAAAATGCAGAAATATAAAAATCAGCACATACAAATAGCCATTTAACTCATTTAAACACAGTGATTTTTTGTCAAGGTGACCCTTGAAAAACCCCCTACAACTCTTGGGGAAAACTGGTTCGAGAGATCTTTCTTATTTCTGGAAAATGCTTTTTACAGTGAGAAATATTTAGCAAAAAAATCGGCAAGCAAACTTTTACAACTTATCTCGTTTTCCGTGCCTCATAGCCAACTCGAAAAACTTGCAAATAGAAAAACAGAATAGCAATAAATGTTGTATGGCCTCTTCGATTTTTGTGCCCAAATTTTAGCCTTAAATGTTGTTGTACGGCCTGCCTAGAAAAGCGTTCAAACTGCCATAAATACAATGTACGAATTTCCTCGATTTGTGTGCAGAAAAACCAGCAGTATAGTTGTATGGATTTTCCTCGATTTGTGTGCCAAGGTATAGCCACTTGCTGTACAGATTTCTGCTCCTCGATTTCTGTGCACTTGCTATATGGATTTCTAGAAAATCGTGCCCAATATCTGCCTCTCACTATGTGCTAACTCAGCTGTACGGATTTGCTAAAATGTTGCCTTGGAATGTGTGCCAAGCTGCTGCCTCCTTCTCCTATTTATCCAAAAATCTCCCTTGCTCTCTTGCTCTCCTTCTCTCAATCTGCTCATGAAAGAATGAATGACATTTTCCTCCTTTTCCCCCTTTAATTTAACCCTAAGTGACTTTTGGGGAATCCCTAAATCCAATGGCTGAAATAGATTGAGATTTAGGGCTGAGATTAAATGCTCATTTAAATCTCACTTTCTATTTTTTAATTCACCCCACTTTAATAAAGACCCACTTAGTCATTTATTTCCAAAGTCACTTTTCCTTTCTAATTTTACATTTGACTTTATTAAAGTCACTTTAAAATTAGATTTTAGTAACTTTATCACTTAAAGTCACTTTTAAATTAGATTTGACTTTATAAAAATTATAAAGTCAGTTTAGGAGAAAAATTAAATTCTTTTGGACACTTTTCCCTAGGCCAAAGATCAAAGACTTAGGGAACCACCTGTCCTCGGGTACCAAATTTCAGCACTCCCTCTTACCGAGGAAGGTGTTCCTCACCACACCCATCTTGTCTCTGAAGTAGTCATGCTTGCCCCGTGGTAAGGCTTTGGTAAGAATATCTGCAACCTGCTCATCAATGGGGATATACTCAAGCTTCACAACGCCCTTCTGAACACAGTCTCTGATGAAATGATATTTGATCCCGATATGCTTTGACTTGTCATGAAATACTGGATTCTCCGTGAGTTTAATGCAACTCTGATTATCACAGTAAATCACTGAAGGTCTCAACGACTGACCAAATAAGCCAAACAACATCTTGCAAAGCCAGATGGCCTCACAACTAGCTAGACTGGCTGCCATATACTCTGCTTCCACTGAACTCAATGCTACTGACTCCTGCTTCTGGTTGAACCATGACACTACTGCCGAACCCAACCCAAAATAGCATCCTAAAGTGCTCTTCCTATCAGAAGCACAACCTGCCCAATCACAATCAGTATAACTTGCCAATCTCACTCCATCCCCCTGCCTGTACTCCAGACCATAATCCATTGTCCCCTGTAAGTACCACAAAATGTGTTTTGCAGCCACTTAGTGAACCTTCCTAAGCTCACACATAAAATGACTCATCGTGTTGACTGCAAAACAAATATTTGGTCTAGTGTTGATCAAATGCATCAAGGAACCAATCAGCTGCTTGTACAATGTGGGATCCACCAACTTGGAATCCAAAGCATGAAGCTTCTTCCAGTTGGTGATCATCGGTGTCGACATGGGTTTACAATCGTCCATGTGGAATCTACCAAGGATGTCCACAATATACTTCCCCTGCCCCAGGAAGAAATGTTGCTCCTCCTGCCACACCTCCAAACCCAAAAAGTAATGCGTCAAGCCAATGTCCTTCATCTCAAACTCTGTTGCAAGATCTCTCTTGCAGTGCTCTATGAGTCTCTTTGCACCTGTAATGACCATGTCATCCACATACAACACCAGAATGAGAGGCTTCTCACCTATCACAATATAGTAAAGGTTCGGATCTGTATCACTCTTTGTGAAACCCATCCCCTACAAGTACGTATCTATCCTGGAGTACCAAGCTCTCGGAGCTTACTTCAGGCCATAAAGGGCCTTCTTCAGTCTGCACACATGGGACTCCTTCCCATGCACCTCAAAGCCCTGTGGCTACTTAATGTACACCTCCTCCTGTATGAAGCCATTGAGAAATGCAGTCTTCACATCCATCTGGTGGATATTCCAACCCATCTCTGCTGCTATCGATATAATGGAGCGGATTGAAGTTTATCGAGCCACGAGAGCGAAGGTCTCCTCATAATCAACTCCCTCTACCTGGGAGAACCCTCTAGCCACAAACCTCGCTTTGAATTTCTCAATGCTGCCATCCGCAACATGCTTTACCTTGTAAATCCATCTGGAAGTAACCACGGATTTGCCCTCAAGCCTCGGTAGCACCTCCCAAACATCATTCTTCATGACAGAAGAATACTCCTCCTACATGGCCTCTCTCCAGACCTGCTGGCTAGCTGCCTCCGCATGGCTAGAAGGCTCAGAGTCAAGGATGCTAGTAGCCATTGCCATATAGCTACAAAACCTCTTAGGTGGTCTACTCTCTCTGACCGGCCTCTTAGGCTCAGCAACAGATGTGGCATCTCTCAAGGTGTCCTGAAGCCACTTGGGCTTCCTTTTCCCTGAGCGTACTTCTCCCATTGGAGAATGAAACTCCTCCTCCTCATCATCATTAGGAGCCTGAACTCCTGACTGTCTGTCTGCTGTCCTCCTGCCTGCACTTGACCCTGTAGAAGCTGAGGTACTGTGTGAACTATCCATCAGTGGACTCCCTAGTGAACTTCTTTGTGAACTGCTCTACATGCTGCCCGGAGCAGCACCCCTTTGGCTGGTGAGCCACTGCTCACTGACGGACCTGACATCCTCATAGATGTACCTCCGGATCCTCCTGATCCCTGCCCACTAGATCCCTACGACTGACTCAACTGCTGTTGAGGGTCTGGCAGATCCAGATACTCTAACTCCCGTGATCTCCTAAAGGCCCTGTCCTCCTCGAAATTCACACCCCACCTGACAACAACTTTCCTCTATGCAGGAAGGTAAATCCGAAAGGCCTTTGAGGTCTCACTATAGCCCACAGAGATACCCTTCTCTGTGGTGGGCTCTAGTTTGGTCCTCTTCTCCTTGGGTATGAAGGAGTATGTAATGCACCCAAAGATACGAAGATGACCAATTGTTATAGACATTTTTGTGCCTTACAGCATGAAGCATGAAATGTCAATAATCTGAGGGATCCAAAGTCCCTAAACATGTTGTTCCTACCCCTAGAGGAACAAGGTCAGAAAACCACAACACTGAAAATCAATTCTCCACCTGAAAACACTCAAAAACAAGCTATTTCTGGATCATGTCAACTGCTCCACTGAGCATCTGCGCTGAATGTCAACTGCTCCACTCTGTACCTGCGCTGAATGTCAAAAGCAATGAAGGCTACCTGCACTGGGCGAGATTGGCCAAGTGGCACAGTAATTCCTGAATGTGTCAAATGCCCAGGAAGCTTCCAAAATGACACTTGGATCAAGGAATTCGCCTTGTGATGAGTAAGAGGGTCTAGATCTCCAAGTGGAAGCAAGAACCTCCAAGTGGACTCAAGAACTGAAGAATAACTGAAGTGGGAGAGGACACTAGTCAGCTTCATGCCAGCCTCAAGCTGACTCATCCTTTCTCCAAATCTCCTATATATAGAGCTCTCTCATGAGGTCTAGGGAGGCTGGAATCTTGTGTATGTAAGGAAGTGTTGTTGGTTTGAGTATAGAACTATTGGGTGATTTGCTTGAAGGAGGTGAAGAGGAGATTTCTTTCTGCTGGGAGGTGTTGCTGGATTGGGCCTCTTATGGTTGTAACACTCTTAGAACTTTACTTCTTCCATTAATAAAGCATTTGAGGTTTTTCTATATGCATGTGTCTCAATGGCGTATTGATGCTTGTATATTTGATTTATTCTAATCCTTGATTCAATTATGGATGTATGTTGCTTGTAGTTTCCCTTTCTTGTGCTTTTGCAGGATCTTTGTGTAGCTGGGCCAGTGAAAGAGCAAGGAGCCGGGAGCAAGCAGAAAAGAGGGAAGATTGGATCAATCATTAGCGGAAGACAACGGTTAGTGGATCTCTTTCTCCTCTCTCTTACATCTCATAAAGAAGTAATCTTGAATAGCTTTGCATTCGGTTGTTGCTGAGGTACTATCACCCTTAGAGTGGGATAGGGTCATTCCGTATTGGATACTTTTCCCAACAACAAATTGGCGACTCCGCTGGGGATCATATCTTGTTGGTTGTTTGTGTTTTTGCTATTCATTTCATAAACAAAGGGAGTACCGAATCGAACTGCATTTGGATCTTTCAAATGCAAAGTAGAGGGCAGCTACTGTAGCTCAGTTTTTGGGCAAGTTTATGATTTGAAGAGCTGATCCACAAGGACTCTAATAAGCTCTTAGTGATAGCTTTTCATCCCTTAGTGTGTACTTGACTGATAGCTTCTGATTTGGCCAAAAACTGTGAATTTTTGAGCAATCTGTGACCCAGAAACTAAGAGAAATGAAAGTTTCGTTCTTCAGTGCAGGCTGTGTGAAGGCTGTCTGCCTTTCAGCGCAGTTCCCGAAGGGGCTACCTGCGCTGAAGGTCAAACTGCCTGTGTACTACCTGCGCTGGACCAGTTTTGCCTAGTGCTACTAGGGTTTCCTGCTGTTTCTTGCCTTATTTTCACTCTTGTTTTGCTGCCTGTTACCAGTCAATGTACCTATCTGAAACCAACTTTCCTTGCCACTATTCCGCCTCGGTTGTATAAAGAAACTGTGTTTGTTCTTTGTGTATTTCTTATATCATTTGCAGTTTCCCATAACGAAAGTGAACTAGTCTTGTTGTGGCCTCTTAGATCTAGACCTGTGATTAAGTGTCGTTTTGATCTTAAGAGTTAGTTTATTTGCTGTTCATAGCTGATTGAGCTTTCGCTTTCGTCATATGGTTTGAGTTTATATATTTCTAGTGTCGAAACAAGTAAATCTTAAGGTGTATTTTGATTTTGGACAAGCTTGTTTGCTTTCACTTGAAATCGAATTTGAAATTATACAACAGCTTTCTTTTTGTGTCGCACAAACATTAAGAAAGAGAAAAGAAATACTTGCATTGTGCATGTGCATTATGACAGTTTGCATGTTGATTTAGGGAAAAATGCATTAGTGTGTGCTCTATGATCTGTGTGAAAAGATGTTATCTTTCTTTTCCCTCGGTAGTTAATATTTTCAAAGTTGAAAGATTGAAAAGCTTGCTTATCATCTTAGACTGCATTTAGGAGTGTTACTATACATCTCGTGGTGATCCATAAAGGCAAACTGCTAAACAAGATCAACCTTAAAATAAATTGAATTTACATAACAACGCATTGAAACATAACGCAAACACATAGAGGTCTAAGCTAGAGACATTTTCCGGCGTCGTTAAACGTGATATCTTAGCGTTGAGTGGTTGGGTGATTCCTCCACGGTGAAGCGATAAGTATCAATACGGACTTGTGCTCCCACGTACCGTCGCGTATATATTGGGAGACCCCTATAGGATCAAAGCCTTTATCCATAGGAAACCGTGTCGGCCGCCCTATTGATCGCAATGCAGTGAACACAGCATTCACGAAGATCGACCACTCGTACCGTAAAACGTATTCTGTGGTTTTGCAAAAAGTTTGGCACACCCTCTGCCTAGAATTCCAGAGCAGTTTCTTTTGGCCTTTTTCAAACTCTATAACTGAAAAAGTCCATCCGAGCATTTGTCACTTCGGGCTCGTTAAAACATCGAAGGAGACTAGAGTCATCTTTAGCTTTTTCTTGACTCTTAAAAAGTGAAAAAGCAAGTTGTGTCTAAAGCGTCGTTATAAAATTTATTTTAAACGGAACATAATCACCTCTATTCCTGCGTTGATCTGTAGGTTGAGAACATGGAACGCCCCAACCAAGGAATTCCACATGATGGAAATCCTAGTCCTTTCTCCTCTTGGGGAGAAGTTGGTGCGCCCCACATGGCTACATTGTCGCTTCCAGGACTGACAATTGGCCTGCCTATTTGGCTTTTCTCAACCAATGTAGTTCAGAACACCATGGTTCCTGAACAGTCGAGTCAACAGTTAGATTAGTCTAGAGCGGCCCACCAGCCTTCTACTTTCTATAACTCTTCCTCCAATCCTTCATCTTCGAAAGGTAGAGCCGGTAAAAGCCAAGCTCCCATGGAGAAGAAGGAGAAGAAGAAGAAAGAGAAGAAGAAGAAGGAGCCTAAGGCGACTGGGGGCAAGCAAAAGACATCTAACAAAAATCCACACACAGCACAGACTGGGCCTAAATCGCCATGTGTCATATGTAGAGGAGACCACTTCCATAGAGATTGTCCCTGTATTCCCCAGATACTAAGGGACTGGTCCCCTCGGTTGCACAATTCGGGAGCATCAACCTCTGATAGCCATGTTGAATGCTTACCGTCAACCAGCGAAAGTGAAGGTTCAAGACAAAGAGGGGGATCAAGATCCCCCTGTAGACTGTGTGAAGGCGATCACGCCATCCACTGTTGTCCCTTCTTAGACGAAGCGAAGAGAGTTTTGGAAGATCGCCCGGTTTCACCGTTGAGACTTCCTCCTGGATACAAAAAACTCGTGCCAAGTCCTTCGTTGGTTGAAAACACAGCTGGCCCGCTCAAGTGGTCAGCTGAAGCGTCAGTCATTGAAAATGAACCTACTAAATCCAGACCAGACGAAAGTCTAAAGGTCGATACGGCAGTTGACTCGGTTCTTCCTTCAGAGGTTTCATCCTCAAATGACACCGTCACTGAAGATTCATCTTCAAATGACACCCTCACTGAAGAGAATAAGGATGACACCATCCAGATTCTTTTCATCAACACAGATTCTGATGAGCATCAGGGAAATGCGCCCATTCCTTTATCGCAGGAAGGAACATCGTCAGGATCATATCCGGCCGTGTATTCGGTCCCACCACCAAGCAACCTGGTTGTGTCCTTTGATTGGAACCAACTAGGCAGAACCCGGTTGCCAGCCAGTATACCATTCAGAATCATAGTCCAAATTTATAGAATGGTAATGGCTGGCACTATCATTGATGAAGAGGCATCTGTGAGTATCCTTTCCTCTATTGCTTGGAAAGCACTGGGTTCCTCGACGCTTTTGCCTAAGATAAGAAATCTCTCGGGTTTTGACAAAGGAACCAGTCGACCATTAGGATCCTCCCCAATGTGCCTGTTACATTGAAAGGGAAGACCGTTCAATTGAACGTGATGGTCGTTCAAGGACCCTTGGATTATAATCTACTCCTTGGACGAGACTATATATATTGCATGGGAGCTATAGTCTCCTTACTCTTTAGATTAATGTGTTTTCCACACGAAGGAAGAATGGTCAAACTCGTAGACCAACTTTCATTTCCGGGATCACACATCACAAATAGTCAGATACCAACCCTCAATGGTCTATTCACTCAAGAAATGTCTCCACCCCCAGTCCTCCTTCCCGATGAGTGCGAGTGATTTGGAAATATGGGACTGGAACCCAGGGGGCATGCATCCTGGTCTGCTTTGGGCAGAGAAAACCTTGGGTATAAGATAGAATTTCCGCGAAAGAATATGACTAGTCCGTACCCCGTCCGTATTTGGAAGAGGGGTTGTTCTGGAATAGGATTCTTTTGTCAAGGTTACTTGTTTGACAACAGTCATTCACCACTGTCTACTTCGGTAGACAGTGCCAAGGAAATGTTTTCGTTTGATGGTGTTAACAAAACAATCTTTGGGTAACCAGGAAGAGGCAAGCCTCACCCTTTAAAACAAATGTTTTATCGGATAAGTAGGGGCAGCCTTGAAATTGTATTTTATACCTGGGGGCATGCAAACCTTTTGGAGTGCAAGCTAGGAGCGGTTATTTATCTGTTTTTGGGATTAGCCGTTTCCAAACTTGCATAAAGAAAGGATGAGAGGGAGCAAAGCTTAGTGAAGATGAAGCTCTATAAAAAATAGAGATCTCACAAGAGACATTTCTTATCTTATGACTGGTATATCGAGCAGTTTTAGCATAAAGTTCATGCTCGTTAAAAAATAAACGCAAGATCCGAGCAGTTTTAACGCGGTCTTCATGCTCGTTAAAAAATAAATATAAGCAGTGAGCAATGTTTCCTCCAGAGTTTAAGCTCATTTTTAAATAAAAAATGAACCTATCCCGGTAAATAACCACTGTGATCGTAAGTTTATCAGCCATAAAAAGCCTTGGTCGTGTTTGCACCTGCCACCTCCATTCCATTTGGCCGATTGTTCACCCCCATATGATTGTTTACCCATTTTGAGGAACAGCTGCGAAGAGTGATTTCACCTAGCCATCCTTGTGACACTGCCGTGATTGGAAAATTCCAACCTGTACCTGGAATCTACTGCTATCCTTGTTTATCACTCGTTCCTCAAAAGACGAGTCTTCTTTGAGCTCTTTTCATCTGACTCGTAAAATATGAAAAGTTTGCCGAGTTTTGGCCTTCCAGCTCGTTAAAAGGACCGGAAGAGATATCCCTCCTCTAGATTTTAATCTTTTTGGACCTGAGGGATTATTGCACAAAAAGGTCGAGCGCTTGTTTTATTCGGCTCATTAAAGTTATCGAAAATTCATCCCTTCTGTATTGTTTTATACTTTTTCGGACTTAAGGGATTAGATGACGAAAAAGGAATTTTGGAGTTAACTTTCTGTACCTTTTTAGACTCTCTAAAAATGAAAAGGACCGAGTTGTCTTTGTCGCTAGACTCGTTAAAATAATTAAATAGCGACAAACTTGTCTTTAGATGAGAACGAATTTCCCTATCGCTAGGCTCGTTAAAACATAGCGATGGGCTTGCCCGAAGGGCAGGTTATAGAACAAGCATATGTTATCCTCCTCAAGCTTGACAAAAATAAAGAGGTACTGGTCAGAAATGACTGGGGAAAAATTGGGAGAACCTCAAAGCTTTAATGGTAGCAAGTCGCTCTTGAACATGACACTTTGTCCTCCGTATCACATCGGGTTGGGTTGTTTCATTCATTGGTCTCATCACCATGGTCTTCGCCAAACCATCCACATTTGGGGTAATGCTACCGATCCATCACATCAGTGTCGTTATATGTTCAAGTGATGTTGTTCATAAAGAGTCAACCATGTCCCATCCACTGCCATACATTATCCTTCATCCACCCATGATCGCCACCCTGAATCATATCTCACAGATTGTTTTCACCTCCACTAAAATCATTAGCTCTGTTCTGTGTCACTGATGTGGGATTCATTAAGGCCCTCCTTTGACAGATCGCTTCTTGTCGACTTCAGCTCATTATCCAAGAAGTTGATCTATGAACACACCCCTTAGTACTTTGAAGCTTGCATGCCTCAATGGCAAGTTTCTCACTTCCGGCGACAGGTATACATCAATGACCTTCGACCAAAAGATTTTGCGTGGTGTTCGACGCCAAGTCCTATATTCACACCACGTGAATTGTACTGTAGTACCTTGAGGGTCATTATCATTATCGGTGATTCCTCTCGCGCTTGTTAACGGTTTACATTATTGACTGGTAATCAAGCGATGTCTTTCCATGTTCGACTTCAGCGCAATTCTCACATGGATCGACTTGTACTTAGAGTGAAGATCGAACGAGTTTGAAGACCCCGGATCTAGTTTCATCCATCCGGGCTACGATATATATTCAGGAAATATAAAGACATTTGATATGTACATTATTACAGCAGATGATCATCCTACTCAAAGGATGATAATTTCAGCAGAGAATTATCAGTCTAACATCAGACGATCGTCTGTTATATGTACCAAAATGAATTTATAAAGCTGAGCATGGGAATGCCTGCCTTAGATAGATCATGAAAGCAGAATGAAAAATAATGTATTGTATTGTATTTTATTACAGGGCGCCTCTCAGCGATTGAATGAACTTCGGATCCTCCTGATAAAGCATTTCACCCGATGAATGACCTCATACTTTAGGGGGCAACTGTTATAGACATTTTTGTGCCTTACAGCATGAAGCATGAAATGTCAATAATCTGAGGGATCCAAAGTCCCTAAACATGTTGTTCCTACCCCTAGAGGAACAAGGTCAGCAAACCACAGCATTGAAAATTAGTTCTCCACCTGAAAACACTCAAAAACAAGCTATTTCTGGATCATGTCAACTGCTCCACTGAGCATCTGCGCTGAATGTCAACTGCTCCATTCTGTACCTGCGCTGAATGTCAAAAGCAATGAAGGCTACCTGCGCTGGGCGAGATTGGCCAAGTGGCACAGTCATTCCTCAATGTGTCAAATGCCCAGGAAGCTTCCAAAATGACACTTGGATCAAGGAATTCGCCTTGTGATGAGTAAGAGGGTCTAGATCTCCAAGTGGAAGCAAGAACCTCCAAGTGGACTCAAGAACTGAAGAATGACTGAAGTGGGAGAGGACACTAGTCAGCTTCATGCCAGCCTCAAGCTGACTCATCCTTTCTCCAAATCTCCTATATATAGAGCTCTCTCATGAGGTCTAGGGAGGCTGGAATCTTGTGTATGTAAGGAAGTGCTGTTGGTTTGAGTATAGAACTATTGGGTGATTTGCTTGAAGGAGGTGAAGAGGAGATTTCTTTCTGCTGGGAGGTGTTGCTGGATTGGTCCTCTTATGGTTGTAACACTCTCAGAACTTTACTTCTTCCATTAATAAAGCATTTGAGGTTCTTCTATATGCATGTGTCTCAATGGCATATTGATGCTTGTATATTTAATTTATTCTAATCCTTGAATCAATTATGGATGTATGTTGCTTGTAGTTTCCCTTTCTTGTGCTTTTGTAGGATCTTTGTGTAGCTGGGCCAGTGAAAGAGCAAGGAGCTGGGAGCAAGCAGCAAAGAGGGAAGATTGGATCAATCATTAGCGGAAGACAACGGTTAGTGGATCTCTTTCTCCTCTCTCTTACATCTCATAAAGAAGTAATCTTGAATAGCTTTGCATTCGGTTGTTGCTGAGGTACTATCACCCTTAGAGTGGGATAGGGTCATTTCGTATTGGATACTTTTCCCAACAACACCAATATCAGGCTTCTTCCCAGAAAAAGCCTCCTCCGGAGTCATGTGCCCCAAGGCACGATGCGGACTCTTGTTCTGCAAATAAACAGCTGTGTTGTAGGCCTCTTCCCACAAGAACAATGGCAACCCCTGATCATGTAATGTGGCTTTGGTAGCCCCTCCGATGGATCTGTTCTTCCTCTCCACAACCCCGTTCTACTGGGGGTTGTAAGGAATAGTGAACTCCCTCCTAATGCATGCCTCCACACAATAGTCAACAAACTCTCCAAGGGTGTACTCTCCCCCATTATCCGACCTCAGGAACTTGATCTTCCGACCTGTCTGTGTCTCCACAAGAGCTTTGAACTCCTGAAACCGCTTGAAGACCTCACTCTTGGTCTTCAAGAAATAAATCCCGGTCCTCCTGGAGCGATCATCAATGAATAAAACATAGTACTCATATCCACTCAAGGAAACATGAGACATTCGACCACTCACATTGGAATGAATCAAATCAAGTATCCTAGTCGCTCTGCTGTCACTGCTGGGAAAAGGGGATTTGGCAAACTTTCCCATCGCACATCCTTTGCAAGTATCAAAGTGATCAGTACTAAAATCTGGCACACCTGTAGTGATCTCCTGCAAGGTCCTCAAGGCTCCATGATACATATGCCCAATCCTGCGGTGCCAAATCTCACACAACTCAGAACTGCTAGCTCTACTGTCGGTACTACTGCTCAATGCCAAAAGGGGCTAGAATGCAAACTTGTACACCTTTGCATGGCGTACACCTATCACTCTAGCTGAATCAGTTGGAGTGCCCCTGGGATACATCAACACCTGTCCTCCCCTGAACAATACCTCATATCCTCTGTCCTCCAAAGCTGATATGGATATGAGGTTCTTCCTCATCCCTGGCACATAAAGAACATCTGACACCTTCAAGGGAGGTTTAGACTCCCTCTGAAATGTCAGTGTCCCCACACCAACTGCTCTAACAACTTTGTCATCACTGAGTACTACCTCTATATCAGTGCCACTCTCTGAAAGCTGTGAGAAGTACTCACGGACTCTTGTCATGTGACGTGAAGCTCCATTGTCCACATACCAGATACCCGAAGATGCTCCACTAATCAAGGGAAAAGCATGCTCCCTCTGAACCTGTGTGGCAGGTGATCCTGCACTAGAGGACTTACATGCAGTGAATGTAAACTCCCGATCAAAACGATCTACAAAGTCCTTAACCTCTGCTGAAGCTGCCATGCTCTGGTTCTTCCCCTTCTTCTTCTTCTTCTCCGGAAACACAACTGCATAGTGTCCCATCTTTTGACAATTCCAACACTTCACCTTGGAATAGTCCTTCTGTGTGTTATCCTATTTACCTTTACCTTTGCCTTTGCCCCCACCATTGCTTGTGGAAGCCAGCTTCTTCCATTTGCCTTTCTGGCCTCCTGCTCAACTGGCTTGGTTGCCCCAAGCTGACCTTTCCTGATCTCTGTCTGAATGCAATCATCCCAAAACCTTTCCCATGTGGGAAGGGTCTCACGTGGACAAACCCCATCAGCAAAGTTCATCCATGAATGGGGGAGGCCATTCACTGCAATCCGCACCAACTTAGTGGGTGGAATGACCTCTCCAACTACTGCCAACTCATCTCTCACATTAGTAATCTTTGTGAGATATCCAGCTACACTATCATTACCCATCTTAATGGTCTTCAGCTTCTCCTTCAGGACCATTTTCTGGTTCTCATTGGTACTCTGGTAGAGATTGGACAATGTTGTCCACATCTCATGGGCATTTCTCTTTCCTCTCACATGAGGAATGCAATGGTCTTTGACTCTATCTAGAATCAGTCTCTTACCCTTGTTATTCTTTTTATTATAATCAGCCAACTGAGTAGCATCAGTAGGCACAACAACAGGGTTCTGTGAGGTATGCACCATGATGTCCCAGACTTCTGCCTCTTCAAAGATGCTCTGCATTCTCTCCTTCCAAATGCTGTAATTAGAATGCCCATCCAACCTATCCTCCACCCTCAATCCCAATGACATCTTGCTATCCTAAAACTGAAAAATAGCACTGCTGTAGTAAAGATAAAACTGTTGTTTGTGAAAAATCAGCTTGCTGGAATTTTCTGAGTGAAAAATCAGCAGGCTGTAATTTTCCTCCTTACTGTCCCAAACTGCACTTCAGCACTCAAGCTATGATACCATGTAAAAATTTCTCATTTCCCACCCCAGTTTTCAGTTTCACCTTATTTCTCCAAAATAGTTAAATGCCCTTTCCCATATCCATACATTCAACAACTGGAAAATAAATTTTGCTGAAAACATAAATTTCGGAAATTTTACAGAATGCTGGAAAATGTAGAAATATAAAAATCAGCACATACAAATAGCGATTTAACTCATTTAAACACAATGATTTTTGGTCAAGGTGACCCTGGAAAAACCCCCTACAACTCTTGGGGAAAACCAGTTCGAGAGCTCTTTCTTATTTCTGGAAAATTCTTTTTACAGTGTGTTATAGAAATTTTTGGGCACTCCAACCCCAATCATAAATGTCAATAAACCAAGGGCTCTTAATTCCATAAAAGTGTTGTTCTGACCCCTAAAAGAACAAGGTCAACTGATTACATCTTCTCCCAGAAGTTCTCCATGGAAAACTACTCAAAACTGGTCAAAACTGGACCATTTCACCTGCTCCATAGGCAAAGTGCGTTGCATCCCACCCAAATACACACAGTAGGTGCGATGCATGTCAAAAATCCCTTCTATCGGGTGCGATGGGCGAGAATGGACAAATGACAGGGTCACTCTGCAAGGTGGAGGAGCACGGAATCTTCCAGAAACTTCTCCTATGACACTTGCCTCTCTACATTCGACGAGGGATGAGTAAGAGATCATCAATCTCCAAGTGGAATCAAGAACTATCAGAGAGAGGACACTAATCAAATCTCAAAAGCTGACTCACCCCATTGCAAACATCTATATATGGATCCCTCATCCCAGAGATCTAGAGGCTGGAATTTTGTATCTTGTAAGGAAGTGTTGCTGGTTTCTTGGTGCAATATCATAGTGTTGGGTGATCTAAGCTTTTCATGAGGTGAAGAAGGGCTTACTTGCTGAGAGGATGATGTTGGGTCAGAACAATTGGTTGTAATCCTCTTTGCTCTTTCTTGATTATCAATAAAGCTATTCAAGTTTTCCTCCACATACTTGTGTGATTGATGTTTTATGCATTTGTGTGGTTAATATACATCTGATCCTATATTGCTTATGATAATAGATCTATGTTCTTGTATAGTGCTATGCTGCTTTGATTCTACAGGTGCTCTTTGAAGCTGGGTATACAAGAAATCACATAGCAAAGGACTATCAGAAGGGAGAGGAATCAAACAAGGAACCAAGTGCAAGACTGAGATTGGTCTCCTTTATTCTTCTCTCATCTATTTCTCATAAAGGAAAACGAAAGTAGTTTTACTTTTTTTGTTTCTAAGGTAGCTACCAGCCTTAGTAGGATTAGCAGCTCTGCATAAACACTATTCCTGATAAAAAAATGGCGACTTCGCTGGGGAGCAAGTAGATTGTTTGTTCATCTACATTTGTTTACTTTATAAACTTACAGACGGAACCTGAAGTCAAGCCAGCTAGCCTTCGAACTGCATTTTCTATGCAAGTGCAAAGTAGATCAACATTGCTTCAGTCAATCTCTGAGTTTTGTTTATGAATTAAACAATTGATTTACAAGCTCTCTAATTGCCCTTGTGGTGGCTCTAGTAACCTCTTTAGATCTACCCCTATGATTGATTTACTGATTACCACTTGCTCGGCCTAAATCCCTGAAATGAACTACAAACTATGACCTGGAACCCAATCCAAGTCTCGTCCCCGGTCCAGCGCACTGTCTGTTCTGTGAACTTCAAATGCAGCGCACTTCCCGAGTGTAGTAGGTGCGTTGCATTTTAGTTTCACTGTGTTACAGGTGCGCTGATCAGACAAGGCCTTGTTCCTAAATTTTGGTTTCTGTGTTCATTCTTTTCACCTCTATTTAGGAGTTTTTCTGCCTGTAGTCAATACACCTCTGTTGAAACCCCTTTCCTTGCTGTTATTTCGCCTCCATTGTGCAAAGAACTGTAAATGTTTTTATGTATTTTTTGAGATATTTTCAGTTCTCCTTTACAAAGAAGTAGCGTAATTGTATTGTCGTTTCTTGATTTGAAAGTGTCGCAAGTGTTGTTTTCAGTCATAGAAGAGAATCTGATTGTTCTTGATAGTTGATTACCCTGTTACTCTTGTATTTTATCTGAATTAGTAGTTTTTCTAGTGTTGAAAGCAAGTTTTCGATTCCAAATTGCAAAGTGTTGTCATTGTCCTCATTTTGTTTTGAAAAAGAAACTTGTTAGTATTTGTCGCTTTGAAAAATAATTCAGATTTGCGCTTAGCTTTCTTTTTATCATTTACACATTAAGAAGGCTGAAAAAAAATACATGGATGTGCATTTGCATTTAGACTGTTTGTTGGTTTGATTTAGGACAGTGCATATAGTGTGTGCTCTTTGCTCTTTGTTGAAAGAACGCCATCTCTCTTTCCTTAGTAGCTAGGATTTTCATTGGCAAAAAGAAGATTAAAGACTGTTTATCATCTTAGATTTCATTTTAGGAATTGTACATCTACATCACGCGGTGAACCTGAAAGGCAAATTTCTTAAGAAAGATCAACTATAAAATAAATTTAATGAATCTAAAAACGCTTTGGAACCTAACGCACAACATCTAGAAGTCTAGGCTAGAGACGTATTCCGGCGTTGTAAAGCCTGGTAACTATTGTTTTCACTATTGGTTGGGTGATTCCTCCACTTTGAGACGATAAGTGCCAGTGCGGACTTGTGCTACCACGTACCGTCGAGTATATTTTGGGAGACCACAATAGGCTTAATCCTTTATCCATAGGAAGCCATGTATGCCGCCCTATCGATCACAATGCACTGAACACAACATTCAGGAAGATTGACTGTTGTACCATAAAAAGTATTCTGCAGTTTTCCGATCAGTTTGGTAATCCCTCTGTCTAGATTTCCAGAGCAATCCCTTTCGTTCCTTTTCAGACTTCTTAACGGAAAAGATCCATCTGAGAACTTGTCACTTCAGGCTCATTAAAAATCGAAGGTGACTAGAGTCATCTTTTGTTTTTTCTCGACTCTTAAAAATTGAAAAAACAAGTTGTGTCAAAGCATCTAAAATTTATTTTAAGCGGAATAATTGTCACCTTTCCTACGTTGGTCTTAGGTTGAGAAAAATGGAGTCCACCAACCAAGGAGTTCCCCTTGGAGGAAATCCTAGTCCCTTCTCCTCTTGGGGAGATGTTGGTGCACCCCATATGGCCACATTGTCGCTTCCAGGATTGACAATCGGCTTGCCCGTATGGCTCTTCTCAGCCTCCATCATTCAGAACACCGTGATTCATGAACAATCAAGTCAGCAACTAAACGATACCAGAGTTACCCCCCAACCCTCTACTTCATCCAATTCTTCCTCTCCTCCTTCCTCTTCGCTTGATGAAGCTGGTAAAGCCAAAAATAAAGTACCCGAGAAGAAGAAGGAAAAGAAGAAGAAAGAGAAGAAGAAGAAGAAGCCAAAGGCGAAAAGGGGCAACCAAGCATCGTGTAGCGAAAATCCACAAACTGCACCGACCAGGCCTAAATCGCCATGTGTCATTTGCAAAGGAGACCACTATCATCGAGATTGTCCTTGCATCCCTCAGATCTTAAGGGACTGGTCTCCTCATTTGCACAATCCGATGTCGTCAACCTCTAGTGATCATGTCGAAAGTACACCGTTAACTAGTGAAAGTGAAGCCCCTGGACAAAAAGGAAAATGTAGATTTCCTTGTAAACTGTGTGAAGGCGATCACGCCGTCCACCGTTGTCCCTTCTTAGATGAGGCTAAAAGAGTTTTGGACGACCGTCTGGTTTCACCGTTACGGCGTCCTCCTAGATATAAGAAACTCTTGCCGAGTTCGTCACTAGTTGAAAATCCGGCTGACACGCCCTTGTGGTCGGCCGAAGCGTCTATCATTGAAGATAAACCATCTGAATCCACACCAGACGAAAGTCAAAAGGTCGAGGCGACAGTTGACCCGGTCTTGCCTTCAGAGGTTCTATCTTCAGATGATACAGTCACTGAAGAGAACAAGGATGCCACCGTCCAAATTCTTTTCGTAAGCACAGACTCCGATGAACATGGGGGCAATCTACCCATTCCTTTACTGCAGGAAGGAAGTTCGTCAGAGTCATATCCAACCGTCTATTCGGTCCCACCTCCAAGCAACCTGGTTGTTTCCTTTGATTGGAATCTACTAGGCAGACCCCGTTTACCGACTAGTGTACCATTTCGAATCATTGCTCAAATATATAGAATGGTCATGGCCAGTACCATCATAGATGAAGGGGCTTCTGTGAGTATCCTTTCCTCAACTGCTTGGAAAGCGCTTTGTTCACCATCGCTTTTCCCTGAAATGAGAAATCTAACAGGCTTTGACAAAGGAACTAGTCGACTGTTAGGGATCCTTCCGAATGTGCCCATAACATTGAGAGGGAAAAGTGTTCACATGAACGTAATGGTAGTCCAAGGACCCCTGGATTATAATCTACTCCTTGGACGAGACTATATTTATTGCATGGGAGCCATTGTCTCATCACTCTTTAGAGTAATGTGTTTTCCGCACGAAGGAAGAGTGGTCAAGCTCATAGACCAGCTTTCATTTCTTGGTTCACACATAGAAAATAGTCATATACCATCCTTGAATGGTCTTTTCACGCAAGGAATGTCTCATTAATCCCCAGTCCGTCCTCCTGATGAGCGCGAGTGATTCGGAGGGTATGACTGAAACTCAGGGGGCATGCACCCTGGTCTGCTTCGGCAGGAGAACTTCAGGTATAGGGTAGGTTTCTACGAGGGATATATGACTAGTCTGACACACCCGTCCGTTTAGGAAAATGGGATTAGACTGGAATAAGATTCCCTCGTCAAAGTTATGTGAGTGGAGGCGTCTGCGCCATTCACCTTTGTCTATTTCGATAGACATCGCCGAAGAAGTGTTTTTTGTGTGGTACAGATAGAACAATCTTTGGTAACCTGAAAGAGGTAGGCCTTTCTCGGTTAAATAAATGTTCTGTCTACAAATTGAGGGGTAACCTCGAAACTCTATTTCTCTATACCTGGGGGCATGCAAACCTTTTGGCATGCAAGCGAAGAGCGATAATTTATTTTTTAAATTTGTAGGTCCTCTAACCCTTTAAACTCATAGGATTGGTCGTTTCCTAACTTGCATAAAGAAAGGATGCGGGGCAAAGCTTTGAAATAATGTCGTTTTTAGATGAGACATTCTTATTATACGACTGGATCGAGCAGTTTTAACGCGGACTTCAAGCTCGTTAAAAAATAAACATAAGCAATGAGCAAATGTTCCACCAGTGTTTAAGCTCATTTTAAAATAAAAAATGAACCAATTTCCGGTAAATAACCATCGTGAATGTAGTACTTCAGCCTTTAAAGCCTTGGTCGTGTTCTCATCATCACCTCCACTTTGTATTGGCCGACCATTCACCTCCATTTGATTCTTTACCCCTTTTTGAGGAACAGCTGTGAAGAGTGATCCTGTTAGCCATCCTTGTAACGCTGTCGTGATTGGAAAATTCCAAACCTTACCTGGAATCAGCTGCTACCCGAATTTATCACTCATTCCTCAAAGACGAGTTTCCTTTAAGCTCTTTTCAACTGACTCATAAAATATGAAAAGATTTCCAAGCCATTGGCCCCTCCAGCTCGTTAAAGTGATCGGAAGTGCTATCCTTCCTTTAGATTTTAATATTTTTGGACATGAGGGATTATTACACAAAAAGATCGAGCGCTTGTTTTTTTCGGCTCGTTAAAAGTACTGAAAATTCATCCCTTCTGTATTGTTTTATACTTTTTCGGACTTAAGGGATTAGATGATGAAAAATGATTTTTTTGGAGTTTTCTTTACGTCCCTTTTCAAACTCTCTAAAATTGAAACGAACCGAGTTATCTTTGTCGTTAAACTTGTTAAAACCTAATAGCGACAAACTTGTTCATAAAAGACAAGAACGAGTTTCACTATCGCTAGGCTCATTAAAACATAGCGATGGGTTTGCCCGAAGGGCGAATTATAGAACAAGCATATGTTGTCCTCGTCAAGCTTGACAAAAATAAAGAGGTACTGGTCAGCAATGACTGGGGAAAAATTGGGAAGAAAACTTGAAGAAACTTTGTTGGTAGCAAGTCGCTCTTGAACATGACACTTTCACACCGCATCCAAGTCGGGTTGGGTTGTTCCATTCACTGGTCACATCACCATGGTTCTGTCACACCATCCACATTTGGGGTAATGTTACCAATCCATCATCTCAGTGTCGCCGATATGTTCAAGAGAAGTCGCTCAGAGAATTCACCTGTGTCTCACCCGCTACAATACATTTACGCCCCATTCTTTCATGACCGCCACCCTGAACCTTATATCACCAGATCATTTTCACCTCCATTAAAATCATTTGCTACATTCCGTGTCATTGATGTGGGATTCACTAAGGCCCTCCTATGACGGATCGCTTCTTGTCGACATCAGCTCATTATCCAAGAAGTTGATCTAGGAACAACCCTTTCAGTACTTTGAAGCTTGCATGCCTCAATGGCAAGTTTCTCACTTCCGGCGACAGGTTTACATCAATGGCTTTCGACCGAAAGATTTTGCGTGGTGTTCGACGCCAAGTCCTTTATTCACACCATGTGAATTCTACTGTAGTACCTTGAGGGTCATCATCATTATCGGTGATTCCTCTCACGCCTATTATTAGTTTACATCATTGGCTAGTAATCAGGCGATGTCTTTCCATGTTCGACTCCAGAACATCTCTCACATGGATCGACTTGTACTTAGAGTGAAGATAAAACGAGATTGAAGACCCCGGATCTAGTTTCATCCATCCGGGCTGCGATATATATTTAGGAAAATAAAGACATCAAATGTACATCATTGCTGCACAGATAATCATCCAAGCTAAGGGATGACGGCTCTACTAGAATCATCAGTCTACACTCAGATGATTGTCTGTCTCATGTACATGAAAAATGAATTTACAAAGTTGAGCATGGGAATGCACGCCTCAGCTAGATCATGAAAGTATTATGAAGATAATGTATTGTATTGTATCTTATTACAGGTCTCCTTCCAGCTTGAAAGAACTTCAGATCCTCATGATAAATCATTTCACTCGACATCAACAAATTAACGACCTCATACTTCAGGGGGTAACTTTTATAGACATTTTTGGGCACTGCAAACCCAATCATAAATGTCAATAAACCAAGGGCTCTTAAGTCCCTAAAAGTTTTGTTCCGACCCCTAAAAGAAAAAGGTCAACTGATTACATCTTCTCCCAGAAGTTCTCCATGAAAAACTACTCAGAACTGGTCAAAACTGGACCATTTCACCTGCTCCATAGGCAAAGTGCATTGTATCCCACCTGAATACACACAGTAGGTGCGACGCATATCAAAAATCCCTTCTATGGCGTGCGATGGGCGAGAATGGACAAATGGCAGGGTCAATCCACAAGGTGGAGGAGCATGGAATCTTCCAGAAACTTCTCTTGTGACACTTGCCTCTCTACATTCAACCAGGGATGAGTAAGAGATCATCAATCTCCAAGTGGAATCAATAACTATCAGAGAGAGGACACTAATCAAATTTCAAAAGCTGACTCACCCCCCTTGCAAACATCTATATATGGATCCCTCATCCCAGAGATCCAAAGGCTGGAATTTTGTATCTTGTAAGGAAGTGTTGCTGGTTTCCCGGTGCAATATCATAGTGTTGGGTGATCTAAGCTTTTCATGAGGTGAAGAAGGGCTTACTTGCTGAGAGGATGATGCTGGGTTAGAAAAATTGGTTGTAATCCTCTTTTCTCTTTCTTGATTATCAATAAAGCTATTCAAGTTTTCCTCCACATACTTGTGTGATTGATGTTTTATGCATTTGTGTGGTTAATATACATCTGATCCTATATTGCTTATGATAATAGATCTATGTTCTCGTATAGTGTTATGCTTCTTTGATTCTATAGGTGCTCTTTGGAGCTGGGCATACAAGAAAGCAAGTAGCAAAGGACTATCAAAAGGGAGAGGAATCAAACAAGGAACCAAGCACAAGACTGAGGTTGGTCTCCTTTATTCTTCTCTCATCTATTTCTCATAAAGGAAAACGAAAGTAGTTTTAGTTTGTTTGTTTTTAAGGTAGCTACCAGCCTTAGTGGGATTAGCAGCTCTGCATAGACACTATTCCCAATAACACAATGAGAAATATTTAGCAAAAAAAGCAGCAAGCAAACTCTTAGAACTTATCTCGTTTTCCATGCCTCACAGCCAATTGGAAAAACTTGCAAATAGCAAAACAGAACAGCAATAAATGATGTACTACCTCCTCGATTTTTGTGTCCAAATTTCAGCCTTAAATGCTATTGTATGGCCTGCCTAGAAAAGCATGCAAGTTGCCATAAATATGTTGTATGGATTTCCTTGATTTGTGTGCAGAAAAACCAGCAGTATAGTTGTACAAATTTGCCTCAATTTGCGTTCCAAGGTATAGCCACTTGCTGTATGGATTTCTGCTCCTCGATTTCTATGCACTTGTTGTACAGATTTCTAGAAAATCGTGCCCAATATCTGCCTTTCACTGTGTGCTAACTCAGTTGTACGGATTTGCTAAAATGTTGCCTTGGAATGTGTGCCAAGCTGCTGCCTCCTTCTCCTCCCTGTCCAGAAATCTCCTTTTCTCTCTTGCTCTCCTTCTCTCCATTTGCTCATGAAAGAATGAATGACATTTTCCTCATTTTCCTCCTTTAATCTAACCCTATGTGACTTTTGGGGAATCCCTAAATCCAATCGCTGAAATAGATTGAGATCTAGGGCTGAGATTAAATGCTCATTTAAATCTCACTTTCTATTCTTTAATTCACCCCACTTTAATAAAGACCCACTTAGTCATTTATTTCCAAAGTCACTTTTCCTTTCTAATTTTACATTGACTTTATTAAAGTCACTTTAAAATTAGACTTTAGTAACTTTATCACTTAAAGTCACTTTTAAATTAGATTTGACTTTATAAAAATTATAAAGTCACTTTAGGAGAAAAATTAAATTCTTTTGGACACTTTTCCCTAGGCCAAAGATCAAAGCCTTAGGGAACCACCTATCCTCCGGTACCAAATTTCAACACCTAGATCTATTATTACATGTCTACCACAGGTCTTGATAGATTTTGTTTTTAATAAAATAATTTAAATTCTCTGTCACGTAAATTCAACCGGCTGCCACCATCTCAAGTGAGAATGAATGAAACCATATGATGGTGTTCAGAACTAGCGGTGTTTAACAAATAACGAAGCTCTCGCTATTAAATATTTATATTCATTATGTTGTGCATTCGTTCGTCGACAGTTACTCTAACATGTGTCCATGGATGCAGTTGTACATAATTGATTTATTGAATTTGTAAAACTTTCTCTTATATTTATTCTTTGAATGATAAAAGTTTACGCACTGGTAGAATAAATCATGTGAAAGAGATAAAGTAAATTAAATTATTATTGAATTTAACATGGCATCATGATGCTAACTTCAAAGTTTTCCGAGTTGCGATAAAGAAAAAAATTAATACCTCCACTTACTAGCATTTTTATAACAAAGTTTTTAAACTTTAATTATAGTTATTCTTATCAAATTCTACACTTGACCAGTGCTAGTGAGGCCCACGTCCCTATGGTATTCACTTAGCATTGATTGCATGGGGATGGTTGCAGGTGAAACAAGATAAATAGATTACAGGATTTCTGCAAGGGCAGACAAAAGAATCATGGGATTTTTACTGCATAGATTCAAAGGAAAAGGAATTACAAAATAGACGAAGGAAGATGGAATAATGGCCTCAAGGAAATATTAAAAATTCACCTTTCTTATCCTCCCCTATTATTCCCTATGGCAAAGGGTAATAATGCATTCATAATGAATTGATGTTGACATTAAATATAAATTCACCAAAAAAATAAACCACATTATCTAATGTTTACAGTTGATTTTTTTTTTAATTGGTTAAATTGTTTGGGGTCTTATTTTGTAATAATAATATGGTTACGATTGTTTAAATTGTTTGGGGTCTTATTTTGCAATGATAATATGGCCATTGAAGAATTAACCCGTTTCTCGGCACTCTTCTTCCTTGTGAGGTTGTGCGTTTGATGTCCATTTAATGTGATAGATGCACATGGGAGGGTGGTTTGAAAACAATTTAAACGTGTTATCCATCTAATCAAATGGGGTGCAGAGTCACGTTGGTCAATTTTGATTTGATTTGATGGCAACATATAGACTACACAATAGAGATTTCATGACAGAGGTAGAATCATAAAAGGGTCACAAATCAATTGTGGGAGTGTTTGATATAAATAGATTTAACATTATCAATTTTTGTTTTAAATTCTAAATGTTGAAATTACAATTTAAAAACAAATTGCCAAATTTTCTGAATAAATTCCAAATATTTTTCAAACCAACTAAGCCACATAAGTCATTGTTTCAATAATATGACATTGTCAACATAAATTAACATGGCCAGAAGTGTGTACCGGGGTAAAATTAACATTATCAAATTTAACATTATAATTTTTTTTAATTACGATTTAAAGGAAAATTTCCAAATTTTCTCCTGAGGTTTCAAATATTTTTCAAATAGCTAACCCACATAAGTTGTTGTTTCAATAATATTAAACACGACATTGCCAATATAAATTAACATGGACAGAAGTGTGTAGCGGGGTAGAATTGACATTATCAAATTTACATTGTATATTTCCCAATTCCACCCATGAAAAACACTAAAGCTCCTGAACCAATTGGCTCTGTAGATGATACATTAAAAGAAAAAGAGAAATTGTTATATAACATCTTGGAAAAAAATAAATATGACAGCAACATTACTTTTGACCAAATTTTGGACTAATTACATTTAACCAAAACTAATTACATCATAGCAATACAAAATCCATGAGTAGCTAAATTAAGCTAAGTGGCAAGGAACACTAGTTATGCGGCCTTGTTTATGGCACCAATTTGAGTTTTTAGTGTTACATAATTCATATCAGTATAATTTAGTTTAATGAATAAATGCCGAAGAAGACAATAGGGTTACATTGCACTAAGATTAGTATTGCTAGATGGAACCGTTGGAAAAAAATATCTTTTTTTTCATGTTGTTCTATAAGTGAATCATAGTTTTATTTGCAAGATGGAAAGACCTATGTAAAGTCTTACTAGCACAACTGGTTGAGGATGGGCCTTGTCAGCAATATGACCCAGGATTAAATTTCATGGGAGGTGGTTGTGTCCTGTGCTAGGGGGAGGGCACATGCTAAAAAAATCTAGTTAGCTTAAGGGTTGGTGTGCCCAGGTCGGGTGCGATCTTAAATGCCCCTGGGTGGCAGCTCCTCAATCCATGAAGCTTAAGGGTTGGTGTGGCCTAGGCCAGATGTGATCTTAAATGCCCTTGGGTACCAGCCCCTCAAGCCACAGATCAGGCTTGGAGGATCACAAACAACTTGACAATAAAAAAAAACGATGGAAAGATCCACTTCTAAAGAAGAATTAGAATACATAATAGACCATCAAAGTTATTGGTTTATATACATTTTGTTTTAAGTAATTAGATGAATTGGTAATTGGGTACGTGTCATGGTGCTACTACCACTATACCTCTAGGGTCTACCATCTGTCGACCTTTTCATAGACCAGGTTACTTATAAGATATTGAATCTTGAATCTCTTAATTTACACAATAATTTGATCACTTTAATTATCCATTAATCTATACTCCAAAAAATATTAATTTATATTTAAAAATTCAATATTACATTAATTTTCTAAATTTAATTATGATACCAAGTTGATTTTTTATTATTATTTAAATCATTTCAACCTAAATTTAATTGTACTTTTTTTTTTTTTTTCTTCCGAAGGTGGCAAAACCTATCAAACTCAGGTGTCAAACCAACAGTGAGGACAACCATCTCTGGCTGCTATCCGCGAATGTTGGTTTGACTCATCACCGTTATCAAGGAAAACCACGCCACCTGTAATAACCCGCTGGTGGTCCGTAAGGGAGCAGGCTTTCACTCCTGCCAGATGCCTCTGGGTCTTGGGCCATTAACCTGTTTCCTTACGTCCGAGGAAGACGAGCTCTTAGCCAAGCAGAAGCAGTTTTACGGCATACTTACAAATCACTAAGATTTCCATTTCTAAAATGAATGGTTCTAAAGAAAGTTTGATTTTTTAATTGAACTATGTTGTATTGATAATCAAATAACATTGGATTAAAATTACCAATCTCACTGTAGTTTTCATGGGTTAGGATATCATAAATATCCAATTATACCCTATGTTTAGGAAATGAAGACCATATGTTTAGAAAAATGAAGACTAATATTTTGGTAGGATGTGTATTTCATGATAAAATCCTTTCAAACCTCTCTTTTTATTATAATTACAACTTTTACAATTGTTTCGTCATATATATATTTTTGTGTTTTTATTCGGGTTCACGTGTCATATTATTGCAACACGATCTCGATTTTAATGTTATGTGAGGCCTTCGATTAGGGTTTCCATACTAGGAATGTAATCAAAGTTTTTTATTCTATAGATATTATTGTTAATGTTTTTGGTTTTTTTTGGACATTTAGATATCTATAAAAATATATTTATTATTTTCTCTTGTTCTTAGCCAGAAATAGAAAAGCACGACATATATCAATATTTTAATTAAAAAACATATTTAAATTTTTATGATATTAAATTTATATATAATTAATAAATATCTTTAACTCGATTGAGTTTGTTGGTAACTTAAAAATGATAAGAAACTAATAATTATATTCCTTTTTTAGGGGAGATCTCTTTTTACAATGAATATAATGTACACAATAGAATTTGATGATTCTAAGACTAGGTCTTCTTGAAATATATATAGGAGATAAGGGGCAATTATAATAAAATGGGACCACGAGTGGTTCTAGCCTACATAACAATATAGGAATACAAATGTAATTACACAATATTATAGGCTTAATAAGGGGCTATAATATTTTCATGGGCCTTATGTAGAGCTTAACATGTCCCTCTGCTTCAAACAAGTGTTGTCCTCAACATTTGACTAACTACTAAGTCATCTTCTCATGCGATCTCTTTCACTAGTCAGTTCTTCTACTTGATGATGTAGTCCATAATTTTTGGATTACCATACTTCTTAATCCTTGTTACAAGGATTGTTTCTATTCTATTATTAATTTCCTTTCCTCCTTGATCTTTGTTGTAGTTCCTAGCTACAAATGAATACCTTGGTCATGATACTGTTAGGTGGAAGACCCTTAGATACTAATCCAGATACCATGGGATGATTGTTTTTAGCTTTATGGAGAACTTCTAACATTTATCATATTGATATTTGAACATTTAGTGAACACAATTGTGCCATTGTAGGCTAGTGACTTTTTTACAGTAATTTTGTCATTCCACTAGAGCTTATCACTTTAGAGGGTTTCTTTTGGATACTTCTAAGCTTACTTTCCCTTCCTTCTGAGGTAAATCTTTTGGGATCAAGCAATTATAAGGGTAGGGGGAGGATGGGTGGGTGTGGGATGGATCAATATTGCATAAAATTTTAAAAATTATACCTTTTCAATACTTAAACCACATGACAAAAGATGTAACAATAATGCACAATTAACAGAATACAATAACATCGAAAATTTAGGTGGAAACCCTCTAGGGGAAGAAAACCACCATATTTCTTTTGATTCTTCTATTTTATTTTTAGTCAATCTTATTTTTGTGTATATAAGATATCCCCAACTAGATATTTTGTTGTCCACTACCAATAAGGAGCCACCACCTATGCAACAATATAGCAAGTATTCACTTGCTTGAGGCCACACCCTCAATAATGATAATTATGAAATTTATATGCAAATACAAGGCAAGTATTTCACTGAATTGATGCAAGGAACAAAATATATGAGATAAATATTAATTATGTAGAATCCCCTTCAACTACCCCTTGAAAATAATTGAACACAATCTAAATGATAAAGACAATTCTCTAACGATTTTCTTCATTCCTTTTCTTCATACCCTACATAAAAATATGATTGAAACATCCACTATAATCTTTGATATAATTCTCTAATATTCTTCAGAAATCTATTATGGTCACTAAACACAATATCTCCTCACAATTGGCTCACAGTGCATAACAATGTCACGCACTCACAATGGAACCAACCCTAACTTTATAAATCTTTCCCCTATAATTAATTTTTCTTAGGTGATTAAACAATAATTTTTAGAAAAAGTGGAGAGTCAAGCACTTCTATTCATACATGATTGATCTAGTCTAGTGTAATGAATTCCTCCTTGACTTGATCCACCATAATTTTCATTAAATGAGAGGTATTTTCAACTTGAAATAAATTCTAGATGATGTCTAACATTCCTCTACTTAGTGCAGCAATTACTTTTGGAAAATACAAGAGAAAATGCTCGTGGTTTAGTTTTAGTGTGTGCAAAAATAAAAATAAATCATTATGTAGGCACTGCCACCGTCATGTGACTCGGAGCCAAAAATAGTTGGAAGTGTCACAAGGTTGTTGTGACAAAATAATGGAGATCACTACACTCATGTTGTGATAAGCTAACATTACAATGATTGTAGTGGTTGTTGTTATAATCCAATGTTTCCATCATTTTTCCTCTATGTGACTATCAATGTTACAATGGTTGTAGTGGTTTCTATGATCATTGCATTGGTGTGTTGTTGCTCCTAACTTCTGTTCCTTTCCCCATTTCCACTACCTTTTCCCTTCCTAGTGTTCCTTCTATTTTTACCTACTTGATTTCCCATTATTCTAACCTATGTTTTCTAGGTACTATGCATGTACACAAGCCTCATCCATTGTTCTAAATCTTACCCCAAAAATAGTTGAGGAGTATTTCGAGATTCTTGCCCAACATTATTTCCATTTTCCTAAATCCTATGGTGTTCTCCCGATAGGGTATATCTAGGACTTTATGAGAGTTTTGAAATCCTCCCACTTATTCACTAGGTGATCACCATCCACATCAAGTTTTCCTTATGGTTTTCCCACCTGGTTAAGGGATTGCCCTTTAGTTTCATACAAGAAAATGAAATTTTATGTTCCTCCTCTATGTGGTAAACACTAAAATAAACATATAACTACTTCAACTAGTGATTTAATTTTGAATTGTTAATCTAACTTTGATATGGCTTGATGCCAACAATTGAATATGGATTTTGAATAGTTCATGGGACTTGAATTGTTTTGTTCCTTTTAGGGTTCTTTTTTATACTCGTTCTCTAGTTCTTTCCAATACCCTGATTTTTCCTCTAATATAACCTCTAAGTTGTAGCCTCAATATTCTCCAATTACAATATTTTATTCTACAGTTTCCTTAAATATGTTCATATTGTGATTTATACCTATGAACTTCTCTTCTAGTCTTGAAAATATCTCCCCTATCGGAACTTGAATCTTATTAAAAGTATATTATTTGGCCATGGATGGGGTTTTGTCAATTTCTACATAAACCAATTTGAATTTGTTGGAGGAGCTATTCAACTCAAGACAATAGTCTACATTGTGATATAAGACTAACTAATGGTAGTTTAAGAACTGTAATCAGTAAGACAGTTAGAACTTCATAACTATTTCACTAGTCTATCTACATTTGTCTATATAACAATGTATTAACAGTCTTTCAATACATAATAAGAATATATCTGTGTTCGACTTGGTTATATCTCAATTACTATGTTTCTCGTATCATTATATGTTTATTATATAATCACTTGAAGTCTGCCTACTAGTAACCATGCATGTTACTCATTAGATTACAACATTAGTTCTGTTTTTAGTAGTGAGTATTTGAGTCATATATGATGCTAGAATAAATGTTAACCTTAGATGAGACATAATTATGGTGGGAACCAAAGGTTAATAATTATTTGAATAACTACGCATGAAAGAATTTATTGTTGCTTGTGGAAGTTAGAGCTAACTTCTTCACAGAAGCACATGAGTGCTCTATAGAAGGTGATACAAAAGAGATCAAATTTTTCTCGACAACATCTCCCATGAAGAAACCTGAAAATGAAAGGGACACATGACTATTACTGAAATTGTCGGATGATGGATTAATGAACTTGCATGATTATATCGATTTGCTACTAGAAGACAACTACGAAGAAGAAGTTATAGAAGACAGGACTTCTATTGAACATATAAAACCTAGATTTTACGATGATTTGCACAATGATTTCTTCTACACAATTCTAGCCCTCCTACACAAGTTTCTTCTTAACATAGCTATAGGCCACATCGTTGAGTACTGACATCCATTAGGGTTGCCGACCCATACCAATTAGAGGAAAATTCTTAGTAATCGCTACAAAGATATGGAAGAAGTGTGGGATTACGTTTTATCTAAATAAGTATGGCTGATAGATACTCCCTTGTGAACCAACACTAGTAAGGTTGGCATGGGGGGTGTAACATATCGGGAGAAATAAAGAAAGATAATGAAAAAAAAGAAGATAAAATTGGAAAAGTATTTATATCTAAGAGAGATGGAATGAAGGATGTCGTATGTCAGAAAATAACAACAAGAAAAAAATAAACAAAGTATTGCCTGAAAATACAAAGAATGGACCGACATAAAAGAAATAGCCTGGGATAAAAGACAAAAAAGACGGGAGAAAATTAGAGAACAAAAATACCATAGGAAAAGAATGATAATCAGTAGTGTGAGAGCGAAGATACATGGGACTACTCCAAATATTTGAGAGGCATAACACTACCTGCACCAGTAGAGAGTGAAGGTCTAATGATAACCCCTTGAAAATAACTACATATTATGGAAGTTGATTACTCTATTCCATTAATAAGAAACACTTTGATTACATCTATGTCAACTCCTAGCATTCCAAAATGACTTGAGTCATGAAATTATTCTGAAATACATGCCATCTGGCAGACCAAAGAACAACAAAGAAACCTTCAAGAAAATGAAAATGTTAGCCAAGGGAAATCAAATAATTACAATGGATTAGAACAAATACTTCTCCAAATAACTAATCTCACGATCGTACCCCCCTATCACAACTTTTATATGTTAAAGAAACCAAAAGTTTAGAACTGGTCAATGAAGAGTCACGACCACAACTAGGTCAGTTCACAAAATATATAGATAGGGCTTGTCATATCAATGAGAGAGTATACCAAAACATCAACAATATTGAAGAAGAAGACACCATCCTTAGCAAGTAAACTAGTCAAAGCGACCAATTTCACCTAAAGTTACCCTATACACGCAACATGGGCCTAAATCATATACCCATCTATGAGGGTGATGAAGACTTGAAAAGACATTGGTTTGTCTGTGAAATTTTTTAGACCATGAACAACATCCACGACAAAGACAAGAAAATGGCCCAGTTTGTTGTACCTCTAAGGAAACATGTTATAACATGGTTCATGAACCTAACCAAAAAACAAAATAAAACAAAAGATGTGATCGAGACTAGCTTCCTCACATTGTTCAAGGCATAATATGTTAATAATTTTACAGCACAAAAACTAAATGAAATCAGCCAGAGGCCAAACGAATTTGTTTGATGGTATGAAAAATGGTTCAAAGACTTATTAAGCCAGATATCATATACTATCAACGATAATATTCTAGTACAATGGTATGTTGCAGACTTACTCAAGAGAATACATTGACCTCTATGAATGCATGAAGTTAAAACATGTGAGAAATACCTTAAATTAGCACAACAAATTGAACAAGATGATGATGGACAATCGATCATCGAACCAACTGACAATAGGATTGAAGATAAATTAGAGAAACTACAAAATTCTTTGGTGCAGTTATCACTTCAAAAGAATCATTTATGGTGTACCAATTGTCATATGGAATGCCATACGAAAGACACTTGTAGGTTCTTAGACTATTTTTATCATGATGTTAGAAGAATACAAACTGAGGTATCTTATGATATTTTCAAACTGCTTCTAGTCATATTACTAAATAATTTCGTTATAATATACGAAATTCCAAACCAAAGTGATGTGCAATTTGTGAATACCACGTACATTCCACTTAGGAATTTCCATTGAATAGGAAACATAAACCTGACTACCACGATGTTTACCATACTAAAGCTATTGAAGAAATCCCACAATCATACCCATTCAGTGGAAGAGGATAAGGCCATGGAGTACGTCGAGGTGGTTATAATCACAAAGGTCGCGGTTGTGGCCGAGGATGAGGAAGATTTTATTTTTATACCTATTGGCAAGAGGGACATATTTCAAATGAATTCCCCTTAAAAGATAAAACTGATTTATGCTTCTGTAATATGTGTGGTATGGGAGACCACTCATTGGAAGGTCGCCCGAAAATCATAGAAAAATTCCTAAACAAAAGGTATGTAAACTTAATAGAAACTGTTTTGAAACATGATATTTTAAATGCTAAAAACCTTCATGTAGTCACAAGGTTTGGTGTAGTAAAAAGTACTAAAAACCAAGACCATCAAGTAATTCATGCAATAAAAAATATGACAATATATTTTGACTTGCAGGATCATAATGATTTAATGGAACAAGTTGTCAATTTTTTTATGAAAGAAAATGAAGGACACCATCTATCTAAAGGTTTACTCTTAGAAGAATTTCTTGAAATTTTAAAAGAATAGCACCCTATCACTAGTCTATTAGACTTGTTAAACATGTTAAAAATCTGCAACTAAAACAAAGAAAGAGGAAAAAATTTCAGAAAACTATTGCAAGGGAATCCGATAGAAGATCATGATGCACAGGTGGACACGGGAATACACGAATTTATGGTTAAACAAGTTGTTTTTTATTTCAGATTGCAAGTAAATATTATTGCTATGGAAACCTTGATTAATATGGGATAACGAAGCTTGCACATAACATCTAATTATCTTAAGCTAACCAACCAAATATTTATTAAACCAATTAGCACATTATGAAAAGTCTAGACATCTATAATGGGTATTATAACAACATTCAATTTCAAAGTCATCGACTTAGTGGACGAAATTATTGCTTATCTAGCGTTAGTTGATCTACATTGGGGATGAAGAATGAAGGCAACGATATCATTAGAAAAAGATAGAATCAAACCAAAAGGAAACAATAAAAATATCACCATTCCCTTTGGCCCTCAAGAAGGTAAACCATGGGTAGAAGCCTCTGATGAAGAAGCTAAAATAAAGAAACTCTACCAAGACTTACTTGATGAACGTGACGATGTTGAATTAAATTATTCTAGTGAAATTCTAGTCGGGTAACCTCTATCAATTGGACAAAACTCAGATGCCGAAATATATGAATGGAATATTGAAAAGTATGAATCAAAGGCAAAAGAGTGTTCAACAATCCAAACCATTTTGACATAAAAAAATTGACCGTTTTATTGTATTAGAGTGGCAAGAATTATATGAGAAAAAAATTATCGAGAGATGTCATCTTTACTTCCAACATATCTAACACATGACTCTAGTAAAAATATTTGTTTTAAAGAAAGAGCCTCCCATGTCAATCACATAGAACAAGTAACAAAATGTATTGCTGAATAGGGATGAATGCAAAGATTAGTTCAAACTTTTATCGATCAAGCAGTGAGATGGTGGGGCACCCATTCATCCTCAATCTAGACTTGGATGACCATGACAACTTATCCGCGCAAGAAAATATACCCATTTTTAGTGTTAGTCAAGATCTTATCTAACATATCAAAGATTGTGAATCAGAATGGCAAAGAATTGGCTATAAAGATAAACATGTTTGTTGCATATGTTCTAAAATACATTAGATGATTTACCAAATAAATGGTATAAGTTAGAGGAAGAAAGGGGCCAATCAGTTCAATGGAAATAACTAAAATAAAATTGCACTAAGGACTTTGAATTCAAACTAGATGAAGAAAATTTAAATGACATAATCTAAAAAGTTAAAGAATTTATGAGAGAAAAACCAATTGATCATCAGACCTTACTTAATGATTCAATAATTTGTAACTACAATGATCACACCATAGACCAAAATTTGGCTACTTTCTTACAAATGGAAGAAACACCCATTGATGGTTAGAGTTTTTTCTTGAATAAGCATCATCTTGAAAATCACAAGAAAATCTAATCAATATACAAAGTCGCTAAAAAAGATAAAGAGAAATTAGATAAATTTGACTTTCCCCCAACCTACCAAGAAGTAAAAGTCAGGGATCAACCAATTGATGAATCAAAAGCACCTGACTAGATGGATGTAGAAATCAATATACGTGAAATAGACATATCAAATGACAACTAATCGAAAATTGCTCGCCTTGGTGAATATTGGTCGGAGAAACAAATCATAAAATTTGTTGACTTACTTAAGGAGTATCAAGATGTATTTTCTCGAGACTATAAAGACTTAAAATCGTTAGTCAAGGAAATGGAATAAATGAATATCAACCTTATTCCTGGAGCTAAACCAATAAATAATAGACCATACAAATTAGTGCATAAATATAAACCCATTGTACAAAAATAAATAGAAGGGATGCTTGCTGCTGGTATTATATACCCCATAGAAACATCAGAATGGGTGATTCCTATGGTCATTAAACCAAAGAAGCATGATTCGATGAGGTTACGTATTTGTGTCGATTACCGAGGATTGAATAAATTAACAACTACCTATCCATCCCCGGCCCCTTCCGCCGACGAGATTATCGATGAAGTCGCAGGACAGAAATGTTACTCCTCTACAGACGTGTTCTGAGGATACAAACAAGTATCCATATTAGAAGAGGATCAAGAAAAAAAACTATCGTTACTAAATTTGGTTCCTTTTCATACAAAGCAATGCCATTCGTACTAAAAAACACACCTATGGTATTATAAATAATTGTTGTTAAATCATTTCAGGAGTCAAATTATAAAACCATAGTTATATACTTTGAAAACTGGACAACCTAAATGTTATTAAAATATCATATTCAATGGCTAAGACTAATGATTGAAAGATCTAAACGAATACGACTATACATGAATATTAAAAAATGTATCTTTGCAACACCAATTGAAATATTGTTGGGCCATGTTGCTTGAAAGAACGAAATTGAAGTCAATATGGCAAAACTCAAGGTAATTTTAGTTTTAGAACCTCTAGTTAATCAAAATCAAATTAAAATATTCCTAGGAAATACAGGATACTATAGAAGATTTATCAGGCATTACTCTGACATAACATTCCCAATTGATGTAATTTTAAAGAAATATGTTCCTTTTTTCTGGTCTGACGAATGCAACAAATCATTCCAACTTTTGAAAAAGAAATTGATTGAGGCACCATTCCTCAAATTTAAATATTGGTCTAAACAGTTTCATGTTCATGTCAATGCATCAAATGTTGTAGTCGGGGTAGCCTTAGCACAACCTAAAGACAAATTAATAGACAATCAAAGTGTTCTATGCCAGTTGAAAGCTCAATAAAGTAAAAAGAAATTACTCAATGACAGGACATGAAGCCCTAGCAATGATACTTGCCGTGTTGAAATTTCAGCACTACCCTTTAGCAAATCCCTTCATATTTTACATGGACCACCAAGCATTAAAATACCTTCTAAATAAACTAGTTCATCAAGGAAGAATTTGTTTATGGCTACTTGTATTTAGGGAGTTTGAACTTGAAGTTTTCATTTCACCCGATAAAAGGAATGTCGACCCTCATCATCTATATCTACTTGAATCACAAGAGGAGTCATCAGACACTGATGATGATCTACCCAATGCACATCTATTTAGGATTGAAGTAGTTATAGTCTAACTTGGTGAAATAGTGTAAGTTTTACCAAAAGGACTATCAGAAAAAAATAAAAAATAAAAAATAATATATATATATATATATATATATATATATATATATATATATCTATCTATCTATATATATATATATATATATATATATATATATATATATATATATATATATATATATATATATATATATATATATATATCTTAGCAATCAAAGTGGCACCATATACATTCATAAATGGTAAACAGTATAAACTAGGAATTAACAATGTACTTTGAAGATGTGTCGTGGAATATGAAATAGAAGTGATTATTGATGAAACCCACAAAGGGGGATATGGAGGCAACTATCAAGGAGACACGATTGTTTGGAAAATAATGCAAGCTAGTGATCCGAACTTAGACAAGAATGAAACAAATTATAGATATAACCATAAATATGGAGATGGAGCTGAAATAACACTTCATTTTAGTAATATCAAATACTGAAATATGCTTACAAACAAAATGGATTTAAGACAAGATCAGGTGATGGTAGCTTATATATGAGAAGAGATGTGGTGGCTACATGCCTCTGAACTGTGTTAAAATGAGGCTCGGAGGCTTATTTATTATTTAGAAATAATGGAAAACCCTAAGCATCCAAAAACCTAACCCTAGGAGATGAAGTTCCAAAACTATGGGCCCTATTTGGGTAAATTGGTACATCAACTTCCTGGTGTCGTAACTTTGGCATATGATTTCTGTTTCACGCACACAATACCTTGATATACATTTCTATCTGGGGAATAAAACTTATGAGTGGCCAACATTATTTTATGCCCATGTTGGCCCTAGTTTTCCAAGAAAAACATCGTTTAGGGTCTCAAAATGGCTCTGGAAGTTCAAGACACGAAAAATTGTCAAAAATAGTAAATTTTGCTACAATTAAAGAAACTGAAAAATTGGAAGAGACAATGGTGGGTGTCTAAGTGGAATAGGTGGGTGGCCACCAACATCCACCTGGATTAGTCCACCCCCCTTAGGAACCAATGGCCCCCATTGCGTTGAGTGCCTCCATTTGATGGGGAAGCTTCTACTGAACTTGGTCCCTCGTGAGCCACTTGCCTTGGTGCAGGAGTTGGCTAGCTTTGACAACTCGATATATTTGGATCTTCTACTAGCGAGTGTTCTTGGCTTGTGTATCCATAATACGATCAATTGTGGCCTGTTCCCTTTTGCATGGGTTTAACTCTGTTGGTGTGAGTTGTTTTGCAATGTCTGATGTCTTTAGTAATGGTGGGAGTATGGTTGATGGCTGTCCACGACACTTGGTGCAAGCCAAGGAATGGGGGAATCCTGAGATCAAAAAAGTTGTCTTCCAGAGCCTTGGTAATGGTGTAATAAACATATCGGAGTGGTGTGAGCTTCTGATAGGCTTTGGTAAGGCATTTGTTCTACAAATGAAGCCAAAATTTGTCACCCATCAAAAGCTTGTGTGGAACCCGATGTTGATCATGTTGATGGGCCTCTAAATTAGACATAAATTAAGGTCCATGCCCCTAAATTAAACATAAATTAAGGCTTATGACCATCCTTAACCACATTAAACCACTCTTATTGCATTAGATATGTATTTTTAACTTTAATATATTCATTAGGAAGGTTTATGAATAATTGCATATTTGTGCCTAATATTATCTATTTTTGTGGAATATTATGAGATTATTGGGTAGATTATGAAGATTTGGAGGAGGACATAATTTTAGGGACTTTCTCCCTACTACAGGAGGATCAATAATAAATAATAAATAAATAATATATTGTGGAATTATGGCATAGATTGTGGAACTCCAATGATTGAGAAAATCTAGGAATGTGTTCCCTGCCATTTAATGCAGATTCCTAGTATTGGGGATCATATCCACTAATCAACGTATTTTGGTGGGGAAACCTTCCTCCATTCATCGGGAATGATTCCTAATTATTTTTTATAACTACCAAGTTGATTTTTCCTCTAGGGATAGATTTTCATTAGTGTTGTTATGGAGAGAACTTGTATTTTTGCAGCTCCATTGTATTTTCTTGCAAGGATGTAATTTCATTGATGAATATAATGAATATTGGTGTCATGTTCAGCTTCTAAACCTTGTTCTCCTCCATAGGTCTCTGATTTTCCTTGGGATTGACCATCCCAGGCGCCTCAGAGCGATTTTGTATCATTTTATTTCCTTCTTTTCACATCTTATTCACATGCATCTCTTGTTTCTATTTCTTTCTATTCTGCATTTAGTATTAATGATTTCTCCTTGTATGATTGATTTAAATGGTTGATGTAAGCTATTTTGCATGATAAAAAGCATTATTCATCCTTGGAAAAGCTTTGGAAGTTCATAGTAATCATTGAGCTGCTTGGATTAGTCTTCTTATTCCCAAATCTAGATTTCTGGAACTCATTTGTGGCAAAGAACAGTAAATTTCTGCTATTTTTTAGAGCATGCTAACGAGCTTCAATCGAGTTCATTCCACTTGAATTAGATCAAAAAAAAAAATTCTATTTCATAAAAAAAATTACCTTATTTCATTTTCTCTTGATTAGGTTAGGAAGCTTTTAGATTTACTAGCTCACTAGTTCTCAAATTTCTAGATTTTCGACTAGTAATGCTTTTCTATTTCTTAGCATGGGTTAATGAAGGTCTTTTTGAGTGATTCCACTTGTAATGGGGACCTAAGACATCGTAGTTAATAAAAAAATATTTCCCATCCATTTTTGATTTTATTTTCTTGGTCATTCGATGAATTATAATGTCATATAGTAAATCTGTAACATCTTGTAGTAGATCAGGGGATCCTATAGGAAATCATTGTAGCATCCTGTAGGAAATCATTGTAGCATCTTGTAGGAAAGCTTGTTTTGAGCCTGAATTGAGAAAAAACATCATTGAAGCTGGGATTAGGCCTCTACTTGATCTTCATGCCATCAAGACTATTTTAACCCTCTTGCTCCACACTTGGATCCCCTGCGAAAGATCAAGAAAAGATTAGCATTTGCATTTATAAAGAAAAAAGATTTTAAAAAGAGTTATTTTATATTCACACATGCACATAACAGTTAATACTCCCTAGATCAGACTCCATGCTCAGTTAGTTTAAATCATCACATGTGATAAATAGGGTTAATCTAGCTTTATTTTACATTTATTTCATGATCCTTATGCAATTAAAATAGGTTTCTTTCCTTGTACTTTCTTTCTTACAATAGGTTAAGGTTCCATTAGAACATTTCATTTTTTGCAATTAGTTTAGGATTTGACTTCAGTACATGTACTCCATTACATCATGACAACAAAGGAAGGACACATTGTATTTTGCACATATAGTGCCAGTACCTCTTATGTTTGTACGAACCCCGGGTTGATAAAGTAAAGTTGGTATCCCGAGGACTTGCAACATTCTTGCTACAATACGGTGCTCAACACATGTCATTATTTGTACTTGGTATTTGACTTATCCAAGATGTTTTGAACCTACTCGAAGATGTGTTGGATATGTTCAATAAATCTGGCCACTTTATTAGCCTCAGATTATACATGTGTGGATTATGTCTACGTAGTCGCATGAGGCATGACAACATTAATTAGACACAATGGTTGGAATCATAGACCCACTTGAAAGGGACTTCATATTGTCAAGCTATGGAGAGATCTATTATAATTGTGCTGCACATAGGGAAGACTCTGATCCCAGGTTCATGGATGCTTGGAGTTGTACATGTAGAGTATGTGCACTATCATCCTATTGATGACCTCCATTTGACCATCAATATGGGGATAGAAGTAAGCCGACTTGGTGAGATTGGTGTCCAATAGTGTCCATAGGCTTGACCTGAATGTGATCACGAATCTGCTATCCCGATTTGATATAATGGTCTGATGGACCCCAAAATGTACGCATAAACGTCAAATAAAAGTTTGGCATTTTCCTCCACTGTGATACTCTTTTTGCAGGCCACCAATATAGCCATCTTAGAAAATCTATCCATGAACAAAAATACACAGTCATTACCATGCTTTGTAGAAGGGTGTCTAGACATATAGTCCATGGAGATGGATTCCCACGGCTCTAGGAGTAGGCAGAGGAGTGTACATGCCTTGCTTCTTGATGGTTGGTTTGGTGATGGAGGCAGTGCAGGATCTAATATATTTCCAAACATCTAGTCAAAGTTTCAGCTAATAAAAGTACTTTTTTATTACAACCACAATATTCTCCACACTAACGTCTCCTATGAACCGACTATAGTGCACCTCCCAAATCAGCTTGGCACACTCGCTTGAAGGAACACAAAGGTGGCCCAGGTATCATAATAATGCTTCCTAGATGTGGAAATCAAGAAATTTTTTTCCACCTACTAGCGTATGGTATGTGGAGGTGAGATTTGGATCATTTTTGTATAGTTGCAGCCATCGACAGGTCTCATGGCCACAATAGTTAAGCACAGTAGTTAGTGCTATAGATGGGGGTCAGCTGAGGTAGCTTGGAACATTATTGGTGCTGCCCTTTTTGAATTCAAGTGGAAGTGTTGCAGATATGTAGAACACTTTTGATTGATATTGTTCGACAACTTCCCTTGTGTCTATATAAACTGAAGAGCTCAATGATCAGTGCGAATGACCATCGCCTTCCCCAAAATGTAATGCTTCCATTGTCGACAAGCCTGCATGATTGAATACATATCTTTATCAAAGGTGGGGTACTTCTAAATTGTGTTGGAAAGTGTCTCTCTATGATAGGCCACTAGATGCCCATGTTAGGTGAGAAATGGGCCAATAACATAGTTTGAGGCGTCTATCTCGATTTCAAATGGTTGTTGCAGGTCTAGAAATGTGAGTACCAGTGGAGAGATGAGTTAGTACTTCAACTCAATGAATACCTTATGTTGGGACTCAGACAAGGAAAAATTTTCTTTTGCCCCACCCTTAGTAATCTGACTCAAAGGCCAAGTGGTATGGGAGAATCCCAACACAAACCTCCAATAAAAATTTGCAATGCTTAAAAGGATGTGAAGCTCCATTAGAGTGGTCAAGGCTAGCCAATCCCGAATGACTTAGATATTAGTTGGATCCACATACATGCCACACTCATCTATGATGTAACCCAAATATTAGACCTAGCTCATGCAAAAGGTGAATTTCTCCAATTTGGCACACAGTTTGTGTTTCCGAAGGGTTTTAAGGACTTGGCGAATGTGTTGAAAGTGTTCTTTCCAACTCTTGCTGAAGACGAAGATGTTGTCCAGATAAACAACCATGAATGAGTTGGTGAAGGGCTGCAATATGTCATCCATTAGCATCATAAAAGTAGCATGGGAATTTTTCAACTCGAAGGGCATAACCAACCATTGAAAAAGGCCTTCCTTGGATTTGAAAGCAGTCTTCCATACATCTATGGGCTATATTGGAACCTGGTGATAGTCAGACTTTAGATCAATCATGCTGAAATACTTGGCTCCCTTGAGTTGGTCCAAAAGGTCATCAATTCATGGGATTGGATACTTGCTCATGACAGTGATTTTGTTTAGTCCCTGATAATCAATGTAGAGCCTCGAGATCCCATCCTTCTTTTGTACAAGTACAATCAGGCTCCCACAAGGTGAGGAAGTTGATATGATGTGCCCTTTTTGCAACAACTCCTCGATTTGCTACTTGATCTCTTCATTTTCCAGAATGGAGCAAAGATATATTAGCCTATTGGGTAGAGGTGCTCTGGGAGTTGGGTCGATCGAATACTTGACCTGACAGTGCAAGGGTACCCCTGTGGGTGAGGAGAAGATGTCCTTGTATTCTTCCACGATCGTATCTAGATGCTTCTGTTGCATGGAGGAACCCTTCCCAGGGGTCATGGATGTGTTAGAAAATCATATATTATAGAGGAATGGAACACATAAAATATATTGCAGAAATATAAACATAGAAAACACATAAAATAAGAGAGACACAAATATATGTGGTTCACCTAATTTGTTCTACGTCCATGGAGAAACAACCAGTCCTTCCTTTTATATTATCTAGAAAAATGAAGAGATACAACCTATAGGAGATCTATTGTAATTCCCTCTTCGCTCTCAATATCCTCTCTCTGCCTCGCTCATAATACAGATCTACATAGACATAATACAATTCCCTCATATATAGCGAGGGGTTGCCTTCTAGGGAAAAAACCCTAAATTAAACATAACTTCTACCGTCAGATCTCTGCCTAATGAACAACCATATTGACTGCGAAATTATAACATTTTACAAGGAAATTTTACATATATTTTTAGCTTCGGGGGTGCTGCCCCCGATCCCCCACCAAGGGGGGCTCCTAAGGATCATAGTCACTCCCCCCTGGATCCCCCTTGCAGCGCAAATATTACAGGGGGCGTTGCCACCACATTACGAACTCTAGTCCAATGGAGTGATACATATGAATAAAGAAGATAATTAGGCTCCACACCTAATAGTATGTGGCTACAATATTACCCTTACTTTGAGAGTGAATCAGAAAGAAAATAAATTTCCCAGTGTGGGAGATGATCTTACTACATTTCCTAGCAGAGATCAAAGATATGGTGGTAGGCAGGGTTACCTCTAGTATTCTGTAAAACTTACAACCCAAATAAATAATAACAATGTAGGGTCTAGACTCATATACATCATGTCGCTTCCATAAGTATGGTTCTCCTAATAATGCATCATAAACTTCAAGAGGAGAAACATCACAAAGTACCTCATCCCTGAAGGGATTGATGTTGTAGGGAAGGCGATACTGATGGTTGACATGGAGATCTCGTCCTTGGTGAGGTCACCTGATGGTGTATGACTGCAGATGTGCTGTAGTCGGTAGGCTTAACTTCTTCATGACCTCTACTGAAATGAGGTTCTTTTGGATCCCGATGTCGACAATGAACTATAGTGGAGAACCCTTCACCCACATCTGTGAGTGGAATAGGCATTCCCCCTCCTCTGGATCTTCAGGATCAATCTTCTAGATCTTTTTGGTAGCCATAATGGCATTGGGCTCTGTGTTAATGATCTGCTTCCCTTTGTCATTCCTGTTAGATTGTGTTATATTCTTTCCACTACTAGCCCATGTAGTTAACCGGGGGGTTAGAGGGGGGGTCATAGGGGGTTTGAGGGGTACCCGTAACCCCACTCTATGGGGTCTGGGGCAACGCCCCAGAAAATTTTGGTTTTGGACCCTATGTTAGGTTGGGCGGACCCACCTATGGTTTTGTGCACGATTTTCGCACATAGTTTTGGACGCGATGGTTTTTCGGTCCATGGTTTTGGACGCGATGGTTTTTTAGTCCATGGTATTGGGTGCTTCGGCATGTATAAATATGTATTGTAACATTGAAAGGAATATAAGGAAAAATCAAGCTAGTAGTCCCGGTTTTGGGATCCAGGGGAAAATCTCTGTGTATATGTGTTTTACGTGTTATGCTCTCGTATTGTTTATTTTTTGTGTTTTAGAATTCGTATGCAGGTAATTTATGTATAGGGTTAAAACCTACATTTGGTATTAGATCAATTTTGGCTTCAAGGGGATGCCTTTGTTGCTAAGGGGTTTTTTCTCGGGCCTGTGGTAGACCCTGTTCAGTGGGAGATCTGCGAGATCGATTCTGTTGGTGAAAGAAGATGGCGAGTAGTGGAAAGATAGAGATCGAGAAATTTAATGGTCAAAGTTTTGAGTTGTGGAAACTCAAGATGGAGGATCTGTTGGTGGATAAAGATCAGTGAATTGTAGTAGATCCGGGTACTAAACCAATGGGAGTGTCTGATGAAGAATGGAAGAAGTTGGATCGAAAGGCAAAGAGCACAATACAATTATGTGTCTTAGATTCAGTATTGCTGAATGTATCAGGGGAAGCTACGACGAAGGATTTGTGGGATAAGTTAGGGACTTTGTACCAATCTAAGTCTCTGGTGAATAGACTGTTCCTACAGAAAAAACTATATAACCTGAGGATGAAAGATGGAGAGTCGGTGACAGAGAATCTAAACACATTTAATACTGTGGTAAGTTAGCTAGCATCTGTTGATATTAAAATTTCAGATGAAGATAAGTGCATCAGTTTGTTGTGTTCTTTACCAGATTCAAGGGATAGTCTGGTTATTGCAATAGCTAGCAATATAACTGCCTTGCAGTTTGATGAAATAGTCCTAGCCTTGCTGATGGAGGAGATGAGATGGAAAAATATGGAGAGCTAGAATGGTGATGCCTTGTCTGTACGAGGACAGTCTCAAAATAGAAACAAAATTAAATCATTGAGTGGGAGATCTAAATCTAGAGGGAGATCTAACTCTCCAGGAAAACCTGTAAAGGTGGTGTGCTGGAAATGCAGAAAGGAAGGGCACTACAAAAGGGATTGTAAATTTAAAGCTCCTGATAAAGGAAAGGGATATGATGATTCTACTTTTGCAAAGGAAAAAACCACCTCAGATGGAGGTGGTGATGTGTACTTGGCTTCTTCAAGCACACATGTAGATCATGAGGCATGGTTGATTGATTTAGGTGCATCCTTTCACTTCACTCCCCATAGAGAGTGGTTTTGCGAGCATGAGAAATATGATGGTGGTGATGTCTTCCTGGGCAATGATAGGAAGGCTAGAATCATTGGTCATGGAAAAGTAAAGTTGAAATTGCAAGGTCTAAGGGTTAGAACACTTCTGGGTGTTCTGCATATTCCTGCATTGGCCAGAAATTTGATTTCTGTAAGCAAGTTGGATGATGCAGGTGTAAAAATAGTGTTTGAGAAGGATACCTCCAAGATGGTTAGGGGTGTACTGGTATTAATGCGGGGATTTTGATTGGAACTCTGTACAAGCTGCGAGGTAGCACTATTATTGATTGGTGCAATAGTTCTGTGGTTCTGGAAAGTGGAGTAGAAAATATAGTGGTCTCTGGAGAGAAGACTATGTTGTGGCATCGAAGGCTTGGACATATTGGAGAGAAGGGCCTTCGAATACTTCATGGTAGAGGTATTGTAGAAGGTATGAGTAATAGCTCTCTGGATTTTGATTTCTGTGAAAATTGTGTATATGGGAAGTAGAATCGGCTGAGTTTCCCCTCTGGTAGTAAGAGGGCGAAACATATATTAGAGCTTGTGCACAGTGATGTGTGTGGACCTGTGAAGGTTCCATCACTGGGTAATTCTGTGTACTATGTATCATTTATAGATGACTTCTCAAGGAATACATGGATATATTTATTTAAGAAGAAATCTGAAGTCTTTGACAGGTTTAAAGAATTTGAGGCTCTCGTGGAAAATCAGACAGAGAAGAAGATAAAGGTGTTTAGGACAGATAATGGCAGAGAGTGTTTCAGTAAGGAATTTGAAAAATTCTATAAGAAGTGTGGTATAGCATGGTAGAAGACTACTCCATATACACCTAAGAAAAATGGAGTTGCAAAAAGAACGAACAAGACGTTGATGGAAAGGGCAAGAAGCATGCTTAGTGGTGCTGGTTAGGACAGGAATTCTGGGCAGAGGTGGTGGATACTGCATGTTACCTGGTCAACAGGTCACCTCATCAGTGTTGGAGGATAGGAATCCACAAGAGGTATGGACTGGTAAGAAACCCTCTCTTTCACATCTGAGGGTATTTGGATGTGATTCATATGTACATGTTCCAAAGGAGAAACGAACCAAGTTGGATAGTAAATCTGAAAAGTGCATCTTTATTGGGTATAAGGATGGTTTAAAGGGTTATAAGCTTTGGAACCCAGTAACAAGGAAGGTTGTGTACAACTGAGATGTGGTGTTTAGAGAGGTGAAAGATGTTATTGAACGTGAAGTTCAACCAAAGGAACGTGAGAAGATAGAGTTTGAGCTGAAGGAGGAAGAATCAAACTCTACAACAGAGGAGGAATCAGAAGATGAAGAGCCACAAACTCCGGGTGTGAGAAGATCAGTTCAAGAAAGAAGGCAGCTAGAAAGGTATAGTCCATTTGCTTTCTATTCAAATTTTTCTTTCTTTGTTACTGATGATGATTCCAGAACTGTGAAGGAAGCAGTGGATTTTGAGAATGGAAAACTCTGGAAAGAGGCCATGGTTGATGAGATGGCATCTTTGCGCAAAAATGAGGCTTGGGATTTGGTGGAGTTGCCAGCTAGAAGGAAACCCATTGGCAGCAAATGGGTCTTGAAGAAGAAGACAAATGCAGAAGGAAAAGTGGAGAAATACAAAGATTCGTTGGTAGCAAAAGGTTATTCCCAGGTGCCGGGAATTGATTTTGGTGATATTTTTTCTCCCATTGCCAAAGTAACTTCTATTAGATTACTTTTATCTGTTGTTGCTGCTTTTGATTATGAGGTAGAACAGATGGATGTGAAGACAACATTTCTTCATGGGGATCTAGAAGAGGATACCTACATGAAGAAACCTGAAGGTTTTGCGGTGAAGGGTAAGAAAGAACTGGTATGCAAGTTAAAGAAGTCTTTGTATCAGTTAAAACAGTCACCAAGGATGTGGTATCAAAAATTTGACACATTTATACAGGGACTTGGCTTCACCAGAAGCAAAGCAGATCACTGTGTGTATTTTAAATTAATTGCTTACCGTGTTATTTATCTGGTATTGTATGTGGATGATATGTTGCTGGTTGGAAAGACAAATAAATTATCTAGGATTTGAAGACGCATTTGTCCTCCAAATTTGACATGAAAGATCTTGGTGCTGCAAACTATATTTTGGGCATGGAAACTAAAAGAGATCGTACAAAGAGGAAGCTCTGGTTAAACTAGACGAAGTATGCCGAGACAATACTACAGAGGTTTAATATGCAGGATAGTAAACTGGTGAAGGTTCCTATGCCTGTAGGTGTGAGGTTATCTATTGAACAATGTCCCAAAACACAAGAAGAGGAAGAGGACATGTTTCGTGTTCCATATTCAAGTGAAGTTGGTAGCTTGATGTATGCAATGTTCTATACTAGACTAGACATTTCACATGCAGTGGGAGTATTGAGCAGGCTTATGTCAAAACCAGGGAAGGAGCACTGGACAGCAGTGAAGTAGGTTTTCAGATATTTGCGTGGCACTAGTGATTATGGTTTGTGCTACCAAGGAAGACTAGGATTGGACAGAGCATTGGATATTCATGGCTTTGTTGATGCAGACTGGGCTGGAGATTTGGATCAAAGAAGATATACAATTAGGTATGTGTTTAACCTATTTGGAGGTCCAGTCAGTTGGATGAGTAAGAAACAATATGTAGTGGCACTATCAACTACAGAGGTAGAATACATGGCAGCCACTCATGCAAGCAAGGAAGCAGTTTGGTTGCATAGATTGTGTTCAAGTATGGGGTTAGTAAAGGAAGCTATAAGGATATATTGTGATAGCCAAAGTGCAATTTTCTTGGCAAATAACCCTGCATATCATTCAAAGACAAAGCACATTGATGTTCAGTATCACTTTGTGAGGGATATGATGGAAGACAAAAAGGTGTTGCTGGTAAAGGTGGACACTTTGAAGAATACTGTAAATGCATTGGAAAAATCTGTGAGCTCTGAGAATTTCTCTTGGTGTAGAGAAACAATGGGCGTTGCAGGGCTGGATAAATGACTAAGCTATCTTGTGGCCTCTTGTGGAAAGAAAACAACAAGTGGGAGAATGTTGGGTTGTGTTATAATTTTTCCACTACTAGCCCATGTAGTTAACCGGGGGGTTAGAGGGGGGGTTCATAGGGGGTTTGAGGGGTACCCGTAACCCCACTCTATGGGGTCCAGGGTAGCACCTTGGAAAATTTTGGTTTTGGACCTTATGTTAGGTTGGGCGGACCCACCTATGGTTTTGTGCATGATTTTCGCACATAGTTTTGGACACGATGGTTTTTCGGTCCATGGTTTTAAAAGCGATGGTTTTTCAGTCCATGGTATTGGATGCTTCAACATGTATAAATATGTATTGTAACATTGAAAGGAATATAATGAAAAATCAATCTGGTAGTCCCGGTTTTGGGATCTAGGGAAAATCTCTGTGTATATGTGTTTTATGTGTTATGCTCTCACATTGTTTATTTTCCATGTTTTATAATTTGTATGCAGGTAATTTCTGTATGGGGTTAAAACATACAATTCCCCTTGTCAGGTTCTGACTCAGGGTCCGAACATGTGTCTGACTTGGAAGCCTTCAGCTCAACCACTAGTGACTTCTTGGACCTACACTCTCTTGTTTTGTGAGTGGAGATATTATGGAACTCACACCATTTTCCCGTGTCCTTATTTGTCTTCATGGTGTTGTTCTATTTTTGTGGCTTCTGTGTGTTATCTTGGATCACCCTAGCTTGGATTTTCCCTTTGCTCTGTGGTTTAGCGACGCCTTTCCCTTACTTCGGATTAGCAAATCCAAATTCTCACTTTTTCTGTTTAAAATTCTACACAATCTTGATAACATATTGGTATGCCATGCTGGGCGAGGATATGTCCAGGAACTCCATCTCATATAGGATGTACCTTTGTAGGCAATGGCAGTACATTAGTACCAAATGTTTCTCAGAATACTTGATACCCAACTTCATGCGAAGGGTATGAAAAACATTAGTAAATTTCGACATGTCTTGATCCCTTCCCTGCTGCAGCGTGGTCCAATTTATGTATTTATCCTCATAGGTTTTGACGGGGTAGTATTGCTCCTCGATGGCATCTCGAAATGAATCCCATTTGGGTGTAGCCTAAAATAGTGAGGGTGTAATTTTTTACTTCTTCTCATAGTAGGTTTCCCACCAATCCTTGGCATGGGTGGCAGCTTTGAGAAGTCCAAAAGTAATATTTTCCTCGGTGGAAAAATCATGAATAAAAAAATATCCTTCTAGCAGATTTAACCATTTATCTACAACATGTTCATATATCTGACCCTCAAATATGGGGATGTTAAAGTTAACTTGTACCTTAAAGGGTGTGCCATTTCCAGAGTAACTACTGCACGAAGATGCATCTCGCTTGGGTAGCCGCTAAAGGATGAGGGGATAGTTGTCCATCATTGTGTTCCTCGGTTGCTCGAGGACTTCTTCACGCAAGATTTTGGAAAGATATCTTTCCCCGTCATCTTTCTTCTGTTCTGCCATGGGAGGCCATCGAGATTTGTGAGGTTAGTCTTGTAAAGCTTTTACATGTTCGAGCCCTAACTCCTTATATCTCGACCTCGTTGGTTAGATGCAAAAAAAAATAGAGAAAGAGTAAACTGCTTTGATACCATTGATCCAAACTTAAATAGGAACGCAAAAAATTACATATATAACCATAAATACAAAGATGCAGTAGAAATAACACTTCATTTCATTAATATCAAATACTGAATATGCTTACAAATAACATGGAAATAAGACTAGCTTGGGCGATGGTAGCTTATCTCTAAGAAGAGTTGCGATCGCTACATGCCTCTGAACTGTGCTACAATGAGGTTTGGAGGCCTATTTATTATTGGGAAACAATGGAAAACCCTAAAAATAAAAAAACCTAACCCTAGGAGATGAAGCGCCAAAACTATGGGCCTTGTTTGGGTAAATTGGTACATCAACTTCTTGAGGTCGTAAATTTGGCATAGGATCTTCGTTTGATGCACAAAATACCTCGATAGAAAGATCTATCTGAGGAGTACAACTTCCAAGTGGCCAAAATCAATGTAAGAGCATTGTTGGCCCCAATTTTCCCAAAAAAACATCATTTATGACCTCAAAACAGCTCCAGAAGTTCAGGACCCAACTGCCAAAAATAGTTAACTGTGGTACAATTAAGGAAATTGAAAAACTGAAAGAGGCAATGGTAGGGTCCAAGTGGAATAGGTGGGTGGCCATCAACATCCACCTGGATCAACTGGTCTTTGGTGTCTTAAAATATTTTGTGATTATCGACAATGGGTGCAAAGTTTTGATATATGTCAAGGAACGAGTCAACCTCTACCAAAGATTTGAATGCCATCACATTCAGTAGTTCCATCATTACCATTTGAGATATGGGATATTTACTTTGTCAATCTATTTCCTAAAAGAGATAAAAGGACAAATGCAAAGCACATCACAACCGAGTTCAAATATGTAACAAAATGTTCAGAAGAAGAACTTGTAAGATCATGGACTAAAGAAGTAGTGGCTAGATTCATACACAAAAATATAGTGACATGCTTTGGCTACCCCTGGTCTTCAACAAAAATAGGGGCACACATTTGTTTAATGGCACAATTGAAGCATATACAATTAATGTTAAGATAGAAAACAAAAAGACTACATCATACCAGCCTCAAACAAATGGTGTAGTTGAATAGTTCAATAAAATCCTACATAAAGGATTACTAAAAATTTGTACATAGAAAAAAATGATTGGGACAATAAATTTCTTGCAATCTTATGGGCATATCATACAACGTACAACCAATCGATGGGATCAACATCGTTTAAGCTTGTCTATGAATATGAATCAATATGTCATTCCACTGCTCAACAAATACATAGGTTGTGTCGACTATACTAAAGTATAACACAAATTTACATTTAACAACGCATCACACAACTACATCAATTAGGGGAAGGTTGAATGTTTTCATTATGTCATCAAAAAATTAACAAAGACCAGCAAACATCATGGTATGACCTGAGTATTCAAGCTAAACACCTTCAAGTCAGAAATTTATTCAACTGTATGAAAATTGAGTCAAAGGAAAACCATAAAAATTCAAATGTCATGGCTCGGTCCATTTGTTATCAGAGATATCTGACCATGAGGAGTAGTCGAACTAAAGACACTACAATGCCACCTTTTCAATTCTCTTGTTAATGCTGCACACTTAAAATATTACATTTCATAAAAATAATTACTATAGGTTAGTTTTAAGTCTCTTAATAGAAATGCTAACTGACTAACATGTAAAATATTAATTTCTTAATAATAAAAATAAAAAATAAAAAGAAAAATTATTAATGTATTACAAACTTTTCATTTATTTCTATTAAAAAATAAATTAATAAAATCAACAAAAAGTAGTTATAAATATATCCAACATAATAGTTGGCATATTAATAAAAACCAATTGTAGGAATACATTTGGCAACCAGACTGAGTATCATTTTGGAGCAGGGAGCCAACTTACGCAACCTTCTGAGAGAGAAACAAGACTCCAACAATGACAATACAAAGATGATCAATATACAAAATACTGAGGGAGAAGTCGACTTAGGAAAAACCATTCGATAGAAACTACAGGCAGAGTATAATTTCACAGAACAATAAATCTAGAAGAAAATAACATTTACTTACTGGGAAGTAGTTTGAAAAATCCAGTCGCACAACATTATCTCACATGTGACACTGGAAAAGCTCTGCACAAAAGACAAAAAGAGTGACCTACAAGCCAATGGAATAAACTGCTTCCATTTCCCTCTGACATATCCCACACTTCGCACATTCGACCATCATAAAACAATTACCAAAAGTCACTTCAATACACTCCACATTTTCTACCTACTCCGTGGGAAAGGTGGTGAACCAATGGCATGCATGCATGAGATGATGATAAAAAAATCCATCAAAGGTTGAAGATGCATTCTGAAGGAAGGCAATCAAGTCACAATGATGGCAGATTTAGTGCCACCTATATAAAAATCAAGGAGCATCTAGTGTTGTTAAAAATATTGCCTAATGTTCCCAATAACATTCCCTATGACCTTGAGGACATCCTAAATATCCCTAGTCCCATAATTTTAGAATCATAGCTTTTAGGTTTCCTTTGCACATAATAATTTTGGGACAATTCTCTATGGCAAAGAGGAAGGTCAGAATAAATGAAGAAGAAATTAAAGTGGAGCCTCAAACCAAAGCTCAATTTGACCTCTCTGTTAAAACAAAGCTATATATTCACATGCACAATAGTAGGAAGGCGAAAGTTGATGAGCCCCTATGGGAGACGCACTTTGAAGACTACCTTAAGTGGGCCAAATTGAAAAACCAGTCGAATTCTTAGAAAAACCACTTAGAGAAATCCAAAATCCGTGACATTATTGGTGCCCCTCTAATTGTGGGGGATGAAAGAGGAAGAAACCAAGTACCTATTAATTAGGTACCACAATGGCAAGCTTTGGCTGGAAAAAACACGTTCTATCTTTGGCACTACCATTAATTTTATAATCAATCTTCCTTACAAAGGAATTAAGGTATGGACCACTACATATGTAAATGACTAGCTCACAAAGCTCGATGGAGGTGTTTCTAGGAAGAGTTCCTGTGTTCTAGTCATTGACCAAGTCCGACACCTATTGGCTATATGAGTATGCATGTTTGTTTCTCTATGTATTACCTCGACAGGTCGATCCTCAAATATCAAGTTTACAATGCTTGAATCTATCATAAAAATAATAAAATATAATTAAGTATAATTAGGCTGACCATGTAGTTGATATCATTAAAGCCATCTTTCGTGACTATCAAAATTTATGTAAGGTTATTCACTTTCCCTCTCTATTAATATGGATCTATATGAATTTGAGCACACTCGTTGGGGAAGCAAACCTCACAAGGAAAGACACACCACTGGTGAATACTTTTAGAATATTTTCTAGCAGTTGTTCGAGGAAACCCCAATCCTTAAGACCTAGTGAAATTTTTAGGAATTTTTTAGTGAACATTAAAAAAATATTTCTAATAAGTGGAGGGTGCCCCAACACATTTTTTGATCTCGTACTCCCTATTTTCATATTCAACTCTATATAGATTATGCAAAATTTTGGTACAAAAATTCATCCCAGGTCGATACCCAAGAAATCCGCTATCATCCCACTATTGACCAAATATTTGATGAGTTACTTCGTAAATCAAACACAAACTACGTTATCCCAACCACAGTCTTGGAACCCTCCCATGACATTATCACCCCTATTTTTGATGGTGAAGTCGAGGACGAATTCCAAGCCACTCTGTACCTACAACCCTTCAAAGTTGATATGTCAACACCCTCATGCGAGTCTTCCCACAAGTCTACTCATAGAGAATCCATCAGCCCCAAGTCCACTCCATCTAAAGCCAAGTCATCGAAAGGGAAAAAAATTCTTAAAAAAAATTAAATTGAATAATCTTAAGCAACAACAATAGCTAGAAGAGGTGATTAAGAAATTGTAGCTTGAAGAGAAGACAACAAATAAACCTCACATTCCTAGAGCTCCATCTATGAAAACAAAAATCCATGATGCCTTAGAGAATGCCAAAATAATTTTCGCTAAAGGCATCCAACACAAAATAGATGTGCTACTTCAAAAACATAAGCATGATACTGGTTCTTCTTCACAACCGTCTCCACTTAATGGTACAATATAACAGTTGCAGAATCAAATAGGAAAGTCTACTACAGTAATGGAGATCAACTTAATAGTTTATTTTCTCGTCCACTCTCCAACCTAGGTCCTAGAATCATGCAACCAATTAGGCCATCAACATTCTGGGAAGGAAAACTCTAAATAAGAGCAATCTCAAAAATAAAACTATGATACAAAGCAGTTCGATAAAAAGCAGTAGGACAAAGAACAATCAGATAAAGAGAAGTTGAACAAAGAGTAGTTAGAAAGAGAAAAAACTAACATAGAACAGGTTGAGACACCAGTTGAAACAAAACCAGATGGAGCGCACTTAGTCTGAAGATAACCAATTGAGATTAAATCAATCAGATATTCAGAATAATTCTGAAAATAACTTCGGAGATAATTCATTTGAGAGGAATCAATTTGATGAAATCCTCTGAGGTTATAATCAACATTCTACCAAAACTTTGACTGAGCGTGAGTAAGAGGAAACATATTGTTGGGTTATGTTATATTTTGTCCACGACTAGCCTATGTAGTTAACTGGGGTGTTAGAGGGGGGGGTGGAGCACCCCTTTCATTGCATTGATTGCATAGCGGGGTGGTCACAGGGGGTTTGAGGGGTGCAAATAAGCCCTCTCTATGGGGTCCGGGGAAACGCCCTGGAAAATTTTGTTTTTTGGACCCTATATTAGGTTGGGTGGACCTACCTATGGTTTTTTGCATGATTTTAGCACATGGTTTTGGATGCGATGGTTTTCGGTCCATGGTTTTGGATGCGATGGTTTTCAGTCCATGGTTTTGGATGCGATGGTTTTTCAGTCCATGGTTTTGGACGTGATGGTTTTCAGTCCATGGTTTTGGATGCGATGGTTTTTTGGTCCATGGTATTGGATGCTTCAAAATGTATAAATATGTATTGTAGCATTGAAAGGAACATAATGAAAAATCAAGCTGGTAGTCCCAGTTTTGGGATCCAGGGGAAAATATCTGTGTATATGTGTGTTTTATGTGTTATGCTCTTGCATTGTTTATTTTCTGTGTTTTATAATTCGTATGCAGGTAATTTCTGTACAGGGTTAAAACCTACATTTCGTATCAGAGTTGTTTTGGCTTCAAGGGGATGCCTTTGTTGCTGAGGGGTTTCACTTGAGCCTATGGTAGACCCTGTTCAGTGGGAGATATGCGGGATCGATTCTGGTGGTGAAAGAATATGGTGAGCAGTGGAAAGATAGAGATCGAGAAATTTAATGGTCAGAGTTTTGAGTTATGAAAATTCAAGATGGAGGAGCTGTTGGTGGATAAAGATTAGTGGATCGCGGTAGATCCAGGTACTAAACTAACCGGAGTGTCCGATGAAGAATGGAATAAGTTAGATCAGAAGGCAAACAACACAATATGATTGTGTGTCTCAGATTCAGTTATTCTGAATGTATTAGGGGAAGCTATAATGAAGGCTTTGTGGGACAAGTTAGGGACTTTGTACCAATCTATGTCTCTGGTGAATAAATTGTTCCTATGGAAAAAGCTTTATAACCTAAGGATGAAAGATGGAGACTTGGTGACAGAGAATCTCAACGGATTTAATACTGTGGTAAGTCAGTTATTATTTGTTTATATTAAAATTTCAGATGAAGATAAGTGCATCAGTTTGTGATGTTCTCTACTAGATTCATGGGATAGTTTGGTTATTTCAATAGGTAGTAATACAACTGCCTTGCAGTTTGATGAAATAGTATCATCCTTACTGATGGAGGAGACGAGACGGTAAATATGGAGAGCCAGAATGGTGATGCCTTGTCTGTATGACGATGGTCCTAGAACATAAAAAAAAATAAGTCATCGAGTGGGAGATATAAATATAGAGGGAGATCTAAATCTCCAGGAAAACCTATAAAGGTTGTGTGCTGGAAATATGGAAAGGAAGGGCACTACAAAAAGGAGTGTAAATCTAAAGCTCCTAATAAAGGAAAGGGATCTGATGATGCTGCTTCTGCAGAGGCGAAAACCACCTCAGATGAAGGTGGGGATGTGTACTTGGCTTCTTCAAGTACACATGTAGATCATGAGGCATGGTTGATTGATTTAGGCATATCCTTTCACTTCACTCCCCATAGAGAGTGGTTCTGTGAGTATGAGAAATATGATGGTGGTGATGTCTTGTTAGGGGATGGTAGGAAGGCTAGAATCGTTGATTGTGGAAAAGTAAATTTGAAGTTGCAAGGTGCAAGGGTTAGAACACTTCTAGGTGTTCTGCATATTCCTGTATTCGCCAGAAATCTGATTTCTATAACAAAGCTGGATGATGCAGGTGTAAAAACATTGTTCAAGAAGGATACCTGCAAGATGGTTCAAGGAGCACTAGTATTGATGTGGGGAGTTTGGATTGGAACTCTGTACAAGCTACAAGTTAGCACTATTGCTGATGGGTGCAACAACTTTGTGGTTCCTGAAAGTGGAGCAGAAAATCTAGTGGTCTCTAGAGAGAAGACCATGTTGTGGCATCAAAGGCTTGGACATATTGGAGAGAAGGGTCTTCGAATACTTCATGGTAAAGGTATGGGTAATAGCTCTCTAGATTTTTATTTTTGTGAAAATTGTGTATATGGGAAGAAAAATTGGGTGAGTTTCCCCTCTCATGGTAAGAGGGAAAAATATATATTACTTATGCACAGTGATGTGTTTGCACCTATGAAGGTTCCATCACTGGGTAAGTCTGTGTACTATGTATCATTTATAGATGACTTCTCAAGGAATACATGGATATATTTCCTTAAGAAGAAATCTAAAGTATTTCAAATGTTTAAAGAATTTAAGACTTTGGTGGAAAACCAAATAGAGAAGAAGATAAAAGTGTTGAGGACAGATAACAGTGGAGAGTTTTGCAGCAAGTAATTTGAATATTTCTATAAGAAGTCTGGTATAGCACAATAGAAGACTACTCCATACACACATGAGAAAAATGGAGTTGCAGAAAGAATGAACAAGACGTTGATGGAAAGGGAAAGAAGCATGCTCAGTGGTGCCAGGTTAGGACAAGAATTCTGGGAAGAGGCGGTGGAGACAGCATGTTACTTAGTCAACAGATCACCTTCATCAGTGTTGGAGGATAAGACTCCACAAGAGGTATGGACTTGTAAGAAACCCTCTCTTTCACATCTGAAGGTATTTGGATGTGATGCATATGTACATGTTCCAAAGGACAAAAGAACCAAGTTGGATAGTAAATTTGAAAAGTGCATCTTATTGGTTATAATGATGGTTTAAAGGGTTATAAGCTTTGGAACCCAGTGACAAGGAAGGTTATGTATAGCTGAGATGTGGTGTTCAGAGAGGTGAAAGATGTTATTAAACATGAAGTACAAGCAAAGGAAACCGAGAAGATAGAGTTTTAGCTTAAGGAGGAAGAATCATACTCTACAGCAGAGGAGGAATCAGAAGATGAAGAGCCACAAACTCCGTGTGTGAGAAGATTAGTTCAAGAAAGAAGGCGACCAGAAAGGTGTAGTCCATCTGCTTTCTGTTCAAATTTTGATTTCTATGTTACTGATGATGATCCTAGAACTGTGAAGGAATTAGTAGATTCAGAGGATGGCAAACTCTGGAAAGAGTCCATGGTTGATGAAATGGCATCTTTGCACAAAAATGAGGCTTAGGATCTGGTGGAGTTTCCGGCTGGAAGGAAACCCATTGGTAGCAAATGGGTGTTCAAGAAGAAGACAAATGTAGAAGGAAAGGTGGAGAAATACAAAGCTCGGTTGGTAGAAAAAGGTGATTCCCAGGTGCCAGGAATTGATTTTGGAGATATTTTTTCTCCTGTTCCCAAGGTAGCTTCTATTAGATTACTTTTATCTATTGCTGTTGCTTTTGATTTTGAGGTAGAACAGATGGATGTGAAGACATCATTTCTTCACGTGGATTTGGAAGAGGAGATTTACATGAAGCAACGTAAAGGTTTTGCGGTGAAGGGTAAGGAAGAATTGGTATGCAAGTTAAAGAAGTCTCTGTATGGCTTAAAGCAGTCACCAAGGAAGTGGTATTAGAAATTTGATACATTTATATGAGGATTTGGCTTCACCAGAAGCAAAGAAGATCATTGTGTGTATTTTAAATTAATTGGTGACTGTGTTATTTATCTAGTCTTCTAAGTGGATGATATTTTGCTGGTTTGAAATGAAAAATAGATTATCTAGGATTTGAAGACCCAATTGTCCTCCAAATTCAAAATGAAATATCTTGGTGTTGCAAACTATATTTTGGGCATGGAAATTAAAAGAGATTGGGCAAAGAGGAAGCTCTGGTTAAACTAGAGGAAGTATGTCGAGACAATATTGCAAAGGTTTAATATGCATGATAGTAAACCGGTGAAGGTTCCTATTCCTACAGGTGTGAATTTATCTGTTGAACAGTGTCCCAAGGCACAAGAAGAGGAAGAGGACATGTACCATGTTCCATATGCAGTGCAGTCGCTAGCCTAATGTATGCAATGGTCTATATTAGACCAGACATTGCACATCTAGTGGGAGTATTGAGTAGGTTTATGTCAAAACCAGGGAAGGAGCACTGGACAACAGTGAACCGAGTTTTCACGTATTTGTGTGGCACTAGTGATTATGGTTTGTGCTACCAAGGAAGACCAGGATTAGACAGATTGTTGGATATTCATGGCTTTGTTGATGTAGACTGGGCTAGAGATCTGGATCATAGAAGATCTACAAGTGGGTATGTGTTTATCTTATTTGGAGGTGCAGTCAGTTGGATGAGTAAGAAACAATATGTAGTGGCACTATCAACTACAGAGGCAAAATATATGGCAGCAACTCATGCAAGCAATGAAGCAGTTTGATTGCAGAGATTGTGTTCAAGTATGGGGTTAGTACAGGGAGCTATAAGGATAGACTATGACAACCAAAGTGCAATTTTCTTGGCAAAGAACCCTGCATATCATTCAAATCCAAGGAACATTGATGTTCAGTATCACTTTGTGAGGGATATGATAGAAGAAAAAAAGGTGTTGTTGGTAAAGGTGGACACTTTGAAGAATACGACAGATTCATTGACAAAATCTGTGAGCTCTGATAAGTTCTCTTGGTGTAGAGAAACAATGGGTGTTGCAGGACTGGATAAATGACTAATTTCTCTTGTTGCCCCCTATAGAAATAAAACAACAAGTGGGAGAATGTTGGGTTGTTTAATATTCTTTCCATGACTAGCCCACATAGTTAACAGGGCGGTTAGAGGTGGGGTGGAGCCCCCCCTTCGACGCGCCAATTACAGAGCGGCGGGGTCACAGGGGGTTTGAGGGGTGCACGTAACCCCCCTCTATGGGGTTCGGGGGAGCGCCCCAAAAAATTTTGTTTTTTGGACCCTATATTAGGTTGGGTGGACCTACCTATATTTTTGTGCAATATTTTCGCACATGGTTTTGGATGCGATGGTTTTCGGTCCATGGTTTTGGACTCAATGGCTTTTCAATCCATGGTATTGGATGCTTCGGCATGTATAAATATGTATTGTAACATTGAAAGGAACATAGTGAAAAATCAAGCTAGTAGTTTGGTCTTGGGATCCAGGTGAAAATATTTGTGTATATGTGTTTTATGTGTTATGCTCTCACATTGTTTACTTTCTTTGTTTTAGAATTTGTATGCAAGTAATTTCTGTACGAGGTTAAACCCTACACATATGAAGTGTCTATCATTAAAAAAACATCTACAAAAAATCAAAGTACTAAATATGTCCCAAATATTCAAACAATGGTAGAATTGACCACAAAATCAATTCCAACAAACAAATAAAAAAGAATCTCGTTAATATAAATACAAAATATTCTAACATTAAATTATCTAGTGATAAGAAACTCTTCGATGTCATTAAACAATTTACTAAGTTTCCAAGAAGTGGTTAGAAAAGAGAAAGAGGGATATCGACAAGCTTCAATGCCTACATGAATGAGAAAGGGAGACTTCGTTGACATGTCAAAGCCAGGTAGTAGAAAAACTAAACATACTAGCTCTGGCCAAGATTGAATATCATATCATTTTTGTTCAACATATGGTAGACCAGCTGATCTAATATAATTTCAACCTTTAGGTGCAAGTGTTGGAGTTCCAGAACTGACCCACAATGGTTGAAAATCCTAGTCTCACACAAGCTCTACAAAATGTTCATGATGTTTTTTTTGTTAAAAAAAAACTTTAGAAGCGACGATGGATAGAGGAGATTCCGTTACTACTACAATAAATAATTGGCCCACATATATAGCCTTTGTTCATTCAAAGATTAATTCTCAAGAGATGCTCATCAAAGATCTATCAACCAAACGATCATGAGATCCTAGAGCACAACAGACCATTAATACCCAACTGAAACAACAAAGGGAAACCTAATCACAACCTCTACAACAATATTTCCATTGGTTTCAAGAAGGAAATAAGTCTCAATAAGAATCATCAAACACGTATGAATTCTTGCAAAAAATCCTTCAACAAGTTGTGAACATTGAAGGAATGAAGGCTTTCACTCATCAGATAGCACACCAAACATTTGTGGAATAAAATGTGCAGTATTTGACTGATATTCTAGATTCTAGTGTGAAGGCCAGAGTAGTAGTTAGATAATGGTCAATCTTCGATGAAAAGTTGCAGATGCTTGATTTTGTAATTTACTACACTTCTTTCCCATGTACATTACTACCGCCATGAAAACGTTTCACTTCACCACATCCACAATGGCTTACCCATCAGTTATACACACCTACTATTTCAAGAGTTTCTGCCACTTCATAACACATTCTGTTGAAGAGGAAGTTGACTAAGGAATCAGCTAGTTAGCTCAACGAACTTCAGAGAACACACCCGCAACAAAAAAAGCATGAGGCATTGATCCACCAATTGTATTACTTTGAGTTTTCTTTATTTTAATATCTCTTTTTAAAAACGGCCTACTACATATGTAAAAATACATCTTTCCTTTCGTAATTTTGTTTTACCCCAACTCTCCCCTTCTTCTAGATGAATAAGGCTTTGAGAGCAGGGGAGACATTGGAGTATCCATTCGACTTGACTGACTAACCAGATATAAAAAGGGATAGTCAAACCTATCGACTAGCCCCAGTCAAGTTGACAGTCTGCATTGTGATGTAAGATTAATTAATGGATCTTTAAGAAGCATAATCAATCAGACAGTTAGTCCTGCCTAACTATTTCACTATTCTATATATTATTTTGTGTGAGTCTTTCGATACATAATAAGGAAATATTTGTGTTTGACTTTTCCATCTCTCCATTACTATGTTTGCCATATCTTTATATGCTTATTATATAATTCCTTGAAGTCTGTCTAGTGGTAACCATGCATGTTACTCACTATATTACAATAGGATCCATTGCAACTTCCCACAAAATACCCGAAGATGCCTTCACTCATACTAATATGATTCGTAAATTTTCATGGATATTCTTCTTGATAGTTTGTCACAATAGAAATAATAAAATATATTGAAATATGAAATCTATACAATGACGCCTAAATTTCCTTCAATTTCTAGATTTATGAATATATTATTCTTCTACTCATACATTCAATATCTAAAGTGTAGAATGTAGAGAATAATGAAATAAAAACAGTCAAAAAAGACAATAGACACCAATATATGCTCTAGGAAACCCTTGCAAGGGAAAACCCACTTAGAAGTTGAGGTTACTCTACCTCTCTTTCCCTAAATGTAAATGGTGCAAATATAAAGAAGTGTGACCTATGGTCCATGGTTTTCTACTGAATAGAAACCCTCTTTTTTTATTATCTCTATTTATCCACTCTAAGCTACTCTACTCAATTATGAAAAAAAAACACTCAAATAGAGTGAAATCCCTTTCCTCCTAGTGGGTTGGTTATAACACAACCCGATAGCCAATTAGTTTATAAGTTTGATTCCTACAACTCAAAACTAAGGTTATAATATCAACAATTATAGAGTATTCTTCATCATTTCAATTTGTCTAATTCATATTCCATGTGTAATGGAATTGATGTGGAATCCTCTTGAATCATGGTGGAAAATATAGAAAGCTTGACTTCTAGGTGGCATAATGTTTCCATAAGGACTTTGTTTGAGGTATTTATTGTCATGTTGGAAAGGTATATGACTATAAATAATGTGTCTATAAAAAATGTAAGTTTTCAAACCCCAAAAAAAATCATTAAATTCCCCAAGCTTCATTTTGTATTTTTTATTCCCTAATACACCAAATCGGGACTCACTGGTAAAAATGGTTGAATGAGTTGATTCCTCCAATTTTTCCACTCTCTAAGAATCAATTTGGATGAAACATAATATAATTATCTAATCCAATTAATTATATAAAATATTTTTTCAAGGATTCTAATGTTCATTATAAATAATATTAGTATGAGGAGGCTTGCGTGGATCTTAGGATAGTTGCAAGTGAAGAATACATTGTTGTTCAGGCATCCATCTCATCACTTATGGAAGATCAATCAGAGGAAGAAGTGTCACATTTTTCCATTACATGTATAGATAAATTGTAGTCACACTCTGTAAGTGTGGGAGAATTCCAGATAATGTAAGGTTGACTCATGCATTTTATTTCCCAAGCACTGCAATTCTCTATCGTATATTTTACTCTCTAATATTTGTCCACTGTGAATACATCATTCTTTCTGCTAAAATTAAAATATTTCAGTGGATGGTATGTCTTTTATTTGTTGTACATTCATGCCTTAAGCAATAAATTTGATTCCAATTGCTGAGCACTCTAGTGTTGCGAACACAAGTTCAATATCTCTTTTTGATCACTCGAATTTTTTCCAATATTTGATACCAAAGCTAATGGTCTGTTCATAAGGAAGGCTAGACTTTAATTTTCAGGTTGGTTACCTATTTGAAAAAGAACAAGCAATACAACAAACACCCATGCAAATTAGAAGTCTCAAAGTACACCAGAACCATGGCTGTAGCTAGCTTGACTTTCTTCTTTGTCTAAAACAGATCTGGTTGTAAAATTTAACAGCATGGGATTTCATCTGGAAGCTGCAAATGGGAATTCCATTATTGAACAAGATCATTTAGCGTTCTGGAAGAAGATGAAGTCAAACATACCATATGAACTGCAAGAATCAACAAATGGGAAACTAATAATCACAGGACTCTTACTTGTAGCATTTTGAGCATTAATGATCAAATGACTCACATCAGCAGTGCCAAAACACCAAAATAAAAATGTGGCACACGTGTGTGAAAATAACGCTATAACTGTGAGATTTGTCTGAGGGAACTTCACCAAATAAAGAGGAGGCTCCTAATATGTATCCAAACACAATGGTCAATTGAAATTCAAGTTGTTTAACATTTATGTATATCAAGTTGTCATCCTAAGATATAGCTGAGGAAGTTTTCACAAATAAAGATGACAACATAAGATGTGGCCAACAACATCAATCACTTCAAAAAATTATTAGAGATGCTAGCACCTGTTGAGGCACCAATTCAAAATGTACATGCAGTCATCGCCTTGCTTGCATTACTAGCCTAATCTTATGACAGTCTGGTCACTTCATTTGACATAGCCCAGATCGCCATAATAATGCAAGAGAAGACATGAAATAAATATTCAAGGTTGATAACAAAAAACACAGTTTTCTTTCAGCAAGTAAGAACAAGAAGTTCGAGAAAAAGGTTGTTGATCTGACACGAAAATGAGATTCACTTGCAATTATATTTTTTGTTGCTAAGATAGCAAGATATAATTCATTTATTGCAGAAAGCAATGGCACCACACCAAAGGAGCATTGGAAAATGTTTTCAGTTGAAAAGGAGAATAAAGCAAATGTGGCAACATACTTCAGGCAGTCTAAGCCTACTACTTACATCAATGCTCCACAAGTTGGCGCCCTTGCATTTTTCGTGTTCATCCTTCCTAACAAGCATGTGAAAATTAATGTGCACCAAATTCCTCTCACAGAATTGAATATATTTGTACTCAAAATCTCACCCCAATGAAAAGCCCAAATAAAATATGCACCTGGCAAAGTGCACAGGCAGGCACAATGGATGTAGGAAGCTTGCAATGGCAGTGGTTTAGGATTATCTGATTTTCGTGGACTCCATGGCTAAGTGGGTAGTACACAATCAAGCACACTGGATGTAGGAACTTGAGTTTGCAATTGTAATGGTGGTGGTTTATTGTATTTTTTTCAACTAAAAAAATTGTGTTTGGAGCAGTTTTCAGATATATATATAAGTTTGCTTGAGATTGGACTGCATTTGGAGCAATTTTCAGATATATATAATTTTCTTTGAGATTAGACCTCCCTACTTAACTATTAACCATTAAACCACGTCCTAAAAACTATTGAAGATGTCTGAATGGCTAAGTGGTTCGTTATAAATCTGGTAACTGATTACGATGCAATGGGAAAACACCTTCAGCGTCGCTCGAACCTGCGCCCAAATGGAGACCTTGAATGTATCTGTTCCGCCAGACGCTAGGAGCTGCCAATGCAGATAATTTATAGCAGCACGGGGTGGGATTTGTATGCATGGGCCTTCCGGGTGGCCGCCAAAATGGTGGATGTCTTTGTTCACAGAGTATAGTTTACCTTACGCCTGGGGCACAGCCTGTCGGGATTCAACACCGCGAGCGGACCTGCGAGGTGAGCGAGCACCGTGAGCAGGAGAAACGAATGCTCGAGAGGGTTGCAGAGGACTTGTTCCGGTTGTGCGAATGGAGCAAATGAATGTTTGGCGCGAGGGATCGTTTGAAATTGCGCAGGTGTTGGTTGCCAGCACAGCGGGTGCCAGCTCGGAGGTGGTGGGTCACCCGTTCCCGGAAAAAATTGCCGTCGAGCTCCCTGAGAAATGATGGATGGTATGGGCATGTGTGTATGGTGAGGCCGCTATCGGGTGCATTAAATGCCCGATAGGAAGCTGGTTAGCTCTTGCCATGGTCCTTGCCTTTTCTTTATCTTTGTTTTTTGTCTTTCAACAGGGGACAAAGAATCATTAATTTGTTTTCATTATAGCATGGTCCTTTGCCTTTTCTTGATCTTTTTTTCCTCTTTCAACACTTGTCAAAGAAGCATTAATTTGTTTTCATTATAGCATGGTTCTTTCCTTTTTTTAATCTCTTTTTTTGTCTTTCAATAGTTGTCAAAGAAACATTAATTAGTGTGATATGCTAGAAGCATTAATTAGTGTTATATGCTATCGATTGCTATCGATTGCCTTACATAGTGTTATATGTTATCTATTTCCTTACGACATTTTCTTTGCAACATCTGGTGCAAATGCTAGTATAAAATATTTTTTCAAGGATTCTAATGTTCATTATAAATAATATTAGTATGAGGAGGCTTGCGTGGATCTTAGGATAGTTGCAAGTGAAGAATACATTGTTGTTCAGGCATCCATCTCATCACTTATGGAAGATCAATCAGAGGAAGAAGTGTCACATTTTTCCATTACATGTATACATGAGGAAGACATTTCTAGTGATAAAAAATCATATTTATCCGCTAAAGAAGACAAGGGTTTAGTAAGTTTTGATACATCTCAAAATTCTAATTTTTTTCAAGAATTTTTTAATATCTCTTAAGAAAACAAGTTAGGAGACAAACTCTTGGAAGAAGAATATTTTTTAGACTTCTTGAAGAGCATCCATGTAGATGAAATTTCTTGTATTAGTAATCATCGTAGGGATGTGAATTATTCAATATTTTATGGAGACACGAGCTATGATACTTGTAGTGAAAACACAATAATGAATATTGAATATTTTGACTCTTTTAGACATAATTATCATGTGAATATATGGATAAAACTGAGAGTCTAAAATAAAAAAATTTACAGCCAAGATTTTCAATGTATGTTATAGATTCATTTCAAACTTTGGACCATGTTTATGATGGTTGTAATCTATAAAAAATCATCCATTTCCTACCATACATAGTTCATATTTTTTTTTTTGTAAAATGGAGGACAAAAGAGTTGGAAAATTCTAACGAACAACTTTTTCAAATTTCTATAAATGTATATGCAATTTTTTTTATATTGGGACTTTCTTATTAGGGAAAATAATTATTTTAAATTCTGATAACAATCAATTGGTAGGCTAAATTGATTCATTTATGACCCCTTTCCTAATTCAAAATCATAACCTTAGACCTCTGTTTAACCTCGCAACCTCCTTATTCCTACACTAGCTTTATATTTCATATTTAAGGGCTACAAATGTGATTAATTAATTATTTTTATAGATTTTATACCTTTAATATTATTTTCAACTAATATCTTCTTTCCTAAAGTACTTGGTAAGCAACGTATTAATCATTTCTTCAACATGGTCGAGTGCAGGTAGGATTCCTGCATCGTTGGCGAATCCTAAACTTTTGTGACAGCTCACTACCTAACGCTAGAATATCGTTTAGAATTGATCATCTTGAGTAGGGCTCGGAGCAGAGATATATCAGGGATATGATAAAGATTAGGTCGTCGGCCAAATGCTCAAGTTTAGTGTTTTTTTATAGCCAAAAGGCTTATTATGTAATATTGTTGTTATTTCGTTACATGCAAAAGGCTTAGATTGTAACATTGAATGTAAATTGGTTATGGTGCTAGGCCTGAAGGGATGTATATAATGTAGGATTAATATATAAAATGGTAGTGAGCGATATCTATAACCATGATACTGTAACTATGGTATTTTTTAATTTTGCTGGTATCGCCCTCGTTCTGGGTTGGATTTGATTTCACCATGTATATTTTTTGATTCTGAAATTTAATACAAAAGGATTGCGCCATGTTATTTCAATCCTGTGTTTTAATTTTGTGTTAATGTGTCATTGAGAGTTGAGTTTCCAAGCTTCCTGAATAGGGAAACAAGCTGGTTGGCTAGGGCCCAGCCAACCTAGATCGTTCTCCCTCACATTATTCTTTCTCAGTAAAGGTGTGTTGATTTCGTTTAATGAAAGTTGTAAATTAAATAAATGTTTTCATTCTTCCACAAAGTTCATGTTTGATTTCCATTCGTAACCATTTTGTGACGGATCCATGGTGTGCATTCTTAACTAAGTTTGATTTTAACCTTTTCTAATTTCTTCTCTTCAAGTATTATGATCCAGGTGGATATTGGTGGCCACCTGCCAAGTCCACCTGGACCCCCACCATTGTCTTTCTCAGCATTTTCAGTTTCCTTAATTGTAGCACAACTTACTATTTTTAGCAGTTTTTCGGGTCCTGAACTTCCGGAGCCGTTTTGAGGCCCTAAACGACGTTTTTTGGGGAATCCGGGGGCAACACTTGTCCATGGAATGCACTAGTGTTGCCAGTTCCAACAATGATAGTGCTCGGATAGATATTTCTAATGAGCTATTGTATGCGTCAAACGGAGATCATATGCCAAAGTTACGACCTCGGGAAGTTGATGTACCAACTTACCCCCAAACGAGGCCCACAGTTTGGTGTTTCATCTCCTAGGGTTAGGTTTTGGAATGTTAAGGGTTTTTCCATTGTTTCTCAACAATAAATAGGCCTTCGAGCCTCATTGTAACAAAGTTCAGAGGCATGTAGCCATCACATCTCTTCTCAGAGATAAGCTACCATCGCCCTAGCTAGTTTATTGCCATTTCTATTTGTAAGCATATTTCAGTATTTTCCATTAATGAAATGAAGTATTATTTCCACTGCATCTTTGTGTATATGATTATCTCTGTAATTTGTTGCGTTCCTGTTTAAATCCGGATCAGTGGTATCAGAGCGGTCTGCTTTTTCTCTGTTTTTCTTTGCATGTCCCCAACAAGGTCGGGATATAAGGAGTTAGGGCTTGAACTGGTTGAACCTTTGCAAGACCAGCCTCGCAAATCCCGACGGCCTCCCATGGCGGATGAGAAGAAAGACGAGGGGGCAGGAGATCCCATCAAAATCTTGCTCGAAGAAGCGCTCGAGCGACAACGGAACGCGATGATGGACAACTTTGCGCAGATTCTTCAGTGGCTACCCATAAGCGGTGCATCGGCTTCCAGCAGCTCCTCTGGAAACGCCACACCCTTTAAGGTACAAGTTAATTTTGAAATCCCCATATTCGAGGGTTAGATAGACGCCGATGCCGTAGATAAATGGCTAAATCTGCTAGAGGGTTATTTTTCTGTTAATGAATTTTCGAGTCGGGAAAAGATTGTTTTTGCTCTTCTCAAAGCAGCCCCCCACGTCAAGGACTGGTGGGAAACCTACTGCGAGCAGAAGGATGAAAGTACTGGCTCACTATTTTCAGCCGCACCCACCTGGATTCGTTCCGGGATGCCATCAAGGAGTAGTACTACCCTGTCGGAAGCTATGAGGATGAATACATAAAGTGGACCACGCTGCGGCAGGGAAGGGACCAAGACGTGCTGGAGTTCACCAATCTTTTCCATACCCTTCGCACAAAGTTGGGTATCAAGGATTCGGAGCAACATTTGATACTCAAATACCGTGGCTGCCTGCACAAGTACATCCAGGAAGAAATACAGTTCCTAAACATCCCCTCGCTCGGCGCAGCATACCTGTATGCCGTCAAGGTCGAGCAGAAGTTTAAACAAAAGAAGCGAGACTTTGGATCTGCGAATCCAAAGCAGGGGAAAGGTGCCCCTAAACCACAGAACAAAGGACAAAGCCAAGGCGGGACAGCCAAAGACAACCAGTCGAAGCTGCAAGCAAAGAGCAACGCCGCGAAGCCGAGAAAGGACACTGGAAAATGGTGCGAGTTCCATAAGAGCTCCACTCACAACACAAGTGAGTGTCGGGCCAAGCAGTCACTGGTGGCTGAGCTAAAGGTTTCAGAATCAGATGCATGTTCCGACTCTGAGTCAGAACCCGATAAGGGGTATGAAAAAGGGAAGCAGATCATTGATGCGGATCCCAGCACCACTGTTGCTACCGCAAAGATCCAGAAAAATGAACCCGAAGATCCAGAGGAGGAGGAGCGTCTCTTCCACTCCCAGATGTGGGTAAAGGGCTCCCCGATACAGTTCATTGTTGATAGCGGGAGTCAAAAGAACCTCATTTCGGCAGAGGTCGTGAAGCGGTTGGGCTTACCGACCACAGCACATCCACAACCATACACCATTAGGTGGCTTCACCAAGGGCGAGATCTTCGCGTGAGCCAGCAGTGTCGCCTTCCATACAACATCAAGCCCTTCACGGATGAGGTATTGTGTGACATTGCTCCCCTTGAAGTTTGTGATGTATTACTAGGACAACCATACTTGTGGAAGCGACATGCTGTGTATGAATCAAGGCCCCGTGTTGTTATTATTACATTGGGAAATAAGTTGTTCAGGATACCAGAGGTAGCACCACCTGCCGCCATCTCTTTGATTACTGCAAAACAATGCAGTAAGATCATTTCCAAAACCAGGAAATTTGTTTTCCTGATGATACGCCCTCAAGGGAAGAAGAAGACAGTGGCTGCGGCCTCCAAACGGGGTCCCTCTGCACGGCAGCTACAGATGGACAAGATTGTGGAGGAGTACGAAGACATCTTCACCTCCCCGGCAGGGGTTCCTCTGCACTGTCAAGTCAAGCACTCCATCGATCTGACCCCAGGTGCGCCGCTACCCAATGGACCAATTTATCGGCGCTCCGTTCTGGAGAACAATGAAATCAAGAGGCAGATTCAGGAGCTCCTGCAGAAAGGTCACATCCGTCCGAGTTCTTCCCCCTGTGGGAGCCCGATAGTGTTGGTACAGAAGAAGGATGGGACGTGGAGACTCTGTATTGACTATCGGGCGCTGAACAAGATCACTGTCCGTAATAGGTACCCGATCCCGCGGATTGATGACCTCCTAGACCAACTAAAGGGGGCGAAATATTTCAGCAAGATCGATCTGAAGTCAGGATATCACCAGGTACCAATTGAACCCTCAGATGTGTGGAAGACTGCCTTCAAATCCAAGGAGGGCCTCTTCGAATGGTTGGTCATGCCTTTCGGATTGACGAATGCTCCTGCAACCTTTATGAGGCTAATGGATGACATCTTGCGGCCATTCACCAACTCCTTTGTAGTAGTATACTTGGATGACATTCTGATCTTCAGCCAGAGTTGGGAAGAGCACCTCCACCACATCCGACAGGTTCTCCAAACACTGCGGCAACACAAGCTATGTGCCAATTTGGAGAAATGCACTTTTGGCATGACCGAGGTTCAGTATCTGGGATACATCATTGATGAACAGGGGGTGCATGTCGATCCAGCCAAGGTCCAAGTCATTCGGGATTGGCCCTCTCCAACCACTCTAACAGAGCTCCGCAGCTTTCTAGGTCTTGCCAACTTCTACCGCAGGTTTGTGTTGGTATTTTCTCATATTTCTTGGCCCTTGAGTCAAGTCACCAAGGTCGGGGTGAAAGCAAAATCCTTTTGGTCTGAATCTCAACAGAAGGCATTCAGGGAGTTGAAGGATCGCCTCTGCACGGCACTAGTGCTCGCGTTACCAGATTTACAACAACCATTTGAGGTCGAGACAGATGCCTCTGACTATGCTATTGGGGCAGTCCTTACTCAACATGGACATCCAGTGGCATATCACAGTGAAACACTTTCAGACACAGTCCGGAAGTACCCCACTTATGATAAAGAGATGTATTCCATTGTACAGGCCTGCCGACAATGGAAGCATTACATTTTGGGGAAGGAAACGGTCATCCACACAGACCACCGACCTTTGCAGTTCATACAAACCCAAGGGAAATTGCAGAATGATCGCCATCAAAAGTGGTCTACATACCTGCAACAGTTTCACTTGAATATCAAGTATAAAAAGGGCAGCACCAATAATGTTGCAGATTGCCTCAGTCGACCACCGATCATGGCGCTAACCACCGTGCTCAACTCTTGCGGGCACGAGACTTCTGATTGGCCACTTCTCTACAAAAGCGACCCAGAATTCGGCCACACATACCAGACACTCTTGGAGGGTCGGCAGGTTGCAGATTTTCACCTCCAGGATGCCCTATTATGCCACCTCGGTCACCTCTGTGTTCCTTCAAGCGAGCGTGCCAAGATGATTTGGGAAGCACACTACAGTCGGGCTGCTGGGCATTTCGGGGTCGAGAAAACAGTGGCAGTACTGCAAAACTATTTCTATTGGCCGAATCTTCGACAGGATGTTGGGAAGTACATCTGATCATGTACTGCCTGTGCCATTGCCAAACCGACCATTAAGAAGCAAGGCCTCTATACCACTTTGCCTACCCCTAGTCGACCTTAGGAATCCATCTCCATGGATTACATGTCAGGCCTTCCTTCCACTAAGCATGGAAATGACTGTGTTTTTGTGGTCGTCGACAGGTTCTCAAAGATGGCCATTATGATGGCCTGCAAGAAGAATATCACAGCAGAAGCCACTGCTAAACTCTTCTTTGAACGAGTGTGGGTGCACTTTGGGATCCCACAGTCTATCATCTCAGATCGGGACAGTCGGTTTCTCAGCACCTTTTGGTCCAGTCTCTGGTCAATGCTGGACACCAAACTCACGAAGTCCACAGCCTTCCATCCTCAAACTGATGGCCAGACAGAGGTTGTCAATAGGATGATTGTGCACATTCTGCGCATGTATAACTCAAAGCATCCACGCACATGGGACGAGAGCCTCCCCTACGTTCAGCACAGCTACAACCGAGCTCTTCACAGCTCCACTGGCCATAGCCCTTTTCAGGTGGGTTTGGGATTCCAGCCACTATGCCCCATTGATGTGGCCATGCCACTTGCAGCTACTCACATGAATTCAGCTCATGTCCAGTTCGAAACAGATAAGGCCACCAGCTTCATTGAGCGCATCCAACATATTCGCCAGCAGGTCCATGACATTCTTGAGAAATCAAATGCCAAGTACAAGCAGCGACATGATCAACATCGGGTGCCACACAAGTTTCAGGTGGGCGACAAAGTCTGGTTGCATTTGCAAAAGGAACGCCTTACTGGAGCCTATCGGAAATTGAGACCACTCCGATATGGTCCTTACACCATTACTAAGGCTATGGGAGACAATGCATTTGAGCTCAGCATTCCCCCATTCCTTGGCCTGCACCCAGTATTTAATGTGGACCGCCTTCGGCCATACTTTCCACCATTGCTAGACACATCCGACATTGCAGAACAACTCAAACCCACAGAATTAAATCCAGATTGCATGGAACAAGCTGCAACTGATCGGATCATGGACACACAGATCAAGAACACTCGCCAACAGAATATCCAACTGTATCGAGTTGTCAAAGCGGGCCAACTCCTTCAGCAGGGCAAGTGGCTCACCAGGGAACAAGTTCAGCATAAGTTTCCTCATCTCATGGAGGAGCTCAACGCAATGGGGACCATTGCTTCCTAAGGGGGGAGGAATGATCCAGGTGGATATTGGTGGCCACCTGCCAAGTCCACCTGGACCCCCACCATTGTCTTTCTCAGCATTTTCAGTTTCCTTAATTGTAGCACAACTTACTATTTTTAGCAGTTTTTCGGGTCCTGAACTTCCGGAGCCGTTTTGAGGCCCTAAACGACGTTTTTTGGGGAATCCAGGGGTAACACGAGTCCATGAAATGGACTGGTGTTGTCTGTTCTAACAATGATAGTGCTCGGATAGATCTTTCTAATGAGCTATTGTACGCGTCAAACGGAGATCATATGCCAAAGTTACGACCCCGGGAAGTTGATGTACCAACTTACCCCCAAACGGGGCCCAAAGTTTGGCGTTTCATCTCCTAGGGTTAGGTTTTGGAATGTTAAGGGTTTTTCCATTGTTTCTCAACAATAAATAGGCCTTCGAGCCTCATTGTAACACGGTTCAGAGGCATGTAGCCATCACATCTCTTCTGAGAGAGAAGCTACCATCGCCCTAGCTAGTTTATTGCCATTTCTGTTTGTAAGCATATTTCAATATTTTCCATTGATGAAATGAAGTATTATTTCTGCTGCATCTTTGTGTATTTGGTTATCTCTGTAATTTGTTGCGTTCCTGTTTAAATCCGGATCATCTTAGTACTATTTCTACCTAGATCGTGCGAGCACGTTATTCCTTCGCTAGTGCATTTACAGTTATACAAATTGCTTTCTTTGGTAAATTATAGCAAAAGTCTTTCATTCTTTTATGTCATAAGATTTTGATGCATTTCTGCAAGTGAGTGTTCATCATTCTGAAGGATTCCTGATATCCTTTGTTAGATATGCTTTGGTAATTAAAGAATGAACATTGTTATAACACACTAATCTGTACGTGCACTTTATACTTTTCAGGGAAGGATTGAACTTCATATTTAATTATTTTAAAGTGAACCTTTTTTAATTAAGAAGGTTAAAAAGGCAAATCAAAACAGTGTGAATAACTATTACAGCGATAAAGCCTATTGTCACAATTATGATTTCTTTAGTTGCATGAAGGAGTCCCTTGATTGAAGAAAAGCGTGCTTTGACTTTAGAAATTAATTCTTATTTTGAAGATAAGCTAGGTTGAAGCATATTTCTTCTTATGGAAGTTATTTCAAAGTTCTGTTTACCTTTGCAAATTCTTTCCTTAAGTTAACACACCCTTTATTATCTTATAAAAGAAATTTGAAAACTTGGTGTAGGAATCTATGTTACGGTACAGGAATCAATATCATAATACAAGAAAAGAGTGCTCTATTCCTTAGGCTTAGAGCCCCCGCATGAGGACATAAATCTTTAGTACATGTGTAAAATATACTTCCAGCATATAAAGGGCTTGATTTTGTATGGAAGGCGGCACTATTGTCTAACGTAGAGATCTCATCCTTGGTGAAGTCGCCCGATGTTGTCTGGTTGCGGGTGTGGTGTGGTCAGTAGGCCCAACCGGTTCATGCCCTCTGCTGAAATGAGATTCTTTTGGCTCTCGAATTTTATAATGAATTGCAGTGGAGTACCGTTCACCCACATTCGTTAGTGGAATAGTCGATTCCCCTCCTCTAGATCTTAGGGCTCATCATTGTGGACCTTTGGAGTCGCAATGGTGGCACTAGGGTCCACATAGATAATTTTCTTCCCTTTTCATTACCCTTGTCGGTTTCTCACTTAGAGTCAAGAAATTCATCTTACTTGGATGCCTTTAGCTCGACTACCAGTGACTTCTTTGCTCGACACTCACTTGTGTTATGAGCGGGGTTCTTATGGAACTCACACCAATTCCCTGTGTCCTTCTTTATCTTCATGGTGTTATTATTTGCTTATAGCTTCGACGAGTTTTCCTGGGTCGACCTGCCTTGACTTTGTCCTCTGTTCTATTGTTTGGGGGCACCTTTCCCTTGCTTCAGATTGTCTCACTTCTTTTGTTTCAATTTTTTCTTAATCTTGACAACATATCAATAGGTGCTGCCAAGCAAGTAGATGTCTAGGAACTCCATCTCATCCTGGATGTACTATTGTAGAGAACTGTGATATTAGAGTAGAAAATTCCATTCAAAATCATTGATACCAAACTTCATGTGAAGGGTATGGAAAAAAAATTGTGAACTCTGCCACATATTGGTTCCTTCCTTGTCACAACGTGGTTCGCTTAATGTATTTCTCTTCATAGCTCCCGCAGGGTAATATTTTTCCTTGATGGAATCTTAGAAATAATTCTAGGTGAGTGCGCCTGAAAATAGTGAGGATTCCCTCTCGTATTTTTGTTCATAGTAGGTTTCCCACCATTCCTTGACATGTGGGGCACCTTTGACGAGTGAAAAAGTAATCTTTCTTGATTGGAAAATTCATGAACTAGAAAATATCCTTCCAACAAAATTAACCATCTATCTATGGTGTCTGCATCTATCTTCCCTTCAAATATGGGAATGTAAAAGTTAACATGTATCTCTAAAGGAGTAGCACCTCTAAAGTGGTTTCTAGATGAAGATGTGTTGCCTTTGGGTAGCCGCCGAAGGATATGGGCAAAGCTATCAATCATCACGCTCCTTTGTTGCTCGAGGGATTCCTGGAGAAACATTTTGAAAGGATCCCCTACCCCCTCATCCTTTTTTTCTTCCTTCATGGGAGGCCATTAGAATTTGTGAGGCCAGTCTTGGAAAGGTTCAACTAGTTCAAGCCCTAACTCCTTGTAGCCTGACCTCGTTGGGGGCATGCAAAGAAAAATAGAGAAAGAGCATGTTGCTCTGATACCACTAATCCATATTTATGAAAGAATGCAAAAAAATATAGATATACGCATAAAAAAATATATGCAGCAAAAATAAAACTTTGTTTCATTAATATCAAAGAATTGAAATATGCTTACATACAAAAATTGAAATAAACTAGTTCGGGCAGTGGTAGCTTATCTCTGAGAAGAGATGTGGCAGCTACATGCCTCTAAAATATATGACAATGAGGCTGAAAGGAATTTTTATTATTGACAAACAAAGGAAAGCCTTAAACAACCAAAACCCTAACCCTAGGAGATGGAACGTGAATCATTTATGGGCTTTGGTGGGGTTATTTGGGCAATCAACTTCCTAGGGTCATAACATTGTCATATTATCTTCATTTGCGAGTATGATATCTCATTGGAAGTATCGCTTTGAGTACTATAGTATTTTAGCAAAGAAAAAATAAAAAAATACAATTTTAAGGGGTCAATACAACTCCAGAAGTTCAGGACCTGAAAAACTACTAAAAATAGTAAATTCTACTATAAACAAGGAAACTAATGAAACCGTATAGAGTTCTAGGTGGAATAGGTGGGTCAAAACCAACATCGACTTAAATCAAGAGATACACATGTATTCTTACCAGAAATTGTTTTTTGGTTGGCATCAATAAATTATCCTTTTGTTGTATAGAATACCTCACGTGGATGGAAATTCACACCTTTAGGAATATGATGGCCTTTCCTAGTAACATCCACATTATTTTCAAGCATTCTTACCCCAAAAAATGTTCCACTAGTATTCACATCTATTAAACAATTCAAAACTTGTACAAGATATGGATTTTCCAATGACTTGTTCAGACATATGAGGAAAATTTCCATAATAAATATGGACATAGATAACTACGTTTATGGTAAAATCAAATGGATTTGTTTTGTATACTATAATTCCATCCATTTGATTGAGTTTATTTTTTCCATTATTGATAAAGTGGCCATGTCCCAATAGAAAAGTCACATTTGAACTAGATCCCATGAAATATCCTCGCTTGATGACTGCAGTGCACATTTTTGTGTGGTATTCTTATAAGCCACTCAAAGATAATTGTGATTTTATTTTAGAAAATGAAGCATGGTGCAACATAAGATTTCCCATTTCATATGCATACAACATTTGAATTAGCATAACATCATCCATACTACATTTCCATGTGCCACTAACACCAACAATGTAAAGAATTGGATCCTTACTGCGAGGATCCAAGCATGTCAACACTACATTTCCAGTATGGGACTCATCAATAACTTTGCAAAGAATGATCTCTTCTAAATATTTTTCTTCTTTAAGAACAAAAATTGTATCAAGCATGGGATCCATATCGCTAAAAATCCATATAGATGAGTTACATCTGAGTTCATAAGGTTTTCATATATTATTAATTCTCACCTTGACATTATTACAACTGGACTCTAATTCATCGTCACTTCAAGAAACATTTTTAGCAATTTTATATAATATCTGTGACTTTTTTTGTTTTATGGTTAATTTTTGCTTCACTTTTCATTGTTTTTCTTGTATAGCATATTATTAGACAAGTATTGGAAATGCTTCTTCCACAACTTCTAGAGGAAACACCTTTTTTTCTTTATGTGGAAATGGATTATAGTTTGTACTGAGCATGATTTATTATATAAAATGATGTAATATGTGGTAATGAACATATCTTGAAATGGGATACATGCGTTCTACATGATATCTCTGAATTGGAAACCAACAGTGGGTAAAGAAATAAATTTATTTATGAATGATATACATGCTATTCTAACCCTTAATATAATCTTCCATTTCATTTCTCCATGCATTAGATATTATTTCTACATAAAATAAATTGAGTCCTAAAATATTTTTGCAATATAATATATCTAACATGGTTAGAAAGAAGAAAGAATAATGGAAATTACAAAGGAATTGTAACATAGATTTTTGAGTGGTTTTCTTCAACAAATGTGAATAAAGGTTGCAAGAATTTTGAATCTTGAATATCTATAAAAAATCATCATTTTGTAAATAAATATAAATGTCCCTTACCATTGGCTACCATGATCTTGTAATCCATTTTAGTTTGATGTAGAACCATATCCAATATTAAATCAATTTCTCGCCTAGTCTGTTCATAAGAGGTCAAGCAAGGTAGACAACCTAGGGAATCTGATATGGTTTGATAATCTTTTTGTGTTAATTTTTTTTTTGTATAAAATATAGCTAGCCTGGTTAGAAAAAAAAGCACATAATGGAAATTAAAAAAGAAATGGAACATATATTTTCCAATAGTTTTCTTCAACAAACCTGGATAAACGTCATGAGAATCTGAAACGGAAGGATATACAAAACAAAAAAACATAATTCTACAAATAAATTTAAATCTCTTAACAGTGATTGCCATCATATTGTGATCCCTTCTAGTTTGGTTTGGAATCTTTTTGATGTGGTTTGATATTGAATGACGTCCTCAATTCAACTAGGGAAATCATGAGGGAGGGCATGAAGGCCAAAAGAGAGCAGGGAGGACTGACAACTAAAGTTCATATGGGTAAGTCGAAATGGGCGGAAAAATAAGCCACTAAACAAAAATTCAAATTTGTTTGTTAACCTCACATCATTATATGTGTAAACCACACCAGTTAAACTAACATTGTAAATTCTGTAGCTCAGGAATATTTTCAATAGGATGATTAGTTTGACTCATGTGGAGTTTAACACCCCTAGTTACAAATTAATTAATTTTTAATATTTTTCTTATTTTGAATACATTTCAGGTTAGCTAGATTTCTATGGAAAACCAAAAGCGAAGGTACAAAGTATGAAATCTCTAGAGAAATTTGGGCTCGTCAAAGTAGGAGCCTCACAGATAGCTTGTTTAATAGTACAAAAGGCTTGTTATTCTTGTTTTTTCCACTTACAGTTAGAATTCCTTTTTGTCAAATCTTGACGTGGATTAATTATTTCAGAAAAATTGGGGACGAATCATTTAACAAAATTGAATTTCCCGAGGAAGGACTACATGGAATTTTTAGAATTTGGAGGTGATAAATTATCAAAGCCCTGGGTTCTTTCAATGTCAATCATTATGCCATATTTAGACACGATACACCCTAATATATTTCCTTCAATCACGAAAAAGATAAATTTTTTGGGATTTAACAAAATGCCAAATTTCCTGCATTGTTCAAACACGTTTCTAAAATGTGAAATATGGTCAGAAATCTTTTTGGAATATACAATGACATTGTCAAGATATATGAAAATATCTTGACAATCGCATGTTTGAAAATCACCCAAACATTAATCAAGTTGAAGGGAATCTTTTTGTAGGTGAAGGTTCTCCATGGAGTTATAAAGGCAATTTTGAGTTGGTCATTGGGAGCCACCATAACATAGTTATGGCCTAAGAAACCATCTAATAGAGACAACATCACAGAGACTGAAACCCATTGAACGATTTTCTCCATGGGAATAAATATATGGTTTTGTTTGTTAGAAGCTTTATTTAAGTTTATAAAGTGTACACTGAGACAAATGTCTTTCTTTGTTGGTCTTTCTTACTGGCACTAAATTAGAAACCAATTGTGTAAGGCAGAAAGGAGAGATAGTTTTATCCTATAAAATTTTGTACAGTTCACTCTCAACAATTGGCTTTAAACTAGGAAGTATTTTGCTTAACATTTGTTTGAAAGGCTTAGTATGAAGTTTTATTGGAATGGTATGATGCATAATGTTGGGATCAAAGGTTTTGAGATTGTCCTAGTTCCAAGTGAATACATATTTTTATTCACTGAAAAAATGGATAAAATCCACTTTTCCATGGGGTACAACTAGGTCCCAAGTTAATATCTTATGGATTCTTTTCCATTCCCAAATTTATGACTTTGTACTGCATAGTTGAACTATTAATTTTACAATTAAAAACTTCTTTAAATATGTCCTATCAGTGGTAAAATTTCTCAAGTCTAACAACAAGTTTAGGGATAGGGCTTACCAAATCAATTGATTCATCCCCTCACCATTGATTTTGAATCTAGGATAAATCATGTAGGTTCTCCTTGTGTGTAAACTCATAGATTAGAGTGTATGAAAACTATCTTCAGAGTGTAGGAACTTGAAAATCCATTGAACATGATAAAGAAGCTTGTGAGTTTTTGATATTATTAGGAATCAATGGTCTAAACATGAGTTCAACAGAAAATGAATAAAGATCAAATCCCTCAGGAGAAATTAATCTAGATGCTATAATTGCTAGAAAATCAATTTCTTGATTAAGAGAGCTAGGAATAGGAGTAATATTAAATGATGAAAATTTTGAGATCATATTACATACCTCTATCCGTTAATTTCTCAGGTGGGATGAAACACAATGTATAGCATTTCTGACATGCTTAATTATTATTTCTAAATCACCATAAACCCTTAAGTATTGGAATATAAAGTCTAGAGCCTTTTTTAGTACATGTATGAGTGCTCCACATTCCGCAGTATTCATATTACACCAAAATTATAATCTACAAGCAGTAGAGACTATTACCACTTGAATCTAACAGAAAATGGATTGCACCTGCACCTTGTTTTGGTTTTGATCCATCAAAATATAAAGACCATAGTTCATATTTTGGATCATAATTAACATCAAGATGTCTTTTATCAATTGTCACTAACTTATTAATAGTAGAGAGTTCAAATAGTTTCTCAAAGTTAGTAGAAGGAGAGATATCAAAAACAAAGTTTCTGAAAAATGAATCAATAGTCAAAGAATCATTAAACATACTTGGTTCATTCAAACCATCAATATCAGTAACAACACGCTTCATGTATCTTTCTTTTATTAACTTTAATCTTATTTGGCTCCCCCTTCCAGGGTAAACATACGTGATTTAAATATGTATCCATATATCCTTTTATAAGTTGCATCCAATCATAACATAAGATCAAACTATTTTCTTCCAGTATGTTTGTAATAACTATGTCAATTGTTTGGTGAAATTTCTGATCTGAGAACAATCTGATGAACATATTATTCAGTTCTCCTATCACTTTTACATTATTTCTATTAAGTTTTAAAATATTTTCCTTGGATGGTTTCATTTTGGAATTAGGTTCCTTGCATACAGAGAGAGGCATGACATTTGAGGGTGCTCCCAAATCTACCATGCAATTATGAAACTTACAGTTAAAGATCTCCTATGTAAGTAAGAAAAGAGGTGGTTTCCTTTTCTATGGAGGATAATTTTCTGAAGGGGGCTTTAAAATATGCACATGATCAGTCAAAGACTTTTCAAAGCTAACCACATTCCCATTAGGAGCAGGTTTGTTCTTACCATATTTTCTAGGAAAGTGTTATTAAACCTTTTATTGTTTTAAATGCATTTTAAGCAACTCAAACAATGAGATATTTTCATTCTATTTATTTAATTATTCTACTATATGATACTATAAATCTGTAATAGATTTTTTCTTTATATTTCCTAAGTATTTTTAATAATTTTTAGCCTTATGAGAAGGAGAAGAGACTTGATTCTTAGCCACGCTTTTGCTTTCTATGTTATATTGATGCTAGTTTGTGATAATTGGATTAGAAACATATTCAAACAAATTGTCTGAAAAATGACTCGTGATAAAGGGTGGTTTATTATCATCTTCTTAAATATAATTTTTAGCCCCTTATGTATCATTATCATCATAGGTGGACTCAGCAATAATTTCCTATAAAGTATCTAATAAACCTTCAACAGTGGGGCCTTAATTTGGGGGAGCGGGTTTATTTTGAAAAGGTTTCATGTAATGAGTTTTAAAATTCTCCCTATGGGAAGTTCCTTCTCATGAAATTTTCTCAAGATTAGACAGTTTATTAAGATCTTTCTAAAGGCTTTCCATATCAAAACGAGATGTTTCCTTATTTTTTGTAGGTTGTTTTGATGTTGATTCAAATTTATTACTAGAATATTAAGCTTGGTCACTTTGTTTGTCAGAATTAGGTTTCAAACTAAGAGTATCTTTCTCAACAAACAAAGATTCGTTGAAGGCTACTTGTGAAGTGTCCTTTCAGGCCCTCTTCACCCACAAAGCAATCTAAGTAGTTAAAGATTTAACATAATAAGAAACTATTAAGTTCTAGGTAGGCATAAAATCATTAGGAATTTAATTTTTTAATGAAAGGAACCTTTCATTATTTTTTTTTTCCTTTTCCTTATTATTGATTTTCATATGTGATAGCTCCATGACTAGCACTTCTCAAGTTTTGTCATCCCCAAATTTCTCTAATAATGTAGCTTCAAATTATGCCCAAGAGGTAACGCTTTGAGGATGCTACACAAAGTACTAAGTTGCATATTTCCCTCGAAAGTCTAGAGGAGGAACCTACAGACAATGTCTTCATGGTGTTAGGTTCCTATACCAATAGGAGTCATAATTTTGAATGGTTGAGATTAAATCTGTAGTATGTACATACCTTTTATTTCTTTAAATGTTTTCCATATTCAAGAAAAAAAAAAAAAAACTAAAAAATGTAAAGAGGGTGTGTCCTAAAAGAAAAATCAAAGGACAAAAAGAATAAAAAGGTCAAAAAAGAAGAAAAAATGAACCCCCCCCCCCAAAAAAAAAAAAATACCATGAAAATGTGCAAGTCAAAATGCCACTACTATTTACTTTTGATGCAGAATAAAAGATTGTGTGCAGCTTGTTACCTTTGCCACAATCCATGGATGGTCAAAATGTTTAAACTTGGCTATTTCATGTTTTCAATTTTATGCTTAGAGATAGAGAATAAAATCTGACCAAATTGTTTCATCTTGGCAGATAAGTAGATAGGTAGAGTAAATAAGAGGAGCTCAGCTATTTAATCTGAGCCCTAGGATGTAATAAGGTTAGACTTAGATAGATTACTTTTGTAAAAGAAAAGAAAATGTTTTGATAAGGGTTTGCCAGCTTAAGTGCACCCTAATAAAGACAAGTAAAAATGGTAGGATGAGTTGGTGGGTTAGTAGAACAGTGGTTGCAGAATTGTGATGGTTGATTAGATAAGATCATATTATTCACCTTCATCATCAAAGTTCTATGTATGGATGAAAATTGAGAATTGATCAAAGTACACAAAGTCAATTGATTAACCTCCCTCATTCATTTCATTTTCCACTTAACTAATTTGCAAGAAAAGTCTTGAAGTACCTAAAATCTTAAGTTAAAGGGGATCAGAGCATTTCCCTGACTTCTGGAGGGACCGGACCCTTGACCCAATAACTTATAGGTCCTAAGTACTAAAAGTCCCCTCATCAGCATTCACCCCCTCCAAATTGACTCATATTCCCAAATAAATCCCTTCCTTGATGAAAAACATCAATTTCCTAGGATAAGTCATTTTCCCCCTAATAAACCCCTTTCTCTAAGGATAAAACGTTAGAGAAGTGATCACCCCCATGGGAAAACCCCTTATCTTCACAAAAACCAAAATAACACTTGGAACCTAAGTACAATGTGTTATGTCAAATAAAAAACAAATAAACGAAATGCACTATACTTAGCGCTTTATACATTTCTCGTCAAAATCATACTAATTTCTAACTTTATATATATTAAGTCCCGAAAAAGAAATAAACCCTTTCCCTATAGTTATAATAAAAACCCTTATATTAATATCCTGCCTCGAAAAGTTTGAAGCATAAACTTTATAAACCCTATCCAAATAAAAGAGATTAATTAACCGATCTACGGTTAATTAATAATCAACCCCGCCAATGAAATCACCCACGACACCCTTAATCCTATATAAACCATTCATTTATTTAAATCTCGTTCTCTTAAACCTTTTCGAGGCCCCTCCATTTAACCTCGTGACAAACCTTCCACCCTAACCACCGTTCGATTGGCTCCCCTTAATCCAACGACTATCGATCATATCGGGTAGCTTCCATAGCTCGCCGTTTACTTGCTCGATATGGGTGGTTTCACTTTTTGCCTTGCTGCTACGTCACACCCGATGAGTGGTATCGGGTGCCCTCCCCCCGAAACCACTCTAGCCCAAAAGCGGTGCGATCCAAACCCGCTTACTACCTCATACTAAATGACAAAAATGTTCAGTCTCCCACTAAAATCCAATTGTACCTGTCCCCCGTGTACCTGCCAAAACAACTAAATTTACCAATAAAACTTAAAAAAACTCATTGTTTTTTGTTTTATCGTGAAAACGACACTCAGACCTCCATGCAAGCAATAGAGTATGTGCAACCGTCAACCCACGTCCAACTGCCAACTTGTTGAAGCTGCCGAAACTCCCAGTCTGTCCTTCAGTCACCTCTGCCTCTTGCACCTGTACTGAGTCGTCCATCGACCCATTCAGGGAAAAAATCAGGTATTTATCCGAATTTACCGAAAAAACCCTGTCTAATTCCCAAACCTATTACTCAATTACTTTAAGTTATTAAGTAATTAAGTAAAACAATTGCCCAACAACCCCAAACTACTCTGAATTAAACTAATTTCCCCCTAGTATAACTGAAAACCCTTTCGCCATTCTTTAATCCACAAGAACCAAGGATGGCCGTTCCAGTTGTAATGGATGTCCAACCAATTACCACTCCCCACTGGGATTTAGACCATCTCCCTTTAGCAGACAAAGACTTCCAACTCAAAGACACTTCTACCCATGAATCCCCACTAAAGTTATTCTGCAGGTACAATGAGCAATACTTAAACCATGCAGACAAAATAGGTCTTTGGGAATCAGGTTTGACCAAGTGCCAATTCCCTAGAGTTCATATCTTCCCTAAAATTGTCCACTATTGCCATATGAACTACAACCCCAACCGAAGAGCAGTGATGACTCCTGACCATACTGTATTATTCACCATCACTGCTGAATCCATCAATGAAATACTGCAGTTGCAACCAGGGCGAAACCTAACCCCCATTTTGATTGGAGACCTTCTTCACAGATTCCCTAGAATCTCCTCCATCAAACTTTCTCAATTATTCCAAACCTTCATTTTCGAAGAGAAATACATTCCAAAGGACCCTCCCCCATACATGTGGACCATATTCTCTGAACTTGGCCGAGACATTATATCAATGATATCTAGTGTTTTAGACCAAACTACCAGTGAGTTTGTTGTTGAAATTAATATAGCCTTCATGTCCATTTACACCTCTTGATAGCCCCTTGCCATCATGTTTGATTATGCCAAATTCATTGTAGATAAAATGCATGATCAATTCATGAGAATGGACAATGAAAGAGTATTCAAGTACTCATCAGTTTTATATCATCTTTTCCTATACTATCAAGCTGATAAATTCCCATTTACACTTCAAAAGCTTGAAACTAGAGACAACCCTAGATCAGTAGTCTTCTGGACCCCACTAATGCACCAATATGACTCTCCATATACTTATACAAATTCCATAGATCTTTTTGTGCACCCAATGGAAACTATGTTGTTAGGAAGTCCTCCCCCCAAGATCAGTGCAGATATGAGGAGGGTCCTACAGTTGTCTAAATAACACAAAGTGGGAGACTTGTATTTATACCAAAATCACACTGAAATCAGGATATATGGCTATGAGTTAGCACCCTACAAACTATGAAGATACCTCCCCATGAGATTGTTTGATCTCGAGTGCTACAGGAAAATAATTAATTCAGATGAGGTACATTTTGTAAAGGCCAAGAAGAAAGCTCAACTCAGAATAAAAGACCAGCTTGGACCCTTTATATGGAACACTAGGGAAGCTGGAAGAGAAGTAGAAGAAATCCTTCAAAGGCTCAAACTGAAACAAAGCTTCATATGGAGATATGACCCTTTGGATTTCATCTGCAATAGAAGACAAAAGAACAAATTGTCTCCCTATATCCACCACAGAATTAATGAGATAGAACAATATGCAAATCTACTAGAATGGTTGGATAACACTTTAGTAAACAAAGATAGCACAAAAGTTGATGTTTATAATTTGTTGATTGATCTAGAAAGGAGACTTGATGAAGATTCTTTTGTACAGGTGCTAAGGGAATCCCTGTCCCAAAGGGAAACACAGGAACACAGTGAGCAACAAGAAGAAGAAGGACATCTAGAGCAAGAAGAATCAGAACAACCAGATATAGTAGAAGAGATGGCTCAGCCAGAACACATCACAAGTACTCCTCCTATTGTACAGAGTCCTCTGAATTAGGAGAAGAATCCCAAAAGAGATAGGGAGGAGGCCACTCCTTCTAGTATGCCTATTGCACAAAATTATGTCAAAAGGCAAAGGATAAATATTTTTTCAGAAAAAGAGTTTATAGAAGAAACATCTGGAACTATAGGTACAGAAAGGGTAGAGAGCAGCCAGGCCACTCCCTCTGGAGGAACACAATAATCTTCCACTACAGAGGCTCAAATGCATGAAAGAAAACATAGCATGGAAGTATCCTCATTCAAGGCTCCAACTAGCCAGGACTAGGACATTAGAGAAAAATACAAAGAGATAAAAGGCCAGAAATGAAAGGTTGAAGGTTCAGAGCTATGCACAATACCTTAAAATGGATCCCACTAATCAAACAAGGCTAATATCAGCCTTTGATGTAAAAGAAGGTAAGATGAAAATGAATTTCATGAAACCTACAATACAACAGCCCAGGTCTATAGCAGATTACTTGAAAACAAATTTTAAGGTGCTGGCGAAGGATATACATCCTATCGGCCAAATAGAATTGCACAAACAGACTGGAGAAATGGTCTATTCCACATTGACCGGCAAGGCCATTGCAACACATCAACTACAAAATTCGTTGAATAATATATCAGTGCAATTCCAACTAGAAAAGGCCTCTTCACAGGCCAAGGATACAAGGATAAAGTCCTTAGAGGAATTAATCATAGAGTTGGCGCATGATCCCAAGGATGTAAAGGCCGCAGAAAGACTAATCAAAACGAAAAATGATGACATAGCTAGCTTGAAAAAGCAGCTTACAATCCCTCATCTACATCATCCACAAACAGCTGAAGTACTAGAAACTCAAAAGGAACAAGAGGAGCTTTTGGACTTAGTCCTCAAGCTAAATGATCAATTAAAAGAAACAGAGAAAGAGCTAGGAAAACTGGTTCAGTCTAAACAGAGTGAGTTGGCCACCACTCCACAGACTGTCATTCCTACAGTCTCTACAGCAGTGCCTTCTACATTGGCTACTTCTTTAGCACCAACAGTTCTACCAACTACACCAATGCCAGTCAAAGGTACATCTACAAGTGCAGGTACATTTACATAGAAGACAGTTGAATTAGTAAAATCCATGGAAGAAATGACCATCCAGGCTATAGAGCTTAAAAGGCTTTGAGAAAAAGTGTCAAGATTGAGAACTAACTGGAAGCTTGCACAAATACAGCAAAAATAAGAAGCTCAGAAGAGTTAAAGAATGGGTGAAAGGATAAAAATCCTTGAAAAGGACTTAACATTGCAACAACCACTAGGAGAAATATAGGAGATTCTCTGGTCAAACATCACTGACTTTATCAATGATATTTGGTCATCAATTCAAGTAATTTTTGAGTAGACTGAACTGGTGAAAGTGGCCACCAAAGCGATTCAAAAGACAAGAGAAGGTCTGGGAGACAAGCCTAAGGAGGTTAACCAACTAATAAAATTCTTAAACAACAAGAATAGGTATCAGTTGGATGAACTAGGCATAGAGTATAGGACAAGAACCATCATAGAAATCAAGAATGTTCTTACTAAAAGGAACCTTATGCTCAATCTTGAGAAGAAATTTCAAAGCATACAACCTAATATTGATAGATTCATGACAAAGTTTGGTATTTTGAGGGAAAAAGGCCTCCCCAGTGATATGGTCATCCATGACAAGATTATGACCCAAGAGGACTACGTTGAAAGACTAAACAACTTGGCCACGGACCAAGCCAGTACTTCTGGGGTTAAAGCTTTACCCACAGGAAAGGTATTGTATGACAATCTTGAAAATTTGTTCTTCCTAGAGCATGAGGTAAAGCACCTGTTTGTCAACAGCCAAATTTTTCCAAGTACATCGAAGTTGATGAGACATATAGAAAGCTGGTGAAGACAAAATTACTTGATGATGAATGGTGGGTAAAATTAATAGATTTACTATAAATTTACTACAGTAAATCCATATGGAAGCTAGGTAAAACAGGTGAAACGGGTTCAAAGTGTAGTAGGTAAAGAGTATCAGTAGGTTGAATACATAAAGTGATTCTAGCACACAGATATCAATCAACTGAAATATCCAAATTGGAACCACAATAGCCAACACAATCTTAATAAAAGGGGCAACAAGAAGGTAGTTTTCCATCTGTCTCTATATTCATGCTTGAAGATATTTTTGATTTCGTAGAATAATTCTCAAACTGCTATGAGATATTTTGTAATATTTTTTGTATAAATACTTCACATTTCGAAGTACATAGGGTGGATTCAAAGACATTTCTATAGACATTTCACATCAAGTTAAAGAGCTATTGTAATCAAGACTAGATTGGCTGCTAGATCATGGAATAAAGTTAAAGATACTTCATAGGATTCTTGTGCACAGTGGAACTCAAATAAGTATGATCTCTTCATGTTTATTACTATTCTCTCTTCATGTTTATAAATATTCACATGTTTCTCTATGAAATTTGAATGGTAAACAAGGAATGATATTTCAGAATTAGATTTAATGCTCTCTACCTTGATTGTTTACTTTATCATTGTTTTCTATTAAAATATCTTAGTTTGAGAATTCTTAATTGCTCCCTTACTGCCGTAGTTCCCCCCCCTTAGGTTCATGGTAAAGGATTCTCAGTTTCCCTTTGCTACTGATCTCCTTCTGTTATTCATCATTATCCTGATTTAAGGATTCTTCATTGCCATTTTTCCCTGGTTAGGACTACCTCATCCATTTGGACCTACAGATTTGCTTTTTGCTATGCTAGCCTGCCCTATGAACTCCTCCTTTAGTAATTGATCTGATCTAGTTAAGCTACTCTTTGATTGACTCCATAGCCCAATGGATTGAAGGTTTTCTCTGCCCATCTGTTCCTAGAATTCCACCATCAAATCAAAATCAAAACCTCATGAGCACTAAGAACTAGCCTGAAATCCCACCCCAAAACAAAGTTAAATTATAAAGAGAGAGCCCTCTCTGTACTTAAGTTTGATAGAACCCGAGTCTAAAAGATTAGGTTTGTGGTTACCTCAGATTATTCCTGCTTTTTATAACATATAGGGAAGACTTCTGAGTGATAACATAGTGGCGACCATACTGGGGAATCAAACCCTCAATCTTAATAAACCTTTGAGAAATTTCAAATTTTTATTTTCAAGCCTCTTAAAGGGTTTATTAGAATTTATTTCAAAAAACTCATAAAAAAGAAAATAATTAGAAAAATCTTGAAATCTGGCTTCAAGGAGAATTCACTATACAAGGGCCAACCTTGATCCAAATCCTCCCTCTGTATTTGACAATCCCAACCTTATTTCAAGAATAGCCAGAAGACAAGAAAGTTTAGTAAGCCCAAGACCTTTAATTAAAGCCAATTCCTACCCTAATGAGTGGTTGTTTGTAGAAGACCTCCCTTTTGATGAGTATTTTGACCTTTCCCTATTTAGAACCAAGTCTGAGAGTGCACTTGATGACATAGTTCTAGATCTAGAATTTACAGCAGAACTTGAATTCCAAAGGGAAAACTTGTTAATCGATCAGTACCTTCTGAATTCTCCTCAGTCATCCCTTACTACTGTTAGGATACCTGAACTTTCTAAAAAAGCTTCAACTTCCTTTAGTTCATCATCATTTCCTCACATTTCTAAAGTTCATTTCTCACCTCCATTCATACCTTCACTTCCCCATCAGCCTATCGCTACCCATCAAAGAACTAGTACCCCTAGTTCCTCATCAACTTTTGAAACACCCCATGTTACCCCAAATCCCCCTGTTACCCCAAATCCCCTTGTCACCCCAAACCCTCTAGTTACCCCAACTCCTGTTCTTAGTCCTACCCAACTCAGAGCTATGGCAAACAAATATGCTCCTCTTGTGATGCTTTCTCTTCAAGGTGTCATGCCACAAGACTACCAGAGTAAAATTGTAATATTTGATGGCATTGGATCTTACACAACACAACAACACACAAGAAAAATGACAGATTATTTGGAATTGCATGAAATTTACATAGGAGATGTCCAAATGAGGATTTTTGGCCAAACTCCAGTTGGAGAAGTGAGAACATGGTTTAGATCTATGCCTAATCATAATATAGATAGTTTGGAAGTTTTTTACCAACAATTTTTAAATAGGTGGGAGAAGAAAAATAACCCTCTTCAAATTCTTTCTGAATATGAAAACATCAAGAGGGGACCAAACGAAACCGTTTAGGACTATTGTACTAGATTTAACAATGTATATAACACAATACCACTTGACCTTAGACCTCCACCTGGTTTAGCCCTGATAAAGTTTCCATACGGTTTTGATAGTGATATGGCTTTCCAACTGAGAGAGAGGAATCCCCCAACCTAGAAGATATGTAAAGTGTAGCAGTGAATCTGCTAGCCTAAAGATCTAGGGTTAGGAATGAAAGAAGAACACCCTTGAAAGATGAAACTTCACCTTTTGATAAAAAATGGATGCTTTAGCCAAAGGAACGGAAAAATTGATGGATAGGATAGAAATCATTGAAAGGAAACCTCACTTGGATAACCAACAGGCACCTCCAGTGAGAAATCCAAACTTTAGGAAGAACTAGAACCAAAATACTGGTAAAAATGGGCCTTATCAGAATATTAGACCTCCTTTCCAAGAGAACTATGCTCAAAATTCCCATCCAAAAGACCTTGATAAAGACACCCAAAGTAATTTAATGGGGTTATATGATGAGGAAATTGTCTTTCTGACTGAAGATGACCAGGAATTGCACATGCTTCAGCAACTCTAAACCTGAACTGGAGAATCATTCGACTACAAGAAAGGGTATGATTTTGCTCTCTTCGAAGTGCATAATTAGTACAATTTGAGTAGCAAAAAGAACACTGATGTTCCAGACGAAAATAAGAATGCAACATCAAATCAGCCTAAGAAAATTAAAGCAACTCCAGTTACAAAACCTCTCCAAATCCTTTCTAGATCAAATCAGAATCCTCCCAGTCCCACCATTGAAGATGTAACCAATGACCAACCTTCTAATGAGTAACCTTCCACTTCAATTCCCCTCAAGGAAAAAGTGGAACAATCTCAATAAATCGTATTAGAAAATACAATAGAAAGGACTCCAAACACTGAAAAACAATAAAAAACTAAACCAAACCCTGTTGTTAAGATTTAAAATTTTCAAACAGATAAATCCCCTTTGCCTTTCAACTTGGGAGCAGAGGTGGACAAACATAAAATCTCAGTTCCTTTAACAGAACTGATTAAACATGAAACTTACAAATCTCAAATAAGAAAATCTTTAAACCTCATTGAGAATGAAGACTCGGTTAACTTATTTGATGATCAACCTTAGTTAATTTTTGGTCCTGATGTTAATGGAAAACCAATAGAAGGAAGGATAACACCCTTCTACATTAGCCTTAATATCCACGATAAAATCCTACATAATGCCATGCTAGACTCTGGGGCTTCACACAATCTGATGCCTAAATATTTTATGGAGAAGTTAAACTTGGATATCACTAGGCCTTACAAGGACCTATTTTCATTTGATTCAAGTCAAGTTAAGTGCCTAGGACTTATAAAAGACATGTGTGCTTCCCTAGTGCAGTACCCTGCTAAGACCATTCTTATCGACATAGTTGTTGTTGATATACCACCTAAATATGGCATGTTGTTGTCTATATCGTGGGGTGCCAAACTCGAGGGATCTCTGCAACTTGACATGTTGTATGCTACCATATCAGTCTTTGGACATCCTAAAAAACTATATAGAGAGACTCTGATGAAGTATGTAGTGAGTACCCAGGAGAGACCTTAAAACTTTCCTATATATTCCATGCATTCTGATATTAATTCCTTCATTCCTTACAATGCTAAATCGAAAGCAACATTATTTCAGAACCAAAATAAATTGTAGTAGTAAAATAAAATCAAAGTGTCCAAATTCAAGAGATTTCAGATAATAAAGATGACCTAGATACCTCAGTCAAAGAAGATGTTTTTCCCCCGGACAGTAAGAATTATGAACATGAAATTCTATGGCATCTTGAATTTGATGGGTCAGTAAACAAACTAGGTGTAGGAGTAGGAGTATGGATTTACAACTTAGAGAATGATCATTCATAGGGTCATTCCTACAGATTGAACTTTAAATGTACAAACAACATGGCTGAGTACGAAGCACTTCTTTTAGGTCTGAAATTGGTCCAAAGGTTAGGATCCATAAGAGTCTCTATGATGGGATATTATGAGTTGGTAATAAAACAAATAAACGTTGTTTATATGACTAAGAATCCTAGGTCAAGATTTTACAGAGGAACAATTGTAGAAATATTAAATACTTTTTTAGAAACCAAGCTTGACGTTATTCCAAGAAAACACAATATGCAAGCTCATAGTTTGGCTATGTTTGCCAGTACTTGCAAGTTACCATTTCAGCCTAACTATCATTACACTGCTGAGGTTAGGCATAGACCTACTATTCCTGGCAACTGAAAGAACTGGTAAGTATTCAATAATAATCAGAAAATTAACAATTTCCTGACTTTAGATGAAGAATCTGTAAATAGTAACATAGATACTGACATAACATTAGATTTTGATTACACTGATAAAATAGAAATTAAAAAAGTAGAAAAGGAGAAGATAAATAGATTCCATCCCACAAAGTTTACAAAATCAGATATTAAAAACCTAAAACAAATTGAAATTGATAAGGCAATCGACGAAGAATCTGAAGTCATCAATATTAAAGACAATTTTTTGCCCAAAGGATTAACTCCTTTGGAGGACTTGTTTGATTCAAACAATGTCCCTAGAAAGCCAAAGATGGAACCCTTAAAATTTGACATAGAGGAGTGTAACATAGGCTTTGAAGAAGATCCCAAACTGATAAAACTTTCAGAGTCTCTACCTCCTAATGAAAAAGTGAAAAACATAGAACTGTTAAAGGAATTCCAAGATGTTTTTTCTTGGAGTTATGAGGACCTTAAGTCCTATGATACCAACATAATAAATTACACCATTCCTTTAAAAGAAAACCAAAATCCTTTTAGATATAAGCTTAGAAGGATTAACCCCATTCTATTGCCTTCTATAGAAAAGGAAATCAAAAGAATGTAGGAAGCCAAGATCATTGCACCAATTATATTCTCATATTCGGTTTCTTATTTGGTACCTACAAGAAAGAAAATTGGCGAAATTAGACTATGTGTTGACCTTAGCAACCTAAATAAAGTTTCACTCAAGGATAAACACCCTCTTCCCAAAATGGATCACATATTGCAGAGGGTAGTAGGTTCAACCAGAATCTCATTGCTAGATGGGTTTTCTGGTTATAATCAGATTTTAGTCCACCCAGGCGATCAGGCAACAACTACATTCACTACTCCTTAGGGCACTATCATGTATGCAAAGATGCCTTTTGGGTTAAAAAATGCAGGGGCCACCTTTTAGAGAGCAATGGATATAGCCTTTGCTAAGGAAATCCATAAATTCTTTGTAATATACTTGGAGGATATCATGGTATTCTCTATATCAGATCAGCAACACCTGTATCACTTGAGGCAGGTCTTCACCAAGTGTAGGAAGTATGAAATTTCTCTGAATCCTAAAAAGTCTTTATTTTGGTTCGAAGAGGGAAAATTACTAGGCCACATAATCTCCAAAGATGGTATCTAGATCGACCCATAAAGAATTGAAGCCATTTTACAGATACCACATCCTAGGAGCATCAAATAACTACAAGCCTTTTTAGGTAAAATAAACTTTTTGAGAAGATTTATCTCTAACTTAGCTGAACTAATTAGATCACTAAATAACATGTTAAAGAAAGATTCGACTATTAAATGGACACTTGAGGCTAAAATGTCTTTCAAAGATATAAAGCTAGCCTTGACACAAACACTAGTTCTTATCAGTCCAATGTTTGATAGGGATTTCATCATATTTTCTTTCGCCTCAGAACATACCATTGTTGCAGTCCTACTACAGAAAAATGATCATGGTTTTGAACAACCAATAGCCTTCTTTAGCAAAGCCCTGAGAGATGCACCTTTAAAGTATAATATAATGGAAAAGCAAGCTTTTGCTCTAATTAAAGCCATTAAAGATTTCAAAGTTTACATCCTATATTCTCATATAATAGCTCATGTTCCCAATGTTGTAATCAAAGACATCCTAACATAGGATGGTCTAAATGGAAAGAGAGGGAAATGGATAGCTACTATATTAGAATATGACTTAGAAATTAAACCTACAAAATTGATCAAAGGCTGAGGTTTAGCCAAGCTTATGGCTGAATCAAACTGTCAAGCCCTAGACATTAATTTTATTGCAGAATTGGACAATGAAGAGGAGATGGAGACTCCACAAATCATCCAAGCCTTCATAGAATCACCATGGTATGTTGATATTATATACGTTCTACAAAATCTTCAAGCTCCTCCTGAACTATCCAAGACTAAAAGTAGGTTCTTTAAGATGAAACCTTTGAAGTTTTGCATAAATGACAATGCTTTATTTTGGAAAAAACATGAAGGCATCCTTATTAATTGTTTGCTAAAGGAAGAATATGACAAGGTATTACAAGAGTTTCATGTAGGAGACTATGGGGGACATCTTTACTGGAAAGCCACAGCTGACAAGATCCTAAGAGCTGGTTTTTACTGGCCCAGTCTATTTTCCGATGTAAAGAAGTTTGTAACCTCATGTCATAAATGTTAGATTTTTGAAGTAAAAAGAAAACTTTTTCCCTTACCTTTAAAGCCAATATCTACTAAAGCACCATCTCAATAGTGGGGTATTGACTTCATTGGTGAAATTCATCCCCCTTCCTCTACCCAACATAGATGGATATTGACTACTACAGATTATTTTAGAAAGTGGATAGAAGCCATACCCTCAAGACAAGCTACTGATACTATCATAATAGGTTTACTTGACACCAAATTTTTGTCTAGATTCAGTTGCCCAACCAAAATCATCACAAACAATGCATTAGCTTTCAAATCAAAGAGGATGATTGATTTCTGCAACAAATATCATATAACCCTAGGTCACTCCACAACCTACTATCCCCAAGGAAATGGACTAGTAGAGTCTTCCAACAAGAGCTTAGTAAATATCATCAAAAAATTGTTGGAAGATAACAAGAAAACCTGGAACAAGAAGCTAGTGAATGCCTTGTGGGTAGATAGGCTGACCACAAATAAATCCATTGGTACCAGTCCTTATCAACTAGTCTATGTAATGGAGGTTGTTTTCCCATCTTCCTTGGGAACACTAGTGATGATGTTTCTCCAAGAAGTACAGGTTGAGCGAAATGATATTAAAAGGAGGATCAACCAGAAAATTCACTTACACCAGACTAGGGAAGAAGTGTATATCAGATCCCAAGTTGTGCAGGAGAGAATGAAGAAAGCTTCTGACAAAAGGACTATGGCAGAAGATTTCTACCTAGGAGATAAAGTTTTGAAATGGGACTCAAGAAGGGAGGATAAAGGTAAACATGGGAAGTTCGACTTCCTATGGAAAGGCCCTTACATCATTTATGCTTTCAGGGGTAATAATGCTTTTTTCCTCAAGAATTGGATGGTGTAGAAGTAGAAGGAGGACTAGTTAATGGTCGAATGCTTAAGAACTACATATATCCTAGTCACTGATTTCACTAATCACTTGTACATATTTTATTCTTCAAAAGTTTAGTGTTGATTGGATGGTAATTTTGGAGTTGAAGCCCGAAGAGAAGGCCCTAAGATTAAAAAATTTCACTATCATAAATACCAATAATGCAACAAAGTAAAAGGGAAAATTTGCAGAGTAAGATCACAGTAATTTAGAAGGCCATTGATCTACTAGTTCATTTCACCAGGAAATGCCATCCCCAAGTGGAGCCACTGTTAGGTTCCTATACCAATAGGAGTCAAAATTTTGAATGACTGAGATTAAATCTGTAATATGTACATACCTTTGCTTTCTGCAAATGTTTTCCATATTCAAAAAATTAAAATAAAAATTAAAAAATGTAAATAGGTTATGTCCTAAAAGAAAAATCAAAGGACAAAAAGAATAAAAAGGTAAAAAAAGATGAAAAAATGAACCCAAAAAAAAAAAGAGACCATGAAAGTGTGCAAGACAAAATGCCACTACTATTTACTTTTGATGCAGAATAAAATATTGTGTGTAGCTTGTTACCTTTGCCACAATCCATGGATGGTCAAAATGTTTAAACTTGGCTATTTCATGTTTTCAATTTTATGCTTAGAGATAGAGAATAAAATCTGACCAAACTGTTTAATCTTGGCAGATAAGTAGATAAGTAGAGTAAATAAGAGGAGCTCAACTATTTAATCTGAGCCTTTGGATGTAATAAGGTTAGACTTAGATAGATTACTTTTGTAAAAGAAAATAAAATGTTTTGATAAGGGTTTGCCAGCTTAAGTGCACCCAAATAAAGACAAGTAAAAATGGTAGGATGAGTAGGTATGTAAGTAGAACAATGGTTGCAGAATTGTGATGGTTGATTAAATAAGATAATATTTTGCCTTTTAGGTTTCTACAATCTTGATAATTGTGTAGATCATCTTCTGGATTCATCGCATTAGGTTTCTTTAGATCGACTTTTCGAACCAGCAACGGTGGTTCATCTTCAGGATGTGAAAGATTAATGAAAAACTGGTCTTTTTATTCAGTTTAATAAATAGATATATGAGATGCATTGCCGACAGATATTAGGATTAATTGACTTATTATTGAATTATTATTTTATTAGGGTCATAAATTTATATCTTATTATTTTATTTTATAAATGTTTTACTTTATATTCTGTTACTTTATTTTATATCTTATTATTTTAATTGTTTTAATTTATATCTTATTACTTTAATTATATTTTATTAAATTTATTATTAAATTATTATTTATTAGGGTTATAGTTGTTTTTAATTTATATCTTATTAAGATAATATTATTCACCTTCATCATCAAAGTTCTAAGTATGGATGAAAATTGAGCATTTATCAAAGTACACAAAGTCAATTGATTAACCTCCCTCACTCATTACATTTTCCACTTAACTAATTTCCAAGAAAAGTCTTGAAGTAACTAAAATCTTAAGTTAAAGGGTCTCAGAGCATTTCTCTGACTTCTGGAGGGACCGGACCCTCGGCCCAATAACTTATAGGTCCTAAGTACTAATAGTAACCTCATCAGCATTCACCCCCTCCAAATTCACTCATATTCCCAAATAAATCCCTTCCCTTATGAAAAACATCAATTTCCTAGGAAAAGTCATTTTCCCCTAATAAACCCCTTTCTCTAAGGATAAAACCTTAGAAAAGTGATCACCCCCATAGGAAAACCCCTTATCTTCACAAAACCCAAAATAACACTTGGAACCTAAGTATAATGTGTTATGTCAAATAACAAACAAATAAACGAAATGCACTATACTTAGCACTTTATTCATTTCTCGCCAGCATCATACTAATTTCTAACTTTATATATATTAAATCTCGAAAAAGCAATAAATCCTTCCCCTATAGTTATAATAAAAACCCTTATATTAATATCCTGCCCCGAAAAGTTTGAAACATAAACTTTATAAACCCTATCCAAATAAAAGAGATTAATTAATCTATCTGCGATTAATTAATAATCGACCCCGGCTATGAAGTCACCCCCGACACCCTTAATCCTCTATGAACCATTCATTTATTTAAATCCTGTGCACTTAAACCTTTGTCGGGCCCCTCCATTTATTTTCATCACAAAATTTTCACCCCGACCACTGTTTGATTGGCTCCCTTTAATCCGATGGCTATCGATCATATCGAGCGGCCTTCATAGCTCAACCTTTACCTGACTAATATGGTGGTTTCACTTTTTTCCCCACTTCTATGTAGCTCCTAATGAGTGGTATCAGGCGGCCTCCCCCCGAAACCACTCTAGCCCAAAAACGGTGCGATCCAAACTCGCTTACTGCCTCATACTAAACGAAAAAATGTCTCGTCTCCCGCTAAAATCCAATTGTACCAATCCCCCATGTACCTGCCATAACAGTTGACTTTACCAATAAAACTAAAAAAACTCATTGTCTTTTGTTTTATCGTGAAAATGATGCTCAGACCTCCATGCAAGCCACAGAGTATGTGCAACTGTCAACCCATGTCCAACTGCCAACCTGCTAAAGCTGTTAAACTCCCTGTCCGTCCTTTAGTCTCCTGTGCCTCCTACACCTGTACTCAGTTGTCCATCGACCCATTCAGGGAAAAAGCCAGGTATTTATCTGAATTTACCAAAAAACCCTGTCTAATTCCCAAACCTGTTACTCAATTTCTTTAAGTTATTAAGTAATTAAGTAAAACAATTTCCCAGCAACCCCAAACTACTCTGAATTAAACCAATTTGCCCCCAATTTAACTGAAAACCCTTTCTCCACTCTTGAATCCACAAGAACCAAGGATGGCTGCTCTAGTTGCAATGGATGTCTGACCAATTACCACTCCCCACGAGGACTTAGACCATGTCCCTTTGGCAGACAAAGACTTCCAAATCAAAGACACTTCTACCCATGAATCCCCACTGAAGTTATTCTGCAGGTACAGAGACTAGTACTTAAACCACGCAGACAAAATAGGTCTTTGAGAATCAGGTTTTCCCAAGTACCAATTCCCTAGAGTTCATATCTTCGCTAAAATTTTCGACTATTGCCATATCAACTACAGTTGCAGCCAAAGAGCAGTGATGATTCCTGACCATACTATATTATTCACCATCACTACTGAATGAATCAATGAAATACTGTAGTTGTAACTAGGGAAAAACCTGACCCCCATTTTTGTTGGAGACCTACTTGACAGATTCCCTAGAATCACCTCCATCAAACTTGCTCAATTATTCCAGACCTTCATTATGGAAGAGAAATACATTCCAAAGGACCCTCCCCCATACATGTGGACCATATTCTCTGAACTTGGCCAAGACATTATATCAATGATATCTAGTGTTTTAGGCCAGACTACCAGTGAGTTTGTTGATGAGATTATTATAGCCTTCATGTCCATTTACACCCCTGGACAACCCCCTGCCATCATGTTTGATTATGCCAAATTCATTGTAGATAAAATGCATGATCAATTCATGAGAATGGAAAATGAAAAAGTATTCAAGTACTCATCAGTTTTATATCATCTTTTCCTATACTCTCAACCTGATAAAATCCCATTTACACTTCAAAATCTTGATACCAGAGGCAACCCTAGATCAGTAGTCTTCTAGACCACATTAATCCACCAATATGACTCTCCATATACTTATATAGATTTCATATATCTTTTTGTGCACCTAGTTCCAACTATGTTGTTATGAAGTCCTCCCCCGAGGATCAATGCAGATATTAGGAGGGTCATATAGTTATCTAAACAACACAAAGTGGGAGACTGGTATTTTTACCAAAATCACACTGAAATTAGGATATATGGTTGTGAGTTAGCACCCTACAAACTACCAAGATACCTCCCCATGAGATTGTTTTCTCTGGAGTACTACAGGAAAATAATTAATTCAGATGAGGTACATTTTGTAAAGGCCAAGAAGAAAGCTCAACTCAGAATAAAAGACTATCTTGGCCCCTTTATATGCAACAGTAGGGAAGCTGGAAGAGAAGCAAAAGAAATCCTTCAAAGGCTCAAACTGAAACAAAGCTTCATATGGAGATATGACCCTTTGGATTTCATCTACAATAGAAGATAAAAGAACAAATTGTCTCCCTATATCCACCACAGAGTTCCTGAGATAGAACATTATGCAAATAAACTAGAATGGGTGGAGAACACTATAGTAGACAAAGATAGCACAAAAGTTGTTGTTGATAATGTGTTTATTGATCTAGAAAGGAGACTTGATGAATATTCTTTTGTACAAGTGCCAAGGGAATCCCTGTCCCAAAGGGAAACACAAGAACATAGTGAGCAACAAGAAGAAGAAGGACCTCAACAACAAGAAGAATCAGAACAACCAGATATAGCAGAAGAGCTGGCTCAGCTAGAACACATCATGAGTACTCCTCCTATTGTAAAAAATCCTATAAATGAGGAGAAGAATCCCAAAGTGATAGGGAGGAGGCCACTCCTTCTAGCATACCTATTGAACATACTTATGTCAAAAGGCAAAGGTTAAATCCCTTTTCAGAACAAGAGTTTACAAAAGAAACAACTGGAACTACAGGTACAGAAATGGTAGTGAGTAGGCAGGCCACTCCCTCTGGAGGAACACAAGAACCTTCCGCTACACAGGCTCAAATGCTGGAAAGACGATAGAGCATGGAAGTATCCTCATTCAGGGCTCCAACTAGCCAGGACCAAGACATTAGAGAAAAATACAAAGAGATAAAGGCCAAAAACGAAAGGTTGAAGGCTCAGAGCTATGCACAATACCTTAAAATGGCTACCACTAATCAAACAAGGCTAATGTCAGCCTTTGACGTAAAAGAAGGTAAGATGCAAATGAATTTCATGAAACCTACCATATAGTAGCCCAGGTCTATAACAGATTACTTGAAAATAGATTTTAAGGTGATGGTGAAGGATATACATCCTATTGACCAAATAGAATTACACAAACAGACCGAAGAAGTGGTCTTTTCCACATTGACCGCTAAGGCCGTTGCAGTAGATGAGCTACAAAATTTGGTGAATAATAGATCAACACAATTCCAACTAGAAAAGGCCCCTTCATAGGCTAAGGATACAAGGATAAAGTCCTTAGAGGACTTAATCATAGAGTTGGGCACGATCCCAAGGATGTAAAGGCTTTAGAAAGGCTAATCAAAAAGAAAAATGATGACATAGACGACTTGAAAAAGCAGCTTAAAAGTGCTCATCTACATCATCCACAAACAACTGAAGTACTAGAACCCAGAAGGAATAGGAGGAGCTTATGGACTTAGTCCTAAAGCTAAATGATCAATTGAAAGAAACAGAGAAAGAGCTAGGCAAACTGGTTCAATCTAAACAGAGTGAGTTGGCCACCATTCCACATACTGTCATTCCTACAGTCTCTACAATAGTGTCCTCTAGATTGGATGCTTCCTTAGCACCAACAGTTCCACCAGCTACAGCCATGCCAGTCAAAGGTACATCTACAAGTGCAAGTACATCTTTAGAGAAGACAATTGAATTAGTGAAAGCCATGGAAGAAATGACCATCCAAGCTATAGAGCTTAAAACACTTAGAGAAAGAATGTCAAGCTTGGAAACTAACTGCAAGCTTGCACAAATACAATAGAAAGAAGAATCTCAGAAGAGTCAAAGAATGGGTGAAAGGATAAAATTCCTTGAAAAGGACTTAATATTGCAACACCCACTAGGAGAAATAAAGGAGATTCTCTGGTCCAACATCATTGACTTTGTCAATGATGTTTGGTCATCAATTCAAGTAATTTTTGAGCAGACTAAACTGGTGAAAGTGGCCACCGAAGCGATTCAAAAGACAAGAGGAGATCTGGGAGACAAGCTTGAGGAGGCCAATCAACTGATAAAATTCTTGAATAGTAAGAATAGGTATCAGCTGGATGAACTGGGCATAGAATATAGGATAGGAACCATCATAGAAATCAAGAAGGTTCTTACTAAAAGGAACCTTATACTCAATCTTGAGAAGAAATTCCAAAGCATACAAGCTGATATTGATAGATTCATGACAAAGTTATGTATTTTGAGGGAAAATGGCCTCCCCAGTCCTATGGTCATCCATGATAAGCTAATGACACAAGAGGAATATGTTGCAGGACTAAACATGTTGGCCAGGGCCCAAGCCAGTATTTCAGGGGTTAAAGCTTTACCCACAGGAAAGGTATTGTATGACATTCTGGAAAATCTGTTCTTCCTAGAGCATGAGGTAAAGCACCTGTTTGTCAATAGGCCAAATTTTTCCAAGTACATCGAAGCTGATGAGACATATAGAAATATGTTGAAGACAAAATTACTTGAAGATGAATGGTGGGTAAAATTAATAGATTCACTATAAATTTACTACAGTAAATCCATATGGTAGCCAGGTAAAACAGGTGAAACAGGGTCAAAGTGTAGGGGCTAAAGAGTATCAGTAGGTTGAATACATAAAGTGATTCTAGCACACAGATATCAATCAACTGAAATATCCAAATTGGAACCACAATAGCCAGCACAATCTTAATAAAAGGGACAACAAGAAGGAAGTTTTCCATCTATCTCTATCTTCATGCTTGAAGATATTTTTGATTTCCTAGAATAATTCTAAACTGTTATGAGATATTTTGTAATATTTTCTGTATAAATACTTCACATTTCGAAGTAAATAGGGTGGATTCAAAGACATTTATGTAGGTATTTCACATCAAGTTAAAGAGCTATTGTAATCAAGACTAGATTGGCTACTGGATCATGCAATATAAGTCAAAGACATTTCACAAGATTCTTGTGCATAGTGGAACTCAAATAAGTATTATATCTTCATGTTTATTACTGTTTTCTCTTCATGTTTATAAATATTCACATGTTTCTCTATGAAATTTGAATGGTTAACAAGGAATGATATTTCAGAATTAGCTTTAATGCTCTCTGTCTTGACTATTTACTTTCTCACTGTTTTCTGCTAAACTATCTTAGTCTGGGAATTCTTAATTGCTCCATTACTTCTGTAGTTTCCCCCCCTTAGGTCCATAGTAAAGGATTCTTAGTTGCCCTTTTCTACTGATCTCCTTCTGTTCTTCATCTTGATCTCGGTTTAAGGATTCTTCGTTGCCCTTTTGCCCTCGTTAGGACTACCTCAACCATTTGAACCTATAGATTTGCTTTTTTTGTGCTAGCCTGCCCTGTGAACTCCTCCTTTAGTAATTGATCTAATCTAGTTAAGCTACTCTTTGATTGACTCCATAGCCCAATGGATTGAAGGTTTTCTCTGCCCATCTGTTCCTGAAATTCCACCACCCAATCAAAATCAAAACCTCATGAGCACTAAGAACTATCCTGAAATCCCACCCAAAAACAAAGTTAAATTATAAAGAGAGAGCCCTCTCTGGACTTAGGTTGGCTAGAACCGGAGTCTAAAAGATTAGGTTTTTGGTTACCTCAGATTATTCCTTCTTTTCATAAATTCTAGGGAAGAATTCTAAGTGATACCACATGGAGCACGTTTTCATGTCTAATGGCTAGAATAAAATATTTTATATGATCCTCAACTGGTTGTTTAGAATCTAGGTCAAACTTGTGGAGAAACGTTTTGGGGTTTCTGGGTAGAGAACATTGCACACCAAGGATATCAACAACATCTTGATCGAGTTGTGGTGTAGAAATATTATTTTCTTGGTTATGTTGGTTATTTCCTACGTTGCCTTGATTATTAGCCATTCTTTAGGATCCCTGAGATTTAGATGACTCCGAAGAATATTCTTCACTAGAGTAATATTCAAGAGAAGAAGTGAGCTAGGTGGGGAACCAAGTGGACCAGGACCAAAATAGTTGGATGGCTTCATTCACCAGTAGGTGGTTCAGATGTTGATTGATTAAGATCAATGATTACGCTATTCAATATATCATCCAACCTATCATTGGTAGTACTGGAAGTCTCAAGAATATTTTGCGGGGATCTAGTATATAAGGTTATTCTAAATGAAAATCAAGAGGTGTAACGAGATGTTGAGACAATCGTATTTCAATAGACTTTGTGTGTTCCAATCTCTCTTGATTTCAGGAGATAAATTTGCGAGACCCTTGTAGACACTCATCAATCTCGGATTAGACTTTTGAATGGGTTGTATTTGTGGGTTCATTGGTCAACTATTCAGGAATAGGTTGAGGCTAAGATGTTAGCTCCCTATAATAGTAGTGTATTCCCTTATTATTATTGTCATTGTAACCCTTATTATTATTTTTGTGCCTATGTTGTCCCCATATTGCTATTATTGTGCCCCATAGAAGCCCATTATTTTTATTGTTGCGCCATTACATTATTATTGTTATGCGGCTTTGATTATATTGTGGCCCATTAGAATCCTATATATAAAAAGGAGGTCTTTTCATTTGTATCATCCAAGAATTTTTCATTTTTGTAATGTAGAGGAGGCTTCCCCCTCGAAGAGTCTACATTTTAAGTCGTTGATCTATCTCTTTCTTCTATCTTGTGAGTTGATTGCATAAGAATTGGTATCAAAGCTTTGGATTCTACGGTTTCGCTGCTTCAAATAGGCCATCGTGGCATTTTCACTATAACATTTTTCTATGAAGATTCAGATGCCGACATTAAAATCCATTTGAGATGAAATCGTGATGAAATTCATGAATGGATTTAAGATATTTCCTCACTACAATTTTGGAGGTATAAACTATGGAAGTTCTAGTTTTGGTAGGCTCCCGAATTTGATCTCAAATAGATTACCTTGGGAAAATTGTCATAACTTTCTCTCTAAGCATCTGAATCAAATTTCGTAAATGCGACAGAAAGAATATAGATTGTTGTCTGTCGGGTATAGTCTTCATAACCTAAGGTTGAAACAGTGAGACGTGGCATGTCGTACAAGTTCACTCTACTGAACTAGTCTATAATTAGGGTATAACAGGAGATTGGGCATAGCTCTTACTTTGGGAATCCAATCGCTATCAAACTTGAGGGGTTGGAAAGAAGACTCAGAGGGCTATCACAGGATGAAATTGAAGAACTTGGAGATAATAAATTATAGAGTTACAGGCATTTCATGATCGGGCTCATACAGAGCAGAAAAAAAAAGTAGTTTTAAGTGATTCCAAGGGAATTGTGAAGCATAATTTTCATTCATTGACATCACGAAGAAAGAAAATGGAAAAACCTAGTAAACAACCTAAAATATATACTATGACACTTGAAGAAGAGGAAGAAATTCAACATGATATATCAAAATTATGAGACCAAGTGCAACAAATGTTTCTCTCACAAAAAGTAACTCAAGCTAAGATGGATGGTTTGAAGAATGGAATGGAAGCTAAGATGGAAGGTAACATAAAGGAAACATGGAACATTTGAAAATAGGTTTGAAAAAGTTGCTACAAGAAATGCTTACTAATGGCGAAAGGGTAGTAAAGAAAACTCATGACGAGAACAAAAGAAATGTTAGTCATGATCTCATAGACTCTAACGTTGGATTGAAGACCCACCATGTTCCAAATATTGATATGAGGAAGTTTGATGGCAAGGATCCCGTCACATGGATACTACAGATGGAGCAATATTTTGATATCCATAATGCGTAAAGAACCCAAAATATATGCACTGCAACTATATATTTGGAACCCAATTAGTTTGTATGGTATTGATGGATTTTCTCTTGTAAAAAAATTGTCGCTTGGGAAATTTTTATGGAGGAAATGATAGCACATTATCAAGATACAAAAAGCAACACTTTTTTTAGCCAATTGATAAATCTGAAACAATCAATGGTGGAGCACATTGAGGACTTTCAAAAATTGAATATAAGGGTAAAATATATTCCACAGGAGCATAGGATTGATGTGTTCATAGGGGCTTTAAGAGATAACATCCAACATGAGGTTCGCCTTTGGGAGTCTGATTCATTGGAGAAGGCATTCAGGTTGGCAAGAAAAATTGAAAGAAAAATAATGGCAACAAGGAAGCCTACCACTCACAACTATAAATATGGAAGTGTTGTTGCCCCTAGCCTTCCATAGCCTACAAGGTTGACACCACAATAGTCGGAAGAAAAAATAGCAAAAGGGCTTTGTTATAGTTATGATAGAAAATACACTAAAGGTCATAAGTGTGCCGAGAATATATTATTTTACATAGATTATGAAGAGGAGGGAGAAAAGGAACCAAAAACATCAAAAGAAGATGATACACATGAGGAACAAACCCTAGAGAAAGAAGAAAAGAATCTGACCATATCTTGTAATGCATTGGCCGGAATTACCACTCCTCAAACTATCAAGATAGAAGGACATATCAAGAAGAAAAAGGTAACACTGTTGATTGATTCGACTAGTACCCATAATTTTATTCATTGTAAGATAGCCAAGGAATTGAATTTCTTCCTATATCGCGCACCAAAGTGTCAAGTGATGGTTGCAAATGAAGGAACAATAAATTTCTCTGGGAAGTGCCATAATATCAAGCTATCCATGGGAGAATATGTGTTGAATAGACCAATGATTTCCATTCTAATTGGTGGTGCTGATGTGATACTAGGAGTCCAGTCGCTACAATATTTGGGTATGATAACTTTTAATTTTCAAGAAATTTTCTTGAAATTTGTTTTGGAAGGAAAGGAAGTTGAATTAAGGGGTATCATAGGGAAACCGGGAAAGGTAATTAGCTCTAACGGCATGACAAATCTTCTAAAGAAAGAAAAATGAGGCATAATTGCACAATTATGTTTGCTAGAGGTTCCCACGTTGGAATCATCTATTTCTCTAGATCTCCAAAAATTATTGGACATTCATTCCAAGGTATTTGATACTCCCAAAGGCCTCCCACTAATTCGTGATCATGATCATGATATTCATTTGATTCCAGGCGGTTTTCCTCAACACATTAGGCCTTATAGATATCCGTATGCCCAAAAGAGTGAAATTGAGTGTATGGTTGCAGAAATGCTAGATGCTGGTATAATTCAACCTAGTCAAAGTTCTTTCTCTGCTCCAGTACTATTGGTGCACAAGAGGATGGATCATGGCGCACGTGTCTAGATTATATGGAGCTCAACAAGTTCACTATTAAAGATAAATTCCCCATTCTTGTCATTGATGAATTATTGGATGAATTACATGGAGCAATTTACTTCACCAAGTTATACCTTCGTTTAGGATATCATCAAATCAGAATGAAGATTGAAGACATTCTGAAAACAACATTTAGAACTGATGAGGGTTATTATGAATTTTTGGTCATGCCTTTTGGCCTTACCAATCCACATTCTACATTTCAAGGTTTGATGAATTCCATTTTCAAACCCTTAGGAAATTTGTGTTAGTATTTTTTGATGATATACTAATCTACAACAAGTCTTGGAAGGATCATGTTCAACATGTTGATAAAGTTCTCAAACTATTGGAGGGGAAACAATTATATGCAAAAATCTCCAAATGTTTCTTTGGATTACAAGAGGTGGAATATTTGGGTCATATTGTATCTCATGAAGGTGTTAAGTTAGACCCTAGCAAAATTAAATCCATTAAGGAATGGAAAATCCCCACATCCATAAAGCATCTGTGAGTATTTATTGGGTTGACAGGGTATTATTGCAAGTTTGTTAAGTATTATGGGAGAATAGTGGAACCTCTAACAACATTACTGAAGAAGGATGCATTTTCTTGGACTCCAAAAGAAACGAAGGCCTTTGAACATCTTAAAGAGGCAATGTGCCAAGCACCGATCTTAGCTATGCCAGACTTCACAAAAAACTTTATTGTGGAATGTGGCACCTCGGGAAATGGAATTGGTGTTGTTTTAATGAAAGAAGAAAGACCCGTTGCTTTCAAAAGTCGTCCAGTCAAAGGAAAATATTTACAAAAAGCTATTTATGAGAAGGAAATGTTGGAAATACTACATGCAATTAAGAAATGGTGACCTTACCTAATGGGAAGACACTTCAAGGTAAAAAAAGATCATGATAATATTAAATAATATTTAGCACAAATATTATCTTTAGAAGAGAAGCAAAAATGAGTCACAAAGATGTTGGGTTATGAATTTGAAATCATATACAAAAAAGGGAAGAAAAATGTTGTTACAGATGCACTCTTAAGAAAGGATGAGGAGGTGGAAGCATTGCTTTGTGCCATTTATATTATCTAGCCAGATTGGATAAATGAAGCAAGGGATGAATGGAAGAATGATGAAGAAGTGTGGGCACTCATTCAAAAGTTTCAAAAAGATCCCAGTACATCTGATACATTTAGCTAGAAAAATGATTCATTATGGTACAAAGGTCGCTTAGACCCCTGTAGGAATTCCCAACTCAAACAAAATATTCTTAGGGAATTGCACACATCTCCCTTAGGAGGGCATTCAAGATTTTTAAAAACTTACCATAGGGTTAAGAAGGAATTTTTTTGGGATGGCCTTAAATCTGATATTCAAAAGTTTGTGGTGGAATGTTTGGTTTGCCAACAAAATAAAGTTGAGACAATTAAGACCACAGATCTATTACAACCTTTATCCATTCCAAGTCAACGGTGGGAGAAGGTTTCAATGGATTTTATCACAGATTTACTCAAGTCTGAAGGAAAGAGTGTCATCATGGTGGTAGTTGATAGACTTACCAAGTATGCACATTTTCATGCATTATCTCATCCATTTAAATCCAGTACAATTGCTACTGCATTTATGGAAACAATTCAAAAGCTACATGGAAACCCAAAGATTATTGCAAGTGACAAAGATCCTATTTTCACTGGAAATTTTTGGACATAATTATTTTCCTACCTTGGTACTCAGTCAACTCATAGCTCATCTTATCATCCTCAATCTGATGGGGAGAATAAGATAATGAACAAAAGTTTGGAAGGATATATCTGTTGCTTTGTATCTGATAAACAGACACAATGGGTCAAATGGTTACCACTCGCTGAATGGTGGTATAACACTTCCTTCCATACTGCAGCAAAAATGACCCCATTTATGGTGCTTTATAGATATCATCCACCGTCCATCACATCATATTTAAGAAAAAATTCTAAGGTTCAAGCAATGGAAGATCACATCGAGCATCAACAAAAATTTCTCCAACTCTTAAAGAATAACCTCACTTTGGCGCAGAATAGAATGAAACAACAGGCAAATCAACATCGTAGCAAAAGAAGTTTTGATGTAGGTGACTGGGTATTTCTATGGTTACAAACATACAAACAAATGTCCCTCAAGCAAGCTAAGAAGGATAATAAATTATCACCAAAGTATTATGGTCCGTACAAGGTGTTGCAAAAGATTGGTACTATGGCATACAAATTGGAACTTCCTGCATCTTCCCGAGTGCACCTAGTTTTCCATGTTTCATGCCTAAAGAAGGTTATAGGTGACAAGCTCCCATTCCAAAAAATATTGCTAGAGCTTGACGAGGAAGGAAAAATCATATTGGAACATAAAGTAGTCATAGAACCAAGAACTCGACAACTACGAAATCGATCAATTTCAGAGTATCTCATCAAGTGGAAGAACTTACCCGTTAAAGGTTCTACATGGGAGGATGATAATTTTATAGAGAAGCATCTATAACTACTCAATCATCAAGGAAAACACTTTTTCGAAGGACAGGGGCATGTTAGGTCCCTATAATACTAGTGTATTCCCTTATTATTATTCTCATTGTACCCATTATTGTTATCATTGTGCCCATGTTGTCTACATATTGTTATTATTGTGCCCCATATGAGCCCACTAATGTTATTGTTTTTCCCTTACATTATTATTTTTATGTAATCTCTCATTATATTGTGACCCCTTAGAATCCTATATATAGAAAGGAGGACTTGTCCTTTATATCATCCAAGCATTGTTCATTTGTGTAATGTAAAGGAGGTTGCCCCCTTGAAGAGTCTACATTTTAAGTCATTGATCTATCTGTTTGTTCTATTTTGTGATATGGTTGCATAGAATAATAACTAGAGGAAGTCTTAGCAAGGGGAGGGTTTGATTGGCTTCTTGTGACAATAGGGTACCTAACGTCTCTTATGGATACCCTTAGCCATTTAAAGTCAAATATTCCCTCTTTCTAGCTCCATTTACTGATGCGGTATTTTAGGCCTTAGTTAAAAAAGGGGATGTGACCCAGAATGAGGCTCCTTAAATGGACAAAGACGTGAAGGATGGTCACTCATGACAGGTTTTAAGCCTCCATTAGCCTTCAAATATTCTCTCTTGTAAATAAAATAACCTAGGGAATCCTTAGGTTAACCAATGTTACATGTACATGAAAGCTAAAATATTTGTTAATATATCTAAATTTATCAATTAATAATTAATAAAATATGATACAAAAATAAGAATAGAATCAATGACTAAAATAAAATAAATATCATACAAATGATGCAGGAATTATAATACAACATATAAATCAATCATAACTTAACATAACTAGTCCAAGAATATAAATTGTATTTACCTTTGCTACACTATCATGAAATACAAACTAATTCTAATTTATATATGCTATTATAAATGAAAATTAACTATAATATTTAATGTGAATAGGTAAAAGACTGAAAACTATAAAAATGTAAGCTTCATGTCTTTTTAACTAACAAAAAACAATCAAACTTTGTTTTAATGATTTTTTGTCGATGTTAGATACTGCCAACATACAGGGGATCTCCCAGATATAAGGTCCCAATTAGTCCTCACATTGTTTACTATAGGAGTCCCATCCAGAAATACAGTTCGATTGTCATTGAATTAAAGGTTTTCCTTGGCTTAAGAAATTATCATCAGAGAGAACCGTGCATGTGCTTTTGAATGAGCAAGAGATTGTGCCTTGTGAATGTTCAATTATAGATGTATCGATGTTCTTTCATTGCAAGGGGAAAGAAAGTGAACCTGTAAAAATAGAATTAATAGTACTAGTCTAATGGATACACACACACACATGTATAAGAAAGACTTTTCTAACATCAAGAGAAATAGTTCATGTATATGCGATGATCGTTAAAATTATTACAACAAATTTCTAGTGAGTTATGCACCAAAGTTGTTGAAATAGTTTCATTACTTCAGTACATGTGAAAGACCACATGAACCATAAACATTACAAGAATAGTCTAAAAACATTCACAATACATGCATGAAAATGTGTTGCCCAAAAGGCTTCATGAATTAAGAAAAGGTTTCAAGATACACAAGTACAATGAACATCACTAGCTCCAATAGTGGAGCATTAGAGCCACTACTTCCTCCCAAAAATAACTATCTTTATCTCTCTAATGCATTGTGGGAGAAACCAAGGTTAAAAATTCATTTTCTTGAGTAATGAGGATCCTTTTATAGCTTGAGACATGACTTTTCTTACCTTCAAGAGTCTTGACTTTCTAACTTCTAATGAAATTTGGACTTCTAGAACCCTTAGACTTCCAAACGGATTTTGGGATATTATATGACTCTTGGAATTATATGTCTTTTGGACTTCTATACATGTCTCTTTTGTCCATACATGACTTTTGTACTTCCATTTATTTTCCTTTATAATAATTCCATTATTATATTCTAACTTCCACATCATCATGTGATGAAACATGGCAAGTCACTATTATTGATGACTTGGACTTATAGTGACCGATGGCATGGAATTTCTTCAATTAGTGACATGGCTACCACTTTTGTCTTTCCTCTTGCATGCAACTTCTGATCATCAATGTATTCACCCTCCAAAGAGTCCTTGATATCAGAGAGTTTTTAGGGGTGCTTTAATCATTAAGGCTTCAACGTGTTCTTCGTTTTCAAATGCTCTCTTTGACTGCCCCATTTTCCTAATCTTCTTCTTGCATCCTTGCCATGTTATTCTCAGAACACCTACAATTCCAATAACTCATGAAAATACAACATTATCTTGAGAAATATCCTATTCTAAAACATTTCATGGAGATTTTCCATTCATTTCTTAATATTTTCCTCAGAATTAGCAAGGAAAACTTATGGGCTCAAGGGCACACTTCTTGAAGGGTTGAGGAGATGAAGCTTCAGTGCTTTAGGATGTGCTCATGCACTTAAGAGAAGAGAGAGAAATTAAAGGGAGGGTGCAAGGCATAGGTCAGAAAGATGAAGGATGAGGCTTTAGGCTTCACAGGTGTGTTGTGCGCTGAAGGGAGACAAGGAGAGCATAGAGCACACTGCTGAAGGCTGAAGGAAAAGGCTATGGGGCTTTAGGGTGCCCTCATGCACTCAAGAAGGAAAACAAGGGTGGAGGGCACATTGTTGAAGGTTGAAAGGGTTAAGCTTTGTATCTTTCAAGTGTGGTCATGTGCTCAAGGAGGGTCCACTTCTTTCAGTTGAAAGAGTGCACTCAAAGGAAGACTTGTTTTTTTTAGGGCGAAGTTCTAAGAAGGAAAAATAATGATGTTTAGGAGTGCATCATGAACTCTTGGAGGGATTTAGAGGGTGCACTTCAAGAAAATGAAGTATTCTTGATCATAGATTAAGAGTGTGATTTTTTGCTCCTAACCTTAATGGATTCACCTTGAAACTAAAATTTTTCTAAGTGTGAAAGATAGAACAAGGGGCAGACTTAATGTGTTTAGACTTAGAATCATATGTGACACATACCAAATCATCAATACAACTTATATAGTATTAAAAAATATTAAATATACATGAAAATGTCAATCTAAAAAAATCCCAAAGTACAATTAACAAAGTGTGTGCAACTATGACCAAAAGTGTCATTTCGCAACAAAGAAAGGTTCCATGGTCATATGTAGTAGGGATTTTCTAATCAATGAAAAAAACTTAAGAATGATCAAGAAATATTGAAACGCATAGAATGACTTGAAATGACACTTGACAACCGAGGTGGCACTTGATGTGACATTCGAGTAGGCTCCAAAATTTAAATGTAGTGAAAATTTGGAGGGTGCTATAGAAACAAGAAAATATGGCGACATAGAGGGTGAACATTAGCTTCTCTTCCTAGGAATATCATTTTATTTAAAGGACCAACCCTTCATGAAGTATTGATTCACCAATTGGGTTTCCTTTACTTCCCCTTTCGACCTAGTTGTATACATAGTACCTCACTTCACTTTCACTTTGTTCCAAGACACAAAAGGCATTCCATATCATAATTGTTTCAATCTAGAAAAGGGTAATATACGTGATGAGTTTAATATATTCATAGCATGATTTTTATCTATGGTGTTTCTCCATTACCAACAAATCTGAACAATACCCTCATGAAGTCACTACAGGATCACAAACATTTCTTAGCTACCAGCAGGCCTGGACAGTACCTTGACGAAGTCGCTTGCTTCACCTCCCTATGCAGGAATATTTTTTCTTATTTCACCGTTTATTTACTTATTTAATAAGATTATGGTTCGACACTTATTATTTTCAATGAGAAGAAGAATGATCCTGACTTATTGAGAGTAGAGCAGGTTTCCCCTTCAAAGAAGTATTTTATAACCTTTGATATTGGTTTTCTCACTTTAGGTTTTACACTTATCATTCTGTACTAGATTGGATAAGCATGTAACACACCAAGTAGATATGCACCAAGTTAAAAAGTTTTGATAATATAATAGATGTTGATCTATTAGGTTTCCTCAATGTTTTCCTTTAGGATGTATCATACTTTCCATCTGGAGCTAGCTCAATCTATGGCATCTTCCCAAACAAAGAAGGAGAACAAAAAAATAGCCAAACATTGTGATTGTCACATTTTATCTTTATTCCATTACAACTTCCTTTTTTGAGCCATGCACTTGTCAGATAACGTAATATTTATGTACAAAAACGAAAACAAAAAACAAGACAAGACCAAACTTCACATGACACACATATAACTGACAAAAATTAAAAGAAAACAAAAGAAAAGAAAATGCTGACAGGAAACACAACTTAGAGTTGATATTGGAAATAACATTTCAAATCTCAACCATTTATGGGATTTTGATCAATCCTCCCATCTAATGATTTCAACTTGAAATTATTACGACGAAGTTTTTCCTCAATGGTGAAGGGGCGAATCCACAAAGGTTGGAACTTCATGTCATTTCCTTTCTCCTCATGGGATTTGGCCCACTTCAATACTAAGCACCCACATCAAAACTATTTGTCCCTAAATATTTCTTATCGAACCAATGTTTAATATGGTTTTAATGGATGACAAATATTTCTTTGGCTTAGAGCCTTTCTTCCTCAAGTTTAAGCAAGTTATCTATACTGCTTTGAATGAGAAGACAAGGTCTACCTTAGGATTCTTCAGAGAGTTGCAAGGTTGGGAGGCATAAGTTTGGAGGAAATATAAATTCTTTGTCATATACCAGGAAGTACAATGAGCTTTTGAGGGAAGGCTTTGGAGTTACACGGTCAACCCATAATGCATTTGTCAAAGCATTTTGCTAGTCCCTTTGCTTAGAGAAAATGGTTTTCTTAATTATGTGTATGAGATTGTTTTTTGTTGATTCAACTAAACCATTTCCCTATGGATAATAGTTAGATGAATTCTTTAATAAAATACCATTTTCTAATTTGAATTCATAAAGTTTCAACAAAAATATATAAGTCAAATTATCAAATACAAGAGACATAGGAACACCAAACCTGGCTATAATGTTATGCTTCAAGAAGTGGATGACTTCCTGGACATTAAATTGTCTTGAAGGAATTGCTTTTGTCCACTAAATAAAATAATATTTAGTTGTTCAAATATATCAGTGTTGCTTCAATGAATGTTGAAATATTTCCCCGGTAACATCTAGTCCCCACTGCTGGGATGGTTCTTCGACTACTACTAGTACTAGGGGGGCGACCAACTTCTTATCTCGAACAGAACATCTCTAAGAAGCTAGGAACTTGCAAACATAAGCATGAGAGCATTTGAATAAGGTGGAACAATAATAAGCATCCCTCAATACTTTATGCACAACTATGTCTCCTGCATAGTGACCTTGTGTTGGTCTATCATCAGAAAAATTTGAAGGATGAAATTTTATCTTAAAGTTTAAAAACTTTGGTGAATCTTACTAGTCTCTAGTACAAAAATAATAAAATGTTTGATGATATTTTCTAAAAATATTTTGATTTCTAATTATTTTATACCGATCTATATACAATCTTGGTGATTTCTAAGGTAAAATAATTTTAAACTGTAATACTTGGATAAATCTTTTTTAGAAAAGATTGAAATGACGAATATTCTTTTTGGAAAAAGTATGGAAAACTAGACCAGCTGCGAATATTAGCCCCTAAAATTTTCCTTGTTTGTTGTGTAGACCTTTTAATACCTTCTTCGTGTCTTGAGGCTCAAGGAAGCTTAGCAAGACACCATTGTGGTGCTTTTTGAAAAGCACTCCATGAATAGGCTGATAATATAGAGCTTTAAGGAATATCACCCTCTTTTGTTTATTTGATAAAATTGTGGGCAAGGTATCATTCTCTAAGAATTTTCGTATGTCTGAATACCATTCTTGATTTGGTCTGGGTAACTTGTTCAACATTATAGTTTTCTATTTCCTGCTCCCAACCTAAAATATCTTGCTCGAGAGCATCTCTTTCCTCGGCTGCAAGTTGACAGAGGCCATGACCCTTAATTGTATGAAGTGGTTTAAACTCCAGATCGTATTTTTGTAAGCGAGTCATCCAATTTTCTCTTTTCTCACCCAGCTCCTATTGCAAAAAATGTTTTCTGACCATTGGATGAGGCACAAAAATGATCATATGATAATGAAGGAGATAGGTTCTAAAATATTTTACTGCCTTATACTAATCATAAGCATGTTTATCAATGGAAGGATAATTCAACTCTAACCCCTATAAGCTAACACTCATGAAACAAATAGGTATGTAACACCCTCCTCCCATGTGCACCCAAGTAACCATACAAACTGGGGTAAACATTAGACGAGAGGATACTATGAGCATACTCGACGTCCTAAGTGACCTTAAGGAAGTGGAATCAACAGATCATCACACACAGTCATCCAACATTATTAACAGAAGCCTCGGGAGACAAGTCAACCACTCAGATAACCTGGCCCTAGGTCCCAGTGCTGTTCTGGATCTCTTAGGCCATAGTCTCTCTCATGATATTGGGATGGGAGCAACGAGTAACCTAAAATCACTCTCAAAAGCTTGCCTGCCAGTGATGAGAGACCAAAATTGCCACTTATGTGCTTGCTACCCCGAGATTTAAGCCACTTTTTCAGGCCCATAGCCCAGGCCACTTCCCAGAATGGAGTGATAGCTTAGAATCCTTAAAAATACAAGGAAACAATGATACGTAAGAAACAAACTGAACAAGACCATAACCAGAACCCTACTAGCCATGATAGGAATTTCGTCAAGCACATTATCAACATGTAACCTACAGGTGTGAACAATAGAATTAACTGTATGAATCTCATACTTATCTAAGAATCGGTATGAACAATTGTTTCCTCATGCCAATTGTTACATTATCATCTATTAGGTCATAGACACATTATCCATTCATATACAAGTAAAAACATGTTGAGAACCATACATAGTTGTTGTCATAAAATATACATATAACTATCAGAATAGGAACAAAAATACCACAGACATATCATCCATCAAAACACACATGTACATCAATAAATTTACACATGAGAATAAAGGGAATGAATTTCTCATTAATGAATGCAATGAACCAACCAGAGATGGAACTACCATGTTCCACCTGACCATAGATTGGCTAAGTCAAGTCTCTCTTCAGCCAATCACCCATGTGCCATATTCCAAGCATGAATGTGGGACTCATAGAACACATCAAAAACACAAATGAACATGGATGCCACCGAAGTTCTCAACCTACACCGTGAGGAATTTGAGTGCCTCCTAGTCTCTCAAGCATTACCGTGCATCGACAGTCCCATCCATGGATCACTATGTGCTACAACAAGACATACTCTCCATGATTTACCGTGCATTCTATCCCAGGATCACTAGGCCCAATGGAGATAAAATCCATTACTTGGATTTACGTATATCTCGCCATTCACCAGAAGGATTCCTAGGCCCACTAAGGCACACAATATGGCTTTAGCACAACCCACAGTCCAGTTCAGGGGTTACTAGGCCAGTGGCTTCATCATCCTTATTCTGGTTGAGGGTCCACTCAAACCATGTGTTTGTTAATTCAGATATCAACCCCACTCCACTTTGAATCCAATCCAGCTACCCTACATAAATCGAATGAGAGAACCCATCTTATTAAGGCTATTAGGAAATGGAAAGGCTAGGATGAAAACACTATCACACCTAGAAAAACCCATTCGATGGTAGAAAAGAAACACATGAAATCCGATGCGTGCTAAATATATCAAGGAAGATACAGATGCAAGTTGGTACTTGCAATGAAGCTTTTTGTAGTTGCTTGATACTTCCTTTCCCTACTTGATCTTTGCTTTCTCTTGCCTTCTTTTCATTTCTTTCTCAAATTCCAAAGTGCTCCAAGAAACTCTAAGTGTCCAAGAGTATTAGAGAGAGAGAGAGACAATAATGAGAGAGCTCCAAAACTCAATTTACAAAATATTACACTGACCAAGCTTTCCCATTATTCCGCATAAGTCTTTTTATTAATGATGCCTATATTTTCTTCATTTTTATCCTCACATGCAAACTGTGACCTTTCATCTTCCTTTTCTCCTAATTTCCTTTATTTTCATAAATAAAATGCCAATAAATTCTTCATGCCTTTCCAAATCCTTAGCCATTTCCTCTGCCAATTTTCTTAGCCATAAACAACCAAATTAACACCCACACCAGGATGTCCTACCCAACATTCAACATAGAATATGTGTCCCATCAACCTTGGTCTTTTATATTTTTACATGGAATTTTCAACTAGGCTATTACAGAACCCTCCCCCTTGGGGGAACACCGTCCTCGATGTTCAATGGCACCTATAACTAACAAGACTGTTGAAATAAAAAATACCGCCCATGGAGATTTATAACAAATCTCATTGTGGTATTTACAATGAATGACCTGCTCAAAAGAAAAACATCATGAAAACATGACAACATACAGCATACTGGAGCTTTATAACATAATTGATTATGGTATTTACAATAACCACATATACACATATGCACATTTGATAAACTAGCGAGTAAAGGATATGATGCCTACATCCACAAAAAGGGAATCCAAAGGCTTGCACCTACACCCTCAAAGTAATACCAAGATTCACCTCCTTCCCAGGAATTCCAGAATTCACTTCAAAGTCAAATATGCATCCAATGTCCAAGGCTATAATACTACGCCACTTGTCCTCCCAGTGAACAGTTACTAGTTCATTGTTCTAGGTTGCACTCCCAATGTGCATATGATTCCATATAGCAATGCTAATTACCAAAAAAATTCCATCCCCGACCTTCCCTTCTGTTAATTTTAGGTATGTTCTATGCTAGAGAAATTTATTTCAATTTTCATAGTTAGATCAATATCTTTTCCAGATTAGCAATCACATCAGCATTAAAGTAAACTGCAGATAGAACAAAAATATAAATTGCAGAAGACAAGCCAAGAAAAGAGGACACGAGATGTGGTGTCAGCCAGGGACAAACCCAAATGTGGGGAAGCCCTTGATCAATTCTTCTTTTATGTTCCTCAATAATTCAACATAGAGAGAGAGAGAGAGAGAGAGAGAGAGAGAGAGAGAGAGAGATAGTACATATACAATAGAAGTCAACACTTTGACTTATCTAGATATGAGCATGGATCATCTCCTGTCATGATGATACAAGAGATCAGTTGAAGACATTCTTCTTCAACTGATTCTCCAAGGTGACAACTTCACCTAACTTAGTGTTGTAGCTTGTACTCATGTTGTTGTGCTACACCTTGTCACTGAGTTGCTACCATCTGCTCCTATCATCATGCTGCCCCTTACTAACATGCCCATCATGCTGAATCTTTCATCATCATGGTCTCATTCATCATCATGCTTCCCTTTACTTAACATACCCATGATCTCATTCATCGTCATGATGCTTGTTAGTGTCAGTATTTGAAACCTTCCTCCAGTGATCAAACATGCTCTTACAAAGTGATTTTAAGGTGTCAATGTCAAATTTTTTCATTTCAGTGAGTATTCAAGCAAAATTTGGTCACTACGTATTAGGTCTAGGGTTTGTTTTCACTCCTTTCAAAGTTGTCCAAATTTAAGTCCATGTCATCATTTAGATGAGTGTACCATAATTCATATGGTTTTCATCATCATGTCAAGTTCCAATGGGTCATTTTACACCTTGTTCATGCTCCAGTTGTGCCTAGGTAAGGTTCATTCCCCTCTCCTAGGGTTTTGAAGGTAATTTCTCTTGGATGGTCAAATAATCAGTAAAACTTGTATCCTGATGTTCATACACCTTCTCCTATCCTTAATGTACCTTATTAAACACTTCCCATCACTGATATCCCTCAAATTCCTCATTTTCGCACAAACCCTAGTTTCTTGCTACAATTTGACAATTTTCTAGGCTAGGCCTACGTTTTTTCCTTTTGGACTCCTTCCCCTCACTCAATCTTTGAAATTACACTTTCCCCACTTCCTAACACTCATCCCTACTTCCAAAAATTTTCTCAAGAATTTAGAAGCCCCTTATCCCCTTCATTTCACTTCATTTCGACAAATCCCTTGTTCCACACATCGGGATAGGTTTTACTCCAATGATGTTGCTGAGAAAGAAAAGATGAATTTGGAAAAAATGAGAGAGGTTTTTTTCCACAATTGGCCAAGGAAGAAAAAAGTGCTTCACTTTTTACACAGGTGTCATGGTTTTAGAGAAATGTAAAAACTACAATTGCCTCAGGAGAATTGATGCACCTCTGAAGTTACCTTGGGAAAATCACGATTTTGCCTAGCTTGGTTAGCCAAATTACTTGCTTGATGCATTAAATGATAACTAGACACAAAGATATTTCCAATGGGCTATCATGAGCTCAATGTGGAATTGAGGAAGACCTTCAAAAGTTGACTGCAATAGCACTCTACCTTTAGGCAGCCTCATTTTGCACATTTTGACCAGTCTTGGGCAATTTGACTTTTGACAGGGCAAATGAACTCCAAATTGAAAAATTCAAGTTGTGTTGAAAATTATACTCAATAAAATTTCCAACAAGCTATCCCGTGCCCGATTTTGACACCGGGAAAACCTCCAAAACGGGCCTGCAAAATGGCGCTAAGCACCTATTCCTTGGCGTGATGCACCTGGGTAGTGGCGCGGCGCACTTGCTTGCTTAGCCCAAATTTCACTCAAATCATTTTGTCAAGCTCCAAATTTGTGCAATATTAATTAAACAAGTAATTGAATCATTCCATAGTGCCATTGTAAAAGTTTTGATCATCATTCAAGGTGTGTAAATAAGTGAAAAGGAAAACCCTAGTTTGTTGCACAGTCACATTCAAAAAACTATCTAGGGTTTCAAAGTTGTCATTGTTGCTATTTACTCCCCTTGCATTAGTTAAATTCCCCTTCACTACATTTAACTCATCTCATTTCCCCATTCCCTCTTTCATTAACATTCATCTATTCCCCTATCCCCAAAACTGAAAACCCTAATACCTAATCCCACTACTCCCTAAAACCCTACACACTTATCCTACTCACTCCCTAAACCCTACTCACATCCCTAAAACCTGTTCATACATACATTTCCACACTCCCTTCCCCATACACTTTGCCCATTACATTCCTCCATCCTATTCCATACTATTATCCACAAAGCATTCATATATAATCACATTTTTCAAAACCAAGGGAAAACAATGGAAAGAGACAGTGAATATGACTATGATAAGCAGCAAAGCAAAGGCAAAGAGAAGATGCACAAGGATTATATAGATGACAAACAAGAAAGAAAAAAAATATTTGGAGGATAATAAAGGCCTAATGGAGCTAGAAATGTTGAAACCGAAGAAGCAAAATGACGAAGACGACCAAGTCAAGTTGACACCACTTGAACAAGAAATTGAAGCCTATCATGAATCTTGGCTTGAGAGGGAAAAAATGCACTTGGAAAAGATGCTGGAGAAGGCCAAAAAAGAGAAAAAGATGTTGAGGCACATGGCCTATCACTATTTGGCAAGAAACAAAGTTTGCAAAGCGAGAATTATGACTTTGAAGGCCAAGTTGAGGAAAGCTTTGAGGAAGAGGAAAGAGCAAGACAAGCTCAAGATTTTGGCTAAGGCTTCCTTATCCCAACATAGCACTTGATGCAGGACACTCAGCCCAAATTTCAACAAATTTGGGATACTTTTGTCAATTTTAAATTTTTGGAGCAAAACACAAGTTTTTTTGCCTGGTACGCTGCGCCACCTAGTGCGCGCTTTTGCTAGGGACCTCCTTTGGAGGAAAGCTTAGCATTTTTGGATTTCGCATGCAAAAATATGAATTCCCACAAATGGCCAAGAAATGTTGTCAAGTTTTGAGCTTCCAAAAGGGTCAAAAACACCTCAAAAATGCCCTTTTCTGCCCCTTTTTGGCCACACAAGAAGCAGTGTTGGGAGAACTCACTTTTGGAGAGGTAAATGGACACCAAATTTAGAAATGCCACCTGTTTTGGAAAGTAGATAGATAGATCTTTTGAAAAATCCCACTTGGAGAAAAATTGGTACACGGGAAGGCCTCCAACATCAGCTACAAAAATGCGCTACGCACAGGGACAGAGGCGTGACACACAAGATGGAAAATTGACTTTTTTTCTAAAAAACTCTGTTTTTTCGCCTAGTTTTTTCTCAGTTTTACTTTTCTCTCTCTCATAGTCAAAATTATGATGTAATTTGATGTAAATATGCTAAAATTTCACTCATGGAGGTAGATACATCATGAAAAGGTAGTTTGAAACTGAATGAATCAGTTTCCTAGGTTTTAGAGGCAAGTTGTTCCACTGCCTACTTTTCAGTTCTTAGTTTAGATCTTGTTTAAACAGCTCCTAAACTCATTAATTCGACCCCTAAAGCCTAGAATGAGTTGTTTGTTTCCTGTATCTAGTAGTTTTTCAGTCATTGGTAAAGGTTGGACTCTTGTGAATGCTTTGAGCACTATTGTACATTCATCATTGCAATTTGGCAAAGGAATAGACTAGTGTCTGTAGCATTTTGTGGGATTCTTGTGGCAAGTTGATTTGGTATTTTTTTCCTTCTGTAATTAAAGATTACATGTGTTTATGTATGCCATCATCTTTCTCTATTCATCTAAACTAAATGAATCAAGGATAAAGGTAGAAATAATTGATGTTGCAGTTCTCTACCTAGGGTTTGTTTATTTTTTCATGTTTTCAACTGTTTGAAGAGGATCCTTGAGATTTTCATGCCCTCTCCAACTCCTCACCAGTCTTGAGACTCTCCATCTCACTTATTTCAAAGTACTAAACTATTTTCCTATCTCGCCCCACAGAAACCTCTACAAAACTGAGCTCATTCCCTGGACCCAAAACTGCCTTTCACATTTGATCCAACAAACCAACATAAAACTCAATCAAACTCCTCTGAACATATACCTAGCCTAAAATTAGTCTTTACATCAGTCATCTCAAGCCTCGCTATATTTTCCTAAGATTGACAAGGAGAGAGCCCTCTCCCGACCTAGTAGGGCTAGCTACTAGGTTAATGTTGGAAATAATACTGAGAGGGGGGGGTGAATCAGTATTATCAAGTCAGTTATTTTCTTTTTCAAACCCAGATCATATACGCTACTTCAGTTAGTGAAAACCACATATATACACAACTAGAGATAAGAAAACCCGCGTATACCATGCAAATTTATAATTAATTTATCTTACAGATGTTGATCATTATTCTGTGTATCAGAATCAAATAAATAGTAACCAGAAACAGTGAAACGGAGAAGAAGACAATCACACACAAGAACACAAGATATAAGGTGGAAACCCAATGTGGGTGAAAACCACCTGTTGCAATTCGTCTCTATCTTTTTTAATTAGAAACTACCTTTTGCAATGATTCTGTACTGGTGCAGTCCTTTACCAGTACGCAGGCTGCAACCTGCAGAGAGCTACAACCCTCTCTCATTCTCTAGCTTCTCTTGGAAGAGAGCTACAACCCCCTTAGCTCTTGCACTAGCCAAGATACTAGTACGTAGGTCCCGGCCTATAGAAGGCTATAACCTTCTCTTTCTTCCAGGGACCACGTTTCATAAATTTTCAAACTGGATCCATGAACATCAATCAATAATCAAGAATCAAACAATCTCCTTTTCACCAATTAACACTGAATCAAACAGATACTTCTCTGACTGCTACACCCAGAACATAGTAACAGTAACCACACACCAAATTCTGAACCCAGAACACTGCAACAATAAACAGAAGCAGCTAGAACACAACTTAAGAGATGTACGCTACTTCAATAACCAGAAACATGCGTGCATAAGCTTCCACGTTTGGACCAACCCGCGTATACGCAGTTTTAATTCATAGAACCTGCGTGTATACGCGCCTTCGCTTCACTGAACATGTGTACATATCTATAAAGGATAATTCACTCTTTCAATCATTCAGACATTAGTTAACCTAGATTACCAGTTTTATAGATCGAGCATGCGCCACATATAATAGATCAAAGTCATAGAAATATACTACTATTCAAGCTTAATGATTTTGACCCATCAATAGAACTTTTGCTTCTCCTTGTGCTTAGGTTCCTCCTTCATTCAGATCCAGATCTGCACCATCACCCAATCAAAAGTATTCCAAATCTAGTACTTTTAAGATATTCAATAATTCCCTTCCTCTTTTGCCAAATGATCTCCTTCCTCTTTTATAGTCTTAGGCCTTTCACAATACCACGGTCCAAAACCATAACAAAACAATACCATGGACCCAATACTTGGGATCAACACTTCTGACGAGATACCATGGCCCAAAACCATAGGTTCAATTACCAAGAACTAAATACCACGGACCAAAAGTAATTTCTCCAACATATACGCGCTTTTCTTTGCGTAAACATGTGTGTATACGCATACACGCCTTTGTAATGTCTAACCTTTGTATATACGCGTCTTCGTCTAGATGAACCTGCATATATATATTTTCCTTCATTCTGAGAGCCTGAACTGAGATCTGTCACCAGAGTGAGTTTCCATCAAGGACAACACTTGTGCCATAGCTCCAAACCTATGCCATAATGCCAACAATCTCCCCCTTTGGACTTGATGGCAACCCCAAAATCCTCAAAGTCATTCTCCCCCTTTGTCATCAAGGGCAAAGGGTTGTGCTCCCATTGAGTACATGCTGAAATCTCTGCTCTGCTATGGTGACCATGATTCCCCTGACTGTAGGCAAGATCTGCAAAAGGATGTTCTTCAAGAAGAACCATGACTTATACATCATAAAAGACGTTCCTATCACCAAAAGACTTTATACATACATCCATCACCCAACCAAGTGGGGATGCATCAGAAATATACATATGACAACTAAGTACATTAGATCATTCATCCCAGGCATAGTGGGGAAACCAAAATAGGCTGTTACATGACCTTGACACCATAAAAGAGATACATGACATAGAGATGAAATATTTAGAGCAAGACTTATGAAAGTCACCAATAACTGATATCAGCAGCATCTGTCAATCACTATTCAGATTAGAAACCAAGATTTCCTTCTGTTCTCTCTCTGCATTTGTTCCACCTGAGATCAACAGCTGTGAACCTGAACCAAGAGCTTCTAATGTAATGCCAACAATGCATTATCAAAAGTTTACCTGTTCCCCTTGAGCCTGAGCCAGATGATCTCTGTCAGACCCATATCAGACTCTCTTCAACCAGAGTTTGTCCCCACTGATTTCTTTCAAACTACCATATACGTGACTCTCTCTGCATAAACCGGCGTATGTACGCGGATCCTCCTCAGGCAACTCGTGTACACCCATTTTGCTTTGAAACATACAAGTTTCAACAGAAATATGATGCATCAACTACTCCCAGCTTCTGTCTAAGGTATTCAAAAGTTTCCCTAGGCAGTGGTTTGGTGAGAATATCAACAAATTGTTCCTTAGAGGGAACATACTCCACTTTGACCTTTTGTTCCAACACTTGTTCCTGGAGAAAATGATACTTGATCGGTATGTGCTTAGTCTTTGAATGCATGACAAGATTCTTTGAGATACTGATAGCACTTGTATTATCACATAAGATGGAGATATGTGGAGTACAAGTGATTTGAAAATCCTGCAAAGTTTTCATCATCCAAAGGAGTTGTGTGCAACAAGATGCGGCAGCCACATATTCTGCTTCAGCTGTAGATAGAGCAATCGAACTCTGTTTCTTGTTGAACCAAGATACTAATGAGGAACCCATAAAGAATGCACCACCACTTATGCTTTTTCTGTCATCCACGCTTCCATCCCAATCTTCATCTGTATAAGCATGAAGAGTGAGATCTGTATCTCTTGGATACCACAGGCCATAGTTTTGAGTTCCTTGAAGATACTTGAAAATTCTCTTTACTGCCTGAAGATGGGTTTCCTTAGGATTTGCCTGAAATCTTCCAACTATTCCCACTGCATGCATGATGTCTGGTCAGGTACCTATCAAATAAAGCAGACTTCCAATCATGGATCTATAGGTTGGTTGATGCACTGTTGCTGATTCATCATTTGCACTGAGGCTGCATCCTGTAACCATAGGGGTACATACTGGTTTCAAATCTTCCATGCCATATTTCTTCAAGATCTACTTGAGGTACTTGGTTTGAGATAAAAGGATACCGCCTTCATTTTGTTGGATTTGTAGACCAAGAAAATATGTCAGCTCTCCAAGTAATGACATTTCAAATTATTTCTGCATCACCAAGGCAAAGTTTTGACTCATAACTTCTTCATTGCTGCCAAAGATAATATCATCTACATTCACAACAAGTATTAGCAATTTCTTGTTTTCAATTTTTATATAAATATTGCTATTTTCCGATCCTTTTGAAAAACCTTGTTGATGAAGGTATTTATCCAAACGATAGTACCAAGCCCTTGGAGCCTGTTTAAGACCATAGAGAGCCCTTTTCAGTTTGCATACAAGATTTGGATCATTCCCAAGGATGAAACCATCTAGTTGCTGAATGTACACTTCTTCTTCTAAGTCTCCATTCAGAAAAGTTGATTTCACGTCCATTTGAAATACTTTGAACTTCTGAAAGCTTGAGAGAGCAAGGAACATTCAGATGGCCTCAAGTCTAGCAACTGGAGCAAAAGTTTCTTCAAAGTCTATCCCTTCTTGTTGAGCATACCCTTTACAAACAAGTCTGGCCTTGTTTCTAATAACTTCCTCATTTTCATTCAAATTGTTTTTAAAAATCCATTTTTTCCCTATGACATTCTTATCTTTTGGTCTAGGAACCAACTCCCAAGTGTTATTCTTTTCGATCTGCTCAAGTTCTTCATCCATTGCCTTGACCCAACATTCATATTTGCATGCCTCTTTTACATTTTGTGGTTCAGTGGATGAGAGCAATGCCAAATAGCTTGAGGCTTCTACAATTGTTCTTCTTGTTTGTATACCTGCCTCTTTTTGCCCCAAGATTTGAGATTCTGGATGATTCTTTTGAATGTATCTGGATGGAGTCTTTTCTTCTATCCTTATTTGTTCTTCTGGTGCCCTGTGGGTTTCTTCTTCATCATGAATCTGATTTGATGTTGATGGATAGTCCTCATCATCTTTGAAATCTTCAGATCTTACCGGCCTAGGAGTGTTTTCTTCTTCATCCACTACTACATCAATGATGTCAACAATTCTTCCAAGCCTTTTATTGCAACATTTGTATGCTTTTTTGTGAGGAGAATAACCAAGGAGAATGCCTTCATCTACTCTAGGTTCAAACTTGCCAAGATTTTCATCATTGTTTTTAATATAGCATTGGCTTCCAAAAATTTTGAAATGTTTTACCGAAGGAGTCTCACCATACCAGAGCTCATGAGGAGTTTGAGTCCTGTTCACCCAGATGTTTGTTTTGTTGAGAATAACAACTGCAGCAAATGCGGCTTCACCCCAGAAGGTTGCGGGAGTTCCAGACTCATCAAGCATAGCACGAGCCATTTGTTGAATCGTTCTGTCCATCCTTTCCACTACTCCATTTTGTTGAGGAGTCCTAGCTGTAGAGAATTCCCTTCTTATTCCATGTTCTTCACAAAAATAAAAAAATTCATTCGAGGTAAACTCCCCACCTCTCTCAGATTTGAGGCATTTGATTTTGTGATATGATTCGTTCTCCACCAAGGCTTTGAATGATTTGAACTTTTCAAAGGCTTCGTCTTTGTGCTTCATAAGTCCTATCCAACACATACTAGAAAAGTCGTCAATGAATAATATAAAGTACTCTTCTCCTCGAGGTGACCTTTTCCTAGATGGACCACATACATTAGTATGGACAAGTTCAAGAGGCCTGCTAGCTGATCCTTCCTTCTCAGGGAAGTTAGTTTTGGTTTGCTTACCAAACTGACATGATTTGTATATTGTATTGTCTGGAATTCTGATGTTTGGAAGACCACGAACCGCCTGGTATTTGCATGCTTTCCTTATTTGTGAGAAGCTAAGATGCCCCAATCTTCTGTGCCATAGCCAGTGTTCATCATTCTTGCTTAGATAGCATTGAGGTTGTCCTTCTTTGAATATGTATAAATTATTTGGAGGTCTTACGCCTTTGATCACTGTTTTTCCTGTATCAAGATCACGAACACTACATCTATGTGATCGAAAGATTACCTCAGTTCCTTGATCGCACATCTGACTGACACTCAATAGATTATGCTTTAGGCCATCAACATACACCACATTTCCAGCTTTAACCGTTTCTTTTAACTGAACAGAACCTTTACCTTTTATGAGAGCAGGGGTGTCATTTCCAAAAGAGACCTTCTTCTCCTTCTCTAAGGCACTATATGCCTGAAGTTTTTCTTTATCACCTGTCATATGTTTCGAACAACCACTGTCGATGTACCATTGATTTTCTTGCCCTTCCACATATAAAGCTATACCACATCTCTCTGGTTGTGGTTCCTTCATTCTCCATGTTTTGACACTTGAGGCTTGCTCCTTCTGAGTTGTTTGTCGAAACATGCTCCTGCATTCAGAATATTCATGACCGAAGTTGTTACAAATAGTGCATTCTATTTCACTTTCAAGAGCAGAAAACTTATTGTAGGTTCTTTTCACGATCCCAGTCATACTCCTTTGTTTTTGAGCTTCTCTAGTCATGATTGTCTTATATGCAACACATTGAGCTGCTTTGTGGCCAAAGTTATGACAAGAGAAACATTGGCCATTGAATAAACTCCTATGATTAGCAACTCTACCAACCAAATGATTGTAGTTTCTATTGTCATCCATTCTTGAGGCAAATTGAGAAGGTTTTACCTGAGGCTGGTTGTAGCTTCTTTTTGTCCTTAAAGTAGATTGCCCCTGATTTACCTGATAGTCCTTGTTCATTCTTGAGGTAAACTATCCCTGATTTACCTGGTGATTTCTATTAGGCCTTTGCTCGCTCATCCTTACTGCATCAAGGTAACTTTTGGAGGTGGATGGTTTCTGTGCTTGAGATGCTTCTTCATTATATCCTAGACCTATCTTGATTAGTGGAGAACGCTGCACATTGATAAGCTCATCTAGAGTTTCAGATCCTTTAACAAATCTAAGATTAAGCGCTTTTGTTTTCTCAATCTCTTTTCTAAGACCCACAATTTCACATTCCAACTTTTCATGATGTTTTTATTTTTCAGCGCGTTGGAATTGCAAAGTATCAATAATCATATTTTTCTCTTCTAAACAAATTTTGAGTTTGGAAATTTCCTCATATAGACCTTCTTCATCTATAGCATCCATGAAATCATCATCTTCAAAGGCCATTAAAAGTCTATAATTATTACCGTGTTCATCTTCATCACTATTTGAAAGTCCATCACTGTCTTCATGAGTGTAATAGCTTTTCTTATTTACATTCTATTTCTTGTTCCATCTAACAGGTTCCTTACCTTTATCAAGCTTGTCCTTATGAGGACATTTTGCAGCATAGTGACCGACACTTCCACAAGCAAAGCATTTGAAGGGTAACTTACCTCTGAATATTCCAGCACCCCGTTGAAGGTTCTTGACAAAATTTGATTCTTCCTCTTCTTCTGATAGATGTCCTGACTCATAGTAATCTCCTTTTCCTGAAGCCTTCAATGTAGTTTCTCTTCTGTCTGATGGTCCTCCTTTCCTCATTTCGTAAGCAGTTAGAATTCCGTGTAGCTATGACATGGTAAGGTTCTGTAGATTCTCCTTTTCTTCTATTGCAGAAACTTTTGATTCAAACTTAGGGGACAAAGATCTTAGAACCTTTTCAACCACAACAGCTGCTTTTATTTCTTCACCCAAGTTTTTCATACAATTAACAATCTCATCTATATGTAGGAAATAGTTAGCCAAACTTTCATCATTGTACATTCTGATATTTTCATACTGAATTCTGAGAGTTAGAAGTTTTGCTCGTTTTACCTGTTCATCTCCTTCATAGCTCAGAACAATCTTGTCCCATATTTCTTTTGCGGATTTATATTGCATAACCTTGACGAATTCTGATTGAGATAGACATCCTAATAGAGTATTGACAGCCTTTTCATTTGTTTCATATTGCTTCTTACCAACCGGATCTGTAAGAGTTGGTGAAGGAAAAGTGTACCCTGTATCTATGATATCCCAGACTTCTGTACCAAGAGATTGAAGATAGGTTGTAACTCTTACCTTCCAATAGACGAAGTTCTTCCCATCAGAAATTGGTGGCCTGATTGATGCTTCTCTCTCGTAGTTGCTCATGATGATAGATCTTCCTTCAAGCGATCAAGCTTCTTCTGAAGGACCTGCTCTGATACCAATTGTTGGAAATAATACTGAGAGGGGGCGGGGGGGTGAATCAATATTATCAAGTCAGTTATTTTCTTTTTCAAACCCAAATCATATACGCTGCTTCAGTTAGTGAAAATCGTGTATATACGCAACTACAGATAAGAAAACCCGCGTATACCATGCAAACTTATAATTAATTTATCTTACAGATGTTGATCATTAATCTGTGTATCAGAATCAAATAAACAGTAACCAGAAATAGTGAAACAGATAAGAAGACAATCACACACAAGAACAAAAGATATAAGGTGGAAACCCAATGTGGGTGAAAACCACCTGCTGCAATTCGTCTCTATCTTCTTTAATTAGAAACTACTTTTTACAATGATTCTGTACTGGTGTAGTCCTTTACCAGTATGCAGGCTACAACCTGCAGAGAGCTACAACCCTCTCTCGTTCTCCAGCTTCTCCTGGAAGAGAGCTACAACCTGCCTTAGCTCTTGCACTAGCCAAGATACTAGTATGTAGGTGCTGGCCTACAGAAGACTACAACCTTCTCTTTCTTCCAGGGACCACGTTTCATAAATTTTCAAACTGGATCCATGAACATCAATCAATCATAAAGAATCAAACAATCTCCTTTTCACCAATTAACACTGAATCAAATAGGTACTTCTCTTACTGCTGTACCCAGAACATAGTAACAGTAACCACACACCAAATTCTGAACCCAGAACATTGCAGGAATAAATAGAAGCAGCTAAAACATAACTTAAGAGATGTACGCTACTTCAATAACCATAAACATGCGTGCATACGCTTCTGCATTTGGACCAACCCGTGTATACGTAGTTTTAATTCACAGAACTTGCGTGTATACGTGCCTTCACTTCACTGAACCTGCGTACATATCTATAAAGGATAATTCACTCTTTCAATCATTTAGGCATTAGTTAACCTAGATTACCAGTTTTATAGATCGAGCATGTGCCACATATAACAGATCAAAGTCATAGAAAGATACTACTATTCAAGCTTAAAGATTTTGACCCATCAATAGAACTTTTGCTTCTCCTTACGCTTAGTTTCCTCCTTCATTCATATCCAGATGTGCACCATCACCCAATCAAAAGTATTCCAGATCTAGTACTTTTCAGATATTCAATAATTCCCTTCCTCTTTTGCCAAATGATCTCCTTCCTCTTTTATAGTCTTAGGCCTTTCACAATACCATGGTCCAAAACCATAACAAAACAATACCATGGACCCAATACTTGGGATCAACACTTCTGACAAGATACCATCGCCCAAAACCATAGGTTCAATTACCAAGAACTAAATACCACCGACCAAAAGTAAGTTCTCCAACATAGACGCGATTTTCTTTGTGTGAAAGTGCGTTGATACGTAATGTCTAACCCGCGTATATACGCATCTTCGTTTAGGTGAACCTGCATTTTATCTTTTCCTTCATTCTGAGAGCCTGAACTGAGATCTGTCACCAGAGTGAGTTGCCATCAAGGACAACACTTGTGCCATAGCTCCAAACCTGTGCCACAATGCCAATAGTTAAGTGTGGTTTGAGGTTACCCTAGACCTGCCTTTCTCAGCCTGAGGTAAATTTGGGCCCTAACATATTGGCGACTCCACTGGGGATGAAAATTTTGTTTGTTTGTTATTGTTGTTTGCTTTATAAACTACAGATGGAGCCTAAAGTTAGCCAGGTAGCCTTCGAGCTTCTCTTTCTCTGCAAGTGCATAGTAGATGAATGCTGCTTCAGTCAATCTCTGGTTTAGTTTATGAACTGAACATCTAGTTTCCTCAGCAAATGTAATCAAGTTCAGATCTAATTGTTGATGGTGAACAATGATCAGACACAGCAAGGCTGAAAATCATTCACCTGGCGACTCTAAATCAATTTCGACATCAGATCCAAGGACTCCACTAGAGGATGAACTCGACTAGCAGAAACATGAAAGGAAAATATGGAAAGATCAGGTATTCAAGTTGGAATTTCATCCAAGACATTTTGTTCTTTGTTATAAATTATTTCTTCTCTTTTCCCGAGAATGTCAAGAAGGATTTGCAAAGTATATTGTATTTGAGAAAAGATCCTCGGCTTGCATTTGATTCCTTCCCTTTGAAGATTGTGAATACCAAATATTTGCATGCCTTTGAGCTTGATCAAGACCCTTTTCCCGAATCTTGTGATGACCATCTTCAAACTGATGAGCCTCAAGAGACCAAGACTGATTCTATACTTTCTGTATATACCCCTATACCTTGTAAAATTCCAGATCGATACAAGCCTCTGATTTTACCTCCTATATCCCATGCTTTCCCTAAAAATCATGATCTATATCTACCAAGATTTGATGGTGAATGTGACAATATCATTGCTGAGAGACATGTATTGAATTTTGAGTCTTTTCTTGACCTTTTTGAAGTTGATGAAGAAGATTTCAGTGTTAGGCATTTTGCTCTTTCTTTGCAAGGCAAAGTCAAGAGTTGGTTCAAAACCCTGCCTGATGCAAGCATCTCAGATTTCCAGCAGTTCGTCAAAGTTTTCCTCGACAGGTGGATGATCAGAAAAAACCCTTTCTTGATTATAGAAGAGTATAACTAGCTGAAAAGACTGCCAGGGGAGATAGTACAACAATTTTCAGCCAGATTTAACCAAGTTTATTTTTCGATGCTGGTTAATATAAGACCTCCTCCCAGATCCACTCTCTTGCACTACCCGGAAGCCTTTGATCCGAAAATGGAGTTTCAGCTGAGGGAAAGGAACCTGGCAACACTTGAAGAGATGCAGAACAATGCAATAGATGTAGAGGCTCATTTGCTGATCCGAAGGGCAAAGTTGAAGGAAGAAGAGATGAAAAACATAGATCCAGAGGAATTGGCATCTATAGAGGTAAATCTTGACATTTTGGTAAGTGCTGTGGAAGAGATGATGCAAAGGATCACCACAAGGAATGAGTATAATGTTCAAGCCCATGGCTCACTGATTGAATAAGAACAAGTTGCTGATCCAAAACATCTTCTTTCTTATACCAGTTGTCATAGATCTGATAATGATTGTTTTATAGATTATCTTGGAGAAGAGAGATCTGTTGATATGACATGTATGCTTGATGATGTGTTTTATACTGATGATTTTCCTAAGTTTTATCAATATGATGATGATGATTATGTTCTCCAAATAGAAGCTAGTCTTGTAGAAAAACCAACAGCTAGTTTGTGGGAGGAGGAAGTTCATTTTTAGCAGCTCGAATACGATGTTCAGCCATCACATACCAGCTATGGAAATGATGAGGAAAGTGCAGCAAATTTTGAAGTAAGTGAAGGATCTTTGCCTTTTTGTTTTGCTTCATTTCATTTTATCAGAGATACCTTTTATGCAATCAAAAGTCAATCGTCGACAAGTCTTGATCTGGACAATCTTGAGGGCAATGAAAACCTTGTTCAAGACTTCTCTTATCCAGAGTTGCAGCCTCCGAATGCCATCTATTATGAAGTTACAAATGAAGACTTGGAAACTGGGCTATATGATCAAATGATGCAAGATGATTTCGTACCTTTCTATTTTGAATCATTTTAGTTTTTGAAGGAAATTTTTCATAGTACATTTTCAATAAAGGATGGGCAGAGTGTATCAAATCACGCAATCTCATTAGAACCAATAGAAAATAGGTTGCAGTAGTCTTATCAAGTTTTTCATGATCCAATAGCTGATGTGTTGGATGATGTCTGCAGTCAAAGTCCTTCTCCATTGACTACATGTGAGCTTGAAACGTGCACTGATATAAAATTGATCCGATAGTCGGTTTCTTTATCATTTTCAACAGGAGTCTCATCACAAAGCTCAGATCAAAGTTTGAATTCATGGTATGAGGAGAAGAGAAGTAATCCGTTGGATGAGCTAAGTCCCAGTGTGCATGAACTTCAAGATCCTTATGCAGTGTTTTTGGAGGTGGATAGAGAATCCATAGTATTCAATGGATCTGTTCACCACTTTTCATGGGAGTTTCCTTTTAGTAGTTCTCTCTTGTTGTTCATAAGCAAGCACTTGTGGAGAATGTAAACAGCAGCCATAATGCTTACTTGGTTGCATTAGTTGTTTCATTTCAATTGATCAGGTGATGAATGGAACAACTAGAGTAGGTTGTATTGAATAAGCTCCATTTTGAGCATATTTTCCAGTTTGTCATTTGTGTCTTAGTCTTGAGTCATTTTTTGTTTCAGTCAGTTTAAAGCTAGTTTCAGTGGAGTGTCCAGTTTCATCTTTTGAGAGTCTTTTTTCAGTTTTAAATTAGTCAGTTCAACTATGAGTCTTGAGTCAAAGTTTCATAGTAATTGGGTTTTGGTTGTTTTGAAGTTATTGATTCCATTGCCCAATGGATGAAGGCACTTATCTGCTCTCCCAAAGATCTGTGGTTCTTGGCACCTCCAAGGAGCTACCATCCCCATTGGAGCTAATGTTAGTGTCATTCTTTGAAACCTTCCTCCAGTGATCAAACATGCTCTTACAAAGTGATTTTAAGGTGTCAAAGTCAAATTTTGTCATTTCAGTGAGTCTTCAAGAAAAATTTGGGCACTAGGTATTAAGTCTAGGGTTTCTTTTCACTCCTTTCAAAGTTTTCCAAATGTCGGTCCATGTCACCATTCAGCTGATTATATCATCATTCAGAGGGTTGTCATCATCATCTCAGGTTCCAATGGGCCATTTTACATCTTGTTCATGCTTCAGTTGTGCCCAAGTAAAGTTCATTTCCCTATCGTATGGTTTTGAAGGTAATTTCTCTTGGATGGTCAAATCATCAGCAAAACTTGTATCTTGATGTTCATACACCTTCCCCTATCCTTAATACACTTTATTAAACACTTCCCATCACTGATATCCCTCAAATTCCTCATTTTCGCACAAACCCTAGTTTCTTGCTACAATTTGACAATTTTCTAGGCTAGGCCTGTGTTTTGTCCTTTTGGACCACTTCGCCTCACTCAATCTTTGAAATTACACTTTCCCTGGTTCCTAACATCCCTCCCTACTTCCCAAAATTTCCTCAAGAATTTAGAAGCCGCTTATCCCCTTCATTTCACTTCATTTCGACAAATCCCCTATTCCACACATCGGGATAGGTTTTACTCCAATGCTGTTTTTGAGCAATAAAAGATGAATTTGGGAAAACCAAGAGAGGTTTTTTTCCATAATAGGCCGAGGAAGAAAACAATCCTTCACTTGTTACACAGGTGTCATGGTTTTCGAGAAATCTCAAAAATACAGTTGCCTCAGGAGAATTGGTGCACCTCTGAAGTGACCTTGGGAAAATCAAGATTTCTCCTAGAATTGTTGGAAAAATTACTTTCTTGATGCATAAAATGATAACAAGACCCAAAGATATTTCTAGTGAGCTATCCTGAGCTCAATTTGGAGTTGAGAAAGACCTTCAAAAGTTGAATGCAATAGCACTCTGCCTTTAGGCAACCTCATTTTGCACATTTTGACCAGTCTTGGGAGATTTTACTTTTGGCAGCGAAAATGAACTCCAAATTGCAACATTCAAGTTGTGCTGGAAAGTATACTTAGTACTCTTTCCAACACGCTATCCCACGTCCAATTTGGACACCAGGAAGGCCTCCAAAATGGGTCTGCGAAAAGGCGCTAAGCACCTATTCCTTGGCGCGACGCACTTGGGTAGTAGCGCGATGCGCCTGCCTGCTTAGCCAAAATTTCACTCTAATAAATTTTCAAGCTCCAAATTTGTGAAATAATCATTCAAAAATTAAGTGAAGCATTCCATAGTGCCATTTCAAAAATTTTGATCATCATTCATGGTGTGTAAATAGGTGAAAAGGAAAACCCTAGTTTGTTGCATAGACACATGCAAAAAACTGTCTAGGGTTTCAAAGTTGTCATTGTTGTTGTTTGCTCCCCTTGCATCAGTTACATTTCCCTTCACTGCATTTCACTCATCTCATTTCCCCCTTCCCTCTTTCATTCACATTCATCTGTTCCCCCATCCCCAAAACTAAAAACCCTAATACCTAATCCCACTACTCTGTAAAACCCTACACACTTATCCTACTCACTCCCTAAACCCTACTCACATCCCTAAACCCTATTCATACATACATTTCCACACTCCCTTCCCCATACACTCTGCCCATTCCATTCCTCCATCCTATTCCATACTATTATCCACAAACCATTCATATATAATCACATTTTTCAAAACCAAGGGAAAACAATGGAAAGAGACAGTGAATATGACTATGATAAGCAGCAAAGCAAAGGCAAAGAGAAGATGCACGAGGATGATATAGATGACAAACAAGAAATAAAACAAACAGTTGGAGGATAAGAAAAGCCTAATGGAGCTAGAAATGTTGAAACTGAAGAAGCAAAATGACAAAGAGGACCAAGTCAAGTTGACACCACTTGAACAAGAAATTGAAGCTGATCATGAATCTTGGCTTGAGAGGGAAAACATGCACTTGGAAAAGATGCTGGAGAAGACCACTAAAGAGAAAAATATGTTAAGGCACATGGCCTATCAATATTTAGTGAGAAACAAAGTTTGCAAAGCGAGAACTAGGACTTTGAAGGCCAAGTTGGGGAAAGCTTTGAGGAAGAGGAAAGAGCAAGACAAGCTCAAGATTTTGGCTAAGGCTTCCTTATCCCAACATAGCACTTGATGCAGGACACTCAGCCCAAATTTCAAGAAATTTGGGATACTTTTTGTCAATTTCGAATTTTTGGAGCAAAACACAGGTTTTTTTGCCTGGTGCATAGCGCCACCTGGGGCGTGCTTTTTCCAGGGCCCTCCTTTGGAGGAAAACTTAGCATTTTTGGATTCATCATGCAAAAATATGAGTTCCCACAAATGGACAAGAAATTTTGTCAAGTTTTGAGCTTCCGAAAGGGTCAAAAACGCCTCAAAAATGCCCTTTTTGTCCCTTTTTGGCCACACAGGAAGCAATGTTGGGCGAACTCACTTTTGGAAGGTCAAATGGACACCAAATCTAGAAATTCTACCTATTATAGAAAGTAGACAGATATACCTTTCCAACAAGCCCACTTGGAGAAACATTGGTGCACAGGAAGGCCTCCAAACTCAGCTTCAAAAAGGAGCTACACACGAGGACAAAGGTGCGGCGCAGAGGGTGGAAAATTGACTTTTTTTCAAAAAAACTCTGTTTTTTCGCCTAGTTTTTCTCAGTTTGACATTTCTTTCTCTAATAGTCAAACTCATGATGTAATTTGATGGAATTTGATGTAAATATGCTAAAATTTCACTCACGGAGGTAGATACATCATGAAAAGGTAGTTTGAAACTGAATGAATCAGTTTCTTAGGTTTTAGAGGCAAGCTTTTCCACTGCCTACTTTTCAAGTTCTTAGTTTAGATCTTGTTGAAACAACTCCTAAACTCAAGAATTCGACCCCCAAAGCCTAGTATGAGTTGTTTTTTGCCTATATCTAGTATTTTTTTAGTCATTGGTAAATGTTGGACTCTTGTGAATGCTTTGAGCATTATTGTACATTCATCACTGCAATTTGGCAAAGGAATAGACTAGTGTTTGCAGCATTTTTTGGGATTCTTGTGGCAAGTTGATTTGGTATTGTTTTTCCTTTTGTAATTCAAGTTTACATGTTTTTATGTATGCCATCTCTTTCTCTATTTAGTTGAACTAAATGAATCAAGGATAAAGGTAGAAATCATTGATGTTGCAGTGCTCTACCTAGGGTTTGTTTAGTTTTTCATGTTTTCAACTATTTGAAGAGGATCCCTGAGACTTTCATGCCCTCTCCAACTCCTCACCAGTCTTGAGACTCTCCATCGCACTTATTTCAAAGTACTAAACCATTTTCCTATCTCGCCCCAGAAAAACCTCTGCAAAACTGAGCTCATTCCCCGGACCCAAAACTGACTTTCACATCTGATCTAGAAAACCAACATAAAACTCAATCAAAATCCTCTGAACATATGCCTAGCCTAAAATTAGTCTTTACATTAGTCATCTCAAGCCTCACTTGCTATATTTTCCTGAGATTGACAAGGAGAGAGCCCTCTCTCGACCTGGTAGGGCTAGCTACCAGGTTAAGCGTGGTTTGAAGTTACCCTAGACCTGCCTTTCTTAGCCTGAGATAGATTTAGGCCCTAACAATGCCCTTTACTAACATAACTGTGGCTTATCAAATAGTCCTTAAGGCATATGAAAAATACCTTCTCTTATCACAGCAAACTAGTTGTCCCAACACATACAATATACAGTTCAGAATGTGTGAATTAGCTCACTGTTGAAGGGTAATTAGGCTGCAACAATTTTGGACTGGTTAGGGCACCCAACCATCCATAACAACCGTTAAAATAACCTATAATTGCTTCTTCATATTGTGATTGTCCTCCAATAGGGTGCTACCCTCCATGCTACTCTTTAAGGGCAGTGTCAAGCCCAACACATAAATCTTTCACCCAAAAACTGACTGCGGCATTCTCTTCACAAAACTGTTCATCCTTAAGCAATGATCTGAGATAGTCCTTTCATTCTCGGCCTTTAAGATCAAGACTAAAACCTGCAAGGCAACACCTCGGCCTACCAAAAACAACGTTCCATTCCTCGTTGTCCTATCCTTTGTTTGTTGTGCGTATTAGGGTCTATTTGCTGCAGAATTACGACCTCCCTTTGGCTATGGATGAGAGTCTCTTAGATCTGTGGTTAGGTCTTCTTTTTCTGTCTCCTTAGCTGTGTATTTAGGGCTCTTCTAGAATTTTAGCGAGGGCTTCTTTTATTGCGTATTAGGGTCTCCTCAATATCTGTAGATCTAGCCTTATCCAATCCTTCCTTTTTTGCGGATAGGGGCTTCCCTTTAGCAGCCTATGAGGCATCCTTTACTGCGGTCGAATCTCCTTCAAATTTGGCTAGAGAAACATACTGTAGCTAGGGCGTCATCTACAGCTAGGGCATTATACACTTAGCCCAACGTATCTTCTTAGTGTCTCTCCTTCAGCAAAAACCCAAAGACGTGGAGAGGAGGAGATCACATGAGAGTGTGTCAAAATGACTTCAAGTACTCTTCTATTTATACTAAAACATAGATGATGAATAGACATGACTATTGGGCTTCTGAGCCTACACAATTTGTTGGCCGACTTGACAATTTGTCTTATAACACAAATAAATTCATAACTCCATGAATACTTATCGGAATCGGATGATCTTTAGATCAATCCTACACCTCTTGATGAGAGGGATCCAATAAAAATATCATCTACCATAAATAAGATGACCCACATGGAGTTTGGCCCTAGTTGCCAATTTTAACACTCCCTCTCAACTAGGGAGAACTCCATCCACTGATCCATATGTCTGACTATACTATCTCTGCAATCAGTGCCCTGCACTATTATGCTCTGCCTTGCCTAGCTCTGCTAGCTTTGCTCAGTTTTTCTCGGCTCTGCTCAGCTTTGCTAGCTCTGCTATCTTTGCTCAGCTCTACTAGTTCTACCTAGCTCTGCTAAGCTCTGCTTAGCCGTGAAGAAGAGGAATTGATAGAAAGTGTCTCATACCATTCTCCACTGACCCGAAGTCTGTCTCAGAGTGTGCACCACTGGTCCCAGACTAGTCCTCTACCGACCCGAAGTCAGTGTCATAGTGGGTACCACTCTCACTGGTCCTAGACCAGTATCATTGATCCCAGATCAATGAATATCATCCTATCATAGGGAGTACGGTAGATACAACGATGCGTCCAACGATACCACTATGGTCCCTATCCTCATTTCCCTGCTCATTGATCAGATGAGAGGTACTTCCTATGAGTCCCAAACTACATGGGTTGGATGCCTCGAAAGGAGAACTAATCATCCTGCCCACAGGAGAGCAAATCATCCTATCCCACAAGAGAGCGAATCATATTGTCCACAAGAGAGCGAATTATCCTGTCCATAGGAGAGTGAATTATCCTGTCCCACAAGAGAGTGAATCATCTTGTCCACAAGAGAGCGAATCATCCTATTCACAGGAGAGAAAATCATCCTATCTTAAAGAGAGTGAATCATCTTGTCCATAGGAGAGCGAATCATCCTATCCACAATCACCATGGATAAGACATCAACCAGGAACACAGGAGAACTAATCATCCTGTTCCATAGTCGCCACAGAGAACAAATCATCTTGGCCCACAGGAGAACTAATCATCCTATTCATAGTGCACCACCAGGAGAGGGTGAGTCACCTTGTTGTCATATGTTGCTCCAGTAAGTACCCCAAGCCCCCCAGAACTCTCAGATCTCAATTAATGCAGCATGTAGGACCCTTATAAGAAGGTCTCTCAACAACTCCAAGTTGTTCGAGAAAGTCACATATTTGACCTTTCCCCAGGGATTTGACAAAATGTCTACGACTTGTACATCATCTCAGTGTGATGGAGCCTCCTTGCTCATCGACTTACCATATCCCAGATAAGGCAGTATTTAATGTCTGTCTGCTGGAGCAATTATCAAATACTAGATTCCTTAGTAATTGAATCCCAGCTTTGGTTATAATGGAGAATCACAATGGTATTCATCATGTGTATAAACAGCTCACTTAAGAGCCTCTGCAATAATGCAACTATGTATTTGGTCTCAGTGATGCTTACAACAACCGACTTCTACTTCCTGCTCATCCATGATATGGAAGCAGAATCCAAAGAGAACCAGAACTAAGAAGTGCTCTAGTGTTCCTCCACACTGCCTGCCCAGTCAGCATTTGAATAATCATGCAGTTTCATATTTCTGGTAGTGTATCTCAATCCATGAGAGATTATGCCCTGAAGATATCTCAGAAGATTCTTTGCACCAATCCAGTGAGGCTCAACCAAATATGAGCTCACCATGCTAACTATAAAACATATGTCCAGACAGAAGTTCACCAAGAACATCAACGCGAATGAGTTTATGAAACTCAGAGGCATTTCCCATATCTATTCTCACATCACTAGCATATAACTTCTAAAAGTTAAGATCCTCGAGGTAGTCATAGGCTTATATTTTATCATTCCACATCCGAAATCCAACTCCCTCTTACTTCTGCAAATGAAAGGGTCTTCACCTATTAGAAATAGGTCATCCTCATAAGGTGATAGTATGAGAGGTCTATCATCCACAACCTTTGAGTAATGGTTTGTATCAGTTTCACCGCTAGTGAACATGACCTTCATCGGACAGCTATCAATCCTCTCATACTATGCCTGAGGTGTTTTTCTTCAATCCATAGAGGGTTGTCTTCCACCTTTATACATGAGGTTCCCGATCATGAATCTCAAACGCCTCGAGTTGTTCCAAACTTGTGGACTTTTCCATCGATAAGTCCCACCCTGAAACCTTTGACTTCCATTGCTAAAATGGACACCAGGTTCTTCTTGCGATCAAGTACATAAAATAGATTCTGTAAATGAATCGAGTTACCCTTATTCGATTGAGGGATAACATTCCCTACACCCTTTCCAGGATAGGTGGCATCGGCTCCAAGTATAATCCCATGATTGTTTCCATCTCTACCAAATTAGAGAGTGCACCCATCTATCTAATGAATTGCCTAGAAGCCTACAATCAATAAGCCAGATTCCTAAAGAATTTGAAGGAGAGGGCCAATGCAAGATAACACTTCTTTATCCTATCCGAAACAACATTTGATTCTTCATATTTGGGGTTCCTTTCTTCCTCTGAAGAGTTGGCCATTTCCTTGATGACCTACGTTACTTGTCATTCTTTTAATCATTGAAGATGTCCCTGGAATGATTGTTATCATCATCAAGTGATGTGTCCCTACCTCAGACACTCCTTCACATAATGGCCAAACTTATTACAACCAAGGCATCTGCCTTTGCTTCCACCTTTAGATCCGGACTTCCCAATGAAGTGATCTTAAGGTAGGTCATCAGAAAATACCATTGCACCATTTTGATAATATTCCCTGCTTCAGCTTCACCTTCGGTGAAGTTGAATAGGGATGAGGAATCAACTAATCCTTTTGTCCTTCCCCAACTGTCGTCAGTGATTTCTCTTTCACTCTTGCTTTGGAATTGTCTTCACCTCAGCTCTGATACCATGTTAATTTTAGGTATGTTCTATGCTAGAGCAATTTATTTCAATTTTCATAGTTATTTCAATATCTTTTCCAGATTAGCAATCACATCAGCATTAACGTAAACCACATATAGAACATAAATACAAATTGCAGAAGACAAGCCAAGACAAGAGGACACAAGATGTGACGCCAGCCAGGGACAAACCCCAATGTGGGGAAACCCTTGATCAATTCTTCTTTTATGTTCTTCAATAATTCAGCAGAGAGAGAGAGAGATAGTACATATACAATAGAATTCAACACTTTTACTTATCTAGATATGAGCATGGATCATCTCGTGTCATGATGATACATGAGATCAATTGAAGACATTCTTCTTCAACTGATTCTCCAAGGTGACGACTTCACCTAACTTAGTGTTGCAGCTTGTACTCATGTTGTTGTGCTGCACCTAGTCACTAAGCTACTCCCATCTGCTCCTATCATCATGCTGCATCTTTCATCATCATGGTCTCATTCATCATCATGCTTCCCTTTACTAACATAACTGTGGCTTATCAAACAGTCCTTAAGGCATATGAAAAATACCTTCTGTTATCACAACAAACTAGTTGTCATAACACATACAAGATACACTTCAGAATGTGTGCATTAGATCACTGTTGGAGGGTAATTAGGCTGCAACAATTCTGGACTGGTTAGGGCACCCAACCATAGTCCCTAACAACCTTTAAACTAACCTAGAATTGCTTCTTCTTACTGTGGTTTTCCTCCAACAAGGTGCTTCGATCCATGCTACTCTTTAAGGGTAGTTTCAAGCCCAACGCATAAAAATTTCACCCCAAAACTGACTGTAGCATTCTCTTAACAGAACTGTTCACCCTTCAGCAATGCCCTAAGACTGTTCTTTCATTCTCGGCCTTCAAGATCAAGACTGCAACCTGCAAGGCAACACCTCAGCCTGCTTGAAACAGTGTTCCATTCTCATTGTCCTATCCTTTTCTTATTGTGCGTATTAGGATCTATTTGCTGCAGAATTAGGGCCTCCCTCTGGCTATGGATGAGAGCCTCTTAGATCTGCGGTTAGGTCTTCTTTTGTTGTCTCCTTAGTTGTGTCTTTAGGGCTCTTCTAGAATTTCGGCTAGGGCTTCTTTTTTTCCATATTAGGGTCTCCTCAATGTCTCTAGATCTAACCTTATCCAAGCCTTCCTTTGTTGCAAACAGGGCCTTCCCTTTAGAAACATATGAGGCCTCCTTTATTGCAGCCAAATCTCCTTCAACTGCGGCTAGAGCAACGTACTGCAGCTAGGGCATCATCTGTAGCTAGGGCATTATACACTTAACCAAATGTATCGTCTTAGTGTCTCTCCTTCACCAAAAGCCCAAAGATGTGGAGAGGAGGAGATCACATGAAGAGTGTGTCAAAATGACTTCCAGTTCTCTTCTATTTATACTAAAACGTAGATTATGAATAGACATGACTATTGAGCTTTTGAGCCTACAAAAGTTGTTGGTCGACTTGACAATTTGTCTTATAACACAAATAAATTCATAATTCCATGAATACTTATCAGAATCAGATGATCTTTAGATCAATCCTACACCTCTTGATGAGATGGATCCAATAAAAATATCAACTGCCATAAATAAGATGGCCCACATGGATTTTAGCCCTAGTTGCCAATTTTAACACCTTCTCTGCTACATAGTCCTTTGGGCAATCTGGTCAATCCCTTCCTTGCAGTTACTCACCTTCCAAGTTCCACTGGCACCCCCATCCTGAGTAGTCCATACCTTCATAAGGCTTCCTCGCATTGGAAGATACAAAACCCAAGGCATATCCCTTCTTTAAATCCATCATAATGGTCATAGCATGCTCACAAAAATCAATGGACACTATTGGGTACCAGTGTCCCACAATGGCCCTGCTCCTGAATGCTTTAACAACGTATTTCTCCTTGTTCGAATTTCTTTTGCTGTTGCTGAAAATTATTGCAGTCAATTTCAACCACCCAACATGACATGTTCACGCATTCCTGCTCCAAGGACATAAATTCCATTAGATTTAAGATAAGTTGGAATAACTTCAAATCATACCTCATTGGTAGCTCGTCAGTAAGGTACACCTGCAATTTTGTTTGCTTCTTGTCACAACCAGTCAAACTAATTGTTTGATAAGAATATCATGTATAAACATATCACATATGGTTAGCTCAAAACACAACCATCATATATTAATATTATAAATCACATGTAACCATCATAAACCAAAATCATAGATCACATATAGTCATCATATACCAAAATCATAAATCACATTCATAGTAAAACTAAAATAATATATCGATACTTATCCATTAATCGATCCTTACTTTTGCCTTTGTTCTTTCTATACACACACTGCATCGATTGTCTCACCCGAAAACACTTAGTGCCTTCTCCTCAACCATGTGCACAAACACATATTGTACATCACACCTGTACAATCCATACACAACATATAGCACCATGCAATACATGCATCCACACCTGACATACAATGCATACACCTACATGCAATGCAGAACAAAACACAATACATACTCCTACGTCCAATCTATGACATGACACAACACATATATGTACACAATATACATCGCAAGACATACATCTGCACGCAATGTGAGACACCACAAAATGAATACACATACACTTGATATACAACATAACTCATACATCTATACTCGATGTACAACACCACACAATATATCTACCTACACTTGGCGTACAACACAAAAAATTACATGTACTACAAAAAGTACAACATAAGGAATACACATGCCATGATACCATGACTACACAATGCACATACTTAGTACCACATGCCTGCAACATAGCATGTACGACATGCACTCAATCCCACATGTACACCAATACCGTATGTACAACACGTACACAGTACCACTTGTACAAAGTACCACCTGCACAATGTGTGCACCACATCACATGTACATGGCACCATCTTCACAATGTGTACACAATGCCACATGTACACCACACCATCTGTATAATGTGCACACAATACCACATGTACACAGTATGTTAGGTCCCTATAATACTAGTGATTACCCCATTACTATTGTAGTTGTATCCCTTATTAATATTGTTGTGCCCCTATTGTCCCCATATTGTTATTACTGTGCCCCATAGAATCCCTCTATTGTTATTTTTGTGCCTTTATATTATTATTGTTAGGTCGGCTTGGTTATATTGTCACCCCTTAGACTCCTATTTATAGAAAGGAGGTTTTGTCATTTGAATCATGAAAGAATCATTCATTTGTGTAATGTAAAGGAGGTTTCCCCCTCGAAGAGGGTGAACTCTAAGGTGTTGATCTATCTTTTCTATTTTTTTGTGAGCTGGTTTCATAACATTTGGTATCAGAGCTTTGAATTCTAGGGTTTCGCTGCTCCAAATAGGTCATCATGGCATTTGCGCTATAACTTTTTTCTGCGACATTTCAGATGCTAAAAAAAAACCCATTTGGGCTGAAATAGTTTTGAACTGCAGGTCCGAATTTTAGAGATTTTCGCACTACATTTGTGGAGATATGATATGAGGAAGTTGGAATTTTTGCACACTCCCGAATTACATTCCAAACAGGTGACCTAGGGAAAATAGTATTAACTTTTGTTTTGAGCATCAGATTGAAAATTCATAAGAAGTTATAGAAAGATGACAGACTGTAGTTTTCTGCGTATATTTTTCAGATCCTAAGGTCAAAATAGTAACACGTGGCACTTCATACAAGTTTTCTCTTCTGAAAAGGTATATAATCAGGTCATTTTGGGAGATTGTGCATAACGCTTTCTTGGAGAATATAAATTCGATCAGAATGGTGGCATTGGAAAGAGGACGTAGAGGGCTACCGCAGGTTGCAATTTCAAAACTGGAAGACCCAGAATTACAGAGATATATCAGATGCAATATCGAGCTCCTACAAAGTGAGAAAAGGTGTGTATATTTTCTTAAATTTTTGCTTAAGCTTGGTTTGAAAAATTATTTTGAAGGAATTCAAAGGGCATAGTAAAGCATTATTATCGGTAACTAATGCCCCGAGGAAATAGAAATGCAAACACCTAGTAAGCAACCTAAAAGCTCTAGCATGATTGATGAAGAAGAGGAAGAAATGCAATATGATATATCAAAATTATGAGACCAAGTGCAAGAAATGTCACTCGCACAAAAAGTAACAGAATCTAAGATGGATGGTTTAAAGAAAGATGTAGAAGCAAATATGGATGATTTGAAGATAGATTTGAAGACAGGCATGGAAGATTTGAAGACAGATTTGACAAATTTTCTACAAGGAATACTTACTAATGGTGAAAGGGTAGTAAAGGAAACTCGTGATGAGAAAAAAATAAATGTTAATCATGATTTCATAGACTCTAACATTGGATCTAAGAACCACCATATTCCAAAAATCGATATGAGAAAGTTTGATGGCAAGGATCCCGCAACATGGATACTACAGATGGACCAATTTTTCAATCTCAATAATGTGCAAAACACACAAAAGGTACGTATTGTTGGAAATAATACTGAGAGGGGGGATGAATCAGTATTATCAAGTCAAATATTTCCTTTTTCAATTCTAGATGATATACGCTACTTCTGTTAATAAAAACTTCGTATATATGCAACTACAAATAAAGAAACCCGCGTATACAAAGCAGACTTATAATTTGATTTATCTTTCAGATGTCTGTTATTAATCTGTGTATTAGAAGAAAATAAATAGTACCAGAAACATAGCAGAAGACAGTCACACACAAGAACACAAGATATAAGGAGGAAACCCAATGTGGGTGAAAACCCCCTGCTGCAATTCGTCTCTATCTTCTTTTTAATTAGAAACTTCTTTTTACAATATTTTGTACTGGTGCAGTCTTTACTAGTATGCAGGCTCCAAACTGCAAAGAGCTACAATTCTCTCTCGTTCTCCAGCTTTCCTGGAAGGGAGCTCCAACCCCCTAAGATCTTGTACTAGCTTGAGATACTAGTACGCAGGCTCCTACCTACAGAAGGCTGCAACCTTCTCTTTGCTTTCAGGGACCTCGTTTCATTAATTTTCAGACTGGATCCACAAGTAACATCAATCAAACATCAAGAATTTCTGCATAACCCAAACTCCTTTTCACCAATCAAAAGCTGAACGAAATAAACACTTCTCTGATCGCTGTACCCAGAACACAGTAACTGTAATCAAACACCAATTCTGAACCCAGAACACTGTAGTAAAAACAGAAGCAGCTAGAACATAATTCAAGATATATACGCTACTTCACTATTCAGCAACCTGCGTGTATACGCTTCTGTACCACAACCAACCTACGTATACGCTTCTTTCATTCATAGAAAAAGCGTGTATACGCTTCTGCACTGTATTGAACCTGCGTACAGATCTATAAAGGATAATTTATTCTTTTAAAAACATTCAGTCATTAGTTAACCCAGATTATCAGATTTATAGATCAAGAGAGCACCACATATAACAGATCAAAATCATACAGAGATACCAATGTTCAAGCCTTGAGATTTTGATCCATCAATAGTCCTTATCCTTCTTGCGCTCAGGTTCCTCCTTTTTTCAGATCTAGATCTACACCATAACCCAATCACCAGTATTCCAAATCTAGAACAATATCAGATATTCAATAAATCAGATGATCTTTTGCCACATGATCTCCTTCCTCTTTTATAGTTTTAGGCCTTCCACAATACCACGGTCCAAAACCATAATAAACAATACCAAGGGCCCAATACCTAGGGTCAACACATCTGACGAGATACCATGGTCCAAAACCATAGGTTCAAATTCCAAGGACTAACAACCATGGACCAAAAATAAGTTTCCCACCATGTACACGCTTTTCTGTGCATAAAAGTGCGTGTATACGCATACGCGACTTCTGAATGTATAACCCGCATGTATACGCGTCTTCGAAAAGGTGAACCTGCGTATACAAGATTTCCTTCATTCTCAGCGCCTGAACTGAGATTTGACACCAAAGTGAGTTTCCATCAAGGACAACACCTGTACCATAGGGCCACACCTATGCCAAAATGCCAACAATCTCCCCCTTTGGAGCCACACCTGTGCCAAAACGCCAACAATCTCCCCCTTTGGACTTGATGGCAACCCCAAAATCCTCAAAGTCATTCTCCCCCTTTGTCATCAAGGGCAAAGGGCTATGCTCCCCCTAAGTACATGCTGATATGTCTACTCTGCTGTGCTGAACATGCTCCCTCTAACTGTAGGAAAGATCTGCAAAAGATGTTTCTTCAAGAAGAACCAAGACATATACATTATGAAATACCTTCCTATCACCAAAAGACTCAATACATACATCAATCACCCAACCAAGTGGGAATACATCAGAAATTTACATATGACAACCAATCACATTGCATCAATCATCCCAGGCATAGTGGGAAAACCAAAATAGGCTGTTACATGACCTTGATAAAAAAGATATACATGGCATAGAGATGAAATATCAAGACTATGCAAATCACCAGTAACTACTATCAGCAACATCTGACAATCACTGTATATAACAGCAACCATGTTCTCCTTTCTGCAGCTGATCCACCTGAACCAAAAATAGCTTGAGTACTAGAACCAAGAGCTTCTAAGGTAATGCCAACAATGCATTATTAGAAGATTATCTGCTCCCCCTGAACCTGTGCTTGATGGTCTCTGACAGACCCATATCAGACTCTTTCCAACCAGAGTCTGTCCTTGCTGATTTTCTTCAGAACTCCATATAGACGACTTCACCTGCATAAATTGGCATATGTATGCATATGCCCCTCATCCAACTCGTGTACACCATATTTTCTCTGAAACAGACAAGCTTCAACAGCAGGATGATGCATCAAATACTCCCAGCTTCTGTCTGAGATATTCAAAAGTTTCCCTGGGTAGAGGTTTGGTGAGTATATAAGAAACTTGTTCCTTAGAAGGAACATATTCCAACTTGACTTTTTACTCAAGCACTTGTTCCCAAAGAAAGTGATATTTGATAGGTATGTGCTTGGTCTTTGAATGCATGACAAGATACTTTGAAATGCTTATTGCACTCGTATTATCACATAAGATAGAGACAGGTGGAGTACAAGTGATTTGAAAATCCTGCAAGGTTTGCATCATCCAAAGAAGTTGAGTGCAGCAATATGCAGCAGACACACATTCCACTTCAGCTGTAGATAAAGCAATCGAACTCTGATTCTTGCTGAACCAAGATACTAATATGGAACTCATAAAGAATGCACCACCAGTGGTGCTCTTCCTGTCATCCACGCTTCCGGCCCAATCTGCATCCGGTAAGCATGAAGTGTGAGATCTGTATCTCTAGGATACCATAGGCCATAGTTTTGAGTTCCTTGAAGGTACTTGAAGATTCTCTGGACTGCTTGAAGATGAGTTTCCTTTGGATTTTCCTGAAATATTCTAACTATTCCCACTGCATGCATGATGTCTGGTCGAGTACCTGTCAAATAAATTAGACTTCCAATCATAGATCTACAGGTTGGTTGATGTACTGCCACTGATTCATCATTTGCACTAAGACTGCATCCTGTAACCATAGCGGTACATACTAGTTTTGAATCTTCCATGCCATATTTCTTCAGAATCTGCTTGAGGTACTTAGTTTGAGACAAGAAGATACCGCCCTCATTTTGTTGGATTTGCAATCCAAGAAAGTATGTCAGTTCTCCAAGCAAAGACATTTCGAATTCTTTCTGCATCACCAAGGCAAAGCTTTGACTCATAGCTTCTTCGTTGCTGCCAAAGATAATATCATCTACATACACCACAAGTATTAGCAATTTGTCATTTTCAATTTTTATATAAAGATTGCTATCTGCTGATCCTTTTGAAAAACGTTGTTGATGAAGGTATTTGTCCAAGTGGTAGTACCAAGCCCTTGGAGCTTGTTTAAGGCCATAGAGAGCCTTTTTAAGTCTGCATACAAGATTTGGATCATTCCCAAGGATAAAGTCATCTGGTTGCTCTATGTACACTTCTTCTTCTAAGTCTCCATTTAGAAAGGCTGATTTTACGTCCATTTGAAATACTTTGAACTTCTGGAAGCTAGAGAGAGAAAGGAACATTCTGATGGCCTCAAGTCTAGCAACGGGATCAAAAGTTTCTTCAAAGTCTATTCCTTCCTGTTGAGCATACCCTTTACAAACAATTCTGGCCTTGTTTCTAATCACTTCCCCATTTTCATTGAACTTATTTTTGAAGATCCATTTTGTTCCTATGACATTTTTGTCTTTTGGTCTAGGAACCAACTCCCAAGTGTTATTCTTTTCGATATGCTCAAGCTCTTCATTCATTGCCTTAACCCAACACTCATCTTTGCATGCTTCTTTTACATTTTGTGGTTCAGTGGAAGAGAGCAATGCCAAATAGCTTGAAGCTTCTGCTATTGTTCTTATTGTTTCTATACCTGCTTCTTTCTGCCCCAAAATTTGAGATTCTAGATGATTCTTATGAACGTACCTAGATGGAGTCTTCTCTTCTATCTTTATCTATTCCTCTGGTGCCTCTTGGGGTTCTTCTTCATCATCTGACTGATTTGGAGAGTAGTCTTCATCCTCATTGATATTTTCATGATTCACTTCCCCAGGGATGTATCAACCACTACATCAATGTTGTCAACAATTCTTCCAAGTCTTTTATTGTAACACTTATATGCTTTGCTGTAAGGAGAATAACCAAGGAGAATACCTTCATCTGCTCTAGGTTCAAGTTTGCCAAGCTCCTCATGAGTATTCTTAATATAGCATTTGCTCCCAAAAATTTTGAAATGCTTTACCGAACGAGTCTCATCATACCAGAGCTCATGAGGAGTTTGAGTACTGTTCACTCGGACATTTTATTTGTTGAGAATAACAACTGCAACATATGCAGCTTCACCCCAGAAGGTTGCGGTAGTTCCAGACTCATCAAGCATAGCACGAGCCATTTGTTGGACTATTCTATTCATCCTTTCCGCCACTCCATTTTGCTGAGGAGTCCTAGCTGTAGAGAATTCCCTTCTTATTCCATGTTCTTCACAGAAATCAAAAAATTCATTTGAGGTAAATTCCCCACCTCTGTCGGACCCGAGGCACTTAATTTTGTAATCTGATTCATTTTCAGCCAAGGCTTTGAAGGATTTGAATTTTTCGAATGCTTCGTCTTTGTGCTTCATAAGTCCTAACCAAACAAACCTGGAGAATTCGTCAATGAATAATATAAGGTATTCTTCTCCTTGAGGTGACCTTGTCCTAAATGGACCACATACATCTATATGGACTAGCTCAAGAGGCCTGCTAGCTGATCCTTCCTTCTCAGGAAAGTTAGTTCTGGTTTGCTTACCAAACTGACATGATTTGCATATGGTGTTGTCTGGAATTTTGATATTTGGAAGGCCACGAACTGCCTGGTATTTGCATGCTTTCCTTATTTGTGAAAAGCTTAGATGCCCCAACCTCCGGTGCCATAACCAGTGTTCATCATCCTTGCTTAAATAACATTGTTGTTGTCCTTCTTCAAATATGTATAGATTATTTGGAGTTCTTCTGCCTTTGATCATTGTTTCTCCTGTATCAAGATCATGAACACTACATCCATTTGATCGAAATATTACTTTGGTTACTTGATCGCACATCTGATTAACACTCAGTAGATTATGCTTCAAGCCATCAACATACAAAACATTTCCAGCCTTGACCTTTTCTTTCAACTGAGCAGTGCCTTTTCCTTTTATGGCTGCAGGGGTATCGTTTCCAAAAGAAACCTTCTTTCCCTTTTCTAATGCAGTATATGATTCAAGTTTTTCTTTATCACCTGTCATATTCTTCGAACATCCACTGTCGATATACCATAGATTTTCTTGTCCTTCTGCATAAAAGGCTATCCCACATCTTTCTGGTTGTGGTTCCTTCATTCTCCATGTTCTGGCACTTGAGGTTTGTTCCTTCTGAGTTGTCTTCCAAAACCTGCTCCTTCATTCAGAATCTTCATGACCAAAGTTATTACAAATAGAACATTCAACTTCATTTTCAAGGGCTGAAAAGTTGCTATAAGTCCTTTTCATGATCCCAGTCATATTCCTTTGTTTTTGAGCTTCTCTAGTCATGATTGTCTTATAGGCAACACATTGGGCTACTTTTTGACCAAAGTTATGGCAAGAGAAGCATTGGCCATTGAAGAAACTCCTGCGATTATCAAATCTATCATCCAACCGATTGTAGTTTCTACTGACATCCATTCTTGAGGCAAATTGGGAAGATTTTACCTAAGGCTGATTGTAGCTTCTATTTGTTCTTAAGGTAACTTGCCCCCGATTTTCTTGATAGTCTTTGTTTGTTCTTGAGGTAAATTTTCCCTGATATACCTTATGATTTCTATTAGGCCTTTGCTCGGTCCTCCTTGCTGCATCAAGATAACTTTTGGAGGTGGATGCTTGAAAAGTTTCTTCATTATATCCCAGACCTGTCTTGATTAGTGGAGAACGCTGCACATTGATAATCTCATCTAGAGTCTCAGATCCTTTAACAAATTTAAGATTAATAGCTTTTGTTTTCTAAATCTCCTTTCTAAGACCAACAATTTCACATTCCAATTTTTCAAGATGTTTTTCCCTTTCAGCCAGTTGACATTGCAGAGAATCAATAATCGCATTTTTCTCTTCTAAGCAAATTTTGAGATTAGATATCTCTTTATAATAACCTTCTACATCTATAGCATCCATGTAGTCATCATCTTCAAAATCCATTAAAAGTTTATACTTATTACCTCGTTCATCTTCGTCAATATTTGAAAGTCCATCACTATCTTCATGAGTGTAATAGCTTTTCTTATTTGCATTCTGTTTCTTGTTCCATCTAACAGGTTCCTTCCCTTTGTCAATCTTATCCTTGTGAGGACATTTGGCAGCATAGTGACTGACTCTTCCACAAGCAAATCATTTGAAAGGTAACTTACCTCGGAACCGTTCAGTACCCCGTTGAAGATTTCTGACAAAATTTGATTCTTCTTCTTCTTCTGACATGTGTCTTGACTCATAGTACTTGCCTTTGCCTGAAGCCTTGAAGCTAGCTTCTCTCCTGTCTGGTGGTCCTCCTTTCCTTATTTCATAATCAGTTAGAATTCCGTGCAACTGTGACATTTTAAGGCTTTGTAGATTCTCTTTTTATTCTATTACAGAAACATTAGATTCAAACCTAAGGGACAAAGATCTGAGAACATTTTCAACCACAACAGCCTCTTTTAGTTCTTCACCCAAATTTTTCATACAATTAACAATCTCATCTACACGAAGAAAATAGTTAGCCACACTTTCATCATTATACATATTGAGATTTTCATATTGAATCCTGAGGGTTTGAAGTTTTGCTCGTTTTACCTGATCATCTCCTTCATAGCTTAGGACAATCTTGTCCCATATTTCTTTTGCTGATTTTAACTGCATAACTTTCACAAATTTTGATTGAGATAGACATCCCAATAGAGTATTGACCGCCATTGCATTTGTTTCATATTTCTTCTTCTCAGCTGGATCTGTAGGAGTTGCTGCTGGAAAAGTATATCCTGTATCTATGATATCCAAGACTTCTGTACCCAAGGATTGAAGATAGGCAGTAACTCTTACCTTCCAATATACAAAGTTTGTCCCATAAAAAACCGGTGGCCTGATTGATGCTTCCCTCTCTTAGATGCTCATGATGAAAGATCTTCCTTCAAGAGATCAAGCTTCTTCAGAAGGACCTGCTCTAATACCAATTGTTGGAGATAATACTGAGAGGGGGGTGAATCAGTATTATCAAGTCAAATATTTCCTTTTTCAATTCCAGATGATATACGCTACTTCTGTTAATAAAAACCGCGTATATAAGCAACTACAGATAAAGAAACCCGCGTATACAAAGCAGACTTATAATTTGATTTATCTTTCAGATGTCAGTTATTAATCTGTGTATCAGAGGCAAATAAACAGTACCAGAAATAGAGCAGAAGATAGTGACACACAAGAACACAAGATATAAGGAGGAAACCAAATGTGGGTGAAAACCCCCTGCTGCAATTCATCTCTATCTTCTTTTTAATTAGAAACTTCTCTTTACAATGTTTTGTACTGGTGCAGTCTTTACCAGTATGCAGGCTGCAACCTGCAGAGAGCTACAACTCTCTCTCGTTCTCCAGCTTTCCTGGAAGGGAGCTCCAATCCCCTAAGATCTTGTACTAGCTTGAGATACTAGTACGCAGGCTCCTACCTGCAGAAGACTGCAACCTTCTCTTTGCTTTCAGGGACCTCGTTTCATTAATTTTCAGACTGGATCCACAAGTAACATCAATCAAACATCAAGAATTTCTGCATAACCCAAACTCCTTTTCACCAATCAAAAGCTAGACGAAATAAACACTTCTCTAATCGTTGTACCCAGAACACAGTAACTGTAATAAAACACCAATTCTAAACCCAGAACACTACTGTAATAAAACAGAAGCAGCTAGAACATAAATCAAGATATATACGCTACTTCACTGTTTAGCAACCTGCATGTATACGCTTCTGTACCACAACCAACCTGCGTGTATACACTTCTGTACCACAACCAACCTGTGTATATGCTTCTTTCATTCACAGAAAAAGCGTGTATACGCTTCTGCACTATACTGAACCTGCGTACAGATCTATAAAGGATAATTTATTCTTTTAAAAACATTCAGTCATTAGTTAACCCAGATTATCAGATTTATAGATCAAGAGAGCGCCACATATAACAGATCAAAATCATACAGAGATACCAATGTTCAAGCCTTGATATTTTGATCCATTAATAGTCCTTATCCTTCTTGCACTCAGGTTCCTCCTTTATTCAGATCTAGATCTGCACCATAACCCAATCACCAGTATTCCATATCTAGAACAATATCAGATATTCAATAAATCAGATGATCTTTTGCCACATGATCTCCTTCCTCTTTTATAGTTTTAGGCCTTCCACAATACCAAGGTCCCAATACCCGGGGTCAACACATCTGACGAGATACCATGGTCCAAAACCATAGGTTCAAATTCCAAGGACTAACAACGATGGACCAAAAATAAGTTTCCCACCATGTACGCGCTTTTCTGTGCATAGAAGTGTGTGTATACGCATATGCGACTTCTGAACGTATAACCCATGTGTATACGCGTCTTCGAAAAGGTGAACCTTCGTATACAAGATTTCCTTCATTCTGAGCGCCTGAACTGAGATCTGACACCAAAGTGAGTTGCCATCAAGGACAACACCTGTACCATAGGGCCACACCTGTGCCAAAATGTCAACAATCTCCCCCTTTGGAGCCACACCTGTGCCAAAATGCCAACACGTATTGCCACTTTATATTTGGAACCAAATAAGTTTGTATGGTATCAATGGCTTTGCTCTCGTAAACAAATTGTCACTTGGGCAATTTTTATGGAAGAAATGACAACACATTAAGAGGATACAAAAAGAAACACTTTTTTTAGCCAATTGATAAGTCTCAAACAAAAGGGTTCAATGATGGATCACATTGAGGACTTCCAAAAATTTAATATAAGGGTAAAAGATATTCCAGAGCAACATAGGATTGATGTGTTCATAGGGACTTTAAAGGATAATATCCAAAATGAGGTTCACCTTTGGGAACCTGATTCATTGGAGAAGGCATTCAGGTTAGCAAGAAAAATGGAAAGCAAAATTATGGCAACCAGGAAGCCTACCTCTCACAACTATAAAGATGGAAGTGTTGTTGCCCCTAGCCTTCCACAACCTATAAGGTTGACACCACAACAATTGGAAGAAGAAAGAGCAAAAGGGATTTGTTATAGTTGTGATAGTAAATACACTAAAGGTCATAAGTGTGCTGAGAAGAAATTATTCTACATAGATTGTGAAGAGGAGGAAGAAAAGGAACAAGAAATGTCAAAAGAAGAGGATATACTCCAGGAAAAAACCCTAGATAAAGAAGTAATGAATCCAACCATATCTTGTAATTCATTGGCTAGAATTACCACTCCTCAAAGTATCAAGATAGAAGGACATATCAAGAAGAAAAAGGTAATAGTGTTGATTGATTCAGGAAGTACCCACAATTTTATTCATTATAAGATAGGAAAAGAATTTAATTGCTTCCTATATCCAGCACCAAAGTGTGAAGTGATGGTAGCAAGTGGAGGAATGATAAATTTATCTGGAAAGTGCCATAATATCAAGCTATCCATGGGAGAATATGTATTGAATAGCCCAATGATTTCCATTCCAATGGGAGGTGCTGATGTTGTACTAGGAGTCCAATGGCTACAATCCTTGGGTACAATAGCTTTTAATTTTCAAGAACTTTTCATGAAAGTTTTTGCAGAAGGAAAGGAAGTTGAATTAAGGGGTATTGCAGGGAAATTGGGAAAGATAATCAGCTCTAATGGTATGACAAAGCTTCTAAAAAAGGAACAACGAGGTGTAATTGCACAATTATGTTCGCTAGATGTTTCCACATCGAAATCATCTATTTCTCCAGATCTCCAAAAAGTCTTGGACAATCATTTCAAGGTATTTGAGACTCCCAAAGGTCTCCCACCTATCCGTGATCATGATCATGCTATTAATTTGATTCCAGGAAGTGTTCCTCCAAACATCAGGCCGTACAGATATCCCTATGCCCAAAAGAGTGAAATTGAACGTATGGTTGAAGAAATGCTAGAGGATGGTATAATTCAACCTAGTCAAAGTTCTTTCTCTGCTCCAGTAGTATTGGTGCACAAGAAGGATGGATCATGGCACATGTTTCTGGATTATATGGAGCTCGAAAATCTCACTATTAAAGATAAATTTCCCATTCTTGTCATTGATGAATTACTGGATGAATTGCATGGATCAATTTACTTCACCAAGTTGGATCTTCATTTAGGATATCATCAAATCAGAATGAAGACTGAAGGCATTCTGAAAACAGAATTTAGAACTCATGAGGGTCATTATGAATTTTTGGTCATCCCTTTTGGTCTTAGCAATGCACCTTCTACTAATCTACAACAAGTCTTGGAAGGATCATGTTGAACATGTTGACAAGGTGCTACAACTATTGGAGGAGAAACAGTTATATGCAAAAACATCCAAATGTTTCTTTGGAGTACAAGAGGTGGAATATCTGGGTCATATTGTACATCTTGAAGGAGTTAAGGTAGACCCTAGCAAAATTAAATCCATTAAGGAATGGAAAATCCCCACATCCATAAAGAATCTGTGAGGATTTCTCGGGTTGACAGGGTATTATTACAAGTTTGTTAAGAATTATGGGAGAATAGTAGCACCTCTAACAACATTATTGAACAAAGATGCATTTTCATGGACTCCAGAAGCAATAAAGGCCTTCAAACATCTTAAAGAGGCAATGTGCCAAGCACCGGTCTTAGCTACACCGGACTTCACAAAAACCTTTATTATGGAATGTGATGCTTTAGGAAATGGAATTGGTGCTATTTTAATGCAAAATGAAAGACCCATTGCTTTTGAAAGTCGTCCAATCAAGGGAAATTTTTTACACAAAGCTATTTATGAGAAGGAAATGTTGGCAATACTACATGCACTTAAGAAATGGCGACCCTACCTAATGGGAAGACACTTCAAGGTGAAAACGGATCATGATAGCCTTAAATAGTTTTTAGAACAAAGATTATCCTCTGAAGAGCAACAAAAGTGGGTCACAAAGATGTTGGGTTATGACTTTGAAATCATCTACAAAAAAGGGAAGCAAAATGTGGTGGCAGATGCACTCTCAAGAAAGGATGAGGATGTGGAAGCATTTTTGTGTGCCATTTCTATTATCCAACCAAATTGGATAAACGAAGAAAGGGAGGAATGGAAGAATGACAAAGAAGTGTGGGCACTTATTCGAAAGTTACAACAAGATTCCAGTACATCTGATACATTTAGCTAGAAAAATGATTCGTTATGGTACAAAGATCGCTTATACCTCTGTAAGAATTCCCAACTCAAACAAAAGATTCTTGTGGAATTGCACACTTCTCCCTTAGGAGGGCACTCAGGATTTTTAAGAACTTACCACAGGGTTAAGAAGGAATTTTTTTGGGATGGCCTTAAATCGGATATTCAAAAGTTTGTGGCAGAATGTTTGGTCTTCCAATGAAATAAAGCTGAAACAATTAAGACCTCGGGTCTATTAAAACCGTTATCCATTCCAAGCCAACGTTGTGAGGAGGTTTCAATGGAATTTATCACAGGTTTACCCAAGTCTGAGGGAAAGAGTGTCATCATGGTGGTAGTTGACAAACTTACCAAGTATGCACACTTTTGCGCATTATCACATCCATTTAAAGCCAGTACAATTTCTACTGCCTTTATGGAAACAATTCAAAAGCTACATGGAAACCCAAAGATTATTGTAAGTGACAGTGATCCCATTTTCACTGGAAATTTTTGGACAGAATTATTTTCTTGTCTTCGTACTCAGTTAGCTCATAGCTCATCTTATCATCCTCAATCTGATGGGAAAATAGAGATAGTAAACAGATGTTTGGAAGGATATCTTCATTGCTTTGTATCTGATAAATAGACAAAATGGGTCAAATGGTTGCCTCTGGCTGAATGGTGGTATAACACTTCCTTCCATACAGCAGCAAAAATGACCCCATTTATGGAACTTTATGGATATCAGCCAGCATCCATCACATCATATTTAAGAGAAAATTCTAAGACTCAAGTAGTGGAACATCACGTCGAGCATCAACAACAAGTCCTCCAACTCTTAAAGGATAACCTCATGTTGGCACAGAATAGAATGAAACAACATGCAGATCAACATCGCAGCGAAAGACATTTTGATGTAGGTGACTGGGTATTCCTACTGCCACAACCATATAAACAAATGTCCCTCAAGCAAGCTAAGAAGGATAATAAATTATCACCAAATTATTATGGTCTGTACAAGGTGTTGCAAAAGATTGGTACTATGGCATACAAATTGGAGCTTCCTGCAGCTTCTCGACTACACCCAATTTTCCATGTTTCATGTTTAAAGAAGGTTATAGGCGACAAGCTCCCAATTCAAACAATATTTCCAGAACTTGAAGAGGAAGGAAAAATTATATTGGAACCGAAAGCAGTCACAGAAACAAGAACTCAACAGCTACAAAAGTGATCAATTTCAGAGTATCTCATCAAGTGGAAGAACTTATCCGCTGAAGATTCCACATGGGAGGATGAGAATTTTATACAGAAGCATCCAGAACTACTCAAGTGTTGAGGACAACACTTTTTTGAAGGACAGGGGCATGTTAGGTCCATATAATACTAGTGATTACCCCATTACTATTGTAGTTGTATCCCTTATTAATATTTTTGTGCCCTTATTGTCCCCATATTGTTATTACTGTGCCCCATAGAATCCCTCTATTGTTATTTTTGGGCCTTTATATTATTATTATTAGGTCGGCTTGGTTATATTGTCACCCCTTAGACTCCTATATATAGAAAGGAGGTTTTGTCCTTTGAATCATCGAAGAATCATTCATTTTTGTAATGTAAAGGAGGTTTCCCCCTCAAAGATGTTGAACTCTAAGGCGTTGATCTATCTTTTCTATCCTTTTGTGAGCTGGTTTCATAACACAGTACCACATACAAGACACCACATGTACACAGCGCCACATGCACGACATGTACACAACTCCACCTAAATACAACGTCACTTGTACAACATGTACACAGCATCACATGCACATAGAACCACTTGTACAATCATGCACACAATACCATATGTAAATATCACCACATGTACAACATGCACATAACACCACATGTACATATCACCACCAATCAAAGATTTATATAGCATCATCTCTACACAAGAACGCATATCCAACATACACAGAGCACCATATGCACACACCACTATTTGTACCAACTTGTACATAATCATTGTATAACAACATGCACACACATTATATACATACTACACTTCGTGCACACAACATCACAAATGAAACATGTACAACATATACAACATGTGCACAACAATAGTACTTCACATCCAAAAGCACATTGTCTCTACCAAGAAACCTTTCTTCCAGTGTGTTTTCCATGCTTATTTAAGAAAGTCTCAGACCACACTGCTTTAATTTCTCTGATGTGTCTTTCCACATTACCTTTCATAACATAAACATAGGCATAATACAAATATACAATATAAATTCATATTCACATGATACTGATCTCATATATTTGTCATGGCTACTCTTCACAATTGATTCCTCGTAAGACCAGGAACCTCATCATGTCATTCACCTACATAAGACACCATTCCTCCAAAAGAATGGTCCCTGACAATCCATGTCAGATAGTGACATAGATACATGGAGACTACATACATATAAACATCAAGATAAAATAGTAATGATCTAGTCAGTCAACAACATACATACATACATATATTTATACATATATAAACTTCAACATAATCATGATCATAACATAATTACCAATATCATAAGGTCTAGGTTAAGACAACTTCCTTATTCATGTGTAACAATTAGAATAGTCGTTCCCAACATATCCAAGGCATCTCACGCCTCAGATCCATTTACTTTACCTTTTTGGTTACCCTTCTCATGAATTTACTGCCACCATCAGTTTACCACAATGGACCTAGGTAGTCCAACCAACTATCAGTCTTACCTTCTGTTATGCTTACTCATGCACCGAACTGCATCCATGTCTTACATTTCCTCTTGGGTACCACACATCTCTCATTGAGCTCCATTAACTTTCCTCTTTCCCAACCAATTTCCAAGACACAAAACAATAAAAGGTAAAAGTGAAAATAAAAACAATAAGACAATGAAAACCAAAATAAATACGACACCACAACAAAGTGGCATAGCTATGCACCAAACACAATCAAAATCGAAAATCAAGTGCAACAATCACAAAATATCAATAGCACAAGATTAACAATAGACACCATGGCTTAATATCCATTGTTCCCAAGGAAAGATCGACCTGAGCCTTCTTTGAGATTTCATGACAACCTCTCTTGCCATGCAACTTCCCTACATCATGTTGTCATTAACACATAACTATTAGTGCATAAATAAACATAAGAATACACCAATTACCTCATCTTGTTGTGTCAAGCATGTTGCTTGCAACTAAACACATCCACACCATATATCAAGGGACTCCAATGATTTGACAGATCCACCTGTAACTAAGGACTAGCTAATATACCTATCAAGTACATGTTTATGAATATATAATGTATCCACATAATGTCAGATAAGGTTAAGGTTAAGAAGAATTCCTTTAGGAAAAGCACTCATTCATTTGGAATTAGGGTTTCCAAACATAGCCAAAGGATTTTTTAACCAATTCTTTTCATTTACCTTTTTACCTTACTACAATCGAGGCTTACTATGTACTATCACATCACCCAACTGCTAGTTATATAAACACATCAACTATTACCTTGTCACACTAATGCCAAGCATGTTTCCTGTAACTTCTCACAAATGTCAACCACATGTTCCAAATATCAGGACAATCATATCTATCAATTTGAAATCAACTCTTACAAATAATCATGTCATAACCTATATTCAACTCATATTCATTAGACATAATGCTACAACTGTCAACTACATTCAAGTACATATAAATTGTCCCAAAACATATGTGTTAGTACATTCATCTTAAAACAATATCATTTGAGCACACTCATATTATGAAATTCATCAAACATTCAACCAACTTGCAACCATACCATGTTAAATAAATCAACTAGACAACATAATCAAACAGTCAAGTACCAAATATATGATATAAGAAAACTCGTATTTTAGCATATCTCAAGGGAGGTGATCTTATCTGCACAATCAATCTAGGTTAGCACAATACCACTTCACAACATATCAACTCAAACAAAAATCATGATATCCATAACAATAACTAACTAACTAACATGTTCACATCATAAGATCATAAGCATTTGTCATTCACACATAACAATCACATATTTATGATCAATCCAGATTAGTACAACACCATATGACAAATATGTCGTCTCATACCTGAATATCGCAACCATAACCATATTCATAGGTAAAACCAGGTTAACGCAATACATATAACATCAGGATATTCAATGCAATGAACATAACCATCACGCATATGCCCAATCCAAATAAAAACATCAAGATCTCAATAAAATAACCCTAATCATCAAGTTAATAGAATTTAACAACAATAAGATATATATCATGTTCATCAACAACATATAACCTAATCATCAAGTTATCTAACATAAACAAACAATAGCAATGCATATAACCACCGGTTGCCATCATTCTTGACTATTTGGCTCATGTGCATATGACTATGTTAATCAACTATCATCTATCTCTTATAGACATATTTGGGTACTGAAACTCCAAACTGATATGTCCATAAACTAAGGGCTCTTTAGTCCCTAAAAGTGTTGTTTCATACCCTAAAGGATCATGGTCAACTGATTACATCATTTCCCAGAAGTTCCACCTGAAAAACTACTCAGAACTGGCCAAAATTGGACCATACTGACTGCTCCATGGTCAAGGTGCGATGCATACTAGCTGCCAAACTAGCCAGCTGAAATGCATACTAAAATGGCCTTTTGTGGGGTGCGATGAATGAGAATAGACAAATGGCAGAGACAGTTTTCTAAGTGGATGATCATGGAATCTTCCAGAAACTTCTCCTATGACAGTTGCCTCTCTGAATTCACCAAGTGATGAGTAAGAGATCAAAGAAATATCCAAGTGGAGCCAAGAACTATCAGAGGAATGACACTAATAAAAAACCTAGAGCTAACTCACACCCTTGCAAGACATCTATAAATGGATCCCTCATCTGAGAGATCTGGAGGCCGGAATTTGTATTTTGTAAGGAAGTGCTGTTGGTTTATCTGTGAGAAGAGACATTGCATTATTGGGTGATTTTCTTTTTCATGAGGTGAAGAGGGCTTCTACACTAAGAGGATGACGCTGGATCAAACAACTGGGTTGTAATCCTCTCTTTCACTATTAATAAATTTCTTTGAGTTTTCCTCCATATAATCGTGTGTTTATGAATCTTATTGTTTATTAATGCAATTATATGGTCAATGTGTTTCTGATTCCGCATTGTTTATGATGTTTTAGATGGAGAAGCTTTAATGGTTTTCTGTTACTTTGACTCTACAAGTACTCTTTGAAGTGGGACAAGTAGAAGAGGAGTGGCAAATTCTATCAAGGAAAGGGAAAATCAAGCTAGGATCAAAGCAGAAGATCTAGGTTGGTCCTCTTTTCTTTCCTCTAATCTATCACACTTAAGGGAACTCTCGAAAGGCTTTCATTGTTTGTTTCTAAGATAGCTACCCATCTTAGTGGGACTAGCAGTTCAAATCGACACTAGTTTTCCGTGAAACAAAATGGAAACTCTGTTGGGGAATGAATAGTTTGGTTTGTTTGTTTATTGTTTGATTTATAAACTACAGAAGGAGCCTGAAGTTAGCCAGCTAGCCTTCGAAAAACCTTTGCTATGCAATTTCGAAGTAGATGAATGTTTCTTCAGTCAATATCGGGGTTGGTTTATGAACTGAACATCTGACTTACAAGCATTCTAAGTGCCCTTGTGGTAGCTCAGAACCTCATAAGATCTTACCCCTATACTTTGTTTTTATTGTCCATCATTATTCAGCCTAAATCACTGAACTTATTTGCAAGTTTTGAGCAAAAACCAAGCTCAGTTTCGCTCCCTGGTCCATCACATTGTCTATAACTATGCAGTCTGTATGTATCACACCTCTTGTGTGTTGCAGGTGAGATGCATCCCTGTTTCCTTGTGTTGCAGGTACGATGATTGAGTGATATTGTTTTTCTCTCTAAAAGTTGGTTTTTTCCTCCTTGTTTTCAGCTCTATTAAGTAGTTTTGTTGTTCATGATCAGTATCTTCTTGCTAAAACCTTCTTCCTTCACATATTTCAGCCTCCATTAGTTAGGAATTGTAAATGTTTTTGTGTATTTGTGAATCATTTACAGTCTTCCTTTGTCAAAAGTAGCTTAATCGAACTATCTTTTTTGATGCAAGTGTTGTAATTGTCATTTTGAATCAAAAGAAGAGTGTCGTAAAGTCTTCCTCTTCTAGATAGTTGATTGTACTTGATTTGAGTTATTAGTATTTGAAGTGTCGAAAATATTTTTTATTTCAAAATCGAAAAGTGTCATCTTAGTATTCCTTTCATTTTGAAAAGAAATTGTTAGAAATGTCGCTTTAAAAGAAAATACTTCAGATCTGTACTTAGGTTTCCTTTTTGGCATTCAGACATTAAGGAAGTGGAAAACAAATACATGCATGTGCATTTGCATTTTGACTACATGCGAAATTTGATTTAGGAAAGTGCATTTAGTGTGTGCTCTATGCTCTCTGTTGCAAGAAAATCATAATCTTCTTTCCTTTGTAGCTAGGATTTTCATCGCTAAAAGAACATAAAAAACTGTTTATCATTTTAGATTGCATATTTAGGAATTTTACATCTACATCACACGGTGAACCTTGAAAGGCAAACTTCTAAACAAGATCAACTCTAAAATAAATCTCAATGAACATAAAAATGCTTTAGAACCTAATGCAACATATCTAGAAGTCTAAGCTAGAGACGTGTTCTGGCATCGTAAAACCTGGCAACTATCGTTTTCATCGAAGGTTGGGTGATTCCTCCTCTTTGATACGACAAGTACCAGTACAGACTTGTGCTCCCCGTACCGTCGAGTATATATTGGGAGACAACAATAGGCTGATATACTTTATCCTTAGGAAGTCGTGTCTGTCGCCCTATCAATCACAATGCACTGAACACAGCATTCAGGAAGATTGACTGCCGTACATAAGTCCTTGGTAATTTCTCTATCATTTATCGCCAAGGTGTATTTTGCAGTTTTGTGATCGGTTTGGTAATCCCTCTGTTTAGATTTCCAGAGTAGTCACTTTCGTTCCTTTTCGACTCCTTAAAAGAAAAGGTCCATCTAAGCACTTGTCACTTCAGGCTCATTAAAAATCGAAGGCGACTAGAGTCACCTTTAGCTTTTTCTCGACTCTTAAAATTTGAAAAATCAAATTGCATCAAAGTGTCTTAAAATTGATTTAAATCGGAAAAACTTTATCCCCTTTAATTTTGAGTTGATCAAGTAATCCGCAATCGTGGAAGAAATTCAATCAAAACCCCGTTGTTCGAGGAGACTAGCGAGTCAACAGTCTTTGACCCCAGAGACGAAACCATCTCGGGCAAAACGGTCTTGTTTAACTGAGTCCAATTCACCTGATTTATTTGAAACTTGTGCTTCAACATCGTCATAGACTACAGTTACCCCAATTATCTCTAGTACACCTGCCTTTATAGAAAAAGTTACGCAGTTACAAGAGGACATTAGAATTGATGCTAGTGTAATGGTACACACCTCTATTCCTGAAGCAGCTCCACCTAGGACTGGTCCAGAAACTGAAGTTCACTTGCTTGAACATCTGGAAGTTGAGTTCCAGAATTTAGAAGGTGTCACCCCTCCAGTATTTGTTACTGCAGAAGCTACACTTTCTTCGGCTCCAGAAATATTTTATGGAGTTGACAGTCTACCTCTTCCACTTGGATTGATTGCCATAGAAGAGATAGTAGAGGATCTTCCACCCAGTACTCTAGTGCATTTTGGAACTGGGATCCACTTATATCCTTCTACTACAGAAGTTAGCTCTTTTAATCATACTTCATCGCAAGTTCCTATCGAATTGCTAGGAAATATTTTGGATAGACTAAATATGTCTGAGCAACCATCAACATCTAGGATTGTGTCAACTGACACAGCTATGGTAGAGCTTCCTGCTACCATTCCTACAATGTTTGCTGGTATACCATCTATCCCGACTAGTTATTAACAATAAGCCAGAGTCCACTCAGGGACTGTTTCGATGACATGGTATGTTCCTATTTCTTCATTCATAATCTCATCTGGTATTTCTTATGTTGAAACTCAACATGTTGATCCAATATGTCTTCAAAGACCGATTTACCCTTTAAGCATTGGATTTCCACCATATGGGGGCCAATATGCCTTTTCATTGTTCCCTCTTGGAGAACAACCATATGGGAGTTTACAACAAAATTCAGATCAAACTGGAATTACATCCAGCGGTTGGGTACCAACACTACCTCAAAAACCAAGGGTTGTATACTCAATGCAACTAGTCCAACCTGTGTTGAATATTCCCACTACACATGCTATTGTGACTTTATCACAAGTACAAGTGCTACTTTTTGTGTGTCAACCTCAAGTTTCTCAGGTTGCAATACAACAGCCTCTCATCTCCACAATTCAATCACAACCTCATGTTAGTGCCTCCTTACCTAAAATGACTCAGGCTCAAACAGGTACTATCACTCCGCATCTTGGTCAATCATCTAGATTGGACAACAACAAATGGTCCAACAACCATGGCTAGTGCAATATCAACAACCACAATTCCAGCAAATCATACCAAGGACCTGAGCAACAAGGCTTTGTAAGTAATGTGTAACCGCAATTCCAAAGCGGTTATCAACAACCATATTATAATGGTTATGCCCATCAACATTATCAAATTTATTAGCATTAGATACATTATGCTCGTATGCAAAGATCTACTGCTCAGGTGATTCCATCTTATCCTGGGTATGCTTCGCCTAACTTGAATCAACAGTTGCCCTTTGTAGCAACTCTAGAATTATAAGATCTAAATTGGCTAACAAATGATCCAATTGCTTATGCCCCTTGGTGGCCAGCGATTCCTCATAAAATTCCCTCTGATATTCTTAAATTCAACGAAAATTCAGGTGAAGATCCATCGAATCATGTCATGGCATTCCATTTGTGGTGCTCATCCAAAACCCTGAGTGATGATTCAAGTAGGCTTCACCTTTTTCAATGAATGCTAACTAGTCTAGCAGCAAAATGGTATATTGAATTGCCTAGAGCTTCGTTTGATAACTTTAGCACCCTTGCCACTACCTTTTTAACCCATTTTCAATTACCCATAAGGTACAAAACAGGGAAAAAACTCCTTACCAAATTTCAACAGACAACAACCACTCACATATCTGATCATATTCATGAGTGGCGGCGTCATTGAAGAATGGTAAAGACGTATGTTCCTGATCAACTTTTAGCTGAATGGTTTATAAAGTCATTATTACCCTTTGTTACAGAGGATGTGGCTAAGGGAGGAGTTGTCACTGAAGAGCAAGTCATTGCTTGTGCACAATATTTAGACTTGATCTATACTTGGTCTGGCACGCTCTACGACAAAATTCATGATGCTCCTAGTCCATAACTTTCTGTTCCTCCCCCTCCTAAATCAAATAAGGACTCTCATGGTGGTGATGGCGTGATCAGTACAACAAGCACGAAAACCGTAAAGGCTACATCCAAAAAACCCCATACAGTTTCTAGTCAAAAAGCAGATGAAGAACCTCTTGCCTCGGAGGTTAATGCCGTGTCAATCGACAAAGGCAAAAATCCTAAGCAACCAGGGGGCAAGAACAAAGGGACAAATAAGAAGAAGAAACAGGAAGATTCGACTCCTGAAAAATATTTTGCAATCCGTACTGGTAAGAAGAAACCTAACAGCCATGTTTCATATGCGATGAGGAACATTACATGAGAGATTGTCCACATTGAGCTGAGGTCACGAAGTTTTTCAAAAATACTTCAAATACCTTAGCAGTATTGAATGATCTGTTTCCAAACCCAGAAACTAATCTGGTTGCTAGTGATTGTGTTTCACCATCCTAAGTGCTTATGTTGTCCATCTCAGAATAACAAAATGATGCTTTGATATCAACAAGGAATAAAGATTATGGAAATCCAGAATCATCGAATATCAAGGCTACAGATCAACCCGATAGGTCGACAACAACTTTGCCAGAAGTTGTTACACCAATCATTCCTGAATTAACAATAAAAACACCTGAGGGAGTAGTACATAAATCAGCGTTTAATCCTTGTACTTGAGTAGCACAGAATTATAATATAGTGGAGGATCTAACCCAATTTCCATCTGCTATGTCGACACTTGAAGTACTACAGAATTTCCCCTCCCAAAAGCAGGCTTTGTTATCAGCAATAGGTGGGATTGATCCAGCAAATCCCAATCTAGTGGCCTTTAATCACAAAGGATACGAACCTCAATTACTAGCCCAACTCGCTTTCCTCATACAGGTAAAATCCCTCAACAAAACTATTCATCGAACAATCATTGATGAGGGGGCATCTATCTGTATTATGTCAATGGGTTGCTGGAAAACTTTAGGCTCTCCACCCTTCTCACGATCATCAACGACATTAAAAGCATTCGATGGAAGAACATACACGTCGTATGAGATATTAAGTAACTTGCAAATAAAACTGGGGGGCAAGACAGTAGAAATCGAAGTCGGGGTCATTGACGAAAACCTTAACTAAAATATCCTACTGGGCAGGCCCTGGATTTATGCTATGGCTGCTGTTGTGTCAACATATTTTAGAAAGATTGCTTTCCCCTTTCAAGGTGGGATTACAATCATTGACCAACTAACCTTCCTCCCCAATAGTTCCCAAGTTACCAGAAGCATTGCATTGATCCATGGAAGCTCTTAATCACTTCAAAATATCAGAGTATGTCTCCTAAAAGACCCTTCCTTAATGGGTACTTTTGCCCTTCCACCTTCAAGTAATCTGGCGGAAGTGGCCACAGTGGAAACCTGTCACATTATATCTTCTATATCATCAAAGATTAAGAAGAATTCCGAACATTTTTTTAGCATGGATCATCGCCAGGTGTTACCCCCAAGCCCTATAGAATTGTTGTAGCAATCAATATTCTAGGCATGGGCGGTGAACCCAAATCAATGCTCGGTAAGCATTTGGTTAGATAGGTTTCTAGAATGTGGTACCTCTTCTGATCCTTGGTCTCATGTACATTCTACAGACGAAGGAATCATTCAGTCAATGATGATAGGAGAGGCACCATGGGAAGATCACCACCATCGTTCCCAAACTCAAGATAACAATGAGGATTATTCTAACGACCTTAATCATCCTTCAATTTTTTATTTTCTATCAAATACTGTAAACACGGTGGATTCAAAGCGAAATCTGTCTAATATTGAAGAAACTATTGCCATTAATATCTCGACCAAACCGAATGTTGTAGAGAATATACATGTTGGAAAATCTTGTTCTCCTTCAGAACTGGAAATATATTGCGC